>JAUCEE010000007.1:1200000-2400000 GCA_033558005.1 Phytophthora taxon juncus | reverse complement strand
TTACGGTAAGGAGAAAAGTGACCGCGTAATGTTCTGGATATTACTACAAAATACTTTCCAGGGAAGTTACCGCGCCTTCCACCGTTCCAGCGATTGCCACCTCTACTTCGGCCTCGTCCGCGTCCATGGTAGCCGCCACGACCACCTCGTTGTGCAGTTGCCTTGAACGCCGTCTCCTTCTGCTCTCGCTTCTGCAGCATCTCAAACTCGCGACGTAGCATCTCCTTGGTGTCGAGTAACGTTGTCTCACTTTGCGTCTCGATGATGCGAACCATAGCATCGTACTCAGAGGGCAGGCTGCCAAGCAAGATCGCCATCTTCTCGTCCTCGCTCACGTTGTCTCCGGCAGCACTCAGTTTCAGGCAAAGTTCCCATCACAATTCAGCATATGCTCCATCAGGTCCGCTCCACTCTCCATCGAAAACTCGTGCAATTGCTTCCGAAGTTGCACTCGATTGTGCAGGTTCTTCTTGGAGAAAAAGTTCTTCAGCATCTCCCACGCTTCATGCGCCGTCTTGCACTCTCTAACCATAGACTGGTACGTTGGTGAGAGCGTTTTCACGAGCACAGCCAGAGCCTTCATGTCTTCGACTCTCCACTTTGTGTCGTCCCGCTGCACCGCCTGCTCTGACTTCAACTCGACGCCAGCGCCATACGCTCACAAAAACTCCCACATGAAGTAGTTCTCGTCCGTGAGGACGTCGTTTGGGCCCGGCGTCATTGGGCTCATAACCAATAACAAATGCTCTTGACTTGATCTGAACGGTGCAAAATGGAAAGTCATCGTGTTAGTTGAAACTTCCTACTGTCCTTCACTAGCCTACTAGCACATTCTAGAACACTGGAAGCATTACAAGATCAACGCCCTGCTGTGCGAGTTGCCACTGCCCTGTCCGTGCAGATTGTAGCAAATCCTCTTCTAGAACCTCGACATCCTGCAGGGGGAGAATTGATCTCCGCCAGTCAATCTAACTAAGTACGGTTTCCCGTACTCCAAACTATAAGGGACTACTACAGGAGTGAGTCCGTGTATTACGACAACGTCTGAACGTGTCACAGATGCTACTTTAACATCATGTAACTTACTATTTGCGTGCAACTATGAGGGATTGCTGGTTCAATGGTTTTGCATTCATATTACTAGCTGCACCGCCTCCTTCGCAGATACTACATGTACGACATTGTACACCAAGCATGATTGCTAGCTACAGCGCCTCACTTCTTCATCGAAACAAGGTCTTTGTAAAACTTTTTGCGGAAGTATGTGCGCACGGGACCAAGCACAACAACGCGCTCAAACAGTATGCTAGTAACCACGTTGCCCAAGACGATACCAAAGTGCTTTAGGCGAAAGCTCATCGGCATGGGGATGTCGGGCAAACCGATCACGTTCGTACTGCTGGAGATGCGGAACTGTTCCATGATGACGCTGGGCTCGCCCAGCAACAGATAGAGATCCAGCGTCACGACCACTGCGAAGAAAGCCATGAGCATGTAGTTGCGCCAGATAGGCTGGCGGTAGCGCGAACCGAAGCTGAAGACCCACGCTGCGGTGTGCTGCTGGAAGATGATCGTGAAGAAAAACAGGGTCGACAAGTGGTTATCTCCCATGAGCCACCACTGCGCCATGTTAATATTCTTGGGCGAGAACGGGCAGTACCAGACCTCGCTAGTCAGCAAGTGAATTGCGCAGCACAGATAAATGACGTTGATGACCTGCTGGCCGAAAATGGAGGCGAGTGTGGTGGGTCCGATGAGGCTGGAAGTCGGCCGCACGTCTCCCAGCTCCTTCAGAGGCTTCGCCCGTGTCATCAAGTACGAAAATCCTAGTGTCGTAATACCGTCCGAGAGGATCCAGCACCATTCAGATACTACTACGGTGTAGTATGCTTGAACAGCCCACATTAATGAGCCGATAAGACCGTACACGATAAGAAACTTCACCGTTGCAAACGACGTAGCCACACTGCAACGACCTTCACGGCACAGATCCACCACCGACTGAATCGTCTTCTCCCTGCTCGTGAATGGAGACACCACCGATGCCTCGGCGTCGCTGAGAGCCACACCGGCATGCGCAAAGCGCAGCGCACCGCAATCGTTGCCTCCGTCACCGCACATACCAGTCACCGCACCCGTCTCCATGTGCAGCTTCACGCACTCCACCTTGCCGTCGGGCGTCATGCGGCTGAAGATGCGGATGTTCAGCAGCAACCCCTTGATCTCGCCCATGGCCACCAGGTAGTCGAACGCCACGCCCGTCACGGCCAGCTCCACGTCCCCGCCCTGCTCCACCAGGTGCTTCACCGCAGGCAAGTCGTACTCCTCCTCCGAGTCCACGTCGCGCCACACCAGCTTCTTCACCTCGGTCGTCGACACCATCTCGCCCAGGATCACGCGAGAGCTCGACGCCACCATGCCGCTCTTGCGCGCGATGTAGCAGCCGCACATGGCGTTGTCGCCCGTGATCATGACGGTGCGGATGTCGCCGCCCTTGAGCTTCGCGATGGCGTCGGCCGTGTCGTCCTTGAGCTCGTTGCGGAACAGGATCAGACCCAGCAGCGACAGATTCTCGTCCACGGCGTCGCGGTTGCCGGCGAACGCCACCACCTGCTCGTGGGTCCAGTCGCTCGGCAGCTCGCGGTACGACAGACCCAGCACGTAGCACCCGTCCTTGGCGAGGCGGTCTGCCACGCTCTTGTAGTCGTCGGGCACACTCGCCGACGTGCTCAGCTGCTGCATGCGCTCGTACGAGCCCTTGCAGAACACGTAGTACTTGCCGCTCTTGCGGTTGCGCACCACCACGCTCATGGACATGCGGTGGTGGTCGAAGTCGTAGCGCTTGACGAGCTCCAGCTCCAGGCCCGGGTCCACCTTCGACTTCACGTACGGCTGCTCGCCTTCCTTCTCCACCAGCTCCCAGCCCGTGGCCGTGAACATGCGCACCTCCACCTCGTTACCCACGAGGCGGTCCTCGAGTGAACCAACGGAGTGGCAGGTCGCCAGTGCGTACAGCAGTTCCTCGGCCGACGGTGCATCCTTGACGTCGTTGACGATCGGGGCGAACCGGGTGTCCTTGACGGGCTGCACGCCCAGGAAGTCGAGTCCCTGCTTGGTGAGCGTGCCGGTCTTGTCGAAGCAGAAAATGCGGACCTTGCCGCAGAGCGTGATACGCTGGACGTTGAGCGAGAAGATGCCTTGTTTCTTAAGACGCTGTGAGGCATTCACTTGACCGACCGTGATGACTACTGGAAGCAAGGGGTCAACCACCGCTGACAGCATGAAGACCGAAGTAAAGAAAGTTGCGTACGGGTTGCGGATCATGTTGTTGCTCATGACGAAGGAAGTGGCCACGGCAGTAGTGATCGCAGTGTACGTGATCAACAGAACAATTAACGCCTTAAGGTGCTCGTTGTACTTGAAGCGCATTGAAACTGGAAACAAAATGGACTGGATCAACTGGCCCTTCGTCGTGTGAGCACCCGTCGTCTGCACAATAGCCAAAATCTCCTCGTTGCGACCCGAAGACAGCACGCGCGTACCAGCGAGCAGCGTGTGCTTCTTGCTTCCCTTCTCGGGATCGTACACCTCGTTGCTACGCTCCGGGATTGGGAACTTCTGCACGGGCATCGACTCACCAGTCAGCATCGACTCATCACACACCGTCGTGCCCTTCACGATAGCCATATCGCACGGCACCACCCAGTTCTCCAACACCTTCACGAGATCGCCCGGGGCCATGTCAGGCGACGACAACTCGCGCCACTGGCCGCTCCGAAACACCGTCACATTCGTGCGGTAACGAGTCATCTGGACGATGGACGACTGGATCTGTCGCTGCGTGTAAATGTTCACGACGGCAGCACCGAGCACCACCACCGTCATGACAATGCCCATATTCCAATACGTGAAGTAGTACCAGACGTAGTAGCACATGATCTGGTAGATGTAGAACAGTGTGAAGAACTCGTGCGCCATGGACACCGGAAGCGGCGGCATCTCGACGACGACGGAGTTGGGTCCCACCGTGTTGATGCGGTGCTTCGCTTCCGTGTCGGACAGCCCGCTCGCCTCGTTCTGCATGTTGTCGTACGTGCGTCCGAGTGCCACGGCACCAGGGACAAAACGCTGCTCGGTCTCCTCGTACACGTAGCGCAGGTGCTGGAACTCCACAATGCGCAGTCCATCCACCTCCACCACAGGCACCGTCGTGCGATAGCCGCTCAATTTGCCCTTGGACGCGAAGAAGTTCTCGACCTTCGCCACGAAGTCCGACACACCAGACCGGTCTGCAAGCAGAACCTCCGTGTCGTCGCGCTTGAGCATGTAGACAAACTGGCACTTGTCGAGCGGTACACGCAGGCGGAAGAAGTTGAAGATGCGGTCTTGACGACTCATTATTACAACTAACCAAACTAATGTGATGATCCAGACGAAAAAGAACATTGCAGTGTTGTCCTGCTCTGCGTCAAAAAGTGGGGGTTGGAAAACCCCGTAAAAGTCGCAAATTAAAATGTTTAGGAGGCCGATGAGGCTAATTGTTGCAAAAATCAGGCAGCCAAATGCAAACAAGCCAAAGCCAGAATTTGAGAAGCCCGTCTGCAAAATACTTTCTCTGGCAGTAACTTGGATTTTTGCGATTGAGGTGCGAATACTGGAGCGGCGGCCGAAAGTTTCACCGGCAGCTTGTTTCGGAAGTGTCTGTGGAGTGGCCAACAATTTCTTATTGATCTCGTCCACAGACTCGTTACTTACCTGGCAACGATGTTTGTAGCCTACCCAGGCACCAAGTAGAACGAAAAATCCAAAATACACGAGGTAGACTGCGACGAGTGGGGCCTCCATGAAAGTGGTAAACCTGGGCTTTGTCGTCTTTGTCGCAGCAAGCATTGATGTGCACGCTGCCTTCAAGTCTGGGTCAACTGTGCCATCACGAAGCATCAAGCTGTAGCAGTGCGCACCCACAGGGAAAGTGGCGTTGTTGTTGCGCACGTTAGCGTCGTACGTCCAGAAGACGGTGCTGTCCTGCGAAGCTGCTGCCAACGACGAATTGGTGTCGGCACATTGTAACTTCTCTGTGAGTTCACCTTTCTTGGTGTTGGCCACAGCTTGCACTCGGCACACAGTGTCCGGCTTGTCGTAGTAGAACTCCTGGGTGCTCGGGTGATACATCGTGTACGGGAAGTTCACTTGGCGCTCTTTGTTCCAGCCGTCCACGTAGTACGACTCGAAGTCACCGCCGGCCGGGCGGTTGTACTTGGTGTAGAGCACCTTGGTGGTCTCCGAGTACTCGCAGCAATAGTACTCAGGCGTATGTCGGACCGGACAAGCGGCGAAGTCCATTTGGTTGGCGGCTGCGGCGTTCACTTGCACGGGTGCAAGTGCAACCAAGACCAGCGTCAACCATGGTGCGTAGCTTCCTTGGACCATGACTAGACTTGGACAGTCGGATATGGTTGAGGAGAGGGGCGGACGAAGCAAATTGCAAAGTACGTGAGAACCAGGCACTGCTGGTCGGGAGAGAATACGCTCGAGGAGCACGAGCCTACTTGGTAATCCTAAGTCTACCAGCTGTCCCTGCCAATCGCAACTTTTGATCACTCGCTATGACTTTCTGGAATACAATCCCAAGTCACGTGTGTGGGGCAATCAGAACTACATAGCGATGACGAAGTGTGTGAAAAGGCCAACACCTTGAGTGCAGGTTTCGCATTGTCACGTGTTGGAGTAAGGAGTCGGAGAGGATTAAGAATAGCGGAAGAGAGCGTGAAGCTACATGTGTCAAGGTAAAAGAGATAGGTTTAGTCGTAGGATGGAGGCCCGGAAGGTGCTTGTATATTGGAGATGTTGTGGGGAATCGGGCAGATTCAGAAGTGTGGGGAATCGGGTAGATTCAGAAGTGTGAGCGAGGACTGGGCAGTCCACGCGTCCTGCAGGGGGAGAATTGATCTCCGGCAGTCAACCTAACTAAGTACGGTTTCCCGTACTCCAAACTATAAGGGTCTGCTATCGCGAGGTGTGGCTTTGGGCGAGCTGCCGTTCAAAGCGAGGAGAGCCCACAAACGAGCAGATTACCTACAGCTAATCCTGCCACAACTACTACAGGAGTGAGTCCGTGTATTACGACAACGTCTGAACGTGTCACAGATGCCACATCGAAGAACGCGTTTGGACTACGAGGTAGTAGTTGGCGTGCAGCTTGCCTTTGTTCTCTAGATATTTGTAATTTTAAGAGAGAGAGAGATCGTATCCATGTTGGAGATCACTGCTACTTCGAACGTTTAGTTCTTCTTTCTCTTATGGCAATTACTGATACTGCGCATAATCGCCTCGTTCGTGACGTGTGGGCTTTTGGAAGCAGGTTAGTCAGGCAAACCTTCTTTGAGAAGGAGAAAGCCTGTTCGCCTTTGTGGTGTAGCTAGTTTGCAATTATATTTCTCGGTTTCGAGATGGTTATTCAGGAATACCTTTAGAAAGGAGAAAACCTGTTTACCGTGCTGGTGTTACTCGTCAGCTTTGTGCATTTTGTTTCTCGTTTGTGAGATGGCTACTCAGGAAAACCTTTAGGAAGTAGAAAACCTGTTCACTCTGCTGGTATATTTCGTCAGCTTTGTTGACTTATCGCACTTTTAACTTTCTTGTGAAATGGCTACTCAGGAAAACCTTTAGGAAGGAGAAAACCTGTTCACTCTGCTGGTATTTTTTCGTCAACTTTGTTGCTGAGCAACTCTAAGTAGTCCGCTCCTGATGTCCAATTGACTCACTCATCACGTAAATGGGGATTTTGCCTCCCAGTTTCATAAGTCTGGTTCAGTCGTCTTAGAGCAGCGATTTTATGGTCGTGTTAGTCTTATGCTTTTGCATGTTGGCCAATTTTTTTCTCAGCTTGCTTTAGAGCTTCCTTGTCACTTCAGACAATAGGTAATACAGTATGCTCTAGGTGCATGAACAACACCGACTCAATCTCATTCGTAGGAGCATGCCTTACTCGCAAAATGTGCGCAGGCTCACATCTAGGGATGTTAAAATTTAAATCGATTCGATTGGGGATGTAGACTCGATCGGATGTGGATCCGTCCAAATCCGATTTGTAGCACAGACGATTAAGTCGATTTAAATCCGTCTCAAATCCGACTCTTTTTAATTGGCATCAACTTTTCTTTTGGATATTTGTTATATGTGCTTGAAAAATAATTATAAGAGGCTGCGAGACAGTCGGAGAGTCGATTTGAGTACGATCGATCGAAATTTACGTCTTAACCGGATCCGGATACCTATCAACTCTGCTCACGCATTGTGCAATCTCTCCTCACCTCCCTCCCGCCTCCAGCAGCAAAAAAAAATGGAGACTGGAGAAGGCCAGGGCTTGCCAGGCGGAGAGGGCCGAGGAGACATGGATATAGCTGATCTAAATATCGAGGACAGCACAGCAACCATCTAGCGAGTCCAGGCCTCGCAAACGTTCTGACATCTGGCCGTTTATAAATGATCTCGGTAATGGCAAGTATTCGTGCAAGTGCTGCGAGAGGGAGGACCGTCTCAAGTCTGGAACTCAAAGGCACATGCACGATGCGCAAGCATCTACTCGCTTATCACAAAAGCGAGTATGGTGAGAAATAGAGACCAACTCAGTGAAGCAGACTAATTTGATGTGCTACGGTTCTAAACGGGTTATAAAGCAGCGCTTAGAACCTGGCTTCAACAAAGCTGATGCTGATGTAACTCTGGTTAATTGGAATGTGGAGAATTAATGGCCGTTTCAGTCGTCGAGCAACCAAAGTTCGTTGAATTTTTTTGCGCAATTCTTGAGCCATCATATAAATTGCCCTGCCGTCAACCAGTTCGCAATCGTGTAATAGTTCGATGGAAACTGGAAAAAGACCTGGCACGAAGGACAATTGTGTCTTGCCTCATTTCCAGTTCTATTGGGTCGAGTCGCAGCTCTATTACTACGGACATGTGGACATCAGCTGCCAACAGAGGCTATATGGTAGTGACACTGCACTGGATTAATGAAAGCTGGTACGGTCAATAAGGACAAACCTTCTAGTGCTATGCAGGAGACTTACAAGAAAATATTCCATCATCAGCCGTTGATATGACAGCAGAAACTGATTGTTGGCCGAGACACCTCAGAATGTCTTTAAGTGCGATGCCTGGCTCATGTGCTACAACTCGCTGTCAAGGAGGGTTTGAAGGAATGCTCGTTTGTAGACACTAGCATCGGTGCAATACGTGATATCCTGAAGAGGGTGTCAGAATCCACCTTATTAAATGAAGAACTTGGCAGAATATGTCGTGCGTTGAAGGGGAAGTTCCAACAACCGACGTTGGACTGCGTCACGCGTTGGAACAGTACGTGGAAGATGGTCTTGTCTGCACTCCACCTACGAAAATCTCTTGAAGAGCTGCTGCACCGCATCCGAGATCGTCACGAAGGCTATACCGACTTTTTAATTAAACCTGGTGACGGGCTGGCTGCTCCGATAACTAACAATGTTTAGACGGCCCTAGAAAAATTTTGCAAGTTCTTGACTCCAGTAAAGGCCGCTACCACAATGATGTCAGGAAAGAATTACCCGACATTCGGAATGGCAGTCGTTGTCTTCGAGCTGGTCTCGAAGAGTGCTGCAAAGACGATAGCGCAAGCCTCCTCTAGCTACACCACTGACTTTGCCCTTGCCTTCAAGTCAAAGCTGGATGAGTATGATACCATGGTTAAAAGTCGCGAGGCTTGCATCGCCGCTGTCCTCGACCCTCGGGCAAAGCACTGCTTCCGAAAGTCGTGGAAACCCTAGACATGATCGCAATCCGACAGCATGCTATTGACGAGTACAACGCCTACTACAGGGCCAGGTACGAGAAGCACCAGCAAGAACAGAGCGTACCTCAGTTGAGCCAACAGGAGGCTGCTGAGATTAAACTTGGTGAAGTGCTTCATCATCTAATTGATGACAACTTTGGCCTTGACGAACCAGCTAGTTTTGATGGTGAGTCGTTTGCGTCGGAGCTCGATCGATGGATATCTCACCGTGATCGCACCATGACCTCCAATACAAGCAGCAGCGACGTCTGCACGTGGATGAAGTCACTTGATCAGCTCCCCAGAATCCGGATGATGGCTAGAGACTTTCTAGGAGTGATGGCCACGTCTGTTCCAAGTGAGCAAGCTTTCTCGGCAGCTGGAGCTACGGTGAGCGTTCGACGTGCACGGCTTGGTGACGATGCTGTATCAGCCGTGTCCGAAATGCAATCATTCGTTAGGTTTAACGAGGCTACAAAGCTAGAAACTGGTAAGTAGCAAACGCTCATCAGTTTGCAGTTCAATATCCAGCAAAATAAACGTCGAGAATGTTATGTACCTTGCTTTCTTCTACAATGAACGCCGCCTTCGTGCACGGGTAAATTCTAGTAGCGACAAGTGGCCGTTCACATTCCCGCTAGCCATGTAGATGCGCAGGCGGAAGCTTGGCTTACCTCAGCAGTGCACGCTTAGCGTCACCAGAGAACTCCGTATTGATCGCACCCACAAGGTCTGAATCGTACTTCGTCACATTCGCGCGGTTGATGCTGCGGACGTGCTCCGCAGGGCTCAGCACCAACATGTTAATGAACGTCGTCTCATCCGTGCCCATGCGGCCTTCACCCGCCTAGTACAAAGCGTCAGCATCCGCAGCAGCCTTCGTACTCGTGTGCACGGGTCGACCACCTCACCGCGCAAGGCAGTCAGAATCACCTTTTTCAGGTCGCCGCTCAGCTCACCGCTCAAGATCTTCACCAGGTCGTCGTCGCACTTCTCCTGGAACGTCTTTTTCAGCAGCGTAATCTCGGCGTTCGAACGTGCCATCACGACCGGATAGATCCACTCCTTCGTCGTGCCCAGGCCCTTCGCCACCTTGCGAAGAATCTCAGCCTTTACGTGATCCAGAGGACTCGCGAGCATCTTGAGCAGAATGTCGTAGTCGCTCGTGCTATTTACCCACACCGTTAAACTCTGCTTGTACAGAATACGGTAGCGCCACCAGATTAGATAGCGCTGTTCCAACGTCTTCGACAGCAGCAACGACGCCAAAGCGGCCTCGTCAGCCGCCGCACCCGTATATACGCGCTGAATCTCCTGCGCAGCCGCATCGGTGTCGGCAGAGAAGGTCATCGACTCCACGCTGCTGCCTTGGTGCGCGTAACGCACATACCGGCTTCTTATCGCTGCAGCTAGCTCTAACAAGCTCTCATCGCTGCTCACGGTGGACGCCGCCGTCGTCACCGCGCCGGTAAGACCAAAGCCAACGAGCTCTCCGCCGCGCTCGCACTCGCAGCAGCACCAGATTAGCCACTCGCCTTGTCCTCCACTAAGTCACCCGGGCTGCCGAAGCTTCAGCTCCGGCGGTAAGAGTTGACGGGAGTGCGCTCTCACTCCTCCGGTCAATGGCGACAACTCGCCACACTATCCTAATACACACGGCCACTATCACTGTCTCTTGGCCATGCCAGGATGAACACTCGCTACACTAGTAGGCGTGCTCACCGACAGACATAATCCTTCCTACCGGGCTTGACACAGACGCTCCGTGTACTTACCGATAGCTGGACTTCACCCTTGCGTGGTTGGGAGAAAAAGCTGTTCTGTATTAGTGCCCAATGAGCGTTAGGTTTCATCTAGAGTTCCTATAGTCTTATACTAATATCTAGTATAAACGCGACCGTTTTGGATCTTCTCATGTCCGTTGCGATATTAGGTGTAACCACCGATGACTCAAAAGTCGTGTCGAAGACTCAGACCAGTCGCCGAAGACTCGAACCGACGTCGAAGACTCGGCTAAGTACGAATCTTGACCGGGAGTTTCGGCTTGGAAATAGTGTCATGTCACTCGATGGGTTGACTTTGAGACATCGGGACAAGTGAATATCAGCCAATCAGTGGCCAGAGAATCCTTCAACCCAAATCCCGGCAACTTGCCGCCGTTTGGAACTTCGGCGGCAACCGGCAAGTCCATCCCAGCTGAGTCTCAACACCACACCTGCTCGATGAGCTTATTCTGCCAGTCCCACACACCCCTGCACTTGACTCGGTCTAAGCGATACGGCGCGCACTTGTGCAACGGCTACAAGTCTCAACGACCTCCGCCTGTGTAGCGTGTCTATCATGCGCTCGTTCTTGCCTGCAAACACCGACTGCTGCTACTATCGCACGGCACGTGGTGCGCTCCTCGTGAAAGTCATCTCCCTCTAAATGGCAATATTATCAATAGAGGAGGATGCTAGGTAAAACGCTTTCAATTGGCCTTCATTTTGCGCATTTCCTCCAATCGAATCAGGTCAATTATCTCTACGTTCTAATAACCTACTCATCGTGATTGATTCGGCGTCCTGTTTTGTGAAGGTTTCCCTGTGGAAAGATATATCGACGATTCGTCTCGATCGGCGACTCAGTCGGAATCGATCTGTACACAATCGGATTGGCACGGATTAGTCAGACGAGGATAATCGACCAATCCGATCGAGTCGATTTAACAACTCTCGGAGAAGTACATGCGCTACAATATCAAATGCGTGCTGCAGTACGTGCAATCAAAAGATCTGTGCAATACAGAGGCATGTATAGCTTGTATGTGTGTTTAGGAGTCAAGATCGCCTTTTATGGCTTTTCACGAGTTGTGGATTTTCGTGGAGACTTTGTAAATGGACAAAGGCGTTGTGTGCTTGCCTTGGCGAAGTGCCAAATATAATTCTTTTGTTTGTTGAAGTGCGTTTGATAGCGTGCACATATTTCATTCTTTAGTAGTGCGTTTGATAGCGTGCACAGTTTCCATGCATGAGTACTTTAGCTGTTATGCGTAGCTTTAGCAGTGCGTTTCTTTTTTCTTTTTTTTCTTTCTTAGAACACGATAATGCGTAGCAGTATGCTGAGCGACAAATAGTTCGTTGTGTTGGTGTGGCTGTACTTGCCAGGTTTTGCTTAATTGCATTGAAAGTACTAGTAGGGCAGAGGCATTGTATGCTTGCATGAGTACAGTAGCAAACTACTAGTAGTACGTGGCAATCGACAGAGGCATTTATTGCTTGTCGTGCATACGGTGCATCGTCATGAGAATGGTGCATGCTTGCCGTAATGGTTCAAGTATTTGTAGTTGCAGTAGTACAGCATTGTTCAGAGATCCTCGTCTTTAGGTAGCTCCTGCTTTGGCATTTTGCCTGCATACGCAGCGGCTCGTTAGCTCGCATCTTGCAGGAGTTTTCAGTGCGTTGAGCTTGCCTGCTCATGGGCGGTCTTACAGCGTTTTAGGCGGCTCATTGGCTCGCATCGTGCGTGTGGCTTGCCTGCTCGTAAGCGGTCTTACAGCGTTAAATCAGCACGGCCGGCTGCATTGCGTGCGTCTTGCTTGCCTGCCTCGCAGGCGGTCTTACAACGTTTCTCGCTCGGCTTTTAGCCGGCGGCATGCTAGTGGTCCTCGTCGGATAGCATATAGCGTGGCGGAAGTCTCGCTCATCGCTGAGTAGCAGCATGGCTGGCTCTATGGGCATCGTAGCCTCTCGTCTCGACACGTCGTCGGCGTCGCACGGCAGCATTTTGCTCGTGCTACAGCGCTGTAGCTCTAGGCTGGCGCAGTTGGCGCGTGGCCACACAGGGAGCTGGCACGTGGTGGTTGTCGTGCTTCTTGGCTCGGCCTTCTTGACACGTGGCATCGCGCTGGTCTTCTTGTCCACGTTTGGGCTCATAACCTGTTGGAGTAAGGTGTTACAGAGGATTAAGAACAGCGGAACACAGCGTGAAGCCACATGTGTCAAGGTAAAAGAGAGAAATTTAGTCGTAGGATGGAGGCTTGGAAGGTGCTTGTATATTGGGATGTTGTTGGGAAGGGCAGATTCAGAAGTGTGGGAATCGGGTAGATTTAGAAGTGTGAGCGAGGATTGGGAAGTCCACGCGTGCGTCCTGAATAACAAATGTTCTTGACCTTGATATGAACGGTGCAAAATGGAAAGTCATCGTGTTAGTTGAAACTTCCTACTGTCCTTCACTAGCCTACTAGCACACTCTAGAACACTGGAAGCTTTACAAGATCAACACTCTGCTGTGCGAGTTGCCACTGCCCTGTCCGTGCAGATTGTAGCAAATCCTCTTCTAGAACCTCGACACTCCCCCCTAACTCGCACTCGGCATGGTAGAGCTTGTGATGACACTTGCGTCACGAGTTTCACTAGTTGTGAAGTCGGAATCGCTTTGGTGACATAGTCGGCTAGCTGCTCACTAGAAGGTACGTGCTCCAGCTTAATATTACTAGCTTCAACATGATCTCTGACGAAGTGTGCACGCAGATCGATGTGTTTAGCCCTAGACGAGTATCCGTGATTCGTTGCGATGCTGATCGCCGACTTGTTGTCCAAGTAAATCGTCGATGCTTTACCAATCTTGTACCCCATTTCAGCAAGTATGTACCGAAGCCAAATCACCTCTTGACTTGCAAGTGCTACCGCCATATATTCTGCCTCAGCAGACGATAGAGCGACGGTAGCTTGGCGCTTGCTCTTGTACACGACGGGTCCTCCACCAAGCAGTAGTAGCACGACAGACGTAGAAGGACGATTTCCTTTGTCGCCGCCCCAATTTGCATCAGCAAAAGTTTGCAGGGAGAGACGTGTTGAACGCCGAAATACAATCCCGTGAGAGATTGTGCCTGAAAGGTACTTGAGCACCCGAAGAGCAGCACACCAGTGCATTTCACGCGGTTGATCGAGGAACTGGGACAAAGTAGAGAGAGAAGCGCTAATAGTCGGTCTTGTAGCGTTAGCGACGTAGAAAAGAGATCCAATAAGTTCGCGATACTCGGTCTGGTTGCGGTGGGCATCATGTGAATCATCAGGAGTTAAGACTTGACCCAGCACCATGGGGATGCGTACAGGATTGCATCCGGCCAAGCCATATTTCTCCAGCATCTTGGAAATAAACTGCGACTGTCTAAGTAGAAGCTCCCCCCTCTTCGTTGCGTACTGAATCTCCATACCCAGCACGTATCGCGCTTCTCCAAGCGATTTCAGCGAGAAGTGTTCAGCCAGGTCATCACGAATTTTGTCAGCGATTTCGTCACTTTTGCATCCGATCAGAAGGTCGTCCACGTACAGAATGATAAATACCGGGGAGGCGTCTCGTCCAGCTTGGTGCCTGACAAACAAGCACGGATGAGCCCGACATTGCACAAATCTTATTGAAATAAAATCCGAGCGAATTTTCTTGAATCAAACCGCAGCAGCTTGCTTTAATCCGTACAAACTGCGACGCAGCTTGCACACCATGCCTTCAGGAATGTCGATACCCAGCGGTGGAGCCATGGACACATCTTCTTCCAGATCTTCATTTAGAAATGCGGTCTTGACGTGAAACTGGCGGATGATCAGACCTAAATTGCAACACACAGCGAGGAACACCCGGATGGTGTTTGTGCTCGCCACTGGAGAGTAGGTGTCTGAGTAGTCAATATCGGGGGTCTGTAAGTAGCCAAGCGCAACTAGACGCGTCTTGTAGCGTACAATTTGACCTGTCTCGTCAAATCCATGCGCGAAGACCCACTTAAATCCAGTGACTTTGACTGCTGGCGGTCGGCGAACCACGTCCCACGTGTGGTTTCTAATGTGCGCTCTGATTTCTCGCCGAATTGCCTCTTTCCACTGCTGAGATTCAGGTGCTGCCATAGCTTCCGCAAAACTTTGAGGTACATCCGTCGCCGCCAGCGCAATTTCATACTCGTCAACACGCTGTCGCTTAGGCTTAGGTTCATCAGTATCACTATCACTTTGAGCTGTAGTTGCAGGTGCGTCCGTCAACAATGGAACACCACTTTCTGAATCAGGATCGTCGCCATTAGTGAGAAGCCGAGGAGCGGAGTAAGAAAACGACTGAGGTTTTGTCGAGCCACCACTAAATACCAATAGATTACAACTGGAATAAGCAAAATGGACCGTGGTTTGAGGAACCAACGCTGTTTCTTCGTGCGTAGCGTGCTGAATTCGAGGGACACTAGAAGTTGGTGCAATACGAGGAACAGACGGAGCCGAACTCGCAGTTACTTGAGGTGCTCTCTCACGTGGCATCAGTGTAGCCGTTCTTGGACGGTGATCGGCAGTACGGGTTGGCTGTTGCGGCATAATGGCAGGTGTTTCGATGCCTTGAATCTCTCTCCTCTCCCCCTCAATCGGAACGGCTGCCGATACGACTTGTAGCACGCGGGGCTCAATTGGGTCCACTTCCATATCCGCCGCCTGATCCTCTGCTGTCTCATCAATCTCCGTGGCTTCAGTACTTGGCGTTGATGGAGTGTCATCCCGGGTGGGTTGCATATTCATATCACCCTCATCACATGTACTAACCACCTTGCTGTTGTTGACACGACCATCATCAAGAATCACTTCGCGGTATCCAGAAGCAGCTCTTTCATCCAGCACTACTGACCACGACGTCACCAACCGTTCATCATCAAGATCCCAAACACGATAAGCTTTTGAAGTTTCTGCGTACCCAAGAAACAAGCAGCGATGCGCCTTTGCGTCCATCTTCGTCCGCTTTACCTTGTCAATGTAGACGAACCCTTTTGCGCCAACACTCGTAGATAGTCAAGTACTAGCTTCGATCCAGTAAAAACCTCAAGTGGACTTACACCAGGTCGAGCCGAGTTTGGAATTCGGTTCACAATGTGCACAGCAGTCATGATCGCTTCTCCCCACCACTTGCGCTCAACTTGCATGCCGTGAAGCATCGAGCAAGCCATCTCGGTGATGGTTCGGTTCATGCGCTCCGCAAGACCGTTTTGCTGGGGAGAGTACGGTGCCGTCGTCTGGTGAATGATGCCGTGCTTTTTGCAGAACGAAATGAATCGCTTGTTAATGTACTCCCCGCCGTTGTCGCTCCTCAAGCACTTCACACGTCGTCCATACTGGGTTCCCACTAGCGCAAAATACTCCTCAAACTTTTCAAACACCACCGCTTTGCTGGAAATCAAGTAGACATGAACAAACCGCGTAAAGTCGTCGATGAAAGTCAGCATGTAGCGTGCGCCACTTTTCGACACGGGTTTGATGGGACCCATCACATTTGAATGCACAATCTCAAATGGCTGATACGTTCACGTTCACTGCCAGAACGGTGTGCAAAGGGCTTTCGACATTTTTCCGCAAGCACAACCGCCACAAATGCCATCATCTTGTCGGGGAGGTTCGGGTACACCATCACAAGCGGCTCTAATCAATTTCAGCTTGGTGTCTGACACGTGGCCAAGTCGTGCGTGCCACAAAGCACTATCCGATTCACTCATCCGCTAAACAACTGCCTCGTGAGCCTCTTCATATCCTTCCTGTTGCACATTCCAAGCAAACTGTTTTCCTTCCTTCCGAATCACCGCCACCACGTTTCCATTCAGCACCAGTGTGGCCTTACCGTGTTCAAACTGCACCAGGACTCCACGAGCACTCAATGCCGCCACCGACACAAGCCTTCTATCCAGCATGGACACATACAACACGTCCGTCAAAGTCACCGTCGACCCATTCTGAAGGGTAAATCGCACCGTTACCCTTGCTTTCGTATCCAAACGTTCTCCACTTGCTACGGTAATTTTAATCGGTGCAGCCAGCTCACGAAAATCATTAAAATCGCCACGCTCACCAGTCATGTGGCAGCTGTCGCCACTGTCCAGCAACCACGTCTTGCATGTTGTAGCCTTTTCACACGTCGCAGAGAACACGAAGTCATCTCCTTCATCCCGCGTCTTCTTCACAGGGCACTCCACTTGCTTGTGGCCTTCTGTCCACACTCGTCACGGACCACTTCCGCATCTCCAGCAGTACGAAAGTGATCGGTTTGCCCGACATCCCCATGCCGATAAGCTTCCGTCTAAAGTACCGCAAAAGTCGTAATGATAGAGCACCATTTTTTTATTGGGAAAATGCGTGGTGCTCTATCTTTCTGGCATGTTCACATCTTACGATAGGACAATATAATATGCAATACAAGGTGCCCAGTCATAGATAATTTATCAAAACAAGGTAGACATGCGGCTGATCGACAGAGGCCACACAATACAATTTGCCGCAGCTCACAAGTCCTCCTTCCCAGCAATCCCAAGCCGACGATGCCACGCCAGCGCATTCCTACTCGCTACACTCTCCTATTCAAGGTCACCACTGTCGACGACTGGATCGCTGCAAGAGCACGTGGAGAGTCACACAAGGCCTTCGCCAAGTCCCGAGATGTACCACGTCCCAGTCTCCAGAACTGGGAGCGCCAGATTGACCGCCTTCGGGAGGAGATCAAACGCCGCCCTCGGGCAGGGCCCTCCCTCCCCCCTGCCCCATCTCGAGGCTCTCGTCTCACGCTCAGCGGTAGCGGCCGAAGGTGTGTCTCTGCTCCGATTGAGGATACGCTGTGTGTCTACATTAAGGATGAACGACGGCTCGAGCACACCGTCACTATAGACAGCATCATCGAAGCTGCATGTGAGTTACTGCCTATCGAGATTGGGGAGAAGAGCCATGAGGGCAAGAAGAGTTGGTGCCGCCGTTTCATGAAAAGGAACGGGCTCACTATTCGTCGGATTTCTCATTCCGGTAGAAAGACACGTGATGAGCTAGAAGCAACACGCCTTCCTTTTGTCAAGAAGGTGACGGAGGTACTAACACAGCATTGTCACATTGAGCGAGGTCTTCCTGTTGCGAGAGCGCTGTTCAATATGGACCAGACATCGGTGTATTGGGAGATGGCAGACGCACCACCGTGGAGCTTGTCGGGGCTACTACTGTGCGAACTACTACTAACACTTCAGAGGGCTATCGCTGTACTATGGCGGTGACGGCGGCGGCGGATGGACGTGTGCTGCCACCACATTTTGTTTATAACGGCGTTCCTGGTGGTGATGTGGAAGCTGAGGTGACCAAGTACTGTAGTGGCGAAGTGGCTACATTTTCAGTTCAGGAGAGTGCATGGTTTGACGAACGAGTCATGATGGAGTGGATTGACAAATGCTGGAAAGCACACTGTATGTGAACCTTCGGTTCTCATTTTGGACAGCTTGTCCGTCCATAAGAAGGCCGAGATTGCTGATGCTTTAGCGTGCACGGGTACAGCGGTTCTGTATGTACCAGGAGGTTGTACTGGTGTTGCTCAGCCTCTTGATGTCGGGGTTATGGCCCCCTTAAAACAGCATATTCTTCGCCTAAACACGCTATCCCGAGGCCGGCCGAAGAAGGTGACGCCACAATTCCGCAGGCGATCCATTTTTGAGACTGCTATGGATGGGCTTAGATGTGTTTCGTCTAACACAGTGAAGAACGCTTTTGTGAAGGCGGGGCCGTTTGTACCATTCGGCCCGTCAAACCACGCTGATATCCTTACTAATGTTGGAAACGAACCTGCAGCTAGTTGCAGCGCAGAAGTTATTTTAGAAGAAGCTGTCTTGTAGGCGGCCACTGTGTCCACCGTGTTTTAAAATTTCTTGTTTGCCCCCCTCTCCTTTGTACGTCCATATTATGTTCACTTCGGTCCTAACTGCTGATTGGCTACTCATCAAACAGAGCCATTGGAAGGTACGACTTTTGCGGTACTTTGGTATCGTCTTGGGCAACGTGGTTACTAGCATCCTGTTTGAGCGCGTGCGCACATACTTCCGCAAATAGTTCCACACAGACGCGATCCCGATGCGAAAGTAGTTAGCGGTGTGTCTGAAAAAATAAAAGAAATGTATCATTTGCACAGACTGACAGAGGAGAAAGTAGCTCGCCGTGTTAGTATTGTGCTTGTAGTTCCGAAGCGCACGCCAAAAGCCGGCGGCAGCCTGCCGCTTTCTTCGCGGCATAGCTTATCGCCTTGTTACAAATCCCTAGTTATTTCCATTTGTTTTTGACCTCGTGCAAATGCGTCGCTCGACTCGCCTGCGCGGCCGCGAGGACGCAGCGGAAGCGCCCGACGCCACCTCCAAGCGCCAAAAGACTGGCGCGGACGCTGCGGAGGCTGCCACTTCGGAGAAGCGAGCGGCGTGGGACGAGTTTCTGCAGTCCAAGTGCTTCCTGCAGGTCCCGGGGGACTTTTACGACGTGTTCGAGTTGGCGGCGGAGCTGCGACCCGATGCCCCCTGCGGTGCGTCCGTCGTCAGTGCTCTTGGGCCGATTGCGCCATTGAGTCTGAGCTCTAACGCATCGGGTTGGTGGACGTAGAGGCCTTCGTGGACGCTTTGGGGGTCCGGCTGTGCGGACCATTCGACCTGCTCGCTGCGGCGGGGAAGCAGGTGACGGCGGTCAAGCCCTTGTATCTGCACGGACGCTGCTTCTTCGACCCGCCGGAGGTGGCGGCAGTGATGCTGGATAGCGAGAGCGACGTGGGGCGGCACTGGGGGTACTTCAGGTGCGCACAGGCAGCTTTTGTCTTTTTGTTGGTGGTCAAGTGGCTGACTCCGCGAGTGTCTTGCTGGATGCAGAGATTTTCCTGAGCAAGTGCCCGAGTATATTGTGTGCGCGGAAAACAGTAGTGAGTGCAGGTTTGGCATTGTTGCGGGCAGTCTCTTTCAAGTGCTGGAAAGCAGGTTGGAGCAGCGCCGCTCGACTCTCGGGGATGACGAGGCCACCGATCTAAGTCGAAAAATCGAGGCTCGCCGCGGTGAGAAATCTCGATCCAGGGGGCAGACTGAATCGGCTCTTCGGACGAAGCGAGCGAAGGAACGAGTCGCTGAATCGCTGCACCAGCTCGGCATTGTCGTTCCGGTCAACACCAAAACGAACACTGGCTACCGCGAGCTGCCTACGACTGGAACGGACCTTAAAGACCTGCTGCATCAAGTGCAACTAGACGCCAACAAGAAACCAGCGGGACCATCTCGCAAGAAGCTGAGCGAGCTGATCACGCGGGCCACAATTGCTAGTGACGAGTGCGACTTCGGAACTGGTCTTTTGCTCGGTCTAGATGTCTTTACTGCTGGGCCGTGTCTTGAGGTACGCGACGTCGCTGCTTTTTATTTTGTCTTGCGCGTGTATTGTGTGCACTCATGGACGACGTGCTGGCGATGTGAGATGCAGAAGGAGGCGCTGCAACTGCTTCGAGTGGCGTACATGCTGCTACGACGCGCGAATTTCTACAAGATTGCGTCCGGGCACTGTAAGCACCGCAGTCAAGACGACCCGAAAGCTGGAATTCAAAGTATTGCTGTCGTGGGTGACGCCTCGACGGACAAGGACATGAAAATGTCAACAGTGGAGCTGCCACAGCCGCTTGCTGGCGGCAAGTAGGAGTTTTGCAACGCACGCAATGAGCCCACGAGTCCAGATCTTTCTTCTTGACGTCGTCCTCGTGTAGACTGAAGCTGTCGTGGCGATAACAGGCCTACTGAGCTATCGACGATGTTAACCGCGAGCAGGAGCACTTCAAGCTGCTCCGGCGGCGGCAATCATTTCCGCACAGCGGCCGGTACAAACTCTCCGCCACAGCTCGATCCCAGTATTGGCGGATTACTCACCGTGTCGAAATGATCGCCTCGCGGACCCTAACCCTTCTAGTGGTTGGCTGCAACGAGCCTGCCGGTGCGTGTCACCGAGCGCCGCTCATTCCCGCATCGCCTCCGTCCGCACCGAGTCCGCCGCCACCGTCGCCGCCATGGCCGAGCACAAGAAGGAAGCCATCGCCACCGAGCAGGAGGAGCTGGCGCCCATGGAGAAGTCCTTCTGGTACAAGGAGGCGCTGACCGAGGACCTGTACCTCTCGGCCGCGCTCAAGACCATCACGTTCGAGGCCAAGTCCAAGTTCCAGACCATGCAGATCATCGAGACGCACTCGTTCGGCAAGACGCTCGTGCTGGACGGCAAGACGCAGTCGGCCAAGAACGACGAGGCCATCTACCACGAGACGCTCGTGCACCCGGCGCTGCTGGCGCACCCCAACCCCAAGACCGTCTACATCGGCGGAGGCGGCGAGTTCGCCACGGCGCGCGAGGTGCTCAAGCACAAGTCGGTCGAGAAGGTCGTGATGGTGGACATCGACGAGCTCGTGTGCAACATGTGCCGCAAGGAGATGCCCGAGTGGGCCGACGGCGCCTTCGAGGACCCGCGCCTTGAGGTGCACTACACGGACGCGCACGCCTTCCTCAAGCAGTACGACGGCACGTTCGACGTCATCATCATGGACATCGCCGACCCCATCGAGGCCGGCCCGGGCTACGTGCTGTACACGGAGGAGTTCTACAAGTACGCCGTCACCAAGCTCAACAAGGGCGGCTACATGGTCACCCAGTCGGGCCCCGGCGCCGTCTACAACTGGGACGAGTGCTTCTCGGCCATCTACAGCACGCTCAAGACCAACTTCAACACGGTCGTGCCCTACACGGTGGACATCCCGTCCTTCGGCTGCATCTGGGCCTTCAACATGGCCACCAACGTCGAGGACGGCGACGGCGAGGCCGCCGTCACCGCCATCCGCGAGCGCAGCATCGCCACGACCAACAACCTCGTGGAGACGCGCATCAGCAAGCCGCTCAAGTTCCTCGACGGCGTCAGCCACATGGGCCTCTTCGGCCTGCCCAAGATCGTGCGCGAGTCCCTCGAGAAGGAGACGCGCGTTATCACGGTGGACAACCCCGTCTTCATGTTCTAAAAAGCCCCCGTGCTGACTCTGTAAATGCCATTCTACACACAAACTCGTCACTCGTCTCCACCCTGTGTGCAAACGACATCATAGAGCTGCATATTACGACGAAGCCTAATACATGTACCAACATGCAAACACAACGCGCGCTGTCGTTTGAAGCCATTTTTTCTTTTTCTACTAAGCGTCAGCGCCTGCTGCAGAATGCAGCAAGGGCTTGGCTGCTCTACCGTTGACGGAGATCGAACTCGACTTGCGCTGCTGTTGCTGCCTCAGCTCACGCTGCATTCGACTTCCGCCGCTTTCTCTAATCATGCGCAGTCCACTTACGCCTCCTCCTCCTTGCTCTCGCCGACCTCGAAGCGCTCGTACGCGGCCACGGACACGTCCACGCCCAGCTTTTTGGCCTGCTCGGCCACGAAGGCGCCCACCTTGGGGTTGCCCTCCTCGATGAAGTGGTCCTGCTCCAGCAGCGTGAACTCGCCGAAGAACTTGTTGAGGCGGCCCTCGGTCATCTTGGCGACGATGTGCGCCGGCTTGCCCGAATCCTTGACCTGGTCGGCCAGGAACGCGCGCTCCTTCTCCACCAGCGCCTCGGGCACGGTCTCGCGCGACAGGAAGCGCGGCTTGGCGGCCACGATGTGCATGGCCAGACGGTGGCCGAGCTCCTTGACGCCGGCCACCTGCTCGGCCGAGGCCGTCTCGGACGGGAACTGCAGCGCCACCAGCGCGCCGGCGCGGCCGAGGCCGGGCGCGGCCACGTTGTGCAGGTAGCTGCAGATGGTGCCCTGCTCGAGCTGGAACTGCACGGCGCGGTTGGCCACGACGTTCTCGCCCACGACGCCCACCAGCTCGGGCACCTTGTCGGCCACGGTGGCGCCGTCCACGTCCACGAGGGCCAGCTTGTCGGCCGGCAGCTGCGTGACGGCGGCGGTGCCGGCCGCGGGCTTGGCCAGCGCGGCCGCCACGCTGGCCACGAGCGCCTGGAACTTGTCGTTCATGGCCACGAAGTCGGTCTCGCTGTTGACCTCGACCATGGCGGCGGCGCGGCCGTCCTCGGCCACCTTGACGGCCACCAGCCCCTCGGCCGTGTGGCGCCCGGCCTTCTTGCTGGCCGACGCGATGCCCTTCTTGCGCAGCCACTCGAAGGCGGCCGGGAAGTCGCCCTCCGTGGCGGCCAGCGCGTTGCGCACGTCCTTGAGCGGCGCCTGCGACTCGGCGCGCAGCCGCTTCACGGCCTCGATGTCGGGCTTGTAGGTGCTGAGGCGGCGGGCCATGCGCAGCGGCGCGGCGCGGCGGGCGAGGAGCGCGAGGACCATTTGGACGGAGAGCTGAAGGTGTTGATGAGCGAGAAAACACGGCCACACGTTTCGTACGTCCATGCGCGATGCGATTGGTCAAAATGAGCCAGCGATCGGCGATGCGCAGCAAGTTGAAGCGCTCGGCGAGGAGAAGCCCCGCGGCAATTGAGCTGTCGGCGACTGCTTTGGCACAGACTGACAAGCTCGTGTTGCGCTTTGTTGGTGTCGTGCAGCTTTTCGGCCTGCAGAAGCGTTTCCTTGGTATCCTCTTCGTCTGATACAGCCTTTGCTTTGATAACGCGAGCTCGTGATATTTCGAGGATGCAGTCCTCATCGACGTTGGACGAACTCGAGCAATCACTCCGATCTCATAGCTTCTCTCCCCGAGTGGAATAGCTTGTATTTCCTCCCCTCGTTGAAAGCGCGGTTTCTTTTCTTCCTTCTTTCGTGCCGACCGAGATCGTTTTTCTGATTTGCGTCTACTAATTCGGCGGCGGCCTGACGAACTAGAGGATGAAGACGAAGACGAAGAGCTTGATGAGGAGCTTGATACATAGCGCTTTTTGATCTGCGCTTCTTTTCCACCTCGACAGCTTATTGTTACTTGCATTCAGTGGCCGTCCACACATCCCACATTCTTCCGTATCATAATTGTTGTCAAACCTACAGTGCAAGCACTTGATGTACCCTCCGCCAGGCAGCGCAGTTTGCACTTCGCATAGTCAACACCACCAACACCACCGGCAACAACAAGGAGCCGCATGTTGCGCCGGCCGGCTGGCGGCCACGCCCAAAGTGAGGTGGCGCTGCTTGTGGCGTGGCGGGCCCCGGCGGCAGTCACTTGAGCCCAGATGGCTTCACTTGCACTCCGCATTCGACAGTCGGCGCAACTCAACTCGGTGAGCCCGAGCGGCCGGATGGACGCACGAACGCCGGCTGCGAAGGCGGAAGTGCAGGCACATGGCCCATTGACTCCAGGACGCACGCGCTCGACGACTGCAGCAGCGAGCGCTAAGGCCGAAGCAAAGTTCATTCCAGCTTTTGCCTGCTTTCACCACAACCAACCTCAACGCAGAACAACCATGGGCTCCTACCTCTTCATTGTCAACAACACCGAAGACCACTGGACGTGCAAGATCGGCCCGGACGAGGCCGCCCTCAAGATCGCCGGCATCATCATCTCCATCATCGGCAGCGCCGCCACGGTGATCGGAACGCTCGGCGCGGCCGCCCCCGTTGCAACGGCGTTAGCTGCCAACGGGGTCATATCCGTGTTCGGCGTCTCCACCAGCGCTCTGGCGACGGCCGCCGCCGCTGCGGGCCCTGTGAACACGGCAGTGTCGGTCACCGGTGCAGTGTCGGGCTTCAGCATCGCTGTCGCCAACGGAGTGAACGACAACCTCATCAAGGAGGGACAGAACATCGCTCCTGGCGAAAAGTAACGCTGGGGCAAGATGAGTCTGTCGCTCTGGCAGCAGGGGACGTGCGTCCGCACCACCATTGTTGACGAGAAGACAGTCAAGACTGACACGCTGTACATGCATCCTATCTTCAGCGGTGCCACCGACAACTCCAACAACGACCACGAGATCCAGTTCTGGATCGACAAGTTTGGTCTGGAGACGGAGACGGTGACGGGCTCAGAGGAGCAGCAGCAGAGTGCACGTGCGCTGGAGGCGGAGGATGGCGCCCAGATCATCTACTTCTACGCGAATGGCACCAACACCTATCACGAGGACAATTAGATGGTCTGGGATAGTCGTAAAAGAGCTCAGTAGATCTATGTTTCATGAGTAAGATACATTTGCATGCATTTTAAACTGTTTGGGCGGTAGTCAATGCAGCTATTTCTTTATCGGAATAAAGTCCTTGTGGTACTTGTTGCGGAAGTACGAGCGCACGGGACCAAGCACGACGAAGTACTCGAACAGGATGCACGTGAAGATGTTGCCCAGAATGATACCCAGGTACTTAAGACGAAAGCTCATTGGCATTGGCACATCGGGAAGCCCAACAACGTTCGTGCTGCTGGAGATGCGGAATTGGTCCGTTACGGCACTAGGCTCGCCGAGGAGGAGATAGAGATCTAGCGTCGCGACCGCTGCGAAGAAAGCCATGAGCACGTAGTTGCGCCAAATCGGTTGGCGGTACTGCGAGCCAAAGCTGAAGACCCAGGCTGCGGTGTGCTGCTGGAAGATGACCGAAAAGAAGAGCATCGTTGCCATGTGATTATCCGACATCAGCCACCACTTCGCCACATCAACGTTGTCGGGCGAGTACGGACAGTACTAAACTTCGCTTGTAAGCATATAGATACCGCAGCACAGGTAGACAATGTTGATAGCCTCCTGCCCAAGGATTGATAACAAGGTAGTTGGCCCAATAAGGCTGGATGGGGACGCATAGCCTTCAGCTCTTTCAAAGGCCTCGACAGAGTGATCACATACGAGCACCCGACAAGAGTAAATCCGTCCGCCAGGATCCAACACCACTGCAACATAATGACAGCGTGGTAATACTGGAACAGGCGAAGCACTGAGCCGATGAGACCATACACGATTAGAAACTTCACCGATGCGAACGATGTAGCCACACTGCAACGACCTTCACGGCACAGATCCACCACCAACTGAATCGTCTTCTCCCTGCTTGTGAATGGAGACACCAATGCCTCGGCGTCGCTGAGAGCCACACCGGCATGCGCAAAGCCCAGCGCACCGCAATCGTTGCCTCCGTCACCGCACATACCAGTCACCGCACCCGTCTCCATGTGCAGCTTCACGCACTCCACCTTGCCGTCGGGCGTCATGCGGCTGAAGATGCGGATGTTCAGCAGCAACCCCTTGATCTCGCCCATGGCCACCAGGTAGTCGAACGCCACGCCCGTCACGGCCAACTCCACGTCCTCGCCCTGCTCCACCAGGTGCTTCACCGCAGGCAGGTCGTACTCCTCCTCCGAGTCCACGTCGCGCCACACCAGCTTCTTCACCTCGGTCGTCGACACCATCTCGCCCAGGATCACGCGAGAGCTCGACGCCACCATGCCGCTCTTGCGCGTGATGTAGCAGCCGCACATGGCGTTGTCGCCCGTGATCATGACGGTGCGGATGTCGCCGCCCTTGAGCTTCGCGATGGCGTCGGCCGTGTCGTCCTTGAGCTCGTTGCGGAACAGGATCAGACCCAGCAGCGACAGATTCTCGTCCACGGCGTCGCGGTTGCCGGCGAACGCCACCACCTGCTCGTGGGTCCAGTCGCTCGGCAGCTCGCGGTACGACAGACCCAGCACGTAGCACCCGTCCTTGGCGAGGCGGTCTGCCACGCTCTTGTAGTCGTCGGGCACACTCGCCGACGTGCTCAGCTGCTGCATGCGCTCGTACGAGCCCTTGCAGAACACGTAGTACTTGCCGCTCTTGCGGTTGCGCACCACCACGCTCATGGACATGCGGTGGTGGTCGAAGTCGTAGCGCTTGACGAACTCCAGCTCCAGGCCCGGGTCCACCTTCGACTTCACGTACGGCTGCTCGCCTTCCTTCTCCACCAGCTCCCAGCCCGTGGCCGTGAACATGCGCACCTCCACCTCGTTACCCATGAGGCGGTCCTCGAGTGAACCAACGGAGTGGCAGGTCGCCAGTGCGTACAGCAGTTCCTCGGCCGACGGTGCATCCTTAACGTCGTTGACGATCGGGACGAACCGAGTGTCCTTGACGGGCTGCACGCCCAGGAAGTCGAGTCCATGCTTGGTGATCGTGCCGGTCTTGTCGAAGTAGAAAATGCGGACCTTGCCGCAGAGCGTGATACGTTGGACGTTGGGCGAGAAGATGCCTTGTTCTCGAGACGCTGTGAGGCATTCACTTGACCGACGGTGATGACCACCGGTAGTAATGGGCTAATCACCGCAGAAAGCATGAAGATCGCATAGCAGAATGCAACGTAGCGGTTGCTCAGCTTGCCGTTACCCAAAAGGAAGTTGATAGCTAGGATACATGCGATCATCGCATAGACAAACAGGATCGAGATCAGCACCTTCAGGTGCTCGTTGTACATAAAGCGCATCGGAACCGGGAACAGAATGGACTGGATCAGCTGGCCCTTGGCCGTGTGAGCACGCGTCGTCTGCACAATAGCCAGATCTCCTCGTTGCGACCCGAAGACAGCACGCGCGTACCAGCGAACAGCGTGTGCTTCTTGCTTCCCTTCTCGGGATCGTACACCTCGTTGCTGTATTCTGGAATAGGGAACTTCTGCACGGGCATCGACTCGCCGGTCAGCATCGACTCGTTACACACCGTCCTGCCCTTCACAATAGCCATATCGCACGGCACCGCCCAGTTCTCCGACACCTTCACGAGATCACCTGGGGCAACGTCAGGTGACGATAGCTCTCGCCACTCTCCGTCCCGGAATACTCTAACGTTTGTGCGGTAGCGGGTCATCTGGACGATAGACGACTGGATATGTCGCTGCGTGTAAATGTTCACGACAGCCGAGCTGGTGACCACCACCGTCATGACAATGCCCATGTTCCAGTACGTGAAGTAGTACCAGACGTAGTAGCACATGATCTAGTAGATGTAGAACAGTGTGAAGAACACGTGCGCCATGGACACTGGAAGCGACGGCATCTCGACGTCGATGGAGTTAGGACCTACCGTGTTAATGCGGTACTTCGCTTCAGAATCTGACAACCCATAGGCTTCGTGTTGCATGGCATCGTACGTGCGACCAAGAGCGACGGCGCCAGGAACAAAACGCCGCATCGATTCATCGTACACAAAGCGCAGGTGCTGGAACTCCACAACGCGCAGTCCGTCCACCTCCATCACGGGTACGGTCGCGCGGTAGCCGCACAGTTTACCTTTCGGAGCAAATAGCATTTCGATCATCGCGACAAAGTCTGACACGCCGGTCGATCTGCGAGCAGGACGTCAGTGTCGTCGCGTTTCAACATGAAGACAAATTCGCACTTGTCAAGTGGAACACGTAGGCAAAAGAAGTTGAGGATATGATCTTGCAGTGCCACAGTTACGACGAGCCACGCAGACGTGATGATCCAAACCACGATGAACACAAGTGCGTTATCCTCTGACGCATCAAAGAGTGGAGGCTCGAAGTTGCCGTAGTAGTCCGAAATGATCACGATGAGGAGCGCGTTTACACGCCTCAAATTTGCTATACCAAGCAACACATGACGATAAATACCATGCTCTGCTGAATATGTCTGTGCGCCAGTGACCAGGAGGTCTAGGTTGAGCAGACCTCGACGCTTGGTCCTCTTGAAAGAGCCGAAGCCTGAAAAAAATTGTCAAAAATTCCTTAGCCCCTTCTTCTCTAAACACATCATCGAGTGCAATGCCATTAAGTCATCCTTGCTTCGATTGTTGCAAGAAACACTTTCATCAATTAAAGAAATATATACACAACTTTAACAAGCGGAGCTGTCGATGCTAAAAAAACGAGTGCAAAGGTAGGATGCATGTCCTTGGTCTGCAACGCTACAGAAGACACTTCAGCGATACGACTTTCGATCTCGTGATCCTCAGCCCGTCGCAAAGTACTTGCTGGAGCTGAGTGCTAGATAAAGAATCTTGCGTGTCCACTAAAACTTTGGACTGGACGGAAGTGCTCATGCTTCGATGTCGGTCGAGCAAAGCGTATTTGCTCGCGTGCTCCAAAACGGAAGGCTTAAAAAAAGGAATACCTTGTCGTGAACACAATTGTCTTGTTATCCTCGGCAATCGAGTCGTCGATATCCATCGTAAGGGTAAGGCCTTACACAAGCTAGATATTGCGATTGCATTAAATGCTTTTTGTAGCAATGCAAAGTGATCTTGCCACACATACGAGATTATTCACTCACGCGCTCAACGCTCACCCTTCACTGCACACAGAGAATTATCATGCACAGTACTCGCCGACGTCTATCTCAAGTGATCTTGGTTGGTTACATGACCTATTCGTGCCTGCGTCATGGGAGTTTCAGCGGCACCAGCAAAGGCTTGCCTCGGCCAACACGTAGCGAGACCGATATCCGCGCCCCGATGAACAACTCGCGAGACCACCCCGTCTTCAAGCGTTTGTCTCGGCAGCAATTAATTGTGCGTCGTCGCAGTCTCGGACTCCAGCCGCTTGTGCTGGATCCGGCATTCGCAAGTTCCCGAAAGACCCGATGCAAGCACTGCGGCCGTCGATTCAATCCCGTCTGGAAGAACTACCTCTGTCACTTATGCGGTAGATGGGTCTGTGAGCCCTGCTCGAGTGTCGTAGAACGGGAACGCGAGTTGCTGCGGGTTCGCTTTGTGCGCTGCTGCGTGACCTGCATCAAAATGACCAACAAATTACCGGAACCGGAGCTGCTGTTGCCGTTCCTAGCAGCTCCATACGTCACTGCAAGCTCTAACACCCAGCTTGGCTTGCACCTCGCTGACGTATTGCGCACCAAGAAGGAGCTACGGCCAACCGTGCTGCAGATTTTGAGCTACCTGGGAAGGCCGCTTGGCACCAATGCTCAGATTTTGGCGGATATCCGCGAGGAGGAGTGGGCTGCGGCGACGGAGTTGGCATCCAGCAACGTATCTGTCGATACTGCAAGTCGCACCAAGAGCGGCAAGCAGCGGCGACGGGAGAAACGGCGTAATGGCGACAGCGGAGTGAAGCCTGGGAATCCCGAGTGGGTCCAATTTCTCGTCCAGCAGTGCTTCGAGGTCACTCTAGCCGAATTACCTCTGGACGAGTGCGTGATCGCGGAAGCGGACGGTACTCGACAGTATCCGATCTTCTACGATGAGGATACAGATGTCCCCTTCTCGCCGAGCACTTCGAATGAAGCCGCTCGAGATGAATGCATAGCAAAATGCAACTTGCTTGGGCGTGGAATTGCAGATCAGAAGGAGGTTCAGCTGATTTGTCACCTTGCTGCTAAGGAACTCGACGCATTGGCAGCCACAATCACGACCGTGCAAAGTGACAAGCAATTTGCACTTACACTTGTAAGCGAATCCTGTTGTGTCAGCACCGATCGCGCCAAGAGCTTTTGTGCTCATGCGATGGTGGCTGGAAAACCCTTTCTAGTCCGGGACGCCATGCTTGACGTGCGATTTCGGAACTTTGGCTCCGTGCGTGGTGATACCGAGGGCATCACCAACCGTGTGCTCTTTTACTTTGGATTCCCGATCATTGCTGCAAACACCGATACAGTTATCGCGTTACTGTGCGTGGTGGACTCTAAGCCGAGGAAGAGCATTACGACGATGCAGTACTCTGTGCTGAAGAAGCTGACGGAGATTTTGTCAGCTTTGTGGCAGGACTAGTTTTGAATGATCAGTAAATTGGATGAGTTAGTCTCAGATATCGCCTGCTCCTTGTCCTGTTGCTGTTTTTGTTGCTCTTCTTGGTATACCATGAACGGCGTTCGTGGCTTCGGAGCTATCCTGGGGAAGCCTGCCCGACCAGAACACTCACTGAAGCGTAGACCACTCGCGAAGTGACTGTGTTTGGCTCTATCACAGTGAACTGCGTCGCAACACGGATCGCAAAAGTATTTTCTCCCGCAATCTAGACAAAGCACAGTAGCGATTCTCTTTACTGCACGTGCGGCGCACTCAGAGCAGACTTGGACTTCGGAAGGTGGTATTGCATCACGATTAATGGGAAGCCTCATCGGAATAATTTTGGCCAGCAAGGCTTGACGCTTCTCCTTTTGTTCTTTGAGCTCCCTTTCCATTTGTGCCGTCTCTAATGGATGACACCACGTACTGTAGTTTGTCTCAGCGTTCCAATAGTAAGCTGTGTACGGCGGCTCGTCCAAGAAGCATCGTTGCCAACCCTCACGCAGCAGAGCCGCATCTTCTTCGGCGACTGCAGGGTCTTGCACCTCAGTTTCCAGAGCGAAAAGCGTCGTGAGCAGCTGATCAGGGTCTCCAGCATTAAGCAGAGTGCAGGCGCTTAATACAAGGTCCTCACGTTGGTCAGTAAAATGTTGTTGTCGCCGAAGCCATACTGTGCTGGCGTCTGAAACTTCGTACCAACTTTCGTGATAATCCACGAGGTGAGTCGCACAGTAGACCAGCACCAGCACACTCGTCCAGATTAGGTTGGATATGTCGTCTTTGGGGGTAGCTACGATCAGAAGTCTGCTGTAAGGCACTGAGAGGCACTTGGACAGCGCTTTTGAAGGTGTCCACGACTCGTTTGTTCGAAAGCTGCGGCAGATCACATCAACTATTTTTTCAGGTGTCATTGCGCCGTGATGTGGCGTTCTCGCTTCATTAGATCTCGTTGACGTTCCCCCTCGCATGCTAGCACTCCTTAGACTAAGCACAAAGCTATCCACTCCTTCAAAAAATGCCCACGAGGACCTGCTTCAACATTTGCGCAATTTTGGCATGGGGGTTTCGCTATTCCTGAAATGCCCGACATTGCTCGGTTTGACGGAATTCCAGTCTCCGACATTGAGCCATGCACGCGCCAGGACCTGACCACCCTGTATTCACTCGGCTCTCTCGGAAGCAACTAGTTGCTCGAAGGCGACACATTGGTCTGCAGACACTCATATTTGATGGATCGTCAAACAATAGCTCGGTCAAGTCGCCGGGAACACGAACAAAGTTTTGCTCGTACTGTCACCGTACGTTCACAACTGTGTGGAAGTCCTACCTGTGCCATGTCTGCGGATACTGGGTTTGCGAGCCATGTTCACGGGTAGTGGAACGCGAGCGAGAAGAGCAAGTGATTCGCTACGTGCGGTGCTGCGAAAGATGTCTGCCTCTCCTGAACAATTGGACAGCGAACGTTGACGAGATGTTGGCGTACACGTTCAGTCCGTGGGTGATCTCGTCGAGTGTGAGCACTTTAGGTGTGAATTTAGCTGACACACTGCGTTCACAGCCTGAACGGCGTCAAGCAGCACTATCGCTGCTTCGCTACCTTGGGGAAGAAGTGGACACCACTGCCGGGGAATTGCTAGAAGACATCAGCGATGACGAATGGGCAGCCACAGTGTCGTCGTCGCATGTACAGCTTGATACGATAGCCGAGCAGCGATCAAACTCGAGATTAATCCGGGGAGCACAACACTTTGTACAGCAATGCTTGGACGTGCGGATCCCCGAAATTCCCCTAGAGCGGTGCATCCTGGCCGAGGAAGACGGTCGCCGCAGCTACCCGCTCACATATGAATCGCCCACGCAGGTTCCGCTAGTGCCGAATCACCCGAGAGAAACCGAGCGAGTCGAGTGGATCACGCGGTACAAACTGCACGAGCCGGATATGAAAGTCCCCGAGGAAATCGCTCTAATCTGCGACCTCGTCGCGAAAGAGATGGAAGCAGATATCGGCGTTGCCACCGCTGTCTCCGGGGACTGCCAGTGGTTCATCCCGCCACTTTGCACCGACAACGGCGTGCTGGTGAACGAGCGCAAGCAGTCGTTCTCGGCGCACTCGATCTTGTCGGGCAGGAGGCCGTTCCTCGTGCGGAACGCGGAGCTCGACGTGCGCTTCCGCAACTACAAAGTCGCCACCGCGAAGAAGGGCAGCATCGCCTTCTTCTTCGGCGTCCCGGTCCTGGCGGGCGACGGCGTGGTGGTGGCCACGCTGTGCGCGATCGACAGCAAGCCGCGCCGCAGCGTCACGACCATGCAGTACTCGGTCATGGTGGCGCTGGCGAACGTGCTGGCGTCGATCTGGCGAGAGACCTACGTGCCGGAGGCCGAGGAGATCCCCAAGGAGATGGAGGGCGGGCCGTGGACGCTCCGCTTGCGCTCCCCTCGCGGCAGCAGCAGCGACAAGAGCGGCGTCGACTGAGCCCATGGCTTTGAGTGTCGCCGCCCGCCTCGGGTCAAGCAGTGCGTGGGTAAAGTGCTTGGAAGTATCATAGACGTATCGTCCAGACAGACCGAGTTGACGGGGACTTGCACGTCCTCCGACGGCGGACTGTCTGCCGCCGTTTCACCGCGCGGGCCTCGCGCCAATCGCGCGCTGGCGAGGCACGCGCAGTGGCATCGAGTGCCCCACATCTCGGTCAGCCGCGGCAGGCGGCGGCCTCGATCGGCCGGCTGCAGCTACGTCATCGGGGCTGCACCACCAGCACGTTCCGGCTCGCTGACGCTGGCTCGGTGGCCGCTGCCGCTGACGCAAATCACTTGCGCTTTGTATGGCGGTCGCGCGGCTATGCGTCTGGGGCTCAAGTCGGCGGTTCCGGGCGGCATTCGCACACTCGCCGCCCGCCCCGCACCCGACGATGGACGCCGTTGCCCGCGCGCCGACGCTGCTGCCGCTGGCGGTAGAGCCGCGCCCCGCGCTATTCCCGGCCGCGCCGAAGAGCGCGCGCGCGCCGCCGGCCGCCGCAGACGCGGACGCCTGCTTCCCCGAGTGCATGGACCCCGCGGACGACGCGCCGGCGCCCGCGCCGCAGCGAGAGACGCGCACGCTGGAGCTGGAGGAGCTGGGGCTGGCCGCCGCCGCGCCGCCCGCGCGCGCCGAGCGCAGCATCGTCGTGGACTACGAGGACAGCGACGGCGAGCACCCGGCGCCGCGCGCCGCCGCCGCCACCGCCACCGCCTGCGCGCCCGGCGCCTGCGGGCCGCTCACGGGCGCCGCCGGCCTGGAGGTCGTGGCCGGCGGCCTGCGCGGCAAGCGCGTGCTGCTGGAGCAGGCCGCGGAGCCGGCGGCGCCCGACGCGGCGCCGACGCGCTGCTCCAAGGTGCACAAGCTCTGCCTGTGCGAGCTGCAGCTGCACAAGTCGCTCGAGAGCTGCTGGCTCGTGTGCGGCAGCCACGTGTACGACGTGACGGGGCTCGTGACGGCGCACCCCGGCGGCGTGCGCTCCATCCTGCGCAAGGCCGGCGGCCCCGACTGCACGCGCGACATGAAGTTCCACACCAAGAATGCGCGCAAAATGATGGAGAAGTGCTTCATCGGCAAGCTGCAGCCCTGCGGCGACGACGCGGACGGCGCCGGCGACGCCAACTGCAGCATCATGTGAGCAGCCCGCCGGCGCACAGCTAGAGCTAGATGTATGAAGGAGCGCGCGCCGCCTCCTTCCTGTGTATTTTATCAGCGCAGAGCCATCCGCGATAGACACGATGTGCTGCGACTGGAAACATACTTTTTATTTACTCCTCGCGGAGGCTCAAAAGAATTCACCACCAGGTTTTCCTCCCCCCGCGTGTGTTGCATCCTGCTGCGTTGCGTCGTGAAGGACGGCGTCACGGGGCCGCATCGTCTACCCGGCGGCGGCTGCTTCACCGCCGCCGGCGCGGCGCCGCTCAGGTGAACTGCTTCATGAACTCGGTGGCGACGATGCGGCCGCGCGCGTTGAGCGAGATCTTCATCTCGCTGATCTCCTTGTCGATGTCCTCCATGAAGGTGATGATGAAGTCGATGAGCTTGTGCTTGTACATGTTCTCGAGGTGCTGGTGCACGATGAGGAAGCTCATGTCGTAGCCGTCCACGGGCACCCGCCGCATGACGATGAACTGCTCGGCGCGCTGCATGAGGAAGCGGTTGAACTTGTGGCTCAGGATGGTCTCGATCTCGTCCGCCTTCTTGATGCAGATGCTCACGCGCGTCGAGTTGATGGACGGCTCGATCAGACACTTCTCCTGCTCGTTGCGGCAGATCAGCACGGGGTTCAGCAGCAGCTCCTTGCTCATCCTGGCAGCAGCAGCAGCAGCGACACACGGTTAGAGCGGCGGCCGACTCCCCGACAGTTGCACGACACGCACTGCAGCTCCACTTCCGGCTTGTTGTGGCGCTCCACCGTCTGCGACGGGAAGTTGCGCAGACACAGCGCCGAGTCCAGCGAGCTGCGGATTGCGCTCAGGTACGGCGCGAGTGTGTTGGCCTGCGGCACGAGGGTTAGCGCGGGAGGCGGCGGGGGCGCGCGCGGCACGCACCATGGCGAGCGAGCGAGGATTCGTCCGATTGCTTTCTGACTATGGGGGAAGCCGCTGAGACACAGCTGGGACGAAATCACAAAATTTTGGGACCAACGGACCATTTCCACTTCAACTCGGACTTGAGTTTTGGAGGAAGTCCGACAGCCTTTCGATCTGCTCGTCGACGGAGTCTCGATGAAACCGAAAAAGCAACAGCGAGCAGTTATTGCCAGCTCGACTACTCGCTGGCGTCCAGTTGAGTTTGGCCGATGAATTATGTCGACCGCAAACACCTCGGTGGAACAGCATCACACGAACAAATCAAGTACCGAAACACATTGCTGGTTAAAACTTACAAGAAGTTATTTTCGATTGAAGCATACGATAGAACTATCCCCACAAGCTATTCGGAAAGCGCTGTGTGGCTCTGTTGAGGGTATGTGAGCGAGGCCGCGGTACGTAGACACATGCGACCGGCAGTGCATTTGGCACTCCGACGGCAATAATGCGCTGGGTCCACGGGTCATGATTAAGATCCGCCAGCCTTTCCACCACTTGTAGGGATTGCGCCAACGAGCATGGCAGACAGGTGGGGTCAAGACGAGGAGGGGCTCCCTGAATCCTCGCATACTCTAGCACAGCTTCCTTGAAGGCCTCGATAGTTACCGGCACAGGAAGACGTAGCGGGTCAACAGGTAGTGCCTCACCTCCAGGAGTACAGTTTCTGCTTCAATAAAGAACGCAACACATTAAATAACCTGCAAAAGCTAAACACACACTTTTGAACCTGTTGTCGGCAGGATCAACTGATTTAGTAGATGCTTCCGCCAATCATTAAACACTAGCTAAGATTCCACCAATCACAGCTCTCACATCGACGACAAGGGAGAAAAAGCGGTGTGCCCACGCACAGCCATTCATGCATTGCGCGCCGCTTTTTCGAGTTCAGTTTGCAATTTGTGCCAACCTAGCTACAACACACTGCATGCCGCCTCGAGTGCGCGCGTTCCAGAAGCGTGTGCGCCTGACGAAGGAGCAAGAGCTACAAAATTTGGCGCCGTCACCGAGAGCTCCCCTGCTGCCACGTACGCTGAAATAGCCCGATGGGCTTGCACACGGTTCGGCCTGTTCAAAGTACCCTCAAAGCTAGTCATTGCGCGCATAGTCAACGGAGAGACTAACCCCCATTCGCTCACGCCAGAATGTTTAAACGCAAAAAACGCCGCCAACCCTACCAGCTACAGCTCGACCAGTGTGTTGTGGAGTTTGTCATGGCGTGTGAAGCCATGCATTGTCTTTGTCTGGCCGGATGCTCATTGCCCAAGGACGAAGGCTCGCTTTCCGGCTCAATACATCAGAATCTTCGCAGCCTCGTTTTGGACAGTCGTGGCTGCGTAACTTACAGGCTCGGTATGGCATTCGCTGGAGGCGTGCTTACGGCGAGTCGGGTGCAGTAGATTTGGAGGAAGTGGCGTCCGATTTTCACCGGCTGGGCCGCCTGATTGGTCGATATTCATCTGATGATGTCTACAATATGGATGAAACTGGTTTTTACTACAACAACGTCCCAAGCGGCTCCCTGTGTTTTAATAGGGCGCCCTCCCTGAAGAAGGACAAGAGAATTACATTTGCATTATGCTGCAACGCAACAGGGAGTGTGGTAGAGCGATTCGTATTTTGCCTAGCTTAGGCTATGGCAGGATTTCGGTGACACCAGCAGCTCGGCGATCAACGTGTACTCAAGCCACAAATCGGGGAGTTTCGCCGAAGAGCCAGTGTACCCATCTGAAGGGCCGGCGAACCAAGATCTCATGGTCGACGAGCGTGAAGAGTCGCCTCAGCGATTGACTAGGATTTAGTATCGGAGAGGCCGTAACGGCCCGTTTTCATTAGATATTTGTATAGGAGCCTACTAGGAGGGCCAAGAGCCCAACAAAGATAACAGATAATGACAGAGTGGAATTTTCGGGGTCCAACACAAGCAGCACGCGACGCAGCGACTCTTCGGTACGTCGTCCCTGCGGACTAGATCATGCCCACCGCTGAGATCGTCTGACGGAGTGACGGAAGCGATCTCGACCGCGTGGCAAGTCCAAGAAGCGTGTGTGGTGGTTCCTGGACATCGGCCCCAAGTGGTCACAAGTTGGTTCGTTGAGGTCGACGAGCGCGGGTTTTACTCGGCCTGCAAGCGTACCGAGTAGGCGTGCCTTTCGCCTACGCCCCGTCAAAGCGAGAAATTGCCGCCGTCCATCCTTTGGTGGAGGGCACGGGTTCATTAGAAGAGAAGAGGAAGGAGAGAGAGGTCAGCGATCAAGGGGAGCGTGCTGTGTGCTCGTGACACGGCTCCTGGTGTAAGAACTTGGCTGGTGTCTGGGGAGCCATTACACCGCTGTAAACGGACTGGGCGATCTTCGGATTCGCCCTCAAGCCTGCTTCGCTGAGGCAGGTGTTGTGGGTGTACTGAGGGAAGGCTAACAAGTTTTACCTGTGTGCAACACCACATAAATAACCCCCCAGTTTTAAGCGATTGATAAGCATTACTAAAAGTTGGAATAAAGTAGTCGTCAAGGAATGTTTCCTTATCGACATAACCCGTTCCATCATAGCGCTCAATATCGAAGTATGGGGGCGACGTAAAAATCAGGTCGTATGAGTATTTGCTATAATCAACATCCTGACTCTTAGCAGTAATGATATTAACATTCGAATTGGATTTGAAAGTGGAGAACATTTTTTTGTACCCAGATTTAAGTTTCTTATTCGAATAAACTCCAATGTAAGCAATATTCATAGACATCGCTGCGAGCATTCTATTACCCCAACCAGCCGATGGATCTAAGACAGACTTTGCCTTAAAACGACGATACACATACTTGGCGACGGGCGGACGGAATTAGCGACTGAACCGTAGCTAAAAGTGCTGCTCGGATATCTGCTTTTGTTAGCTCTGATTCTGATTTGGAATACCATTTCATAGCGTAGTTAAGCATTTTTCGTTGCTCACCGGATCCTCCATGCATTAGATATTAAATTACGACCCTTATAGCTCACCTGGCTTCGCATCTTTTCGAAAATGTAGTCGCATGCTAAAACCCCTACACGAGAATGGCCAATAGTCGATGCGTCAAAATCAACTCAATTTTGATAATCGTCAATAGCATCAGCTTTGGATGGGTTCTTGTATAGATAAGCCATTATATTAAAAAAATCTTCATTAGACTTAAGCAGTGGTAAAATCAAGTACCTCACGCGTCAGACGATCGTAGGAGAGCTCTTGCTCACTCACAACCAATACGAGCATGTTGGTACCTTGGCAACCAGCATTAACGCCTTGAACTTGAATCGCTTAGCATCAGCAATGAGAACATGGTTAGTTAGCGACCACGTCTGATAGTCAAGAAGACCGTTCACCAGCTCAGAAGTCAGATCACCATTAACCGAAGCAATCTTGGCGAGTTCGTTAGTGAAGTGGTGGAAGTCATAGTCGTGGCTGATGTCTACGTCTGCTGAGAACCGATACGAATGTTAAAGTTGCGAATACTCGAACCAGGGTGAAGAGTCCAAGGAGCCGAATCAAACGGACTCTGGAACTCCTGTACAGCAGCAGCAGCAAAACTACTAGTTTGCTCGGCAAAAGGCAGTAAAATGATATACTTGGCGTTCTGAACAGAAACCGATAGCTGGAGATTAAATGCAGCATTAAGCTGAGTCGACTGCTTACCCGTACCAGCACGCTGATAGAACCACTGTGCATAGCAATCATTGTATCGAACTTTCTTGACAGACTTGGAAATGATTGACTGAGGGTTCTCAAGATGGACGAACGGTACGTAGAGACGAGCAGTAGTAAATGGCATGTAAGTACCATCAATAGTAGGCTCAAGGCATTGACTACAGCACCCCAAAAAATACTGAATCCAGCAGAGGCAGCAAGAACACCAGCCATAGGATTACCGGTGGAAGAAGCTTAAACCATTACCGGACAGGTGTTGCCACTCGCAAGAGTAGTGCTCGTTAGCGACATACCCTTCGTAGCATCTACAGCAACAGTAGAAGTACCCTGATTGACGCGGAAGCGCAGGCGGATCTGAGGGTTAGCCATCAAATCGAGCTCCTTGAAGATCGGATAAAGATCAGTTAGCTTAACCTATAGCATGTAGTTCCACGTTCCCATGATAGCGTTAGCAGTAGCAGCTCCAGATACAAAGGCACCACGAGCAGTCTGATTCGAGATAGTGGTAGAAGCGGCAGCTCCACCTACAGACGGCCACGACGTAGAGAAATCAGAGCCAGCATTAGAAGGGTTCGACAACAGACGCGTTACAAGACCATCATTAGGGATGGATGCGCCACCAGCGAGACCAGTGGTAGCAAAAGGACGTGAATACAGTAGTGTTCGTGTATCCATCACCAGTAGTCGAGCTCGTAGCAGAGCTGTACAAAGCGGACTGAGCAGAATCAGGGAATAGGAACGATTCAGCACCATGCTTTGCAACGTACTGAGGACTACAGCTTGTCTGAGCACGGACATTGTTCCAAATTGTAATCAGCCATCGAGACAATGGTCTTGCCGTTTAGTTCCAGCGACAGGCTATCAATGATATTCCAGTTGCCAATCGCATTCAAGGAATCCGAAAATCTTATCAGCAACGATGTCCTCGACAATGCCATCATAAGCCTCGATCGTAGTCAATCGTCCGCATGGCATCTCATTACCAAGCGCCCATAGGTATAAAGCGTTAGCATCGTATCCGATGATTTTCTTAAAGAGCTTACCTCCGCGAATATTTGTCTCATTGCGCTTTGCGTAGCGATTAAAGATAATAGATGGGCCTCCAGCAATGTTGGCCTTCATCTTAGTGTAGATGTCCTTTTCCTCCTTGTCAATGCTATACATTAATATGTCCGAGTTGAACTCAAGCAACTTCTTATAGCGGAATCCCTTGAGCGAATGTTCTTACGAGCGGTGTTGCACTTGATACAGCTAACCAATATGTTGCCATCGATGTGTCCAAGCTTGTTCTTGATACAGTCTGCTGAAGTGGTCAGCTGACAGTAGCATAAACCACACAGATACTTTTCCTTTTGAAGCAATGTATCCAAGTGATCAAGTGTCATACCAAGTTCACGCTTTGCCTTAGCATCCTGACTCTTGTAGCCGCCCATGCGCTGGGGTGGGAATTGAAATGCGTTAGCAGGTGTCTTATCCGGGTATTGGAGATTGTTAAGGCAGGTCTGATACATAACCTTCTCCGAAAGTCCGGGTAGCGACACTCCATCTGCAAACATATCCAGATCGAAACGCATGAATAGCTCGCGCTGGGCTTTGATAGCCTTGATAAATCGAACTACATCGAGATTGTTGTACCAGACCAGTAGGTCCTGAATGGATTTCATCTCATAGTACCCCCACACGAACTTCACTCGCTCGTAGTCATTATCGGCGATCCTTGTTCCACGGAGCTTGCTGTCAAAAGCTGACTTAGGCGGGATAGTAGTCTGGTTGAGTACATTGAACGCGGTGTGTACTCATACGGGAAAATACCCTTGCCAAGACCACAGACACATCTAATTTTGTCATCACATTTGCAGCCACCGAGATATGTCGTAAGATACCTATCGTAGCTGGTACCAGCTGGTACATAGTTGCTAATATCGAGCATTTTCATGTTCGATGTAGCGATGCACATGTAGCTGGGGTTCTTGATGGCAGATTTGATATTGTCAATACCAATGATGGCAAATATAAGTCGCTCTTAATCAAGTTGATATCGTATCGACCAGAATTGAAGCCGAATACTGGTACCTGATCAATCTGCTGTTTAAGTCTTCCGTAGTCGGACCTTTGCTTACTAAAGCGAAGACTGCTATGAAAGTGGAAGAAGCTGCCATACTTTCCTTCTTTAATCCAACTCTCCACATCAGACATCTTGTACTTCTTACCAAGATTGACGCCTAGAATTTCCATACCTGCAGACCGTGGGCATTGATGATTTTTTGCAGAAGCGACTTGTACTTATCGACATTGTACTGTTGGATTTTCACCGATACATCACCAATGTATTTGAACATATCCGTAAGTAACATCTTTGGATCGTCATTTACAAAACAGCGCACCTCCTCGGTTAAGCTATCAGCTACGGATACAGACACCGGAATGTGTTCGTTCGTGAAGACAGTATTCTCCCTGTGTTGAGTCGCAGTAGGCTTAAGGATTGCCTCAAAGTCATAAACGATGAAGTGATCAATGTACTGGTTGGCATACTTTGTAAGTAGTGATCGAATGGCGTTAGGAGCTGGCTTGTAGATAGTTGGCTCAGCGGGGAAGCTCTCAATATTCACAAGCTCGCACTGATTTTTCTTGTGATTTTTAAGTATTTCACCGCTCACAAAAACCATTTCACTTTTAGGACACTGATACTTAGACTGAAGCATATCGATGCTCTTGATGTAAAGAGCGTGATTCTCGTGTGATAGAATATCTATAGCTTCATACCCCTTGTCCGACCTACGAATGCATTCCACATTTCCGGTAGCTACATCCATGCTATATACGTTAATACCGAGTTCAAAGCAGTCCTCAACCTCATCGAGCCGTAGCGTGTCAATAGGCTTAAAGCTTCTAAATAGACTCAACGTATACTCAACCCCCTTGAAAGAGCAGTAGCGCTTGAAGGCATCCTTCACCTGAGCCTGAATTCTGCGAGGATCCTTCTTAGCGCTCTGGAATGTGTGCCAGGCGATGCAGTGGAAGACGCACTTGTTGTTGGCCTTAGGGAAGTTGATTACATGCTTGGTTTCGCGGATAACCTTAGGAATAACAGCATCGCTATCCCCGAGAGCATGGTCGCGATGGTAGACAAAATCTTGAATGCAGTGATCGCCTTAAGCTTATATCCAGAGCTGGGGTAGTTGAGCGTGTCAGCCAACTCCATAGACCGAATTTCCGAAATCACTTCTTTCGAATATCCGCCTTGCTGTTGATTGCGACAGGCTTATTGAATACATAAGTGTTTGCGAGATTCGGGTAGAAGTAGCGGGTGTCATCAAGTTCAGTCTTGCTCACAAGTTCGTACCCGAGAGCAACATTTACCTTGAAAGCACTTGTTTGAGTCGAAAGAACGTTCTCAAGCTTATCGTAAGAATCAGTAGCCTCGATACCCTCATATAAGTGTGATTCCATGTGATTACCAGCGTAAAAACGGTACTTGGGGTCAGCCTTATAGTCAGGCGACATATACGCTATATATATGTCTTTTTAAGGGTTTCAACTGAAACATTGTACTGCTTAGCCACTAATTTCTTGTTGACTGAACGTGAAGTGTTGCTAACATATACCATCTTACCAGTTCTACCACGAATCTTAACCTGGTAGCTGCTACCCATTTGACAGCTTGGATATTTAACATCTTTAATCCTGCGAGCTCGTATGCAAACATATTGCCTATATATCTTTGTTGCTATTAATCTGGTGAGAATCGACTTTATAATTATCGGACCTTGTATCAGGATCGACTTTATATCGTATGCTATATTGGGGCTGACTTTATATCTGAGAAAAAAAAAAATTTATTAGTTAAGTTCGCTTTGGTTAAGTTCGGTTTTACTTAGATAATTCTTCTTCTTTCGGGCACGAATTTCCGCGCGATTCTTTTCATCATATCTCGCTACTTAGCCAGTCGGGTTTCCCTTGTTTTCAGATAGTACCGCTTTTGAGCGGCTTTGATTTGCTCTTTGTTATGTTCGTATTGTTCAGGTGAGTACACCATCTTACTATATTACTAACTTTATATTTATCAGGATCAAAATATAATTGTGCGCGATGCACTACCGATGACGAATTGATCACTAAGTAATGTCTTGGTAGGCCACGAAAGAGAAGCTGATGTCAATGAAGCGGATTACACCGGTTCGGGATACGGAACAAGGATTGCAAACTGATCGATGGTTTGAGGTGTCTTCTTGGTAAAAGTTTTGTAGTAGAGTGGCGGAAGCAAAAAGAAGAGTCGATTGCCAAATCATCTGCCGCCCCGCCCTTGATGTTGCCATGCGTTTTTCCCACAGTCATCTGGAATCCACCGAACTGCGGCATCCACGCATCAATAGCAGTATAGTTCGATGTCCGAGGTACGTACAGCTGATTTGCATGTTGACCGACTTCCACCCGCTCCGCTACTTGCCGAGGCTGCGATGACCGTGGAATGTCGATTGTACCATCAGCTGGAGTGCGTTTTCTCTTTCCAGACAACAGCTCTCGATACACGAAAGTCCCACCCTGCTCCAGCCGATCCATAGAATAAAACTCGAAGATGTATCCACACAGTGATTGTGCTAGCGGGTTTCCACCTGACGAACCGAGAAGGCTTTGCAGCTTCGCGCGGTCAAGTTGCCACTTTGTTCGAACAATCAACTGCATCGCCAGATCTGATGCATAGACGACTTCGTACTCTCGATACGGTTCTTGGCTGTGGATGTGAATCAAAGTCTGAACGATCTTGGTCTTCGAGTTGATCTCAGAGTATATAGACACCAACATAATGCAATCATCAATAGAACAACTGCTGCATGCGGACATCAGCAAAGCTTGTGGGTTTGTTCCAATGTCTTGCAACACCATGCGAGGTACACCACCCAACCAATCAAATCGATTCTCCCACACAGATGCTGCATGTGGATACATGGGAGCAACTGTCGCCAGTTCTTCTTTCGACCACAGTGGCATGTAAAAAACATCGGGAGTAGGAGCAAGCTTTTTGAATTCACCAATGCAATCCCGCCGCGGTGTGCTTGCAAGAAGTACTGAACATCGCAGGTAGGGAAATCCAGGAATACTTGTTGGGTCCAGCGAATCAACAAGGCACCACAAATCAGTTGACCAGAATTGTAGATTGCCTGAATATGGCAACTGCTTCACCTCCAACACAGTAATGCCATCGAAGTAGATGGGTGGTTGACTTGTGATAAACAGCACGCGCTTCTTCTCCTTGATCAATCTCCACATGACATAGTAGACGAACACCGACTTTCCAACCCCAGACGTGCCCGTGACGACAGCATACTTGACCATGTCCACATCTGGATTCAACAGCGCTTGGTCGGCGATCACTTGGTACGAAGAGCGAATGTAGAGCGCTTGACGTCTCGTTAGCGGCAGCAACGACGAAAACTCGAGCCAATCACCACCTTGGTCAACTGTCGGGAATTGTAAGAAGAACGGGTTACTGCAGTGATCGAAAACACCGTCTTGGGAGGCAACTGGAGCCGAGGTCCCTTGCTCCGGAACCACCACCAGCACGTGAATCGTTCCGTCGGGGATTGTGCTGGGAAACTTCGCGCAGATCTTGTCCGTCGGATCGTCCAATTCCTCCATCATGTAGAGACTCTCAACTTCATCGGAGATCTCCCCCTTCCGCATCCGGAGCAGATCCTTCGACTTCAGCCACGCGCCGTCCTTCTTCGCCAGGAAGAGCTGCAGCTCGTCCGCAGGAAACTGGTACATCTTCTTCGCCTTGATCGCGTCCTTCAAGTGGTCCACCGACTTGTTCGTGTCGATGTCTATGGAGAACGCGCTTCCCGCTTTACCAACGACCGCACAGAAGAGCGTCACCATCTTTTCAGATTCTCGAATGAGAGAAAAGGGAGCGAATTTTTTTTTCTGGACGTATTTAAACGGAAATGAAGGCGTGTGCACATAGACTTCCAACCAATGTCACGCTCTGGACTATTCCTTGCGGTAAAATATGCCGGCGTAGTTTTCAATTGCATTTATCAATGTCTAGCTTGAATGTTGTTGGTTGAGCGGTTCTAAAACTACCCTAAGATCCAAAAGACGTAGCTTTCACTTTCAGGTGATAAAGAGGTGCAGACACAACACTGCCAGTAAAAAAGTAAAGCTTCTCGATCGAACTCTTACAAAACTCCGTAAAAATCCAAATGTTGTTTTTTCCGAAACCGAATGACCTACGACCGCGCTGGGGGAAAATGCTAGTGTTGTGCTCATATTAAGGTCACCATTCATACCGCCAACTTCCAAGTCCATTGTGTCAGTTTTCGCATTCCTGTTCTGGTCATCCTCTCCCCCTCCCCACCACCAGTGGTTTTGAACGAGCAAATCACCTTCTTCTACTTTACCTCATGAAAAAAAACAGAACCGTTGTGGCTCTATACGTCGTTGTAGGTGCTACGGGATCTATTATTGCTATCTAAGATTTTGAATCAGACTGCATCAAAATTCAGCTCAACGAACAGCATCTGATGTCTTAACAGAAGGCGGAAGCGATGCAAGCTTTTCTCCATCAGCCTGACGACGACCAGGCAAGTAATTGTGAGAGCTTGTTGTGAGGTGTGAGCTCTTGACTCAAAAAGGAAAAGTGGTTGATTTTGGAGTTATAGCTCTTCTGCTTGGCTCCTACGGTTACCGCTCCTTTCCTAGGATATCTCCTTCTCTCGCCTTTCTTTGAGGGTTCCTCGCTCCGGCTCAACGGCTAGGTCCTTATCCATATCTGCAGTCACCATTAGTCCCTTTGGCATTACAACCTAGTCCGTCCTCAAGAAGGCACGTCTCAGCTCGAAGAATAGCGCGTACGTCCAGGTGAGTACGATTCCTAACCTAACAGAAGGTCTTTTCAGTATTGCACGCTCCAGTAGAGGTGGAGATCAATTAATTGGCAACGAGTGACGGCAAAATTGTACATCTACAAACTGTAAATTAAGTCTCGCTACAGTGCCGGTTGAAACTGTAATCAGAGGCGCGTTTGCACTTTTCGTTATGTTCTGTTTGAAGGATAGCTCTAACCGCTAGGGATCTAGCCGAATTTTTTCTTCAGTCTCTTTTTGGGAGAGCTGCCTCTGAGGGGGAGAGGACAGCAACCACTTCGCTTTTTGTTGACTTCGAGCCACTTGCCATTCTTCTTACGAAAACATACACCTCGGAGATGAAATATGCACCGTGGCAAATGCGCCAAGAGCAAATCAAAGACTAGCACCGGATCCAGATCGAACCCCCAGCGAGTCCACACAAAGTACGCTGAACACTTTTCACTTGCATTAACCTGCGATGCGATGCGGTTTAGCTTCTGAGCACTTCACAAGCTGCAGGACACGCGCTTTTTTCTCCGCGTATTTGCCTTCGGCAACATGTAAAAACTAAGGTGTAGTAGTAAATGATTTGATTAACTAGTTAACGTATTCCTCGTCGGATTGCCTAAATGACATAAATCCCAATGGTCTTGATATCACGAGAGCTAATCTATGATCTAGGAATCCAAATATGACGATCCGCTGTTGCGAGGATCTGGAGAATGCTTGGTGCAGTTGCTGAAGTCTCTCGGAAGAAAATATCATTTCGGATTCTCCACGTTGCATGAAAAGCAATCACAGTAAACACCCTCGACAAGATGAGCACAACATGAGCAATTTGCCGCCAACGTGGTCGTAGATCATTCGGTTTCGGAAAAAGCAGTAGCCGCCATTCCAGGCTCAAAACGAAGACCTGACGCTACGGGGTCCAAAGTTGTTGCCACACTGCTAGCACTGCAGGGCACGTGTAGAAACAATGTTGTACCGTTTCAATGGCATGACATGATGACCGAACACACTCTTGAATCGTAGGATTTATGAATTCAGGAAATACAGTCGCAAACCAACTATTAGGTTTCCAATGAAGACGAAACATTACATCGTGGACTACTGGAAGCATGTATTTCCGAATGGAAATAATCTTGGTGTGTGCTTCAATGTAATTGAGGTGTAGGAAACATGATTCCAGCAATGAGTTCGCTGACGAGAAAGCGGGGCTGCAGCCTTCGGTGCATTCCGGAGTCGACCGCGGTCTCGTAGTCTACATCAAAAGACGATATGACGTCCAAATGGCACGCCCGAAATATTTGGGTGCAAGATATACAGAACTTCCTCACGGACGTCCTATAACTGCGGCCCTTACGCGCCTGTATTGAACCAAGAAACGTAACATGGTTCACTCGAGGCCTCTGTAGGACTAAGTTGCGCATTTGCGTTGCGTTAATAGCTAACTGCTAACCTTAAGGGCTCCTTACTTCGGCTCGCTCACGGAGGCTCATGAGTAGTTGTTCACCAGAGTACAACAACCTCAGTTGAGGATTCCTCAGGAATCATTGTGCTCGAGTATGCGTGTGCTGTACTGATTATCACTGCCGAGCTCACATTTACTGTCGGCCAGACTCGTTGTCTTCTCAGTGCATCGGCATCATCAATCGTGTGTGGATGCTGTCGCCAGCATTTGTCGGCAGAAACTCCGATCAGCGTCTACCTTCAAGGTGTCCATCGTAATACAGAACGATTACGATGGTCAAGTTATGCTTGCCTCCTGCACTCCATGCTCCATCTCAGCAGTTAAAGTTCATTCTGAAATACGCCAACCACTACCCAAGCATTCATGAGCACGTTCGTCCAGTCCAAGCTTCTTCCCAGCGGCCACCAGATCCCCAGCCTGGCGCTGGGCGTGTTCCAGAGCGCAGCAGGCCCTGAAGCCTACAACGCCGTGCTCACTGCGCTCAAGCTCGGCTACCGCCACATCGACACGGCCACCGCCTACGAGAACGAGGCCGATGTCGGCAGAGCTATCCGCGACTCGGGCATCCCGCGCGAGGAGATCTTCGTGACCAGCAAGTACTACGAGATCTCGTGGATCCCGTGGTCCTCCACGCCGCGACAGCCGTGGAGCTACCAACGGGTTGTCGACGGCGTGCGCGAGAGCAACCGCAAGCTCGGACTCGGGTACATCGACCTCTACTTGCTGCACGCCCCGTGCGACAGCGCCACTCGCGCTGAGGCGTGGAAGGCGCTCGAGGACATACAAGCCGAGGGCATCGTGCGAGACATTGGCGTCTCCAACTACGGCGAGGGGCACCTGGTGAAGTTGGCCAAGACTTGGCGCGTCAAGCCGGCGGTGAACCAGGTGGAGCTGCACCCGTGGCTGGCTCGTCCCGACACGGTCAAGTTCTGCGAGGACCAAGGCATCATCCTCGAAGCCTACTCGCCTCTGGCACGTGCAGAGAAGATGGATGATCCGGTCGTTGCTGAGATCGCCAACGAGCTGGGTGCTAGTACGGCGCAGGTGATGATTGCGTGGAGCCTCGCGAGGGGCTTCGTCCCGTTGCCAAAGTCGGTGAAGGAGTCTCGTATCAAGAGCAACCTGGAAGCAGCAAAGCTGACGTTGTCGGCGGAGCAGATGAAGAAGCTGGACAGCCTCGACGAGTACTCTGTGACGGGCTGGGATCCGATCAAGGATCAGGAGATCTAGGCCGTATCATGAGGAGTGTCCAGCTGATTGAAAACAGAGCATGTATGAGTTCGTTCGGGTCGCCTCGTGATTAAGCCAAAGCGGCTACAGCGCGAGGTTTCAACAACGATGTCAGATCACGACGTAGCACTAACCGATCTGTTTGCCAGCTCGGCTACTCGAACAGCATAGCACAAATCGAGTTCCAAAACATATTGCTGGTGAAGACTTACAAGAAGTTACTTTCGATGGAAGCATACGATAAGAACTATCCCCACAAGCTATTCGGAAAGCGCTGTATGGCTCTGTCGAGGATGTTTGAGCGAGGCCGCGGCACGTAGACACAAGCGACCGGCAGTGCATTTGGCACTCCGACGGCAATAATGCGCTGGGTCCACGGGTCATGATTAAGATCCGCCAGCCTTTCCACCACTTGTAGGGATTGCGCCAACGAGCATGGCAGACAGGTGGGGTCAAGACGAGGAGGGGCTCCCTGAATCCCCGCATACTCTAGCACAGCTTCCCTGAAGGCCTCGATAGTTACCGGCACAGGAAGACCTAGCGGGTCAACAGGTAGTGCCTCACCTCCGGGAGCAGCAGCATCCGCTTGGGCAGTTTGAATGCTTCGTTTTCATTTTTTCTAAACTTTCCTGTTCAAAGAGACAGTGGATCGCGATGCATTTAGTCACGATAACGCTATGTGAGTAAACTTATCTGCTTCAGGAATACATGCGTTACCTACTCACACGAGCATCGTACCAGAGGGTTTTATTCGCCACGAATACGCAACGTGAGTAAACCCAAAGATTTTTTACCCAAAGGAACCGACAACATCACGGTATATGGGATCGAGCCCGAAAATATTATCTGTGACGAACACTCAAGATCCAACTCATAGAACCAGGCAAGTAACTAAAAACCCAGCAGAGTAAGAAAATATGATTGAGACCAAGGCTCAGGCAGACGCAACACTGCCACCAAAACCTCTCGAACTAGCCCCTACAATACTCTTCAAAAGATCAAAACCACTCTCATATACGCTTTCAGCTTCTAGTGAAGTCTTGTCCGGCATCGCTCGCACTTCTTCTTCGCGCTTGATCCTGTCATAACGCCTCTGGGCATCCTGCACATCTTCGTACGGGCCACTCAACGAGCTTTCAAACATTCTATCCAGATCGGCCCCCCAGCGAGTCCACACAAAATACGCTGAACAGCTTTCACTTGCATTCACCCTGCGATGAGATGCTGTTTTAGCTTCGAAGCACTTCACAAGCTGCACGACACGCGCTTTTTTCTCCACGTATTTGCCTTCGGCAACATGTACTTGAAGTGTAGGGAGCATGATTCCAGCAATAAGTTCGTTGACAAGAAAACGAGGCGGTAGCTTTCGGTGCATTCCGGAGTCCACCGTGGTCTCGTAGTCTACATCAAAAGTCGATACGACGTCCATACCATCTTGCTGGTTCGCTAAATCGACGACCCGTTGTTTGCGCGCCTCTAGTAGCTGCTGTTTTATCGATTTATAGTGCCGACGAGCAAAGTTCCCGCGTACTATCGCCTGAATTCGAGCCACCGCTACAGCGCGTGTGCGCAAGTGTACAGCGTATCGCTCGCGAAACGTGCGCTGGATAATTCGTGCTGCTTGGTTTTGTTGACCCTCAAACCGACTGACATCTATTGCATCTAGCTGTCGGAACTCGTTTCGTTTCATGGTGTAGAGATCATCATTTTGCAACCCTGAGTTCGGGTTTCCCCATGGTAATGTGACTAGCCACTCCATCCACCGACAAGCTACTTCAAACTCACCTTCATCTGAAATAACGTCTAGCTTACTCAACTCACTTTCAAGCATGACACGAGCTTGGGTGGATGCGTGGGCTCCCTGAACGAGTTCTCTCAAATGTTTGACCGTTGCAGCTTTTGAATCTGTGGGTACTGGTACATTGGTTGAACTAGGCAATTCATTTGGATATGGTTTCGTAGCAAGGTAATTTGTCACGGATGATTCACCATTCGCTGCGTTTTGCCTCGTTTTGCGAGCAGTGTCTAACAAGCGATGCACTCCAGGAAGTGGCATCAAATCTAGCGATCGCTGAAAATACTTTTCTGCTAGCACAGCTTGGCTCTGTCGAAGACACTTCTTCCCCAAATCACGAGCGAGAGCAGCATCTAGCGCCAGTTCTTCATCACTTTTACCTGCAGTACTACCTAGGCTTGTAACAAGCAGTGGAGTAGCAATTGAATCCTGAATTGAAGTTGATGAAGACTGCATTCCGTAGCTGGTCTGGAACTGTAGAATCATCTGCATCTGCAATTGAAGCTGCTGGATTTGGTGTCCATAGCTGTCATGTCCACTAACCACACTGCGGAGCATCTTGATTTCCTCCTCCAAACTCTTGAGACGTCTCACTACAGCGTAGTTCTCGTTCTTAAGAGCTATGTTATTTTGCTGTCCACGCAAAACTTCGTGGCGTAAGTAAATCATCTCTAACTCTCGTCGAATATCTGGTGACTCAATCCTATCCACAAACAGGCGGGCATTTTCTATGTTGGCCTCCTGGTTATCCTTCACTTCATACTCTTCCATCGTAGCCCCGGACAATATCAACTTCTCGATAATTTGGATCGCGTCAGCTTCTTTGCGCTGGTCGTTTACTGCTTCACACGCGAGAAGCAGTGGCGAATGTCCACTACAGTCTTTCGCCAAAATATCAGCATTTGCAGCCACGAGGTACAGAGCACAGTCAGCATGCGCATTCGCGCACGCAATATGCAGTGGTGTTTTGCCTTCCAAATCTGTTGCGTTCACTCCAAGGAAAAGGTATTTTTCTGACACTCCGTCAGAAGAAATGTCGACTCGGGCGTTAGCAGTGAGTAACAACTCGATACATTCTGGAGAATTAGCAGCAGCAGCTTCATGCATCGCTGTTCCACCACCGATGTTTCGCCTCGTCGACAGCCCACCATAATCTTCGTCTACATTGTACAATACGGTGGGTACTTGAGAAGAAGAAGCTTGTGCACGAAGCAATAGACGAGCGCAATTCACGTGGGAGTTACCACAGGCAACGTGTAGCGGTGTCTGCAGTGCCAGGTCAACAGCATCAGGAGCAGCTCCAAGCTGCAAAAGCAATTCCACCACGTTGTCATTCCCAGCTGCGCATGCGTGGTGAAGAGCGGTCAGTCCATTTGAAGGGTACGAACTGTTTACCAGCTTTTTCTTTGCTTCCTTTCCTTCAACGCCCGCTAACACACGCTGACACGCTCCATGGTCCCCTTCGCGACAAGCTGCATGCAGTTCAAAGCGTGGATCTTGCGCATCTGTCTCATTGTTGTATCCATCCTTCAAGGATGCATGCTTTGGACTTGGCATTGGCAATTCCTTAAATGCTACCGTCTGTCCACTCGAAGCTAAGAGTCCATCAGCCGCTTCACCAGCTAGACAAAGTATGCGTGCAGTGGCGACGTTCAAAGCTGTCTGAATCCGCAGGAAACTGTTATGCGATATCATCACAGCCGGCAGCGTTGCATTTGCAGCATCAATACGGTCCACACTCATAACAAAGGCCGCATCCAAATCCTTCTCGTCATCATTGCACACAATGGCTGCTATGGCCCCGGCTCGCTGGACACGCTCAAGTTTTTCTGGAAACGAGCATGAACCTCGCCGTAATAGCGCCACAGCTCCCCTCAACTGTTCTTCATTTCTTAGAGGCTTGTCAGCAAGCAAGGGGTCGCACATAACTAGTTTTCCAGCGTACGATGCCCCCGCTTTCGCAGAGCAAAAATCTGCCAGCGGTGCAAAACGAGTTTCATACGTCGAGGCACTGGTGGCCCATTGAACGAATGCTAGTAAAGGTTGCTGCGGTTTCTGGGAAACAGCAGTATCCATAGCATCGTCAGTCGACTCGGTGGTCTCCTTTCCTTCTTTCGAGGTGGCTTCTGGTGAAGGGTTACTGGACATTGCTGTATTCTGCGGCTCCAGCAGCTTGATAATTGATGTCGTCGTGCGTTTGATAGCCTTCCACCCTTTCCCAGTCTCTGCGGCGGCTTGCAGCTCCATCTGGGTTCTCAAGCATGCCTGCGCCACAAGTGCACCCTCGTCGCTCTCCAAAATCTCGAAGGTCAGTACTCCAGTCTTCACCGATGGTGGGAACTTCTGAAACAACTCTCTCACATCCCTCAGACACATCATGACACACGGCATTGCGATCGGTTCCGCGCCATTGGCCGCATTCTTCTCCAGCTCTTGGGGCGATTCCCCCATCGTGAACGCCGCCAGCGGCTCCTCGCGCGTGTTGTTGGCCAGCAGCATCGCCACGGCCCCGGCTCGCTGCAGCAGTCTGGCCTTGTGCGCGAAGCTGCAGCCTCCGCGCACCACCAGCGCAATTGCGCCCCGCATGTCCGCCGCGTTCTTAAGCTGCGGCTGGTCGGCGCGCGGCGGGTCCGCACACGCCAAGCGAGCTGTCATCGCCTGCGGCTGTTGAGACCCGAACGTGGCCAGCGGACAGGCTCTGCGGCCGTTGCTGCCCTCCCACGACACGAACGCGAACGCCTGCGCGGCGACGTCCATGGCCGGCAGCGTCGCGACGGCGGCGTCCTGCGTCATGTCGCCACTTGCGATCGCTCGGCCTCGATGCCAATCAACGACCTTTCGCGCGGATCTTTTGGATCGCCTGTCAAATCCGATCGCACCTAGTGGAGATCGGCTCTTGTACAGGGAGTTCTCAGACGCTCACACGTCGCAGATCCAGCACAACCGACCAGCATAGCGAGCATTGCGACGCCATGGCGTACCAGAGCACCAAGTCGATGCCCAAGCACAGCGACGGCACCGTGCTGCACCTCGGCGCGAAGGCCGGACAGGTGGCCAATCGGGTCGTGTCGGTGGGGAGTCTCGGGCGAGCGAAGCTCTTGGCCCAGCTGCTGGACGACGGACACTTCGAGACGTTCGAGTCGGCGCGCGGCTTCGCGACGTTCACGGGGATGAAGAACGGCGTGCAAGTGTCGGTCGTGGCCACGGGGATGGTCGGTGTGATTGGCGCTGGCGGCTGGACGAGGTTGCTGGTGTGTTGATGTCTGGCTTTCTGCAGGGTGTCGCCAACATGGACTTTGTCGTGCGGGAGACGAGGGCGATTGTCGAGGGGCCCATGAGCATTATTCGGTGAGGAGCCAATCTGCGAGGGTTTGTTATGGCAGGCGGTCTCATGGCAATGTATGGGGGCCAGATTCGGCACCTGTGGAAGTGTGCGGGAGGACGTCACGCCTGGCAGCATCGTTGTGAGCGGCAAAGGCTGTCTCGCGCAATCCAGATGCATTCTTCCCTGGTGCAGCAGGCGAGGACTGCTACCGCGTGTCGCGCGTGATGCCAGCGTCGCTGATGCTTTCCAAGGCAGTATGCTGGACGTCCTGCACTTGTCATCTCCAACTGCAGCAGAACTCTAATCAGCGTCGTGTGTGTGCCAGCTCGTTACTTCAATGAGAGCGATGCGGGGAGCCCTACGTGCCGACCTCAGCGTAGCTACTTCCAGTAATCGCGACGCTCTTGACGTCTTCGACGGGCTCAACGCTACCGCTTGCTCCTTCTACAGCTCTCAAGATTTGATCAGCCTCCTGCCTAGCCTACTCAAAAGGAAGCGCTAACCTGGCAACTCCCGTTTTGAAGGCCGCTTGGATTCCGGCTTCGACGACCGCAACGAGCAGCTCGTCGAGGACCTCACCAAAGTGCACCCCGATCTGCTCACGTTCGAAATGGAGACTTTCCATCTGTAAGCAGCGCCAGAACTCCATAACGCTCGCTACCAACTAATCATCGATCTGTATGTCACTAGACTGGACCTGGCGCAACACAGTCGCGGATCCATCCAAGCCACTGCCGCTGTCCTAGTCGTGGCCAACCGTATCACCGGCCAAGTTGTCGAATCCGACGTCCTCAAGGCGCTGGAATCGTTCTGGGGCCAAGTGATCCTCGAGACCATCGCTGCCGCCCCGCTTCAAGCGTAACTGTAGACACGTATCCTCTAGGAGTTGAAAGCTCAAAGAACGTCGGTCCGTCCCCACCTCCTTCTTGCAGCTATGAGCTCCGAGCCTAAGCGCAAGCGCTGGTTCCCGTCCGGGTTGGACGTCATGAACGCCTATGTGGAGAGGATGGGCTTCCCTACCTCGCAGTTCAGCTTCTGCGACGAGCTGAGCACGGAGGAGTGGGCGCTGGGCATGGTGGCGACGCCCGTGGCGGCAGTCATTCTGCTCTACCCCATTAAACCACACGTCGGTCGAGTGTTTTGTTGCTTCCTGGGCTTCGACAGACTGAGGAGGCTGACAGACAGGAGGCTGCGACGATTGACAAGAAGGGGCAGGAGGTGTCTCCTAATGTCTACTACATGCGGCAGACTGTCGGTGCGATAAAGTTGTGTCCTGTTTCAATGACGTCAGTTCTATAGCTGGAACGAAATACTCGTTGCGCAGGCAATGCGTGTGGCACGGTAAGCATCCTACATGCTATTGGGAACATGCGCCACCTTGTGGAGTTTGGTGAGGATAATAGACTTGCTTCGTATCGTTTTTTATGTGTAACCAGTTTGGTTTGCTCTGGCGGATAGACTCGGACAGCTACTTAAGCAAGCTGTTTTGCGCGACTGAGACCATGACGCCGGGCAGTACTTGGAGAAAGACGATGATATTTCTGCTAAATACTTTAAAGATACCTACGCGGAATGCACCAACGTGTGTACTGCTGGTCGTGAAAACTAGCTGGAAGGGCTCCACAGTGGCGCAGCGGACACTGGCCAGTCGGAGGTACGAAAGGTGGTGGGCTCCAACCTGTTGGGGAGAATGCTAGCCTAACTGTAACCTCCGCTGTAGCAATTGGAAAGCGTGGACGACCAGATCACCACGCACTTTGTTTGCTTCAGGTATCATTGATACCGTTGGTACCGCAGTGCTCTAGACGCCACTCTGAATTTGCATGTCGCCTGTGCGTCAGCTGCGTGGATGGCAGTCTGTACGAGCTCGACGGCGATCGTCGAAAGGGCCGTCCCATTAACCACGGGCCTTCCAGCCCCGACACTGTCTTGCAGGTCATTCTGCTGTCTTCTGCTCACTGGAGTTCGCCCCCCTTAACGCTTCCATTTGCCGTCTTCCAGGACGCCTGCCGAGTCATCAAGAAGTAGATGGACCGCGACGAAGGCGAGATGCGGTTCTCCATCCTGGCGCAGGAAGCAACTAGGCTGTCATAGCATCAAATGTAGCCATGTTCATACACTGCTCCAACTGTATCATTTCGCCAAATCTTCGGATCCAAAAGCATGAGCGACGACAGCAAGCACAAGCGCTGGTTCCCGCTCGAGTCCAACCCGGACGTCATGAACGCCTACGTGGAGAAGATGGGCTTCCCCACCTCGCAGTTCAGCTTCTGCGACGTGCTGAGCACGGAGGAGTGGGCGCTGGGCATGGTGCCGACGCCCGTGGCGGCCGTGATCATGCTCTTCCCCATTAAGCCGCATGTACGGCGTTTTTTCCGTTGGAACAAGGCCAGGGTAGGGTTACTGTGCGTTTTAACAGATGAGCTGAAATTGCTGCTTTTTTATTGTCATTTTTGACGCAGACGGAGGAGGCTGACAAGAAGGAGGCTGCGAGGATCGAGAAGGAAGGGCAGGAGGTGTCCCCCAATGTGTATTACATGCGTCAGACCGTCGGTATGGAAAATGCCACTATCGCGGCAATACTGGCGAGAATATCTAATAATTTCTTGCTTTTGATGCACTATGCTGCAGGTAACGCGTGCGGCACGGTGGGCATCCTGCACGCCATTGGAAACATGCGTCACCTCGTCCAGCTCGGTGAGTTCTAAAGAAGTAGTACGTGCAGGTTTCTGAGGTAGCGTGGACTGAATGCGACGCACTCTTTGTGGTGGAAGCAGCCCCTGGCAGCTACTTGGACAAATTCTTCAACAACACCAAGACCAAGACGCCAGAGCAGATTGCGCAGTATCTCGAGGAAGACGACGAGGTACTAGTCGTCGCAGCAGTGAAGTGTGAGGTGTTCTTGCAGGTTCTAACCTTGCTAATGACTAATAGCTGGAAGAGACGCACAGCAGTGCTGCGGAAGCTGGCCAGTCGGAGGTGCGGAGCAGCTACTGTAATGAATCGTACTGGTTTTGGTGTTAACGTTGGCGTGAAATGTGTTGTTTTTAGCAATTGGAAAGTGTGGATGACCCGATCAACACCCACTTTGTGTGCTTCAGGTAATGCAGCAGCTCATTTACTGTCTGCCTTATCATTTCGGTGAACTCAACCTACTGAATGTCCCCCGTAGCTGTGTGGATGGTACTCTGTATGAGCTTGATGGCCGCAAGAAACGCCCCATCAACCATGGACCCTCCAGCCCAGACACTGTTCTGCAGGTATACTACCCAGTCCGTACCTTTCCGTGATGATATTCGCTAAGACTCGATTCATACGCCGTCGTGTAGGACGCCTGCCAGGTTATCAAGAAGTTTATGGCCCGAGACGAAGGCGAAATGCGCTTCACCATTCTGGCATTGGCGAAGACGGCTACTGATTGATTGGGCCACTCTGACCGAGAGCTCAGTGCATACGAAGAACTTGTAGCAGCTGGAACTATCTCCAGCACATACTGCGCCAACAAATGCCTTTTCTTCACTCAAGTATCTTTACTCCGTCGTTTGCCACTAACGACTCTTCGTACATGCTCCTTCACAGCAACCATCATGGGCGTTCCTGTCGCCAAGAGCATTGCTGTCCTGTATATCCAAGATCCATGACGCTGGCCGCTACTGCATCGCCTCGGAACTACCTGCTCTCATTATTTCTCCTCACCTGCGTCCTTAATGTAGCCGCTGCGCCAACCTCCATCAACCTGTACGTGTCTCCGACAGGCAGTGATACTGGCAGCGCAGACGGAAGCTTTACGAAGCCTTTCAAGACGCTTGCGCGAGTGCAGCAAGAAGTGCGTGCTAAGAACAAACTGCCTACGAACAGCAATACGCCCATTAATGTCTTCCTTCGAGCTGGTCGCTATGAGCTGTCGAAAACCTTTGATCTCACCTATGCTGACTCAGGTCCTGCCAGCGACGTGCCGATCACGTATCAAGCGTACTGCGATGCAGCTGTGGAGGATGCCGCCATTTCTGTTCGAACATTTCCGTATCAGTCAGGATTGGGTGTGCCCCCGCGACAGCTTTGGAACGGAGTGGGTGACGTTAACGAGTGGGAAGGACCAGTAGACCCGTTCGCACAGATGGGAGTCAACCGTAGTGCTAATTCGCTGTTGGTGATACCAGCACCAGCTCAAGATGTTGAAACCAACATTGGTACTGTCTGCGTGGACAAGAACAACCTTGGTCACACCTGCTACGCGGAAGGAAGCCCCATGGCCATTTGTGTCTCTGGCTGCATGGTTGCTTGTAAGAACCATATCGCACGGAAAGTGTATAGTGATGTTTTCTACGCAGAATTTTCTCATTTATTCGGCAAAGACTTGAGCAAGGAGGAGGACTGCGTCGAAATTTGCTCGTTATCCTGTCGCGGTTGTGAAAAGGTGGTCATTTCTGGATCAAAACTACTAGCTGCAGGAACGTTAACGTGGACGTTAGATCGATCCGTCACGGTGACTTCTGCCAATGGAGGCTCTCAGACCCTTAAAATCTATCGAACCGATTTGTCTGCTTTCTTACCAGCACTTGCAGCTGGCATTGTACCAGCCCAGCCGGAGGATTTCGCTACGTTTACTACGTTGTATGTCGATAATGTACAGTTGCCTCGTGCAGGTTTCCCCAATTGTTTGGTAGACGCGTCATTATCCGCACAAACCTTTAGTTGCTCGTATGAGTCAGTGGACGTCGTAACATCGAAGATCGTATACAATACAACCACTTTTTCGGCCCGTGTTTCGACGTGGACAAACGTGAAAGATGCTATGGTTGACTTGCGACCTCAGAGTACGCAGCCAACGAGCCTGCGCTATTCACTGGCTTCAGTCGATAGTGTGAAAGGCACGATGCAGCTGGGGGCTGGAGGTTCCGAGCTTTCATATGACGCATTCACGAATGGTCCAAGTGCTTTGTGGTCTTCATCGTCATCCAGCTATGATCCAGCCATCCGGGTGGAGAATATTTTGCAGGAATTGGACTCCCCAGGGGAGTGGTTCTTTGATACGTCCATGCGTTGGTTGTACATGATTCCGATAAAATCATCTACTACAGCTGCATCGTTAGCTAGCAGTGTCCTAGAAATTCCTTTGCTTCATCAGCTTGTGCGCGTAAGTGGATCGCGCGAAAATCAGTATGTCACGGCTACACATGCTCACACGACTCTGCAAGAAACCACATCTGTAACCAAGGCGTTAAACCTACGGTTTCGTTATCTCACGTTTTCAGGAACCCAACTTCACCACTTAAATATCTGTAAGTGTCTTCCGTGTATCGTATATTCCCATCGTAGTTTCTTACATAGTGTTGTAATGTCTCAGATGAGCGCATTCCGGGATCGGCGTGGCCCATGACTCGGGTAGCTTCATTTTTCTTGGAATCCGTGACAAACACAACGATCGAGCATTGCACTTTTGAGAAAATTGGTGGCAACGCTATTATGATCTCTGGTGAAAACAACAATATCCAGGTCGTAAACAACAACGTGTCATTCGTGGGTAGCAATGGCATTTCAGTGCTTGCACGGCGAGGCTTTCAACTCAACTCGTTTCGTGAACCTGTACTGGCTCAACTACTGGTTCCAAGTGCCGTGAATATATCCTTCAACCAAGTGCACCACTATGGACAACAAGTAGCGCATTCAGCAGCAGTCATGGTGGTTGGTGCGAAGCAAGCCATTATCCACGGCAATCTCGTTTTTGCGGCGCCAGGCGCTACCGATGTGAACGACAAGGATAAGCATTCTGCGTTGTTTATTGCTGCAGCGTATCATGTTGTCAACGCCAACGGCGCGAACTACGAGGACGGAATGCCACTAATTCGCTCCATTTCCAACCTCGGGGAGAACGCAATCCCTGTTTCGCCTGCTCCCGTCCTCTCTTCTCAGTACCAGGTGACTGTGCCGGTACTTGGGTTTGACGTCAACACTGTGGCAAAGCTTGTAGGTGCACCTGCGTGTTTCTCTGGAAGTGGACGCGTTGGCTCACTGTATGGTGAGTTGACGCCGTTCACGTACACCAGTTGCTCCGGTTGCTGCTCCGTGCACAATAACTACGCACGCATCCGCGTGTCCGGGTCCGGTGTTGCTTGGAGTGCTGCCACATCTCGCGAAGTTGTTGTTCGTCCGGGTGAGTCGATTGATCTCAGTTCCACGGCCTCAGCATATTTCAACTCCATCGTGGACGTTTACATCGGCTTCCACGTTGTCACTCCCAACCAAATTCTCGATCTGCCAACTCAAGCAAAGTGGCAGATTTTAACTCGAAGCTGCCAATTCGCAGAGCAAAGGTACCAAGAAACGTGCGGCGGGCCCTGCATACAGGACGATGGATGCGGCAGCTCGAATGCTGCGATACAGCAAGCATTTGGCACTTCACTAGCGTGTGCTATTGGCTTTGAGGCGGCTCTTCCTTCGCTTGTATGTACAGGGCCGTTCGACACCCAGCAAGACTGCGATGGGACAGGTGCAACCAAGTCGCACCTGTACTACAACTGCTCCATCGACTGCTATTCTACGACGTGCACCTGATAACAAGCACAGCAACATCAACAAAGCAACAACCGTACGTAACTCCAATTTCAACATGTTCACTTGTTTCCCGGTACGCTAGTGCCACGAGGCACAAGACATACTCGCGCCTTCCGACTGCTTATTTCGGTCTTGCGCTCGGCCCGCGTTCTAAAAAGGCGTTGCGGCTCTCGACCCATTACCTCATCTCTTTTTTGTTTTCTCTTTGCTGTTACCACGCACGAGCTTGTCTCGCAATTTTCGATTGATTTTGTCACCCTCCGCACGCCAGTAGGTCAGCAAGCGTATCCTGCCTCGCAGGTCTTGTTTTATCACACATTCGACAGCGACGAGGGCCGCCCCACGAAGCTGAATCCGTCGAAGTCGTTCGGACGATCGGTCTTCGCCATCATCACGCTTGGCTCGCGATCGCGCGCCGTAATCTCGTTCATGTTGCGAGGCGCGTAGTGTGTGTCCATCTTGCCGACACCCGGGTTGAAAGGTGGCTGCATTTTGCGCTCCAGCAACTCTGGCCAGTCAATGCTGTCAAAGAAGGGGTGTGTCAACACCTCGTCCGCTCCGCGCGGACCACTGCCAAGACGCATCATCGGGTCCCGCGTAAGTAGCTGTAACAATTAAAACAGGGCAGTATGTTAGCAATGAGTCTAATCTAGGAATGCACAGAAGGTTGTCGCTTACCCCATTGATGAGCGAAATCGCAGCGTCCGAGAAGCTGGGCGAGAAAGTAACCCAGTCCTGCTTCAGAATAGTTTGGAACATGATATCCCGGTTGCGGTGGTAGTAAGGTGGCTTTCCACCGATCATCTCGTACAGCAGGATGCCGAACGACCACCAGTCAGCAGCCTTGCCATAAGCCTTGCCCTTCAGTAGTTCAGGTGCAATGTAGGCAGCAGTGCCACAGAATGTCGTAGCGCCCTTCAATCCTGAGACGCCAACCTTGGAGAGACCAAAATCCGTAATACGCACGTGGCCATCGTGATCCATCAGCACATTCTCAAGCTTAGCGTCACGGTAAATGATATTAGCGCTGTGAAGGTGTGCAATGGCCGCAGCAACCTCAGCTGCGTAGAAGCGAGCCCACTCCTCAGGGAATTTACGGCGACGACGCAGGTGCGTTGCGAGAGATCCACCGCTCAAGTAATCCATCACGAGGTACAACTTGGACTCGCTCTGGAAAGCGTAGTGCAGCTTGACCACGAAGGGATGCGAGATCTCTGTTAAGATTTTACGTTCCGCCATTGTCGTGTTGACCAGACCCGACGAAACAACCTGTTGCTTCTTCAGCACCTTCATCGCGTAGCACTCTCCCTGATGAGGTGGTGTAACTTTCCGGCACAAGAAGACCTTGCCAAAACCACCTTGGCCGACAACCTTCATCAACTCGAAGTCCTTATCAGAGATCAGGCGCTGCTGCTTATCGCTGCTGCCACTACCAGAACCAGAGGTGCGCTTCGGTTTTGCCACTGGCTTCGGCAAGTAGTATGTGGCCTTGATCTTACCATCATCATCATTGCTATTGCTGTTGCTATTGTTTTTGTTTCCGTTCTTGCCTTCGTCAGCGCTACCAGACACATCACTTGACTCGTCACCGTCTGTCTCACCAATTACAATTATGTTGGACTGTCGACGCGGGCGACCGATAGGCTTTGAGGCCGTCTTTCGCCTTCTCAGCTCGGCACGAACGTGCTTTACAACAGCAGTCATGCCAGGCTGGTTCGGGTTAGCACCGATAAATGCAAATGCTGGGTCCTCGGCCTTCTCCAACGTTTTCGGTGTGTTGTCTGCTTCCTGGGAAGGCATGAAGCCCAACGAAAGGCAGACACAGTTCACACGCGCTTGAGAATCCACAATCTGAGCACCAAGTGGCTCATATGACGCCTCCCAGTTAATGGATCGACGACCAAGAAGTTCCAATATACCAGGAGATTCGTTGTGATCGATTTCGTGCTTGGACTCAATCAGCGCAATACGGTGAATTTTTTCACGGGCACTCAGCTCGTACGTCTCCAAAATGGACTTCACAAGTGCGCCACCACGCGCATACGCGATGATGGACACTTGGCCCTTACACTTCGTGATGAACTGATCCCACACAAACAAAACGTGTTCCTTGGGGGTGGTGGAGTTCGGAATTGGAACCTCACGCTCAAATCCTCCTGCTTCGTACACAACGGCTGTGTTAGAGAACGGGTTACACACCACAATCCCGTAGCCCTCTTCTTGGGCACGACTGAAGTACGGGGTCATTGACCACTTGTGGTCAATTGTCAGCTTGGTGTTCTCAGGGTCCTGCTTCCAGAGGCCAAGAGGGCCAGAATCCGACAGGAACAGAATAACCTTTTTTGCACTTGTGTACGCCATCGAGCTGTAGAAGCGGCAGCGTACGGGAGAATCGGCCGACGGTACGAATTGAGGCGTAAAGTCCAGCTCCCTCTCCATAAAGTTATAGATATCCTTTTTGTCGGTGCGTTCACTCATACGAATCGACGGGTTGGCAGGATGCTTCAACTTCGGCAGCTCAACTGGTTCCTCGAATGCGGAAATGCCACGAGTGTCCAGCTCCAACGAGTCCGCCGAGCTCTTGCGTTCCCGGTTTTCAGCCTCGTCGGTAGTTGGCTTGTCTTCTTCCTCGTCGTCATCAGAGCCCTTGGGTTTTTCTTCACCCTTCTTGTATGCATCCGTAGGTGGCTTCGTCGGCAGCTCCGTGTCGTCGCCGCTTTCGTCGTCACTACTTGATTCCATCGCTAGCATCGCAATCGTCTTACGACGTCCCATACCAGCCATCGGCAAACCTGCTGATGACCTCGAGGAATTGCGAACCGGTACTGGAGCAGGCTTCGCTTCCGCCTTGGACTCTTCCTCGGAGTCACTAAAGGATGTGAAGCTATGCCGTTTAGGCTCCGGCTCGACAATACCGAAGTTAGGTTTCAATGCATCCTTCTTAAGCTTTGGCGCCGTTGGTGGAGCAGCCACTGGTGACGGGGTTTCACGAGAGGTATGTGCGGACGAAGCAGGCGACTCGGCATCGCTGCTAGATTCTTCGCTTGATCGCTGCACCGGTGATTGCGGTTTCGGCTTTGCATCGTACGAGCCCCTCTTGACGTCTTCCTCGTCTGAATCAGCATATTTCGCCGGAGTTGGCTTCTCATCGGCTTCCACTTCGCTGAGAGCATCCGTGACATCCTGGTCAAACCTAGCTGAAGTATTGTTGTGGTCAGGCTGCTCCAGCGGTTGTTGAGAAGATCCCCTCGTCAATCGGTTCGGGTACGTGCCTTCCTTATCGCCAATATCCACACCGTCAGGGGTCTGCATCACAGCAAGCAGAAGTGTCCTAGCACCCTCAGAAAGCGCTTCCAGCTCATCAAACGGTGTGGTCTCCTCATCTATGTCATCGCGACCATCAATGTCGTCATCTCCCTCGTCGTTAATCGTTTGTGCACGTGTAGCACGCTCGCCAACAGTGGTGCCGCGCAAGTTAAAGCCACAGGCACCGCAGAAACGAGAGCCAGTGAGAACTGCGTTACAGTTCGGACAACGCTTCTTCTCCACCTCGGGCTCCTCTTCCACAGCGTTCAGCTTGTGCAAAGCGTTCATCCACTTGTTACGTTCACGATCATTATCGGCGTACACATAGTATGGCACCTGCTCGTTGGTCATGAACATGAAGCCGAACGGCTCTCCATCCCACTTCTGTACGTCTTCGACCAAAACCTCAGCTAAAGCTTTACCCTTCGAGTTATTCGCCATGTCATAGTCCGAATAGTACGAGATCGTATTTCCGCGCAGAATGAAATACCGTTTCTTCCAGCTTTTGCGCTTATGGCCCTGTTTCGTTAGATACCCTGCACACGATACTGGTTCTGGAACGCTGGCTGTCGATTTCTTCACTGTCGCCAGCCACTTCTGCTGCTCACCAGCAGTGTCGGCAATCACGTAAAACACGTTTCCTGTAACCGTCATGAACATCAGACCGTTCGCCTCACCGTCCCAGGGCGCCACAGATCGTATTTCTACTTCTGCCATCGCTGATTGATTGTCGCGATAAGCCTGCTGATCTGCGTAGTGGCGTAACGAAGTACCATTCAGGACATAGTACGCCATGCGCTGGCTTGGAACTAGGTGGCCGCGCTTCGTGAGGTATCCCTCGCAACTGACATCCTCAGTCTCCACCATGAAATCCTTCAGCGCACGTAGCCATCTTGACCGTTCCGACTCAGACGACGCGTATACGTAGTAGGGAATCTGTTTCGTGGTGTAGAACATGAATCCGTGCGCCTCGCCTGACCACGTAGCCACCTTCTCGACGGTCACCGCGCCGTACTTCTTGCTCTTCTCCTCGCTTGAGTAGTATTCGAGCACGTTTCCCCTCAACGTGAAGTAGCGCGTCTTCCAATTCGTGAACAGGTGTCCTCTCTTGGTCAAGTAGCCCTCGCACTTGATCTCGGTGGGGGTTCCCTCCGGGATCGTCATGCGCGACTCCTTTTCGCCGCGCGTGAGCATGAACGTCTCCCGACTAAAGATGCTGCGTCTCGAGACGGAGCGGCGGCTGCCGGCGTTGTTCACCGGCGCCGTCTGGCTGAAGTCCGCGCCGCCGAACGCCGCGGTGGCCGCCGGGTTGAAGCCGCTGCCGGCGCCGTAGGGTGACGCCGTGTTGGCGAACTGCTGGCCAGCGGCACCGTAGGGCGTCGAGTTGGGGCCCAGCGAGTGGCCCAAGTGGCCGCTGCCCTCAAGGTTCTGCTCGTGCATGGCGTCCAGATTGGGGTTGGACACGGGCCGCGGCATGCCGTAGGCGCCGCCGGCGGCCGCCGGAATCTGCGGCGGGTAGTGCGGCGGCGGCGGCGGCGGCGCGCGGCTGAAGATGCTGCTGCGCGACGAGGAGCGCGGCATGCGGCCCTGGTCCGCGCTCTGCGTGGCGCGCAGCGGCGGCGGGTTCATGTCGGCCGAGGCCGAGGACGACGAGCGGCGGATGGACTCGCGCAGCGCGTAGGACGTGGGCGACGTGACCAGGATGTCCTCCTCGCCATACTGCTGCTGGTAATTCTGCGGAGACTGGTCGGCGCTCATTGCAGCATCGACCTGTGCGCGCTCCGAGGGTGTGGTTGCACCTGCGCATACAAAGCGCGAGTTAGGGCCTCATCGCGTGCGGAATACAGAGTGATGCTCCCTCCCGCCGTCGCGTGCGCGCACTCGACGTTTCCGAAATGACCGTCACTCTCTCTCCGCCAAGGGAAAGGGAAACCCGAGGGGAAACCAGGGGGAAACCGAGCTCGAGAGCCCATCTTCCCCTGTTTACCCCCCCCCCCCCCCCCCCCCGGCGGATCGAACGCCAGGCGCGCGCGCGGCGGCGCGGGAGGGCGGCGCTCGGCGGGCGGCTACCTGCTGCTGCGGCGACTCTTGCTGCGGGGTCGTTGCTTGCCGCGCGGTCGTGTGGCGCGCGTCCGTCGAGCCGCGTGTATCCGCCTGGGGGAATAAATGAGTGTCGCCTTGCTCGCTCCTTCTCTGCTTGCGTGGCCCCACTCGCCGTTCTCGTTGTTTGTCCGCAAAATCCCCCCTCGTTTTCGTACTTTGCGGGGACCGACAAGGTACGACGGTAACGAGAAAAGAGCTACGGTACTGTTCAACGTGCGCCGAGCCGACGGCGATCCACCGGAACTGCTGGCGACGCAGCGTCGCCGGCGCTTGGCGGCGGCCCGAGCAGCGCCAACGGCTTCGTTGCAGTTGTGCGAGGCGTCGCGGAGCTGCAGCGTGTGCAATAGAGGGCTGTGGCAAGCCCGGCAAGCTGGTCGCGGCCTCTGTCCAGGCAGGTCTCCGATCTCCGAGATCGGTGCCGCTCGCTCGAATGAGAATGCAATGCTGGGTGACGGAACTGCTGGCGGGATGGTGGTCAGGGCCGCCAGTCGAATCAACCGACTGTCGGCCCGCCGAGAGCGGCGGCCGGCCCGCACATATCGCACGGCCACGGGCTGCGGATAAATATTCGCAGGCTGGATGACATTTTCGTGGAAGAGCATGCAGTTGCCGGCCGACAGGGATGCTGCTTCTGCTGGTGGTCAGGAGCGGCGATCGAGCGTCGCTGGAGCGTGGTCGACGCGCTTTCCAGCGCGGATAAGACTAGTGCATGGTGCTGACCGCTCCCTATCGGGGCAAGAGCCTTGCGGGCGTTCGGTGGGCCTTGCGCAAGGGTGGCGTTCGGGCGTCTGGCCACCTGCGCGCAAAGCGCTGAAAGGAACGGAAGGTAGAAGCGCGCTGCAGGTGCTGCAGATTGCCGAAGCAACCATGCTTGCAAAGTGTACTATTGCGACGCGTCGACTTGGAGGTACTATCGTTTTCGGTTTTCCAAGTACGTCACCAACGTTTTGCTTAACTCGAGCTCAGGGCGTTATACGCTGTGGCGAGCAATGCGACGATGTCAATGCGATGACGCCGAGCCCAGGTGGATCCAAGCAATACTACAGATGGAAGGCAAAAACCAGAGCATGTATTTGTGTGCACACGTGGAACCAAATGTTTTGGTTAAATAACAGCGATAGCGTGGGGAGTGCGTGGTTTTCGATCGAGAGGTATGGTACACTTGGTCCCTTCGACATTGAGGAGTGCGAGGGAGCTTCGTCTACGGAGTAGCTTGAAGGCGACGATACCCGGCCCATGGCAAGGCAGCGTCGAGCGCGCGAGCTGGCTGGCGTCAGCGAGCAACGTGCCAAAAAATATCGCCCAAGCTTATGCCGTTTTGCCAGCGTTGCCGTTGCTGTTGAGACTATCGGTGATGAAGCTGCTGGGCGGCAAGTTGGGCACGGCGGTGCTGGAGGCGCGATACCCGTCGAGCTTGCCTGGCATGAGAAAGCTAATGGGCGGCAAGCGCGTGGTTCCTCCCGCAGTGGGTGGTGGCGCCAGTCCTCCTAGTCCGTTGGGCACCGCGGCGTACTGCGCGTTCCTGAATGCGTCTGACGCGTTCTGGTCGTAGCCAAAGCGATTGAGCGGCGAGACCGACGATCCGTTCGGGAACGCGGCCTCGAGCGACGTGATGGAGTGCAGACTATGCCGGCGCGCGCTGTCGCTGCCGACGCCGATGCTGCCGAGCTTTGCGCGCCGCGCGACGCTGACCATGCGGTGCTTGCGGTCGCTCTTGCGCTGGTGCTCGTTCTGGCGGTCGCGGTGGAAATGGCATAGGGTATGGAGCTGGCCGTTTCGCTTGGTGGCGCGCGGGTTGGAGCATTTGCCCGACTTGTACTTGCACAGCAGCTGCTGCTGCTCGCCGCGCGGGGAGCTGAGCGTGGCGAAGGCGTCGTCCTGGCTGTTCATGAGGTGGTGGCTGCGCTTGAGGCGGCGCTGGCGGTAGAGCTCGCTGCCTCGGTCGGCGCTGTCCGGCTGCAGTCCCGTGTCGAGCTGCTCGCGGTCCGAGTTGTGCATGCACCGGCGAACTAGGGGGGGGTGCGTCCTCCGCTGCTGCTGCGCGAAGGCCAGTCCCGGGGCAGGAGCAAGAAGAGAGGAGCAGAGCAGCGCGCGGCGGACTAAGATGCCGGCCGGGGAGGGGGGAGGCGGGCGGGCGCTTGCTGGCGCCGGGCGAGAAAGCAAAGTGAGCGTCGGTGCCAGGCAGGCGTGCGTGAGTGCGCGCTGGAATGCGACTGTGCCAACCACCGAGCGCGAAAGTAGCAAGTGCGTTGCAGCAAGTGGCAAGTGCATGCCCGGCGCGGGTTCTGGCTGGGGTGGGGGTGCCCACTGAACGGAAACGCTTGGGGATTTTGGTGCGAGAGACCGAGCGTTCTACAAAAGCGGGGAAAGCAGCGGAAAATGCTCGCGAAACGCTCGGCGAGTCCAGCGCGCCGAGTTGCCGTCAAGTCAAGGCGCGGCGCGGCGTGCGCGAGCCCCGAGGCGCCCTATACCGACGCGCCGCGCGCGCGAAAGCTTCCGGCCCGGAGAAAAAAGTGCGGAGCTTGCGGCGAGGCCACCTCTGCCGGCCTCTGCTGGCCAGCGCCGCGCGGGTCGGAGGGGCCCGCGCGGCGCGGAGCTTTAATTGCCGAAAAGTCCCGCGGCCGACCGAGCGCGGCGCGGCGCGGGGCGGGCGCTGAACCGCGCCACTGATTTCTTCCGTTTTCCTTTGGCCCGGGGCGCGGCACCGGCGCGCTTTGCGGCGCCACGAGCGCGCAGTACCACCGCGCTGAGTCACTGCCGGCGAGTGCCTCTTGGGGCGGCGCCGCAGTTCGTCTCCGTTGCCGCCGCGCGAGAGTTGCCGTCCGGCTTCATCTTCAAACCTCAAGTGCGCAGAGGCGAGCCAGCGCGCACTCGGCGTTTGTATGGGTTTCTGTGGTCGCCCGGAATAAGATGCAACGTTCTACCGATTGCAACCGCACGAGGGCCGTTTACGAGGTTTCGTTCGCGCCCGAGCAAACGACAGACGGGCTGCTGCGCCCCGCGCGGACGGCGCCGATCGCAGGCGTGCGGCGCCGGCGGCGGCGACGGCTGCTCGTCCGTGGACGGTTTCCTGGCACGCGTCCTGCGGCGGCGGGCGTGTCTGCTGTCTTTGCTGGCCGAGGAAGCGGACTAAGAAAGTGACCTGCTGCGCAGCAACGGGGATGACTTGACGCGCCGGCCACTGGCCCCTTCCGCCGCTCTGGCTGCCCACCGCGGCCGCGAGACCCGCCCGGTCACTCGCCGGGCCATCACTGTCCGAACGCTGCGCCTGCCGCCAACGTGGCGTGCGTGTGGCGCCGGCGCTCGGCGCCGCGCGTCAAATGCGGCGGCAGCGCTGGATTTCGCGCCGCGCTCTCGTTTCGGAGCTTATCTCATGCATGAGATCGCTCGCGGCGAAATCCGCCCTTGCCACAACGGCGCCCAGCAGCTCGGGCTCCATGCGATGCCGCTGGACTGCTTCCGGTTGCCAACGAAAAGCTGGAAGAAGAAAACGCCGAGAACGTGGCCGGCTGGGCTGCTCGGCGCGTCGTCCCCCAGCTAGTCGCGCGATGACAGCGGAGGCGATCCGATTGCAGTCGGTCGAGCGGTGCAAGGCCACCCGCGCTTGACAAGTGCCCGCACCGGTCACGACGAGTGCGAGCACTCACATCCAGGCTGGCGGGTGGCGGCGCAGTCGATCGTCTGCAGCTGGCGGTTGGGACCAGTTAAAGCGAGCTTTTGCAGCAGAGCGAGCTGCAGTTACGTGGTGTACCCAGCTGCCGCGCTGAATAAGATCCGCCATCTTATCCTGACCCGAAAGATCGGGCGCGTTGGGACACCCGGCCGTTGCCGTCGCGGCGAAGGCGCCGCCGCTGACTGCGCTTCATAGACGGCTGCGCCGCGGACGGCAACCGCCTGGATAGCTGGGTTCGGCGCTCGCTCGCCGCAAAACGCCCTACCACTGTGCTGCGCCGGTGTGTGGAGACCGCGGGCGGCGGCAGTCGTTGTTTGCTCCCTGCGCAGTGTCGAGACGCCGGAACGGGGCAAGCGAATAAGATTGCGCCGAGCGCGAAGGTATCGGCGCTCGCGTGGCTGGCAGGCGCCGGCCCTGATTTCTTGCCGCCTCGGTCGTCACCGCTGCCCGGCGCAGTCCAGCGGCGACGCGCTAAGATCGGGCAGCGGCAACTGCCGCTTCTGTCTGGCCTAGCGTCGCGCGTGGCGTGAGGTGATTCCGTCAGTTGGGCGGCCGTTAGGTGCCGAACGGATGATGAACGCAGGATTGACGACACGCCGGCCGATGGATACAGGGCGCGAGTCCCGGTCACGGCTTGACGGCCAGAATGCGCGCGCTGTCAACTGTAACGGAGCTGCCTCCTCTGCGCGCCGCTGCCCCGTCACGCCGTCGCCGTCCAGATCGAGGTCGACTTGCGCCAGCAACTTCAGTCAGGACTTACTGGACGGTATCGACACTCCGTTTCCCGCTGAGGAGGACGCGAGCTCACCTTTCGTGACCAAGTCTGCTGTGCGGGTAACGGGTGGCTTGTCGCGCTCCGTCGTCGATGGCTGGCCTGCACAGCTTCTGCCGGCCGTCTGCCAGCAGCTGAAACGCGAAGCTCGACGCAGCTTCAGCCCAGCGAGCACTGCGCTGCTCGAGCACGCGCGCGTTGGACATTCGCCGCGCAGACAGTCGACGCGGTGGCCGCCTTCGGCCGTGTTCGCACACCCGCCGCTCACTCCGCCGTTGCCTCTTGAGGCACGCTTCGTCGCCCTTGCGTCGGTGTTGTGCCCAGCGGCGTGCCTTGCTTTCAAGGGGAAGCTGGTCGGACACCGAACTTGGTGACCTTTGCGTTAGTGGTCAACGATCTCCTTTGCTTGTCAAGGCCTTCGATCGTCCACAGACTGCGGGTGCGCTACTCACCCAGGGATATTCCTTTTGAAGCAACATCGCGTGCGAGTTGCGATGCTAGTACTTAGCCTGAAGCTTGTTGGCGCTGGCCCCTCATGACCCGTGCAGTCAAGTCTATCGTCGATGCGTCTTCATCGTCTTCGTCCATCGTCTCGCAGTTTTACGCATCACAAGTCGGTAGCCTGCGTTGCCTACTGTGCTGAAGTCTGTCGAAGGTCGCCGAAGTCGGCACTGCCAAGCCGGCCGACTGGATCCTCGAGGCAAATCGCAGTCAGCGGCGATGAAGTCTTGCCGCGAAGATAGAGCGGCAATGTGTGGACAATAGCAGACACGCTGCTTTGGTCGGCTGGTCTGCGCGATGGCCATTGCCGACTTCCGCGACCGACGCCCGAAATGCAAAACGACGTGCTCCTTCTGGCTGCTTACGCTGATCGTCACGAATGCTGTGCACCTCGGAAAGCTCCGGCTAGCAAGCAGCCGGGCCTTATCAAGTCGACTTGCTAGTAGCCGCGAAGTCGGACCGAGTAGCACGCCGCGAGGCCGCCCTAACTCGCTCGCCCCCGACTCAGCGGCTGGAGCGCGCCACGTACTTGCGGTGACGCGCCTGGAGCAGCCCATCGACGCGGCGGCGGAACTTCAACCGCGCGGGCGGCCGCCATTGGCCACAAGTCGCTTAACGATCGGATTCGGGAGGGCGGCGCGCGCGCATACTGGGCCGCAGTCAGTCGGCGATCCCCCCTCTGGCCATGACGGCGCCGCTGGGCCGCGCGCTGCCGCGCTCGCTGTCGCTCATGACGTTCAACCTGCTGGCGCCCTGCTACTTCCGGCACGGCGGGCGCGTGGAAAGCGAGCACAAGGCGGCGTTCCTGGCGCGCGCGCAGGCCGCCATCCACGCCATCAAGCGCGAGCAGTGCGACCTCGTGTGTCTGCAGGAGTTCTGGTTCAACCGCGAGTACCAGCGCGCCTTCCGCCACGCCTTCCACCCCACGCACTACCTGCACACGGTGAAGCGGCCGGGCGACAAGCAGGACGGGCTGGCCGTGTTCGTGGACAAGCGCAAGTTCGAGCTGCACTACGTGGAGAACGTGGACCTGGTGGAGGAGGCCGGCGACCGCGTGGCGCTGCTGCTGCACGTGGCCACCAAGTGGAACCGCGCGCGCACGCCGCTGCCGCAGCGCTCCTTCCTCGTGGTCAACTCGCACCTGACCTTCCCGCACAACCAGATGTACGCCAGTCTGCGGCTCAACCAGATCGACCGCGTGCTCTCGGCCGTGCGCAAGTACATCGCGCGCCAGGACCTGCACGACGTGCCCGTGCTGCTCTGCGGCGACTTCAACGACTACAACGACCCGGTCTACCGCCTCGTCACCAAGCACGGCTTCGCCAGCATGTTCGCGCACATGCACGGCCGCGAGGCGCGCATCACGCACTGCAACCACAACAACCGCGAGGTGGGCGTGGACTTCATCTTCGGCGCCAGGCTGGAGAGCGCGCCGCCCGCGCCCGAGGCCGTCAGCGCCAAGCCCACGCTCATCAGAAACGCAGGCCTGGTGCTCGACGACGACGAGCCCAAGCTCTACGCGCCCCGCCTGCAGCTCAAGCCCGTCGGGTGCCATCTCGTGCCCCGCCGCCTGCCCGACGTGGTGCGGCTCAAGCGCCCGCAGTTCGGACACGACTGGAGACACGTGCAGGCGCCCGTGCTGCTGAGCGACGAGGAGGAGCTCGTGGATTACTGGCGGATGGTGTCGGACCACCGCCCGCTGGTGGCCAGCTTCGACATGGTGGACGGGGAAGCCAGCAGCGGGAGGACGACCATCCCGTCATTAGAGAATGTGAGCGCGCTCACGGCCGAGATGAAGGCGAGACTGGAGAACAGCATCCCCTTGGATGAAGCGGCTGATGGCCTCACCCCGTAAGGCAGACAGTGTCTGCTGGTAAGTTAATACCGAAGAGTTTTGGTCTATTCCTCACGTGTTAGCGTTGCTTGATGTACGGATCTAGTGCCTGCCGGTACGACGTCACGTGGTGCAGTGCGCGAAGCAGCTCCTGCTGGGCCTCCTCGGCCTCTTGAAGGGCGAGCGCGATGTACTGCTCCTTCCAGCGCTGAAACCCTGAGCGCAGAACGATCAACGCGAGTTTGTCGACAAAGGCTCGAGCGTTGGCGACGTGCGTTTGCGTCAAAAGACGATGCTTGTTTCTGACGGCTGTACCACTCGTGAGTCGGTTAAACGCAGCTCGGAGCTGTTGTCGACGCGCGCTGCGGACTGTAGCGTTTACTACTCTCCAGGCACTGCGCTGCTGCGATCGAATGAATTGGCGCTCTTTCAAATGCAGGTTGGTGAGGAGAGCTCGCACAATGCTCGCCCGAACATCAGCGGCTGGTGTGAACTGCTTCAAAGCGACTTGCAATTGGGCTTTCATCCGTGTCAGCCAACGCGATTCTGTCTGTACCCGAATAAACCACACCCACAGCGCAAACCTTGTAAGCGCTACATGGTGACGTTGCAAGTGCCTCATCATTCGACTCGTGTGCAACAATCGCTTCTGGTGGAACGCGACGCTGTGCTTCCAACCAGCGAAGTGCGTGTACAACAATCGGTGGCGACTCGCAACGGCAAACACGCGTGCGTATCCCCCTCGGACCGTGCATCGATTGCGAGTGTAAAGCTTCCAGTTACTGAAAGTGCTTTCGAGGAGCTGTGAGCAATACTGCTGATCCGTAGCTTTTTCATACTTCAGCTCAGCCAAAACGAGGTTCGTGTGCAGCATTGCTGCATCGGCTTCAATGGTGAACATTCTCCATCGATTCCAGCCCTGAATGAGAAGGCGATGTTGCCACGCACGCCGGAGTAGCAACAGAGTACGAATTGCACTGTGTTTGGCCAACCCCGTTCGCTCGTATCCTCTGCGCCATCCCGAGTACGCCTGCAGTAACATTTTAAGCTTGATTTTTCCCTGTGCCGCGAAGACTGCATCTTCTTGTTGTGCTCGCATATTAAGGACTCGTTTCCAATTAACCCAGCATGACTGGACAAGTCTGTGCTGATGCCTGCATTTGAACACAGCAACGCATCGCTTAGTTGCTCTACAATCTCGAGCAAACTGCTTCCAAGATGCAAACATCCGTCGCTTAAGCCACTGCACAGCACACTTGTGAACTACGCGAGCAACCCACTCTGATGCATCCAATTGTGCGCGCGTAACTTCGTGCGCAGACCGGAGCTGTAAAGTTGCGGATCGCCAATGGTACAAGCCGAGTCGTTGGCGGCGAGCGGCAAGTGCTCTCATTTCGGTTTGCAGTGCTTGAACTTGTCTTAGTTTGTGTTTCCAAACCCCAAAAGCAGTTGTGATGCGCGATTTCTGCTTAAGCCCTACCAGGCGATGAATTGTTCTGGATGCCGAGCTTACTAATTGCTGTCGTAGTGCGTTGTTTTGCTGTCCGAGTTGAGCTGCTCGTAGCAACAAGCGTTCGTGCTTATTCTCCAGAGTGCTCATTACTTTTTCACGTTCAGCACTCGCATGCTCCCATTGCGATACACGCTGAGCCTCAAGCACACCATTAACGTGCTTCGTATGGATCTTCCAACGGCCCCAGGCGCCTTGAAGAGAATGTTGAAGCGCACAGATAATCAATCTGTCGTAGATTAAGTGTTTTACGTCCTGTGAATGCTGAGTGAAGAGCGCCCACAAGTCCCAGAGCCTTCGTAGGCGACGGCATTCCCATACTTGCTGTCGTCGAAGAACCTTTTGCCGTGAAGTGATGGTTCGTTGGGAATGAAGCTGCCACTCGATGAAGAACCGACGCGCTATGCGCTTCTGAGATCGCACGCGTGCGAGCCTAATCATGGATTGTAGTTTCACTCTGGCCTTCACGTAGAGGATCCAGGGGCGGAAGCAACGACCGCAAAGAGCGGTACTAGACTTTCGCTGCACGACCAAGGCCACAGAACGCATCAGCTTGATTTGTTGCTCTCGCAGTCGTGCGCTATGGGCCGAAAATGCTGAGGCCGTCATTACAGATTGGCGTCGAATTACTTCACGATGGTGTTGACGAAGAGCTGCAAACCCTCGGCGCCACTGCCACAGTTCATGCGTCCTTATTAAGCGAGCAACTATTCTGTCAACTCCTCGCATGTAGCTGCTCCACTGATCCCATCGGTAGAAACCGTATGTGAGCAGGCCGTGATGCATGTTGTTCAAGGCCTTTGCAATTAAATGAATTCTCCGTTTCGACTGGCTTACCATGTCAGACCAGGAAAGCCAAACACTTTGAAGAAGGTGACGTTTGCGGCGATTTGTAATGTTTACCCGCTTTTCGACCACATACTGCCGGCATTGTTCGACAAGGATTCGCCAACGCACAAAATGGGTTTCAAGACATGGCCGCTGCCATGATAAAAATTTTGCAGCGGCAATACGCCTTGCACTCTCCTCCCGCTGGCGCAATATCGCCTGCTTCGATTGCTCTAGTAGCTGTTGATGCATCATCTCCAAAAGCCATCGTCTCCAACGATCTAGTGCCAGGCGAGCATCACGGACTTGTAGACGCTTTATTACACGACACAAAAGCTGCTGGAGGTCATTCTCGCGCTGTACTACATTTCGCCATCGCTGAAAATGATACGCGGTAGCTCCTTCCGCCCGCTTTCCCAGAATATCGCGCAGGCGCCGCTGAAGACGCTTAGTGCTGGTCACATGCTGTTTCCAAGCAGTAAGCACCGTTGTCTGACAACGTTTCTTGTAGTGGCGCCTGGCAATTACCATCTTAAAGCTTAGCATCGATTTGATTGAAGAGGCAGTTGCCTGTGTTAACGCTGCATGCTTGGACAAAGTACTGTCACTTCGCTTCCAGTGATTCCAAGTGTGACGCACCATAATTCTATGCCAAAGAAATACTGCTCTTTGAGCTCCAGTCGACCTCAATTCATGATGACGGTACACTTGCATCAGTTTACACCACGCAGCGGCTTTGAGCCGCTGGTTAACCATTTTCATCAGTCCGATCACACAGCGTTGTGTTTGAGAGTAAAGCGTCCATGTACCCCAAGCATCGTGCTGCAAGCGATGCTGGTGTTTTAGTAGGATGCTTTGTAATTTCTCGCAAGCATTCTTCTTTCGTCTAGTGATGGATCTCCATGAGGTAAAAATTATGCGTCGCTCTCTTTTGGCGCGTACTTCCTCCGCAAGAGCCATCACTCGAATTTCGGAGCGATGGAATAGCTCAGCGCTGATCCTGTCTCGCTCGATAAGGGTTTTATTGTGTGCCTTTCGTTCCCAGTAACTGAAAGCACGGCGCTCGGTGGATAGTCGCAGCATATTCACTAGGCGTCGGAGCATCCGGCGCTGCTTCGACAAGGGAAAGCACGTTATCCTTTTATTCCATTGCCGCAAGGTGGCGAGAAGCGTCATATATCGTCGTTTTTCGGCAAAAAGAGCTCGTCGGTGCTGATTTCGTACACTTGCAGCACTGGCTAATCTCCATTGCCGGAAGGTTCGACGCAGAGTATTAATTCTTTTGGTTGACTGAACCACGCTTTCGACTCGCTGGTGAGCCTTGATAGATAATGTTTCTAGTGTTGTGATGGTAGCGCATAACGACACTCGAATCCAGTGGTACCATTTGTTTTGGAGTTTCCGAAGATTTTGCTGTCGACATATCCGCTTCAAGGCGCTGCGTCGTTGACCCATCAGCGCCGAGTGGTGATGCCAGCCCCGCAAATATTGCTTGACGCGAGCTCTGCAGGTATTTGCTCGCAATGCACGAACGATCATCTTTTCTCGTGACTGAGTTTGTTTCCAGGTCGTCTGCCACGACGTGAAAGCTGTTGTCAAAATTGTTCGCTGCATAGCACTTCTAACTCCAATGAAGGCTTTCTTCTGCTGGGAGCGTTGTGCACGCAAGCGGGACGCGACAAATCCAATCCACCGACGCCACAACCGCGATATTAACTCATACTCCACTTGCTTTCTTTTGGTAGACACAGTCACGTAGTGATCAAGCTTACGTTTCCATGATTGAAAAGCATGTCGTTCCCGTTTCTCCACCATTCGCTGCAGAAGCCGCCCAAGCCAGCGCGTTCGACGACGCCGAAGGTAGAGCCAATGTCTCCAAGCATGAAGGCAGGAACGCTGTTGATGGCACGCCAGTCTTGATCGCAGTTTATCTTGTGTGTTGCGCTTCCACGCGCTGAAACTTGTTTTTGCTAAACGATGCAGTCGTGACAATTGATATTGCTCCATCTGATTGTGCCTCGTAATTTCGCCTTCACCGACCATGACCCACTTTTGCATCGCAGCTCGAAGTGTTTTAGAGCGCCTACGAGCTATCAGCCGCCTCAAAGCGCGACGCTGACGGGTGTTCAATGCGGAGTGCTTAGACCAGGTGCGGAATACCCAACGAAGACACTTTTCGTGGTTCTTATCAGCCATGAGAAGAGCACATGTGACCTGGTATTTTAAAGCAACCTTTTTGCTACGTTGTATGACGTCTCCGTAGGTAGCCTTCATCGCCTCTACCTTTTGGGAGAACTGCCATTTTTCCACATGTGCAATTGCTTTGTGCTCTTCAATGGCGGATCGGATTCGTAGGCAGAGCCAACCTTTCAGTAACCAAGTTCTTCGCAGCTTTGCTATCAATGCAAAAACCTGAAGTCGCCGCTGGCGTTTGCGCTGAAGTGTCCATGCGAACAATCGAAAGCAATTCACTTTCCGGTAGTGGGTACGACGATTATCCCAAGCGGTTATTGTGCTTTTGATGCGTCTTCGGTGACTCGCTTCACGTCTCCATGACGTAAAAAGCTTTCGGGTCACTAGCTGATGGTGCTGAAGCCTTAGAAACCGCAGCGCGATTGCATTTTTTTGACGAGATCGAATTACCTCGCATCGTAGCATCATAAGTGTTCGATGCTTGCGCTCTCGCCGTTTAAAATCCTCCAGTCGCTGCGTCTGTAACTCCGTGAAGCGCTGTTGTCGATGTTGTTCTCGGATATAGGCGGTATGCAGCTCGCTAGCGGCCGACGCTTGAACTTCTGTGCGAAGCTTTCTCTCTTCTTCCATCGCAGCGTGGGCTGCCTTTAGGACTTCAGCCCAATCATGAGCTGATACCTCAGCACAACGTAAACGCAATGCGGTTAATCCAAGCTGCTGAATCCTCCAGTTTGTCCTTTGGAAAATTCGACGCAGAAGCACTCGTCGTTGACGTAAGACTCTCGCCCGTGATTTCCAGGTTACAAATATCAAGCGCTGCAAGCGCCTTGAATTAACTTTCATGAACTCGCGATGCCTTCGTTTCCATCGGACGACTCTTTCCCAGTTCCGCCACACCTTTCGTAGTAGCTTCCACCGCAAAAACTGCCGTGGGCTGTCATTACCATTGAAGTAGCGAGGATACATGGACAAAGGGGGACTTAACGCTCCCATGAACACCGCTTCGCTCGTAGATAGTTGGTCTTGTGATAGAGGATGAACTTTAGCGCTCCCTGTGTTGTAGCCACCAGCACCACCGTGTTCATGAAAGCAACAGAGTCGCTTCCACCTTTTTAGGCCACGCCTCAGTGCTCTCCACCGAATTCGAGCTAGCAACCGCAGAATTGCCTCACGACGTTGTGCACACACCAGCACCGCCTGCTGAAGCGAATGGAATGCATTACGCTGCTGTCTGTCACGAACTCTCCGGTTCATTAAACGCAAGGCCAAGTCCACATATCGCTGGCGCTGCTGTTTGCTCTGCTGGGTCAAGGTTTCCAGTTCTGCTATCCGCCTGGCATCTCGACCACGAGAGCGCTGCACCACTTGATCTGCGACGCCTTTGTTCACCTCCACGATGGTCAGCAGGTCCTTCACCTTGGCCTTGCTCGCTTCTAGCTCAGCGGCTCGAGCGTCCGATGTCTGCAGAGCACGAGAAAGCTGCCATTTGAGTCTTCGACGCTCCTGCTCAAGCTCGCGAAGCACGGACTCCTTCACATACACGCAGGCATCTCCTTCCTCATGATTCATATCCACGGCCGTCTACACGTAGCGCCACCCAAACCGAAACCAACGTCGTCTCGAGGAGATACCTGAAACTTCTAAGCAGGCACTTTGATACTCCGTGTTGAGTGAGTTGGGGTGACAATTGAATGCATTTGCATCATCCCATTTGCTGCATCCCCGTGTTAGCAATGCCAGTTATCAGTCTAGTTACGTGAAAGTTTCTTGCTGGTGACGTTCATCAGAACAAACGGTCAATGTCTGTTTCTGGGGCCAACACCACAGTCGACACGAACAAGGCATTATGACCACGCAAGGCCCTGGTTAATACAGTCCACAAGTTGTCGACGATTCATCTGAATGTCATGGAATGCAATTTACTTTTTACAAACATAACCGGCCAGCTTAGAGGAAAAGAAAACAACGATTGCATTTGGTGTGGGTAGATTGGCAGCTCTACGAGCAAATACTAGCGTGTGCGGCCTTTTTGGTCCTGCCGAAGGTGTTGCGAGGTGGTCAGACGGAGACAAATCCGGAGTACTTGGCGACAGATGTTTATAACAACGGCCTCATGTTCATGTTCTTGGTGAAACGTATTACATGCCCGTAGTTACTAGGCTGTGCTACTAGCCTGTGCGGAGCTGGTTTAGCTTCTCGATCTTCTCCTGTGTTCCAGTCAGCCCTTGCTCGATGTTCGTTTCTAGGACGCCGTGATCATCACAAGAACGGGAGGTCAGCATCTCCAGTACCAACGCTCGTTTCGATCATAACACTAGTGAGCCGCACATTCGCAACTAGGATTCGACTCGAACACGCTCAGCCGATTACTAAGTCGAATCCATGGGGTCGGTCATCTCGGTGCTCCGATCCAAAACAGACCGCAGGTCATCCATCACATTCGCATCGTGGGTCAATGGGCTCGCGCCGAGGGTCAAGTAGTTCGCGAGGTACACCCACCGCAATACCAAAAAGACCAAAGAAATTCTCGTACTGGGATGTCCGGATCATGAAGCAGTATTTGCCCTCCTTCATCTACTACGAGAAGTCTACCGAGAGACACCGTCAAATTGCTGCGCAGCATTGGGATAAAGTCTTTAAAGACGCTCCGCCCCAGCGCGAAAATTCACTCTCTCTGAGTGATGCATCTGGTATGTACAAGGAAACAAAGCACCTCAGCAAGGCTTCAAACAGCAAGATCACTGAGCTTTATGACGTATTTTACGCATATCTTGAGGAAAAAGGTGGGAATCTCAAGCACCTCTTTCGATCTTCGATGCATGTTCGAGGTCGAGTTCTCGTTCATATCAGTGCTGGGATGCGGACGATGCTGGCGTCAGATAACATAACGGACAAGATCTTGGCTCTTACCAAGACGCATCGTCGGTTCGGTAGGTGAAGCTGGAGCACTATGACTGCGTTGGATGCGGTCTAATGCATGCAATGGAGCGCACATCTGGCGAAATTTGGAGCCTTGAGATCGCTGACGCATGGAGACGAATGATTTCGCACTCAAGTCTAATCCTCATTCGCATGCAAAAGAAAACGAGAGGCAAAATACCCGTGAGTTTGAACGCATGGCTAAAGAGAAAAAACGCTTGTCGAAAACTGCTGGCTCGGCATCAAATGTGACAGCAACTACGACATCAGGATTTTCACTCGATATGCGCTCAAAATTCTCGACGGCATTCTCATCCGCGTTCTCCTCAGCGTTCTCATCAGGGGCAAGCCGGAGAGAAAGCATACAATAAAAAGTACCCGTGGGCGAGGTAGTGTAATTCACCCCTGAGCAGAAAATCACTCGGTACTGAAACCAGTCGGGGAGCAGTTTACGGATCTGAGAGATCAATAAAGGTACATATAGGCATGTAAAAAGCAAGCCTAGTGTCTCCTTGATAAAACAGCACTCACAGTCTCAGCTTGGACCTGTTTGTAGGTCGGTAACACCACGAGGATCAAAACGCGAAGACGCCGCAACGTATTTATGTCAAGTTGCTTCATTAGCTGAAGCAAGTACACCCGGCTGACTTGTGAGCCGGTTGTGAACATGATGCAATTAAATATGATGCTGGTGGTTGCTACAATCGCACAGCATGCTGTCGCTCGGCTCTTGCGGAAACTACATGTGTTATTCCATACTGATGAGCTAAACCACGACTTCTCTGCTTTCTAGTCAAACAAAAACGTAAGCCTCGCATGGTGCTTGTGTCGAGCGTATTCTCAGAAGACCAGGGAGAACGTGGCTAGAAGGCAACTGAATAGGTCAGCTGGCTATTCCAGACGCAGAACGATACACGAAAGACAGCGAGTACACTTTCTATTCCTGCCACGAAATAGTACAAAGTGCAAAGCTTCGATAGGCTCCAATAATGCATCCTATATTTTCTTATGACGAGGTTTAGACGCAACTAAGGGGAACGATGGTGCTATCGGTATTGATTTATAAGCGCTGGTCGTTGTGAAGTCAGTGTTTTAAGTCAAAAGAACACTACACGAAATAGCTCTCTCAGCTATGTGCAACCGTGCTTTCAAGAAGAGTTGGTGGGCGATCGATCCGCTTAAAGATTTATTGAGTTTGGGACCACAGTGCTCAGAGCCTTGACACGGTAAGCGCTTCAACACCCATCCGGCACGAAACATTCGCTGGTCGAGACGGCGGTGGCAGCATGATTGAGGCCATCAGGAGGCTGCGAACAGAACGATAGGAGCGTGCGCTTCAAGAACAGGAGGCTGCTAACTTGTTGTCCGCTCAGAAACGCATCACTGCCTCGTGGAGGGCATGGGGTGCCAATGTATCTGTATCTGAAGATAAACTCGCTCCGGGCGAACGAAAATGGAGACGAGCAGCAGTATTTATAATCTCATTTTCTGTGCAGGACTATGTTGACAGTGAGCTGCCTCACTGCAAGTTGGATAGTCCCGCGCTAGTTGAATTCAAATGAAACTGAAATAGAATGCAATGTACATATCCTAGCACGTTTCGAAAGTGGCCATAAAGACGAAAGCCTTGACAACGTCTCTTTCACTCGATCAATACCTCATAATTATAATCCTAAAGCAGACAGTCTCTCTATTGTGTTGTGTGTTTGATACAGCACACCTCTCACCATGTCGGATGCTGTTCCGCGTTATCGTCCCCTCGACCTGATGTAGCGGCATCAGATCACGTGTTGGCCATTTGAAAATCGAGGCGTGTGGTGTCCTCATCCTACATCGTTATTCCAGGGCCAGCTTCAAAAACTGAGTTGGCGGCATAAGAACCGAGGCTGCCGGTTTTGAGGATGGAGGACGTCAGCATCCCCTAGTTGCTGACCAAGAGTGGCTAGGACAAATCGCAGGCACTCTTGAAACCACAGCGCGTTCGTTCGTTCAGGTGGAGGAAGCGTCAGTCAACTCGCGGTGCTTTTGGGTGTTCGCCATGGGGTCGGGCTCCTCACGTCACGGCCCACCAGCACCAGCGGAGAAGAAGATAAAGCCACCGAAGAGATTTCCGTACTCGGACATCCGGCTCATGAAGAAGTACCTGGCGTCTTTCGTCTACTACGAGAAATCAACCGAAGAACATCGCCGGATCGCAGCTCAGCACTGGGACAAAGTTTTTAAAGATGCTCCTCCACAGCGTTCACCCTCGTTAGTAGCGGCGTCAGCGACCCAGAGTAACCATCACAAGGAGGCCAAGCATATCACTAAGGCGCAAAACAACAAGATCACTGAGCTCTACGACGTATTTTACGCCTACCTCGAGGAACACGGTGGAGACCTTAAGCACGTATTCCGATCTTCGATGCATGTTCGAGGTCGTGTTCTTGTACACATCAGCGCCGGTATGCGAACGATGTTAGCATCGGAGAACATAGCAGAGAAAATACTCGCACTGACGAAGACGCATCGTCGGTTCGGTGTGAAGCTTGAGCATTACGACTGTGTGGGACGTGCGCTCCTGCATGCAATGGAGCGCACATCGGGAGAAAACTGGAGCCCAGAGATTGCCGACGCTTGGAGACGAATGTATTCACACTCCAGTGTGATTCTCATTCGCACACAAAAGAAAACCGAGAAGCAAGCGAGCAAGGACACAAAGCGAGCCGCGAAGGAGAAGGAAAAGTTTACAATGGTTAATATCGGTCCGTCCTCAAGCATGGTGATCACCAAGACAGGCCGTCTCAACTTCTACAAAATGATGACTTCGATCCGCAGCAGAAGGGAGGGTGGAAGCAAAAGCAGCGCTAAAGTTACTGGAAGTGTGAGTGAACGGGAGATCGGGCCTCGGAAGCCTATCACTCCTTAGCCCCCGTGTCCACGGCGTCATCTCCCTGATGAGGTTGGCACTGTCTGTGGCCTCCAATAGAGTTAGAACTGAGAGGGTGAAACCTCAAGCAGTGCGCGAATCGATTATGAAATGCATATAATGCAAACACTTTCCCGCCATAGCTGTATCAGTCAATATGCCTACATTCACGTTGCGATCGCAGACTAGTCCGACGAGTTTCCGCTTCGGCGCCGGAAACTCCCACCCGAGCTCGGTCGAACGGGTTTTCCCACTGCAAAGTCGTCTCCACGAAAAGAAGACATGGACTTCAAAGGTCGAATTGAAGAGGTTGCTACACGGTTTTCCTTGTCACCGTCGTCGTACTCGATCGCGTACGTTCCGTCAGCGTTAGCACGCGAAATTGTTCCTTTGAAGTACTTATCCTTGCCCATGTACCGAGCCTCAACTCGCGTCCCCACTCGATATGTAGGGCTAGATTCAACACTAACGGACTTCGACTCTCCTTTTGCCTCAGACTTGGATGCAAAGTCGTCTGTGCCGCTCTTGCTCGCAGCAGCACTGACCGATTTTACAAATCTGATGTGCTCAGCGTGAACACTAGCCTCGTACTCTCCATCATCATACTCGATAGCGTAAGTACCACCAGAGCAAACTCTAGCAACTGTCCCCGGGTAAAACTTACTACGTCCTCGATATTGAGCTTCCACTTTGTCGCCCTCCTTGAACTTCTTGGCCTTCGGGTCGTCGTCGCTGTCGCCGCCGCCCTTCTTGCCCAGCAGCCGGATCAGCTCCGCCGCCACACCCGTCTCCTTCTCGCCGTCGTCGTAGTCGATATCGTACGTGCCGTTCAGGCGGCACCGAGAGATCACACCCGGGTAGAATTTGCTCTTCCCCTTGTACTGCGCCTCCACCTTGTCGCCCTCCTTGAACTTCTTGGCCTTCGGGTCGTCGTCGCTGTCGCCGCCGCCCTTCTTGCCCAGCAGCCGGATCAGCTCCGCCGCCACACCCGTCTCCTTCTCGCCGTCATCGTAATCGATATCGTACGTGCCGTTCAGGCGGCACCGAGAGATCACACCCGGGTAGAATTTGCTCTTCCCCTTGTACTGCGCCTCCACCTTGTCGCCCTCCTTGAACTTCTTGGCCTTCGGGTCGTCGTCGCTGTCGCCGCCGCCCTTCTTGCCCAGCAGCCGGATCAGCTCCGCCGCCACACCCGTCTCCTTCTCGCCGTCGTCGTAATCGATATCGTACGTGCCGTTCAGGCGGCACCGAGAGATCACACCCGGGTAGAATTTGCTCTTCCCCTTGTACTGCGCCTCCACCTTGTCGCCCTCCTTGAACTTCTTGGCCTTCGGGTCGTCGTCGCTGTCGCCGCCGCCCTTCTTGCCCAGCAGCCGGATCAGCTCCGCCGCCACACCCGTCTCCTTCTCGCCGTCGTCGTAGTCGATATCGTACGTGCCGTTCAGGCGGCACCGAGAGATCACACCCGGGTAGAATTTGCTCTTCCCCTTGTACTGCGCCTCCACCTTGTCGCCCTCCTTGAACTTCTTGGCCTTCGGGTCGTCGTCGCTGTCGCCGCCGCCCTTCTTGCCCAGCAGCCGGATCAGCTCCGCCGCCACACCCGTCTCCTTCTCGCCGTCGTCGTAGTCGATATCGTACGTGCCGTTCAGGCGGCACCGAGAGATCACACCCGGGTAGAATTTGCTCTTCCCCTTGTACTGCGCCTCCACCTTGTCGCCCTCCTTGAACTTCTTGGCCTTCGGGTCGTCGTCGCTGTCGCCGCCGCCCTTCTTGCCCAGCAGCCGGATCAGCTCCGCCGCCACACCCGTCTCCTTCTCGCCGTCGTCGTAGTCGATATCGTACGTGCCGTTCAGGCGGCACCGAGAGATCACACCCGGGTAGAATTTGCTCTTCCCCTTGTACTGCGCCTCCACCTTGTCGCCCTCCTTGAACTTCTTGGCCTTCGGGTCGTCGTCGCTGTCGCCGCCGCCCTTCTTGCCCAGCAGCCGGATCAGCTCCGCCGCCACACCCGTCTCCTTCTCGCCGTCGTCGTAGTCGATATCGTACGTGCCGTTCAGGCGGCACCGAGAGATCACACCCGGGTAGAATTTGCTCTTCCCCTTGTACTGCGCCTCCACCTTGTCGCCCTCCTTGAACTTCTTGGCCTTCGGGTCGTCGTCGCTGTCGCCGCCGCCCTTCTTGCCCAGCAGCCGGATCAGCTCCGCCGCCACACCCGTCTCCTTCTCGCCGTCGTCGTAGTCGATATCGTACGTGCCGTTCAGGCGGCACCGAGAGATCACACCCGGGTAGAATTTGCTCTTCCCCTTGTACTGCGCCTCCACCTTGTCGCCCTCCTTGAACTTCTTGGCCTTCGGGTCGTCGTCGCTGTCGCCGCCGCCCTTCTTGCCCAGCAGCCGGATCAGCTCCGCCGCCACACCCGTCTCCTTCTCGCCGTCGTCGTAGTCGATATCGTACGTGCCGTTCAGGCGGCACCGAGAGATCACACCCGGGTAGAATTTGCTCTTCCCCTTGTACTGCGCCTCCACCTTGTCGCCCTCCTTGAACTTCTTGGCCTTCGGGTCGTCGTCGCTGTCGCCGCCGCCCTTCTTGCCCAGCAGCCGGATCAGCTCCGCCGCCACACCCGTCTCCTTCTCGCCGTCGTCGTAGTCGATATCGTACGTGCCGTTCAGGCGGCACCGAGAGATCACACCCGGGTAGAATTTGCTCTTCCCCTTGTACTGCGCCTCCACCTTGTCGCCCTCCTTGAACTTCTTGGCCTTCGGGTCGTCGTCGCTGTCGCCGCCGCCCTTCTTGCCCAGCAGCCGGATCAGCTCCGCCGCCACACCCGTCTCCTTCTCGCCGTCGTCGTAGTCGATATCGTACGTGCCGTTCAGGCGGCACCGAGAGATCACACCCGGGTAGAATTTGCTCTTCCCTTTGTACTGCGCCTCCACCTTGTCGCCCTCCTTGAACTTCTTGGCCTTCGGGTCGTCGTCGCTGTCGCCGCCGCCCTTCTTGCCCAGCAGCCGGATCAGCTCCGCCGCCACACCCGTCTCCTTCTCGCCGTCGTCGTAGTCGATATCGTACGTGCCGTTCAGGCGGCACCGAGAGATCACACCCGGGTAGAATTTGCTCTTCCCCTTGTACTGCGCCTCCACCTTGTCGCCCTCCTTGAACTTCTTGGCCTTCGGGTCGTCGTCGCTGTCGCCGCCGCCCTTCTTGCCCAGCAGCCGGATCAGCTCCGCCGCCACACCCGTCTCCTTCTCGCCGTCGTCGTAGTCGATATCGTACGTGCCGTTCAGGCGGCACCGAGAGATCACACCCGGGTAGAATTTGCTCTTCCCCTTGTACTGCGCCTCCACCTTGTCGCCCTCCTTGAACTTCTTGGCCTTCGGGTCGTCGTCGCTGTCGCCGCCGCCCTTCTTGCCCAGCAGCCGGATCAGCTCCGCCGCCACACCCGTCTCCTTCTCGCCGTCGTCGTAGTCGATATCGTACGTGCCGTTCAGGCGGCACCGAGAGATCACACCCGGGTAGAATTTGCTCTTCCCCTTGTACTGCGCCTCCACCTTGTCGCCCTCCTTGAACTTCTTGGCCTTCGGGTCGTCGTCGCTGTCGCCGCCGCCCTTCTTGCCCAGCAGCCGGATCAGCTCCGCCGCCACACCCGTCTCCTTCTCGCCGTCGTCGTAGTCGATATCGTACGTGCCGTTCAGGCGGCACCGAGAGATCACACCCGGGTAGAATTTGCTCTTCCCCTTGTACTGCGCCTCCACCTTGTCGCCCTCCTTGAACTTCTTGGCCTTCGGGTCGTCGTCGCTGTCGCCGCCGCCCTTCTTGCCCAGCAGCCGGATCAGCTCCGCCGCCACACCCGTCTCCTTCTCGCCGTCGTCGTAGTCGATATCGTACGTGCCGTTCAGGCGGCACCGAGAGATCACACCCGGGTAGAATTTGCTCTTCCCCTTGTACTGCGCCTCCACCTTGTCGCCCTCCTTGAACTTCTTGGCCTTCGGGTCGTCGTCGCTGTCGCCGCCGCCCTTCTTGCCCAGCAGCCGGATCAGCTCCGCCGCCACACCCGTCTCCTTCTCGCCGTCGTCGTAGTCGATATCGTACGTGCCGTTCAGGCGGCACCGAGAGATCACACCCGGGTAGAATTTGCTCTTCCCCTTGTACTGCGCCTCCACCTTGTCGCCCTCCTTGAACTTCTTGGCCTTCGGGTCGTCGTCGCTGTCGCCGCCGCCCTTCTTGCCCAGCAGCCGGATCAGCTCCGCCGCCACACCCGTCTCCTTCTCGCCGTCGTCGTAGTCGATATCGTACGTGCCGTTCAGGCGGCACCGAGAGATCACACCCGGGTAGAATTTGCTCTTCCCTTTGTACTGCGCCTCCACCTTGTCGCCCTCCTTGAACTTCTTGGCCTTCGGGTCGTCGTCGCTGTCGCCGCCGCCCTTCTTGCCCAGCAGCCGGATCAGCTCCGCCGCCACACCCGTCTCCTTCTCGCCGTCGTCGTAGTCGATATCGTACGTGCCGTTCAGGCGGCACCGAGAGATCACACCCGGGTAGAATTTGCTCTTCCCCTTGTACTGCGCCTCCACCTTGTCGCCCTCCTTGAACTTCTTGGCCTTCGGGTCGTCGTCGCTGTCGCCGCCGCCCTTCTTGCCCAGCAGCCGGATCAGCTCCGCCGCCACACCCGTCTCCTTCTCGCCGTCGTCGTAGTCGATATCGTACGTGCCGTTCAGGCGGCACCGAGAGATCACACCCGGGTAGAATTTGCTCTTCCCTTTGTACTGCGCCTCCACCTTGTCGCCCTCCTTGAACTTCTTGGCCTTCGGGTCGTCGTCGCTGTCGCCGCCGCCCTTCTTGCCCAGCAGCCGGATCAGCTCCGCCGCCACACCCGTCTCCTTCTCGCCGTCGTCGTAGTCGATATCGTACGTGCCGTTCAGGCGGCACCGAGAGATCACACCCGGGTAGAATTTGCTCTTCCCCTTGTACTGCGCCTCCACCTTGTCGCCCTCCTTGAACTTCTTGGCCTTCGGGTCGTCGTCGCTGTCGCCGCCGCCCTTCTTGCCCAGCAGCCGGATCAGCTCCGCCGCCACACCCGTCTCCTTCTCGCCGTCGTCGTAATCGATATCGTACGTGCCGTTCAGGCGGCACCGAGAGATCACACCCGGGTAGAATTTGCTCTTCCCCTTGTACTGCGCCTCCACCTTGTCGCCCTCCTTGAACTTCTTGGCCTTCGGGTCGTCGTCGCTGTCGCCGCCGCCCTTCTTGCCCAGCAGCCGGATCAGCTCCGCCGCCACACCCGTCTCCTTCTCGCCGTCGTCGTAGTCGATATCGTACGTGCCGTTCAGGCGGCACCGAGAGATCACACCCGGGTAGAATTTGCTCTTCCCCTTGTACTGCGCCTCCACCTTGTCGCCCTCCTTGAACTTCTTGGCCTTCGGGTCGTCGTCGCTGTCGCCGCCGCCCTTCTTGCCCAGCAGCCGGATCAGCTCCGCCGCCACACCCGTCTCCTTCTCGCCGTCGTCGTAGTCGATATCGTACGTGCCGTTCAGGCGGCACCGAGAGATCACACCCGGGTAGAATTTGCTCTTCCCTTTGTACTGCGCCTCCACCTTGTCGCCCTCCTTGAACTTCTTGGCCTTCGGGTCGTCGTCGCTGTCGCCGCCGCCCTTCTTGCCCAGCAGCCGGATCAGCTCCGCCGCCACACCCGTCTCCTTCTCGCCGTCGTCGTAGTCGATATCGTACGTGCCGTTCAGGCGGCACCGAGAGATCACACCCGGGTAGAATTTGCTCTTCCCCTTGTACTGCGCCTCCACCTTGTCGCCCTCCTTGAACTTCTTGGCCTTCGGGTCGTCGTCGCTGTCGCCGCCGCCCTTCTTGCCCAGCAGCCGGATCAGCTCCGCCGCCACACCCGTCTCCTTCTCGCCGTCGTCGTAGTCGATATCGTACGTGCCGTTCAGGCGGCACCGAGAGATCACACCCGGGTAGAATTTGCTCTTCCCCTTGTACTGCGCCTCCACCTTGTCGCCCTCCTTGAACTTCTTGGCCTTCGGGTCGTCGTCGCTGTCGCCGCCGCCCTTCTTGCCCAGCAGCCGGATCAGCTCCGCCGCCACACCCGTCTCCTTCTCGCCGTCGTCGTAGTCGATATCGTACGTGCCGTTCAGGCGGCACCGAGAGATCACACCCGGGTAGAATTTGCTCTTCCCCTTGTACTGCGCCTCCACCTTGTCGCCCTCCTTAAACTTCTTGGCCTTCGGGTCGTCGTCGCTGTCGCCGCCGCCCTTCTTGCCCAGCAGCCGGATCAGCTCCGCCGCCACACCCGTCTCCTTCTCGCCGTCGTCGTAGTCGATATCGTACGTGCCGTTCAGGCGGCACCGAGAGATCACACCCGGGTAGAATTTGCTCTTCCCCTTGTACTGCGCCTCCACCTTGTCGCCCTCCTTGAACTTCTTGGCCTTCGGGTCGTCGTCGCTGTCGCCGCCGCCCTTCTTGCCCAGCAGCCGGATCAGCTCCGCCGCCACACCCGTCTCCTTCTCGCCGTCGTCGTAGTCGATATCGTACGTGCCGTTCAGGCGGCACCGAGAGATCACACCCGGGTAGAATTTGCTCTTCCCCTTGTACTGCGCCTCCACCTTGTCGCCCTCCTTGAACTTCTTGGCCTTCGGGTCGTCGTCGCTGTCGCCGCCGCCCTTCTTGCCCAGCAGCCGGATCAGCTCCGCCGCCACACCCGTCTCCTTCTCGCCGTCGTCGTAGTCGATATCGTACGTGCCGTTCAGGCGGCACCGAGAGATCACACCCGGGTAGAATTTGCTCTTCCCCTTGTACTGCGCCTCCACCTTGTCGCCCTCCTTGAACTTCTTGGCCTTCGGGTCGTCGTCGCTGTCGCCGCCGCCCTTCTTGCCCAGCAGCCGGATCAGCTCCGCCGCCACACCCGTCTCCTTCTCGCCGTCGTCGTAGTCGATATCGTACGTGCCGTTCAGGCGGCACCGAGAGATCACACCCGGGTAGAATTTGCTCTTCCCCTTGTACTGCGCCTCCACCTTGTCGCCCTCCTTGAACTTCTTGGCCTTCGGGTCGTCGTCGCTGTCGCCGCCGCCCTTCTTGCCCAGCAGCCGGATCAGCTCCGCCGCCACACCCGTCTCCTTCTCGCCGTCGTCGTAGTCGATATCGTACGTGCCGTTCAGGCGGCACCGAGAGATCACACCCAGGTAGAATTTGCTCTTCCCCTTGTACTGCGCCTCGACAGGTTGACCTACTCTAAATGTTGATTTGGCTGAGCTGGCTTCTTTTGTCGTTGTGGTTGTGCTTTTTTTTTTTGCTGGTGGAGCAGAATCAACGGCTCTAACATTTAGGGCAGGTAGAGCAAGAACCTTTTCGCCGCCGTCAAAGGTGATGTCGTATGTGCCGTTAAGCCTGCATCGCGCGACTACACCGGGGAAATAGCCCTCTTTCCCTTTCTGTTTTGCTTCGATCTCTTGCCCTTGCTTAAATTTGTGCTTTGGTTGGGCACAAGAATCATCACTTGTGGTAGGGGCGCTGGGTCGTTTTACTAGAGGTCGCTTTGGGCGGATTGGTTCATCGTCGCTTTGGACAGGTGGCTTCGTTTTTACAGGAGAGCTAGCGCGTGCACGAATGTTTTGGCCTGGCACGCGCTTCTCTAGCTCACCAGTTTCCAGCTCAACATCACAGCTGCCGTCAGCATTTGCACGGAAAATAATGCCCTTTACGTAGTCAGCGTACCCACGCAGTTTTACTTCCACTTTTTGGCCTTTTACCCACGGCACCTCAGATGTGGAGACATCATCTTCTTTCGGAGGAGGGTTCCGCTGCTTCTTCGTCTCTTCCCGCTTTATGTACTTCGAACGCACTCGTAGCTCAACCTCGCCGTCGTCGTATTCGATGTCGTACAAACCACCGGTACGACATTTCGTGATAGTCCCAGCAAAGAATCGCTCCCTTCCTTGAAATCGAGCCTCGACGCGATCACCAGGTTCGTAACCAGGATCGCGATCCTCATCGGAGTCTTTTGCCTTTGGCTTTTTCTTGGTCTCCTCTTCGTCTGATACAGCCTTTGCTTTGATAACGCGAGCTCGTGATATTTCGAGGATGCAGTCCTCATCGACGTTCTTCTCGCTGAGGCCACTGTCGAATTCAATATCGTACGTTCCGTTTGGACGAACTCGAGCAATCACTCCGATCTCATACCTTCTCTCCCCGAGTGGAATAGCTTGTATTTCCTCCCCTCGTTGAAAGCGCGGTTTCTTTTCTTCCTTCTTTCGTGCCGACCGAGATCGTTTTTCTGATTTGCGTCTACTGACTCGGCGGCGGCCTGACGAACTAGAGGATGAAGACGAAGACGAAGAGCTTGATGAGGAGCTTGATACATAGCGCTTTTTTGATCTGCGCTTCTTTTCCGACCTCGACAACTTTTTGTTACTTGCATTCAGTGGCCGTCCACACATCTCACACTCTTCCATATCATAATTGTTGTCAAACTTACAGTGCAAGCACTTGATATACCCTTCGCCACGTAGCCCAGGCCGCGGCTTAGACGTCTCGCAAATTTCGCAGTGGGTTGCCCAGTCCGCAATCTGCTGGTGTGCACACACTCGACAGACCCACCCAAGCCGAGGCAAGGGGGTCGCAAATTCAGGGCTCGCTGAGGCGTGATCCACGAATCTAGCTGCTTGGGTTGCTACAGGCAGCGCCGTTTGCACTTCGTATCCTGGGGCTGGCCTTTCCTGATCGAACAAATTAGTCCTAACACAACATACACCAAGATTAGAGACGCTGGATAGCTAACGCGTGAATAATGCTGTTCCTTGCTGCTACCCATAAGAAACACTTACCGTCCACTTGACCAAGTACTGGTGCGAGGCGGAGAATTCTCCAGAGCAAAGTTTTGATGCGAAGATGAAGACGCACTCCTTGCAACACCAACGTCGGTCATTTCAAGAAAACGCACGTAGGAAACTGCAGTCGTGTCTGATGGCTTGGCGAGTTGTACCATCAGTAGATGCAGCGTCGTGTCGGGCATGGGTACGCTGTAGTCGCGCAAAAGAGTTGCGAACGTCGATCGAGACACAAACCCTGTGCGATGGGCGTCGTACTGCGCAAATACATCACCGAGCTCAATGCCACTGTTTACAAGAACGCTTCGTCGTGCTGCTACCATCGAGCGCATATCGTCCCTGCAGTAAAAATCGGAGAAGACCTTCACGTTAGTCATGGAAGAAATCCTGTTTCTCAACAGCAGTTTCTCTAAATCGACTTACAATTCTTGTGCATCGAGTTCGAGAAATCGAATCAAGGCCACGTAGTCCACCAGCCCCGAGCCGGGAATGCTAAAGAGCTGGCCAATGCTTTGGAGGATGTGGTCTCCGAGAATCACCCCCATTCTGCCCAGAGCCTCTTGTATCGAGCCCAGTCGGATCCCGCCAGCGTACGATAAGTCGTAGGACCGGAAGAACGGGCCCAAGTCCAGATACGCCTGCGCACGCACAAGCGCCTCCCGGATTTGTCTCTTCAGCTGCTGCGGGGTGGACAGCGGGGCGACTGCAGTCGAGTAACTGCGAGGCTGCGGCTGAGGGTTGCTCCACTCCGGCGAGCGATACATCCCGTGCGGCATGGCTACTCCATGGTGCGGCACGTAGCTCGCCTCATGCATCGCGTCCATGTGGGCGACCGGACTGATGGGGATCATGGGCGGCCCGGCCTGGTAGTGGATCGGCGACATGAGGACGCCGCCACCGGCGCTGTAGGGGGCGTGGCCGTGCATCATCGCGCTGGGACTCGTCGCCGGTCGCGGGTGCGGGTGGTACAGCGGGTAGCTGGCCGGCCCGTAGTGGTCGTAGGGTGGCGGCGTCTGCGTCCTGGCCTGCGGTCTGTAGGCGGCGGCGGGCGCCTCGCGCGAGTGGGTGATGCCGCGCCAGTACTCGGGGTCCAGCGGCGTGGGGCGGCCGTCGCTCGCGTCCAAGTCGTCATCGTCCGAGCTGTCGGAGCGCGCCAGGTACGCGAGCGCCTCCATCTTCATCGTCCGAACGCGCTCTACGCCGGCGCCTCGTGGGCGAGAAGATCGCGGCGCTCATAACGCCCGCGTGACCGCTGAGCTCGCCCCAAGAATAAAAGTCGCCGCGCGCTTCCTCCGCTGCCGCTTTGGCGATCACTTGGGCGGTGTCTATGTGCCCTCGACTCTGGTGGACAGTGACGCGTCCGCAGACGTCCACATGGTCGCTCCTTGGTTGTCTCTTCAGGAGGGAGAACTACATGTCCGTGCATCCCTGCAGCAAGGAGGAGAACCGTACTCAAAACTTGAAAACCACGCAATTGTTATACTTCGCTTTGCTCTACCGTCCCCTTTGGCCAAACGACATGCGGAACACTACAGCTTACAGCTTCAGGAAGCGCAGTACCTCCTTGTCAAAGCACGACTTGAGCAGAGTGTCGCCATTAACGATCTTGGTTGTTGCCACGATGATATCGTAGGGACCTGAGCGAACAGAAAAGCATTGGCACAGTTAGTAAACGGGCTGAATAGAGAGGCATTGCCAGGGAAGACTTACAGTCGGGCTGACGGGACACGTGGCGAAGTGCAGCGATCTCCATAAAGGTCACGCCTCCCAAGTAGTAGACGAGCAGCACCTTGCGCTCCTCACTGCCGAAGTTGTCCAGCTTGGAGGATGCCGCGGGCGCCGCGGGATCGTCACCCGAGTTCTTGCTAGTCGCCTGCGAGACTTCTCCGGAAGGCCCAGGCAGCTGACGCAGGCCCTCCTGCACAGCGCTCCACCCGCGCGGCTTGATGGCACTTTCTACAATACGCACAGACAGCGGCGCGTAACCAGCGGCGTGGCTACGGCTAACGTAAGCGCAGTCACGAGGGTTCCGGGGGTCAACATCCTCGTTGAGCAAGCGGAAGGATTTCCGAGCGAGGCCAAACCCACTGGCTTCGTTCCACAAGGTATCACGGCGACTGAGCAAGCCAGCCTTTTCCAAGTTGCTTAAAGCCAGCATCATCTCAAAGCCGTACGTCTGGACCAGCTCGCGACTGAGGTGCGTGTAGTTCTTCGTCTTAATGCCACCCGCGGCCACCGACTGCAGACAGAACTGGCGTAGCACACCGAGCAGTGGTTCCTGGAAGCCGATGCGCTCCTCAAGCTGCTCGAAGATCGTCTCGCCCGTGAGCACCAAATTCTCCGCGTCCTTGAGGTCACGGAAACGCTTCGAGTCCGTGGTCTTTTTGATGAGCTCTGCCAGGTTAATGTGCTGCTGCAGAGACTGGTAGTTCTGCTTGAGACCTGGGATGCGCTTGACGAACTCGCGGATCTCGCTGATGGAGGCATCCCGGTTCTTACGGAACTCGTCGTAGCGCTCGCGAATCTCGCGCGCCTGCTGCTGCAGGTTCATGCCGAGGCGCTCGACGTGGTAGTCGCGCACTTCCGCGTACAACTTGTCGTTCGAGTTGAGCGGCACGGACACCTGCGCGGGGCGGTTGCTGTTGCCGGAGTTGGGTCCGTCGTCGTCAGCGATGAGCTCGGCGTCCACGGTGATGAAGCCGTGTGTGATGCCCAAGATCTCGTCCAGCAGTCCCTCGTACGTGAGCGGTGTGCACATGGGCGTGACGAGGTCGACGTTCCTGTCGATGAGCACCAGTGTGTCGATCTCGGGGTCCAGCACGCCGATGGGGTTGCCGGCCACCTCCTGCTCGCGGCGGAAGTGCGCCATCATGTGGTAGATGACCTTGGCCATGGCGCCTTTGTACTTGACGTGCGGGATCATGCCGAAGACCGTCTGCAGCTTGATGAGCGAGGCCGCCACCGTGTGCAGGTTGGTCTTGTCGCCGTCCACGTAGAACTCCTTGAAGCACGAGTCGAGCTCGAGTGTGAGCACGTCGTCGTCGAAGGGGATGAGGTCGAGCTTGTACTCGCCCACGCTCAGGCTGCCGAACACGCCCTCCTTCTTGAGCACCTCGTCGCACACGAGCGTGCGGCGGCTCACGTAGTAGAGGTGGAAGCGCTTCTTGCCCGCCTTGTCGCCGCCCAGGTCGCGCACGTACTTGGCCACGTAGCGCATGGCGCGCACGGACGGCCGCACCAGGAACAGCACGCTCTCGCAGCCCGTCTTGACGGTCTTGCCGAAGGCGTGGAAGTCCTTGACGCCGTGGTCCTTGAGCACGGCCGTGCCGTCCACCAGCACGTGGTTCAGCGGCCCATTGAGCTCCGGGTCCAGCACGAAGCAGATGTCCTTGCCGATGGAGTCCAGGATCGAGAACAGCTCGCGCCGCGAGTCCTCGCGCAGCACGGCCAGGTTCAGCACGCCGTTCTCGAGCGTGCACGCCTTGGACATGTCTTCCTCCCTCTCTCTTGGATACTGTATGGGGGGGACTTTTAGTGTGGGCGCACACAACGCAAAGCCGGCCCGAGAATGCGCGCGTGGGGCGGAGCTCTGGCCGCCCGGCGCCGAGGCGCGCGCCCGGTCGCGCGAATGCTGAGCTCGCGCGCCGCCGGCCCCGTCGCAGCCGAGACGCCCGCCGACGACGCGGTGCTCACGCGCGAGTTCATCTACGCGTCGCTGTACGCCAAGGAGGCCGGCTACTTCACGACGCAGCAGCGCGAGGTGCTGCACGCGCCCGCGCGCGGCCTGGACTTCGGCAACCTCTGGGGCGCCGGCGAGTACCGCCAGGAGGTGGCCAAGCTGTACGCGCAGAGCCCCGAGGCCTGGCTCACGCCCGTGGAGGTGTTCGCGCCGCACTACTCGCAGGCGCTGGCGCGCTACATGCTGAGCTCGCCCTTCCTGCGCCAGCCGCTCGAGGTGTTCGAGATCGGCGGCGGCTCGGGCTCCAACGCGCTGCACATCCTGGACTACCTGCGCGCGCACGCGCCCGACGTGTACGCGCGCACCAAGTACACGCTGGTGGAGATCAGCCCCGTGATGGCCGAGCGCCAGCGCCGCCGCGTGGCTGCCGCGCACCCGCAGCAGTGCACGGTCGTAAACCAGGATATCCTGACCTTCGCCGACACGCACGCGCCCGTCAACTCGCAGTGCTTCTTCCTGGCGCTCGAGGTGCTGGACAACTTGCCGCACGACAAGGTCGCGCTGCACAACGGCAAGTGGTACGAGACCGTCGTCAAGATGCAGGGCGGCGCGGACGAGGCCGGCGAGCCCGAGCTGCTCGAGGCCACGCGGCCGGTCAAGGACATGCTGATCCGGCAGACGCTGCGCTACTTCGGCTGCGAGCTGCCGCTGCGCGTCACGTACAAGCACAACGGCGCGCTGGCGCAGCGCGTGCGGCGTATGCTGGGCAAAGACGACCCGGTGCTCAACTCGGCGTTCATCCCCACAGGAGCCATGCAGCTGCTAAACACGCTGTGCTCGGTATTCCCGAAGCACCATTTGATCGCGGCTGACTTCGACTCGCTCCCGGCGCCGAACCTAGATGACAAGTCCCCGATCAAAGCTATCGAGCACCCGCTAAGCCCTACCGCGACGTCGTCCGGAACGCTTTTCGCCGGCAATGCGCCGCTTGTTGCGTCCAAGGTCACTGGTATGAAGTGCTGCTGGGTTTGCTTTACTGTCACCATAATGCTGACTGACAAATTTTGTGCGCTGTGTCTGTAGGTGTCACGAAAGACCACGACACATATCTGGTGCAAGGCGGAATCGCCGACATTTTCTTCGCCACGGATTTCGAACGGCTCAAGAAAGCATATTGCTCTGCGCTGCAGCGGCAGCCTGACGAGGTACGCTAGACTGTGTGCCTAGCTGCAACGCTGGCTGGGAAACACTATTGCTTACTATGTCTGCGCAGGTTTCGGTCGTCAAGTGTTCTCAGTTTTTGAAGGAGTTTGCCGACGTACAAAAGACCAAGACAATCAGTCGGTACGTGGTCTAGGCGTGCTAATCTTTGCTATGAAGCGCACTGACACTTCTCGCCCATGGTTATTGACATCCAGGTACAACCCGTTACTAGAGGACTACTCCAACACAAGTTTCATCCTGTCTTAGTGTTTGCACGTTCGGATTTAGCGAGAGCCGTAAGAACACACTCATGCACCGTTGGGATTAAGAGCTTGTTTTCAAATAGAATTGAATCCGATAAATGCGCAAAACTGCTCCCAATAATACTGAACATCAACGCTTACCAGCCCGTCGTCGGAAGAGCCTGGAGTGAAGATTCGACCCAATCTTCTTTTGCTTAACTGCGTCTTGAGCTTGCTGAGTGCATCTCGGGCACACAACGTACGTGGAAGTGGGGATATCTTTGGTCGCTAGACCAAGCTTCTTGACCTCTTTCGGCAAGTGGTCCTACGTCATCAAAACACGACAAAAATCAGTCATTGCAATCCACACGCTATTCTAGAGTATTGACCGAATCCCGTGTCATAGCCTACCTGGCAATATGATGTGACGCAAAAGCGGCAAGAGAACTGAGCAATGATACCGCAGTCCTGGCAGCGATGGCGCGGGCACACCCACGTCTTTCCTTCTGGTACTTCGTAGCCCAGACAGTCTAGAGCAGCAGATAAATCAATTAAACCGCTCGCGAAAATTCGTACCAGAAGCGTCTCCGGCGCTAGCTTACCTTCATGATAGACTTTCGGGCAGCGCGCGAAGGCGCCATTCATACCCTTCCAATCACACTCAATCACGTCTCCGCCGTCCTTGCAGCAGAAGCACACGTCCTCAGACTCTTCGAAATCGTCCTTCACCTCCCGTTTCAGCAAGAACTTAAAGTACGTCACCACGTAATCAATCGGCTTCATCTCCGCTGTCGAGTTAGCAGATTTTACCGGCTCCGGCTCGTCTTCATCTGCCGTGCTCTCCTCGATCTCATTCCGTCGCTTCCGTTTCTTCTGCTTCGGTGCTGAGGTCGTTGGGGCCACGGGTGTCGGGGCAGCCTTAGTGTCATTCGCTTCTTCGTTAGCAGGGGCGCTATCGTCGTCGGTGGAGCAATTTGGACACAACCAATTCTTGGTCCGCCACACCTTGTGCGCCTGTGCCTTTCCTATCAGTTTGTCGATGCAGGGTAGGCAGTATACGCGGGTGCAGATTTCGTGAGTACAAGCCTTGACCGACTTGGCCGCCATCTTGTTCGTCGACTGAGCGCACAGCCCACAGTAGTTGTCGGGATTGCCCTTCTTCGCGACCGCTGGCGTCTGCAAGCGCTTCTGCAGTACCCGCTGCAAACACACCTTGCAAATGTGCACCACCTCGCCCTTGCCGTCCTGCTCAGCCGCACACACAGACACGTTAGCAAGTCGTCCACAAAGCAGCCGTCCGAGCGAGCGCGCACCTTGAGCACGAACGGGTGCTTGGGGTACTCGGGGGCGTCCGGCTTCCCCTGCATGCGGCACAGCACGCAGAGTATCTTGCTGGGCGGCGTGGCGGCGGCCCTGCTTTTGGGCTTAGGCTGCGTCTGCGCCAGCCTCCGCTCGTCCTTCTTGGCCTTGAGCAGCTCCATGCGCTCGTGGCGCCTCTTGGCCTTGAGGTCGACGGCCTGCAGACGCGCGCCGTCGTCCAGGCGCCGCCGCCGCTGCTCCTGGCTGATCTCCATCTCCATGACAACGGAGCTTTGCAGCAGCGCGTAGCGCTGCATGCGCGTGAAGGCCTCGAGCGTGCGCGCGAACAGCTGGTACTCGAAGTCCGAGCGGAAGTGGAAGCAGAAGCAGAGGCGCTGCGGCGGCTCGTCGGCGGCGGCGCGCGGCCTCGGCGTGCGCCCCGGGGCCGCGTCCGCGCGCGCCACCATGCTGGGGGAGGCCACGGCCGCGGCCAGCGACACCGCGTCGGCCGGCGCCGCGCGCCGCCCCGCCGGCACGTGCGTCTTGCGCGCGAAGCGCTCGAGCGGCGGCGCGCCCACGGTGCGCGCCTCGGGCGGCGCGAAGGGGGCCGACACGCCCCACAGCAGCGACTGCTCCTCGGGGCGCAGCGCCACGGCGGCCAGCCGCGCCACCTGCAGCAGCTGGCGGCTCACGGCGTCCGCCACCACCAGCTTCTGCTGGCTCCACTTGGTCAGGAACGACTCGCGCGCCGGCACGGGCCGCGGCGGCAGTGCCAGCGTCGCGTCCGCCGCCACCACGCGGAAGCCCGCGGCGCTCTCGCCCTCTGCCAGCTGCAGCAGCACGCCGCGGAACGCCATCTCTGGATTGTATATCCAGAGCTTCTGCAGGGTTGCCACTCTGCCTAATGAAAACTCTATTTATTAATTCGAATACGTAAGAAAAAAGATGCCTCAATTCGGACGCCGCTTAAAAGTACTTTACTAATTGATTAACCTTCTATCTCGTATATACACAAGGAATTACTTAGCCCAAAGGGTGCTAATCCCTCCTATATAAGGTACCCATGGCTAAATTTATAATTTTGAAACTCTCTCGTAGCATACAAACGTGATATCCATGATCTCTAATAACGAATAGCCTGAGCACAAACGAACAGTTTGGATGAACGTTGCTTGTGTCGGCTAGGGGCAACACGATGAATGTTGTCCGAAGAGGGAAGTGTTGCAGCCCAAGACAAAAACTTCAATCCATGGGGCGCGCGGCGACCACGCAAGCCGCGCACAACGAGGGTCATGCGCCTGCTGCACGTAAAGCCGCCGCAGTCCGTGAAGACTGGCGGAACGCCATTACCTTGACGGTAGAAGGAAAGTGCCGGCCGGGGCATTGGGGCGGGCCCCTCTCCCCAGTGACAAGATCGCGCGCGAAACGACGCGGTCTCCTTTGCGTGTCATTCGAGGATCCGCCGCCGCCGCACGATGCCCGCCTACGCCGGCAGAGACCCGCACGCGCACGCGGCGCTACTCGCCGCGGGCGACGTGTTCGCCGAGGAGCAGCAGGCCAAGCAGGACGCGCTGGACGCGCTCGTGGACAGCCTGGCGCCGCCGCCGCAGCTGCGCGCCGACGTGGAGGCGCTGCAGAGCTTCCTGGCCGGCGACGCCGCGCAGACCGACAAGATCGACCAGCTCGTGAACTTCCTGGCGGCCGGCGCCGGCGCCGCGCCCGAGCGCCACGTCGAGCCCGAGGCGGACACGGACGTCTTCGCCGACGAGCAGGAGCAGAAGCAGAAGGCGCTCGAGGACCTGGTCGACAGCCTGGCCAACAACAACACGTCGGCCACGGCCCTGCTGGCCACCAGCGCCGACGACGTCGACAGCGTCGGCGCGCAGACCTCGTTCCTGAACGTGGTCGGCGGGGCCGTGCTGCTGCTTGTGGCGGTCGTGCTGGCAGTGGTCGCCAAGCGGTCGAGCAGGAAGCGTGAGGCGGAGGACGAGAACAAGGACTTCGGCTACAGCATCCTGTACGAGTGAGCAGCGCCGACCGAGTTGCCGTGAGTGCAACCATAACGTGATTAATAATGTCTTTGAAAATGGAACTAGTGCTTGTCTGCTTCGAGCTCCCCTGCTGATGGTCGTTGTAGCAGTGTTTCGCTTCCTGAAGCTACAGGTTTCTCTACGACCCAAGGGGCTAATCGAAACGAAGTATAACTTTTGCACTGCATATAGTTTTGAATATTTGCGCTGCATTTGATGGACCCTTCCAGTTGTTGCAGCATAAATCACGTGCCGCACACCTTGTTTTCGTTTTATGCTGAGGTTCCAGCGGCTAGCTTGCTGCAGCGAATGCGCTCGAGCTTGCAGATGTAGATGCTCTCGCCGTAATAGTCGAAGGCACAGCCAACGTAGTTGCTGGTACCTGAAGCACTAGAGTCCGTGGAGTAGACAGCGATGTTGAAGTGGTTGGCGGCTGCCTCGAAGAAGAGCTTCTCCTTGCTGTGAGCGCAGCCACAGTCAGACTAACGTCTCCAAGAGGTGAACAGCCACCATGAAGTACGCACCTCGGCAAGCGCTGCTTGTAGGCTAGCAGCACGATGATGTGCTGTCGGCGTTCAACAGACTGGTCTGTAAGCTCGAGCAGCGTTGACAGCAGCGCCGAGTGCGATGCCGATTCGTACAGGCAGTCAGAAGCCACGACGACGTCAATGGGATGGTCAGCAATGGCGATACTCAATGGCTCGCCCCTACAGAAGCAAACAAGGTCTCATTCGCAATTATAAACCTCATCAGACCACGAGCTACGCCGCACCAGCATAACGCATGGACATCAAGACGCTTGCTGGCGGCCAGTGTTGATATCGAGGCGTGTTGTCCAGCCGCAGCTCGAACATTTTCTCGTGTCAGCGGCACCACGCTCTCGAGATCCGTGAGCAGCAGCGAAGATACGTCGCACGCGTTTGCAAGTGCCAGCCCCACGGCGCCTGAGCCTGCACCCAGCTCCAGTACGTGACGCTGCGCTACAAGCTGCGGCTCGGCCTCGAAGAACGACACCATCGCGCGCGCCTGTAGTATGTCCGTGGCAGTGTCAAAGGGAGAGCACCAGCACCATCATGCACGCACATCCAGAGCAATGGAACGCACGCAGTTCCAGACGACACCGGCGATGCCGTACTTGGCCAGGTCTTGGCCAACAACCAGCGACGAAGACGTGGCGGGCAGCTCGAGCGTCGTGGAGGATGCACTCGCTTGCACGAAATTGACGCCGAGCTTCGGTCCGGTCGAGAAAGATTCCTCTTGCTCGAACAGGGCTTGCCATCTTCCACTCCACCGCGGCATTGCTCGCCTTAGTCAGCAGGATGAAGAGTCACCTCGAGCTGCGCGAGATCCACGCGCTGCCGAGCCAACAAAACGAAGACTCGATGTAGATACACAAATCGTTGCATATATTCCGACCACCAATCGCTAACTACTACAAGCTCCTCGATCCACTCTGACTACCTTCTACTACAAATGCGGGGAGGAATAGCGTTGTGCGCAGAAAATGCCTCCTCTCCACATATTTACTGCAGCTCCAGGCGGGCCAGGTGCAGCGAGCTCACGAGACCGATGGCCGGGTGGAACGACGCGCGGATGTACTTCTCCACAGGCGGCTGCTGGCCGTACTTGTTCACGCGGGCCACGAACTTCTCGCGGATCAGGTCGAACAGCTTCTCGCGGCGAGCGATGCCGCCGCCGATCACGATCACGTCCGGGGACGTGATGAACGTCACGTTGATGCACAGGTTGGCCAGGTAGTGCGCGATGGTGTCCCACACCGGGTCGTCGTCGGTGATGTTGGCCAGGTCGCGACGGTCCACGCCGGTACGCGCCGCGATGGAGCCCGACGCCACCATGCCCTCGACGCAGTCGCCGTGGAACGGGCACACGCCCTTGAAGCCCGTCTCAATGTCCTGCGGAGCAGGCGGCACGATGATGTGGCCGCCCTCCGGGTGCATGAAGCCGTGGATGGCGTTGCCGTTCGTGCACACGCCGACGCCGACGCCCGTGCCCACCGTGATGTACACGGCGCTGCTGATGTCGCCGTGGCCGCCGTACGCCACCTCGTACAGCGCGGGCGCGTTCACGTCCGTGTCGAAGCCGATGGGCACGCCCGGGAACGCGCGCTTGAACACGCCCACCACGTCCGTGTTGCCCCAGTTGGGCTTAGGCGTGCTCGTGATGTAGCCGTACGTGGGCGACTTCTTGTTCAGGTCCACGGGGCCGAACGACGCGATGCCGATCGAGTCGAACTTGCGCTCCTTGAGCCACGCCACCACGGCGCCCATGGTCTCGTCGGGGGTCGTCGTGTCCACCTCGAACTTCTCCAGGATGTTCTCCGGGTGGTCCTCGGCGATGGCCGCCACCCACGTGGTGCCGCCAACTTCGATTCCGGCGAAACGAGGCATCTTCTGCTGCTTGGGGACTTGCTTGGTACGGGGAAAGTTCCAAAATGAGTCGAGAGCTGACGCGGGCGGAAGCCCGGCCAGCGGATCTCGGCCGTGGTGTCAACCGCCCCGGTGACTGCCACTGGAAGAGCGCGGCGAACGGGTCATCCCTCGGTGGCTGCTTGGACCCGGCCGCTGCAACGTCAACCAGCTGTTTTGAGCCGGTCACATGATCTCCCGAATTCCTCGTGCGGCCGAAGATGGGGACTCAAGTTCAAGCCTCACAAAGAGGGAGCGAGGCTCGAGGCGTGCTGCCGGGCGCGGCTTGGCGGGCCGTGTGCAATCCGCCTTGCGCGGCGCCCTCAAATCGCCGCGGAAGCCGCGGGCTGATATGCAGCGGGAGGCATCTGGAACCTCTCACATGGGTTCCGAAGCCCGCGCCGCGAGGTGGATCAGGTTGCACCAAGCAGCGCCGCTGGCGTAGCACCCGGAGGGACCGGCTGAGCTGATCGTGGCCGCCCCAACTTGTCGCGACCGCAGCTGCCGATTGAAGTGAGCCAAGCGCGCGCTCGTCTCGACGATGGCTCCGCTGCGTGCTTGGCCAAGAGCGCCTCGTGCGCAAGCGTGGCCAGCCGCTTGTAAACACCCTCTGCGCACTTTGCGCCGGCCGGGTGCTAACACACTTCAGTTTACTGACCTTACCCTACCACGCAAAAGCGGGCTCGCCGCGACGTCCGCGTCGCTCCGGGCCGGCTTCGTCCTTTGCATACGCTGCCTCAAGCCGATGCACGCCGTGCTCGCGCTCTCTCGACGGGCAGAGAGAGTTCTGCGTTGGCGCCGACTCAAACAGCGCTAGGCTCGGGAAATTCGGCACCAGGTGCGAGCGACGTGCGCGAGCGTATCCATGTCCTTCGAGGTTGAAGTTGAGAGAGCCGGACCAACTTCAGATTCGCATAAACGGCGCTGCCACGTACGTGGCGAAAGTATCTTCAAGACGAAAAGAGCTCATCAGGCGCCAAGCACTTCGAGCAGCACTCATTTTGCAATCGGCTTCGTCCCAAGCAAGGCACCAAGCAGCAGCAGCAGCTTCGTCGCTCCGACAACTCACCCCCAGCACCAACCAAAACGATGCCTCGTTTCGCCGGAATCGAAGTTGGCGGCACCACGTGGGTGGCGGCCATCGCCGAGGACCACCCGGAGAACATCCTGGAGAAGTTCGAGGTGGACACGACGACCCCCGACGAGACCATGGGCGCCGTGGTGGCGTGGCTCAAGGAGCGCAAGTTCGACTCGATCGGCATCGCGTCGTTCGGCCCCGTGGACCTGAACAAGAAGTCGCCCACGTACGGCTACATCACGAGCACGCCTAAGCCCAACTGGGGCAACACGGACGTGGTGGGCGTGTTCAAGCGCGCGTTCCCGGGCGTGCCCATCGGCTTCGACACGGACGTGAACGCGCCCGCGCTGTACGAGGTGGCGTACGGCGGCCACGGCGACATCAGCAGCGCCGTGTACATCACGGTGGGCACGGGCGTCGGCGTCGGCGTGTGCACGAACGGCAACGCCATCCACGGCTTCATGCACCCGGAGGGCGGCCACATCATCGTGCCGCCTGCTCCGCAGGACATTGAGACGGGCTTCAAGGGCGTGTGCCCGTTCCACGGCGACTGCGTCGAGGGCATGGTGGCGTCGGGCTCCATCGCGGCGCGTACCGGCGTGGACCGTCGCGACCTGGCCAACATCACCGACGACGACCCGGTGTGGGACACCATCGCGCACTACCTGGCCAACCTGTGCATCAACGTGACGTTCATCACGTCCCCGGACGTGATCGTGATCGGCGGCGGCATCGCTCGCCGCGAGAAGCTGTTCGACCTGATCCGCGAGAAGTTCGTGGCCCGCGTGAACAAGTACGGCCAGCAGCCGCCTGTGGAGAAGTACATCCGCGCGTCGTTCCACCCGGCCATCGGTCTCGTGAGCTCGCTGCACCTGGCCCGCCTGGAGCTGGAGGTCGCCCCCTAAACGTGAGGTAGCAACGCTGAGTCGAAGAGCGTATCTGATAGTAGACCGTCGGGTCGATGTGTACGAAGTAGCTAGGTAGCTGAGGCCGAAATCTATGTTCCTTTCGTAAACGGTTGGGCTGGGGTGCTGTGTCGCGCTTGGTGTCTGTTTTGGAGTAATAGGCGCCGATTGTGAAATGGTTGTGCGCGGTGGTGTTGGGCGGCATCAGGAATCCGAAGCATGAACTTGCACGACGGAGCTTTTTTTCCGTGTGTAGGCAGCGTGCTAGGAAGATTGTGGCCTGGAAGCGTGAACTGCTGTACACCGGATTGAAAAAAAAAAAAAATCAAAAGCAAATGCAGATTGACCTTCAGTGGCTAACTGTCGTGAAGCGGCAATTAGACGACCTTACACGGCAACGTGACATCGCCCAAGCTGACAATTTGGCAATGCGGAGTGATCGAAAGCAAGCAGAGGAGTGGGCAAGTCCCCCACTCGAGCACTACAAGGGTCTACAGGGTTTGAGCGCATAGGAGTTGCATGCGCCGACCTCAGTTTGTACGGCTGTGCTACGCTTTTTCAGGAGGCGCAGCCCCCTTAAACGTGAGGTAGAATAAGGTAGCTCTGCCTCTTTGTCGTTTAAAATCGGCCACATCGTATGAAGACTTCGCTCTAGATTCCTACATGGCGAAGCCCTCGTTGCAGAGGACTCGTGTCGGTGTCCGACGTGTGCGTCTTGCTCGTGGCTGGCGCTCAGACGATTGGCGAAGCAGCAAAAGCCCTAAATCAAACCCTAGTCGCTCCACTCGAAACCCTAGGAGTGCCTCATTTTCTCTTTGATCGCGAGCCGTCAGGATGGCCGACTCGGACTCGCTGGCCGCGTGCGTGCCGCCGCGCGGACGCCTCCCCCGCCGCGTCTGACCGAGTGCTGCCGCAGGTTCATGAGCATCACGGGCGCCGACCCGGACAGCGCGACGCAGTTCCTGCAGCTCACCAACGGGCGGCTGGACGAGGCCGTGAACCTGTTCATGGAGAGCGGCGGCCAGGGCGCCGCGCACAGCCGCAGCCCGCCGCCCGCGCCGGCCGCCGCCATGGACGCGGCCACCGCCGCCGCCATCGCCGCCGCCTACGGAGAGGAGTGCGTGGCGCCACCGCCCTCGCCGCCGCGCGTGCTGAGCTGACGTCGCTTGTGTTGCAGGGACGACGCGGTGCGCGCGCCCGACCCGTCCAAGCGCCAGCGGCTTGTGGACTCGGAGATGGACCTGCGTACGTGCCGCGGCGAGCCGCCAGCGCCGAGAGACTCTGACGCGTGTTGCCTGCTGCAGTGCGGCCCGCGCGCCACCTGCGCGACCAGAACCGCGACTTCGCGGCCGAGAGCATCGCGGCCATGACGGCCGGCAGCATCTCCAGCGCCTTCGGGGGCGCCGCCGCCTTCAGCGAGGCGGCGGACGACGGCGCGGCCGAGCGCTCGCGCGACCTCAGCGCGCTATTCCAGCCGCCCACGGCCATCATGTTCCAGGGCACCTACTCGGACGTGCGTGAGCTCTGGCCGACCCTGTGGCGCGGGCGATTCTCACGCGGACTGTGGCGTTTGTGGTGCTGCGGCAGGCCCGGACGCACGCCAAGAACGAGAGCAAGTGGCTGCTGGTGAACATCCAGGACGAGATCGTGTTCGCGAGCCACATGCTCAACCGCGACACATGGAGCGACGACGTGGTGCAGAATCTCGTGGCGAGCGGCTTCGTCTTCTGGCAGGTACGTATCATTGCGGGGTTGCTACTTCCAGGGTTGAGGCCGGATGCAGCTCACGCGCTTATCGCCGCTGCTGCGTAGAACTACTGGGCGTCAGACCATGGCAAGAAGTTCTGTAGCCTTTACCAGATCGATCGTGACTCGCTTCCGGTCGTAGTGATTATTGACCCGCGGACAGGAGAAATTCGGCAACGCTGGACGGGCTTTCTCGAGCCGCAGGATATGACTGAGAAATGTACGGACATCGAGTCGGCGGCTAGAACGGTCCTGAAAGTTGCTGACGCCTACAATTCATTCTATTCCTTTTTGGCCACCGACAGTGTCGGACTTCTGCTGTATGCACACGCTGGATGCGCAGCCAGCGGAGCAAAAGAAGGTGATGATGCGCGTTTTAACGCGCGCGTTAACTGATGCCAGGCGAACTGAAACACCACTTTTTATCTTGTGTATGCAGGAGGCAGAACCGAATATCATGGACGCGTCCGAAGATGATCAACTGGCTGCAGCAATCGCCGCATCCATGCAAGACAACAACGACGAAACGAGCGAAGCCGAGGTTAAACAAACCGAAATAGACCAAGAAGAAAAGCACGAGGAAGAAAAGGCGCAGGAACCGGTGGTGGCGCTGGCAGCAGAGCCCGATGGTACAACTGCGTTGCTGGTCTCGCTGGGTTAAGTCACTGCTGACGTGCTACTGCTTTATTTGTTTTCTCAGCTGCAGCCCCTGGTGTGACCCGCGTTCAAATACGGGTTCCCGATGGATCCCGCTTAACTCGACGCTTCCTCAAAACCGACCCGCTTGCGATGGTTTGGACGTTCGTAAAGGACCAAGTCCCTGAAGCTCGGTCTCGCGCGTTTGAGCTGCGCGCCGCATTCCCTCCTAGCGCCGTGGCTTACAACGACACCCTAACCATTGAGGAGGGCAAGCTCGAGAACGCATCGCTCATGGTAAAATGGCTGTGATCGATGGGGGAGGGGGGTATCGGTTTAATTTTCCACCGCCAGGGGGATTCTGGCATGATGGACCAAGCCGACTCAATCACGTCGTTTGTGCGCAATCAGCGCTTTCTAGTTGCGATCCCTAGGAAACAAACAGAAAGTGTGCTGGAAAACGCAATAGCACAAGAATGAACGAAACTGCGTGTTAGAGTTTACCAGCACGCCATTGCACCAGGCCTAACCTAAAAGTATGCTCGTCATCTGATGTACAAGACGCGTTACACGCGGGTTTGTCGCTTTTGTAGAGCTACGATGACGAGGAAGCGCAAAACCACAAGGAACACCGCCAGCTCGATTAGACGCAACGCCACATTTCCGCGCTCCGCCCCCTACTCAAACTCTGCATAAGAGTACACTGAGAATTGTTGCGAGTAGCTTCCGTCCGACGGCACGGAGCGGAGATCGCGGCACGGAACTTCTCTTTCTTTAGCACCCATCTCTTCCAGGTTGTAAACACACAAGTCAGCATTAGCACCAAATACGAGCGCTTGTAGCGCCTGCAGTGCAAAGCGCTGTGGAAGCAGCAGCAGAAGTAACGATATCATTCTGCCCAGTGCACTACTTCTCCAAGACCACACGTAGGTCAGCAGGGGGAGCAAATTGATACCAGTTCCTGCAACCGCGGCAAAGCTCCCACTGCTTACCCGGGCTTTCATCCCCGGGGAGGACGTAGCTCGTTTGAATTTAGCCATTCAATTTAGCCGTTGAATTATAATAGTTCCTACTTAAAGTGATTCCTACCCAAAGAGATTGTATTGAGTTGATGGGGTAAAAAGACTAAACTAGACAAAGCCTTCTTAGTGCCGCAGAAGGGTTATAGTATTGATCTTAAACCCCGGTGTATTCGCAATTAGTGACGCACCTTCATTTACTCCATCGAAAGTGTCATACTCAGCGCCTCTCGATGCGATAAACAGCCAGAAAAACCACATGAACACGACTACGAAGAAGCCTATCACCCCAACACGTTGCCACTGTGTTGGTCCTGCAGATGTCATCGCCACTGAGCGGATTGTCAGAATTGAAGACAAACTACGCCAGTACGATATCACCACACGCCAGGTGAGCCACGTAAACTGCAAGCGCCATGAAGCTGCGTGACCCGCCAGCTTCCCGTTCTTGTATGTCGCGATGAGTGTTGGTATATGCTCCTCTCTCGAGTCGGGAGGAGCATATACCAACACTCATCAAGTAGCCAACGCGCTGCATCTGCGTTAGCAGCGTACGCTTCACCTCGCTGCCTTGGAAAATAGCTGCACAAACCGTGCCTCCTTCTCGTGATTAACAGCCTCGGAGCTTGTCGACATCGAGCCAGCACTGGCATATTTCTTCTTCTTTGTGCTTGTTCGAATCCTGCTGCTCCTACTCACCGATGTTGTCGTAGTAGTTGTACTCGAAGTATGCGAGCTTGAAGATCCCTCTCCAACACTTTCCAGGGCCCATGAAATAATCGGCTTGCCGCTACTAGCCTTTTCACTCCGGGAACTGCTTCCAAATACGGAACAGGCAGACGGGATTCGCCGTGAAAGATAGTCTCGCCACTGCTCGATAGCAATAGTAGCCGGTTAAATGCGCGCAACTCAGTTGAAGGAACCGAATCACCTAGAGTGCAGATTACTGTGCGGCCTGTCCGCGCTACTTGCTGTAGCACACGTTGCGCACCCTTTGTGTCAAGGCCGTTCATAGGCTCATCCAGAAGCAACAACCTTGGACTAAACGCAAGCTCGACACCAATTGCCACGAGGCGACTTTCCGCTACAGAGCATGAATCTATTGCCGTTTCAGCCAACTGGGTAATTCCCAAGATCTCAAGCCAGGATTCGACCATCTCGACCTTACGGCTTTCGGGAATACCGTCGGCTTGACGCAGGGAGGCACTGAGGCTCATAGCTTCACGCACCGTGACCTTCCCATGCCAAACAGCATGCTCGTCGCCAAATCAACAGTAGCCAGTGGCACGGCGCCGCACGAGAGCACTCGCTTCGTAACCATTGTAGAAAAATCTTCCCCATCATTTGATCTTCCTCGCCTGCAAGAGCACTTAAGAAGGTGGCTTTGCCGACGCGGCCCCTTCCAATCACTGCAGTCATCATGCCTGAGTCTGCGTAGCCTGCAACACTTCTCACAGCAATAGTAGAGCCATCTGAAGTTTTGCCAACATGCGCACTGCAAGTGAGATCATCAAACGCCAGCATCAGGGAGTCACCACCGCGCACAGCCTGCAGATGAGCATACTTGGTCGTGTGCGAGGTTTCATTACGTACAGTATGGGAGCTCTCAGACTCTTCCCCCCACGCAGCAGCAGCACGTACATCTTGGGTTTGCTCAGGCACGTCAAATTCGGATGAAGTCACTGTCGAGACATGTCCTGCCTTCATTTCGTCCAGCTTGCTCTTTTTGGCCGCCTTCTTGCTGATAAAAGCGTTTACCTTTGTGGAAGACTCGTCAACACACTTGCTTACGGCTTCGGATACCAAAGCAGTAGAGGCTGCTATGACACTATTCGTTTGTGTCACCTTGATTGCCTCTTGTGATTCTGCAGTATCCCGCGATACAGAATTCTTCCGCTTGCCTCTCGGCCCCTTGTTCGAGTGACTTTTCACAGATCTGACCCCCTCCTCGAAACACGTGGACGTCGTCGTGAGATTGCTCTCCTCGGTCTCCGTCTCACGGGTCTCTGTCGCCACCATGGTGCTCGTCGTGCCGTCCGTGGACTCCGTCTCTGTCGTCGTCTCCACTTCGATTGTCGTCACCAGCGCACCGTGCTAGACGTCACCGTGCGCCTCGTGCTGCGCACCGTCTTGGTCACGATGCTACCGTCGGCTTCCTCCGAGCGGAATACCTCCGTCTTCACCGACTCGTCTGGTGCGGCACCGGCCTGCTCCGTCACACTCGCGGCAGTGGCGCCCGATGCGGACATCGAGCTCGTGGACGTCGTCGTGAGGTTGCTCCCCTCTGTCTCCGTCGTCTCCTGGGTGGACGCCACCTCCGACACCACCTCCGACGTTACGGTCGTGTACGTCGTCTCCGTGGTCTCCTCAGTCTCCTCGATGGAAGGCGCCGACGTCACCTCCGACGTTTCGGTCGTATACGTCGTCTCCGTGGTCTCCGTCGTCTCCTGGGTGGACGCCACCTCCGACACCACCTCCGACGTTACGGTCGTGTACGTCGTCTCCGTGGTCTCCGTCGTCTCCTGGGTGGAAGGCGCCGACGTCACCTCCGACGTCACGGTCGTGTACGTCGTCTCCGTGGTCTCCGTCGTCTCCTGGGTGGACGGCACCTCTGACACCACCTCCGACGTCTCCGTCGTGTACGTCGTGGTCTTCTCGGCCTCCTGAATGAAGGTGTTGGTGTTGGCGCGAGGAGCTGTCCACAGGTTTTTAATTGCTGTGATGATGCGGTTTTAGAGGTGCCAGGTGGGTTGTCGGCCATGTCGTCTTCAAACGTTTCGTACTCTTCTGCATATTCAACAATTTCAACTTCTCCGGCACTATCAGGCATTTCAGTTTCTTCATAGGTCTCCAATGCGACAGTGGTGCTCGTCGTGCCATCAACAGACTCCGTCTCCGTCGTCGTTTCAACTTCAATCGTAGTCACAAGCTCACCGCTTAATGTCAGTTCAGTTCGGGTGGTTGTGCGAACCGTCTTCGTCACAACGTGCCATCGGCTTCCTCGAGCGGAATACCTCCATCTTCACCGACTCACTTGGTGCGGGGCCAGATGCAGCCGTCATAAAAAAGGTTGCTATTCCCCATTTCCGTCTCCTCTCGTGTCTCCGTCGCCACCGTGGTGCTTGTCGCCCCATTTGCAGTCTCTATCTCCGTCGTCGTCTCCACTTCAATCGTAGTGATAAGTTCACCGACCGTCGACATCTCAGTACGGCTGGTTGTGCGCACCGTCTTGGTCACGATGCTACCGTCGGCTTCCTCCGAGCGGAATACCTCCGTCTTCACCGACTCGTCTGGTGCGGCACCGGCCTGCTCCGTCACACTCGCGGCAGTGGCGCCCGATGCGGACATCGAGCTCGTGGACGTCGTCGTGAGGTTGCTCCCCTCTGTCTCCGTCGTCTCCTGGGTGGACGCCACCTCCGACACCACCTCCGACGTTACGGTCGTGTACGTCGTCTCCGTGGTCTCCTCAGTCTCCTCGATGGAAGGCGCCGACGTCACCTCCGACGTTTCGGTCGTATACGTCGTCTCCGTGGTCTCCGTCGTCTCCTGGGTGGACGCCACCTCCGACACCACCTCCGACGTTACGGTCGTGTACGTCGTCTCCGTGGTCTCCGTCGTCTCCTGGGTGGAAGGCGCCGACGTCACCTCCGACGTCACGGTCGTGTACGTCGTCTCCGTGGTCTCCGTCGTCTCCTGGGTGGACGGCACCTCTGACACCACCTCCGACGTCTCCGTCGTGTACGTCGTGGTCTTCTCGGCCTCCTGAATGAAGGTGTTGGTGTTGGCGCGAGGAGCTGTCCACAGGTTTTTAATTGCTGTGATGATGCGGTTTTAGAGGTGCCAGGTGGGTTGTCGGCCATGTCGTCTTCAAACGTTTCGTACTCTTCTGCATATTCAACAATTTCAACTTCTCCGGCACTATCAGGCATTTCAGTTTCTTCATAGGTCTCCAATGCGACAGTGGTGCTCGTCGTGCCATCAACAGACTCCGTCTCCGTCGTCGTTTCAACTTCAATCGTAGTCACAAGCTCACCGCTTAATGTCAGTTCAGTTCGGGTGGTTGTGCGAACCGTCTTCGTCACAACGTGCCATCGGCTTCCTCGAGCGGAATACCTCCATCTTCACCGACTCACTTGGTGCGGGGCCAGATGCAGCCGTCATAAAAAAGGTTGCTATTCCCCATTTCCGTCTCCTCTCGTGTCTCCGTCGCCACCGTGGTGCTTGTCGCCCCATTTGCAGTCTCTATCTCCGTCGTCGTCTCCACTTCAATCGTAGTGATAAGTTCACCGACCGTCGACATCTCAGTACGGCTGGTTGTGCGCACCGTCTTGGTCACGATGCTACCGTCGGCTTCCTCCGAGCGGTCCTCCGTCTTCACCGACTCGCCTGGTGCGGCGCCGGCTTGCTTTGCCATGCTTTTTGCTTGATTTTGTTGGGTTAGGTTACCTTTCACGAATGCAGCTGTACTTGGTCGTGGCATTTTAAGAGAAGCTTCACTCGTTGAGTTTAAATACGACGCGTTTCCCCCAGCAATGAAGGTTACGTCGTCGGCAAACGTCATGAGTACAGCAAGATTTTTGACAAAGTGGCTGTCACTTCCATCGAGCTTCGAGCTAATTGGTATCATAACTCGATAACGGGTATCCTGTTCAGCTGCCAGGTTCAGCAAAAATTGCGCAACCCGTTGCCCAGGCGCGCATTGGTAGCCCAAATCGGGGAAATACTCCACCACATCTTCACCAGCTCCATGGTAGCCACTTCCCCGTTTTTCAGAACAAGAAGATCGTCAAAAACTTGGCAGGCTTCCGTCTTTGACGGCCCAAACGTGGACACGGCCACCTTGTTGCGCAAACGGTTCTCACTGTCAAAGCCTTGAGTGACCTCATCCATAATGAGCAAGCTCTTCTTGCCAAAATCGTGTGCGAGCGACTGCACAGCCACTGTCGGATAGTGAAGTGCGAGCTGCGTCACCACCTCCCAGCAGGCCTTACTCTCCTCCGTTGACTCACCGGGGAAGAGTTTTTGTTGGAACTCAGTAAAATTCATACGACAAAATGCACGTGCATACTCCAGCAAGTCCGTCGTGGACAGCGCTTCGACGCTCTTGCCTTGACTTCCCAGATACGACACAAAGCGCGGGTGTCACTGCTTGTGGTATTTCCGCTTTTTCCCATACATAATCGAGCGACGGCCTCCAAATTCACTTTCCGCCAAGTCGCCGACACCTGATTCTCCCGCAGAGTGCGGTGCGTTCTCCTCGGACTTCTCATCCAGCGAGCTGCCGTCCTCAATTCCGTGTGCGTCTCTGTCGACACACTGGTGCTCTTGCTGCCGTCCTTGCTTTCTGTCTCCGTTGTCGTCTGCACTTTGATCGTGGTCGTGGCAACGCCGTTGGCCACCGCCGTTCGTTTGGCGGTGCGCACCGTCTTGGTCACGACGCTGCCGTCCTCCTCGACGGAGCGGAAGACCTGCGTCTGCACGTCGTCGCCGGTGTCGCCAGCCGGCTCGTCCTCCGCGAACGTGGAGACGCGGCCCGCGACCGTCTCCGTCCTGGTCTCCGTGGCCACCGACGTGCTCTTGGCGCCGTCCTTCGTCTCGGTCTCCGTGGTGGTCTGCACCTCGACGGTCGTCACGTAGTCGCCCGCGCCGGAGCGCGTCGTCGTGCGCGTGGTGCGCACCGTCTTGTCACGACGCTGCCGTCCGCCTGCTCGGAGCGGGACACCTGCGTCTGCTGGCTCGTGCCCCCCCCGGGGCTGCTGGCCCCCGCGCTCCCGCTGGTCCGCGTAGTCCTCGATCAGGTCGACGCGCGAGCTGTCGTCGAAGCTGACGACCTGCTGGCTGCTGCCCGTATCCGCGAAGCCGAAGCTCTCGCGCTCGCCGCTCAGTCGCGCCGTCTTGCGGCCGCCGTCGTCCGTGCTGTTGGGGCTGCCCATGCCCATGAAGGTACTCGCTCGCTCGCTCGCCGCAAACTCCAAAGTGAAGCTGGCAAATCTTTTGGCCGCGCGTCCGTAGTCGGCGGGCGAGATACGTAACGCTCTAAATCAGGCGTCCCGCATGGAGCGCGCCGTGGCCGCGGCGCTAGTGGCGGCGCTAGTGGCGGCCTCATCTGGAGGAGGTGGCGGGCCAGTTCCGGGCGAGCGCCCGCTGGGTGGGGCGGCGCGGGTCAGAAAGTAGCGGCCGGCGAGAAGCACTGAGGCCAGCGCTACGCGGCGGCGCTGGACGGCGGCCGCAAGCGAGCTCACCGAGGAGCAGCCTCGCTCGGCCGCGGCCTGCGCGTTAGTGCCCAGACCGCGAAGTGCTGCGAGTCTCACGCGCCGCAGACAGGAAGCCCGGCCAGGCGCTCGTGCCGCGTCGGCGGCCTGATCATCCGCCGGCTTACCGCGACTGATGACGAGCGTGATTTGCGGCGCTGATGATCACTAGCTACGCTGTCCAGGCGACATGCACGCATGGCCGCCGCCGGCCGCCGCCGCCGCCGCGGTGGCGTGGGCCCCGGGAACGTTCTGGCGGCGCCGTCAGCCCATGCCGGCAGGGTCTACCGCCTCCAGCGGCAGTGCGCGGCCACAGCTGCGGCGGCTGAGACCTGAGTCGGTCCGCCGCACTCTCTCGCCTCGAGCCCGGACTCCGAGCCCGGAGCTCTCCGCCGTGTGCTCTGGAGCAGTGCTCGTGCAGTCCGCCCAGCTGCGCCGCATCAAACGGGGCGCCGCCTTATTTTTCAGCACCCAGCACGCGCCGCCGCCGTCGGCGGTGGTCAGTCCAGTCCAGCGCGGTCTTCGCACTGCGCGGTGCATTGTCGAGCAGCTCGCGGAGCGCAGCGCGACACCGCCATCGCCATCGCCTCCGCCGCCAGCGCGGCCTGGGCCTGCCCGTGCCGCGCGCGGAGCAGCTCGCGCGGTGCTGGCGGCCATCGCCGAGCGCCGCCTCCCTATGCCAAGGCTGGCTTCGCTCCGCCGGGGCTGGTCGAACTGATTTGCTAGACAAGGCATAGCCGGGGCGCGGTGACGTGTGACCCGATCTTGGTGCTTGAAGCCTCGGCGCTCGGCTGGCCATTTCCGCTTTTGCGCGCTCGCGAGCAGGTCGAGTGCGGACGGGCGAGAGCAGGCCAGCCCAGCGCGTGTTGGTGTGTTGCGTGTTGAGTGTTGAGTTCGAAGCGTGAAGCAGCAGTGAGCATGGGCGGCGCCGAGTCGGCCGAGATGGACCCCAAGCAGAAGCTGGCGGCGGCCGGCGGCAAGGCGGCGGCCAAGGAGACGCAGGTAAAGACGGTGGAGGGCGGCGTGACCACGTACACGACCGCCGCGGCCGTCGCGGACTTCGAGGCCGTGAGCGAGCGCAAGCGCGGCCAGACGCCCAACGAGCCCGAGACGGAGCCGAGCGACTCCAGCAGGGCGCCGGCGGCCGCCGGGGACGACGTCAAGACGGAGGTCTTCCGCACCGTGGAGCGCGACGGGTGCGTCGTCGTCAAGACGGTCAAGACCACGCGGCGCACGGCGTCGTCTCCGAGCGGAGAGACCACGACGACCATCGAGGTGGAGACCACGACAGAGACAGAAGCCACAAACGGAGAAAAAACAACATCCAAAAAGACAGAAACGACAACAGAAACCGAGGAAAAGGCTATCCACCAAGGCCACGATACCAAGTCAGCAAGCAGCGCGACAGCAGCAACGACGAACGCAGCAACAAAAACAACTACAACAAATGTGGAGGCCGGCGCGGCCCCGGGCGAGTCGGTGCAGACGGAGGTGTTCCAGTCGCAGGAGGCCGACGGCAGCATCGTGACGAAGACGGTGAAGACGACGACGCGCACTTCGACGTCTGCCAGCGGCGAGCTGGTGAGGACAATCGAGGTGGAGACCACGACGGAGACGGAGACGACGTCCGGCGAGAAGAGCACGACCGTGGAGACGGAGACGCGTGAGGAGACGGAGACCGAGGAGAGCAGCCTCGCGACGACGTCTGCCAGCACGACGGCCACGTCGGGCGCTCGCGCCATCCGCTCGACCGTGGAGGCCGGCGCGGCCCCGGGCGAGTCGGTGCAGACGGAGGTGTTCCAGTCGCAGGAGGCCGACGGCAGCATCGTGACGAAGACGGTGAAGACGACGACGCGCACTTCGACGTCTGCCAGCGGCGAGCTGGTGAGGACAATCGAGGTGGAGACCACGACGGAGACGGAGACGACGTCCGGCGAGAAGAGCACGACCGTGGAGACGGAGACGCGTGAGGAGACGGAGACCGAGGAGAGCAGCCTCGCGACGACGTCTGCCAGCACGACGGCCACGTCGGGCGCTCGCGCCATCCGCTCGACCGTGGAGGCCGGCGCGGCCCCGGGCGAGTCGGTGCAGACGGAGGTGTTCCAGTCGCAGGAGGCCGACGGCAGCATCGTGACGAAGACGGTGAAGACGACGACGCGCACTTCGACGTCTGCCAGCGGCGAGCTGGTGAGGACGATCGAGGTGGAGACCACGACGGAGACGGAGACGACGTCCGGCGAGAAGAGCACGACCGTGGAGACGGAGACGCGTGAGGAGACGGAGACCGAGGAGAGCAGCCTCGCGACGACGTCTGCCAGCACGACGGCCACGTCGGGCGCTCGCGCCATCCGCTCGACCGTGGAGGCCGGCGCGGCCCCGGGCGAGTCGGTGCAGACGGAGGTGTTCCAGTCGCAGGAGGCCGACGGCAGCATCGTGACGAAGACGGTGAAGACGACGACGCGCACTTCGACGTCTGCCAGCGGCGAGCTGGTGAGGACAATCGAGGTGGAGACCACGACGGAGACGGAGACGACGTCCGGCGAGAAGAGCACGACCGTGGAGACGGAGACGCGTGAGGAGACGGAGACCGAGGAGAGCAGCCTCGCGACGACGTCTGCCAGCACGACGGCCACGTCGGGCGCTCGCGCCATCCGCTCGACCGTGGAGGCCGGCGCGGCCCCGGGCGAGTCGGTGCAGACGGAGGTGTTCCAGTCGCAGGAGGCCGACGGCAGCATCGTGACGAAGACGGTGAAGACGACGACGCGCACTTCGACGTCTGCCAGCGGCGAGCTGGTGAGGACAATCGAGGTGGAGACCACGACGGAGACGGAGACGACGTCCGGCGAGAAGAGCACGACCGTGGAGACGGAGACGCGTGAGGAGACGGAGACCGAGGAGAGCAGCCTCGCGACGACGTCTGCCAGCACGACGGCCACGTCGGGCGCTCGCGCCATCCGCTCGACCGTGGAGGCCGGCGCGGCCCCGGGCGAGTCGGTGCAGACGGAGGTGTTCCGGTCGCAGGAGGCCGACGGCAGCATCGTGACGAAGACGGTGAAGACGACGACGCGCACTTCGACGTCTGCCAGCGGCGAGCTGGTGAGGACAATCGAGGTGGAGACCACGACGGAGACGGAGACGACGTCCGGCGAGAAGAGCACGACCGTGGAGACGGAGACGCGTGAGGAGACGGAGACCGAGGAGAGCAGCCTCGCGACGACGTCTGCCAGCACGACGGCCACGTCGGGCGCTCGCGCCATCCGCTCGACCGTGGAGGCCGGCGCGGCCCCGGGCGAGTCGGTGCAGACGGAGGTGTTCCAGTCGCAGGAGGCCGACGGCAGCATCGTGACGAAGACGGTGAAGACGACGACGCGCACTTCGACGTCTGCCAGCGGCGAGCTGGTGAGGACAATCGAGGTGGAGACCACGACGGAGACGGAGACGACGTCCGGCGAGAAGAGCACGACCGTGGAGACGGAGACGCGTGAGGAGACGGAGACCGAGGAGAGCAGCCTCGCGACGACGTCTGCCAGCACGACGGCCACGTCGGGCGCTCGCGCCATCCGCTCGACCGTGGAGGCCGGCGCGGCCCCGGGCGAGTCGGTGCAGACGGAGGTGTTCCAGTCGCAGGAGGCCGACGGCAGCATCGTGACGAAGACGGTGAAGACGACGACGCGCACTTCGACGTCTGCCAGCGGCGAGCTGGTGAGGACAATCGAGGTGGAGACCACGACGGAGACGGAGACGACGTCCGGCGAGAAGAGCACGACCGTGGAGACGGAGACGCGTGAGGAGACGGAGACCGAGGAGAGCAGCCTCGCGACGACGTCTGCCAGCACGACGGCCACGTCGGGCGCTCGCGCCATCCGCTCGACCGTGGAGGCCGGCGCGGCCCCGGGCGAGTCGGTGCAGACGGAGGTGTTCCAGTCGCAGGAGGCCGACGGCAGCATCGTGACGAAGACGGTGAAGACGACGACGCGCACTTCGACGTCTGCCAGCGGCGAGCTGGTGAGGACAATCGAGGTGGAGACCACGACGGAGACGGAGACGACGTCCGGCGAGAAGAGCACGACCGTGGAGACGGAGACGCGTGAGGAGACGGAGACCGAGGAAAGCAGCCTCGCGACGACGTCTGCCAGCACGACGGCCACGTCGGGCGCTCGCGCCATCCGCTCGACCGTGGAGGCCGGCGCGGCCCCGGGCGAGTCGGTGCAGACGGAGGTGTTCCAGTCGCAGGAGGCCGACGGCAGCATCGTGACGAAGACGGTGAAGACGACGACGCGCACTTCGACGTCTGCCAGCGGCGAGCTGGTGAGGACGATCGAGGTGGAGACCACGACGGAGACGGAGACGACGTCCGGCGAGAAGAGCACGACCGTGGAGACGGAGACGCGTGAGGAGACGGAGACCGAGGAGAGCAGCCTCGCGACGACGTCTGCCAGCACGACGGCCACGTCGGGCGCTCGCGCCATCCGCTCGACCGTGGAGGCCGGCGCGGCCCCGGGCGAGTCGGTGCAGACGGAGGTGTTCCAGTCGCAGGAGGCCGACGGCAGCATCGTGACGAAGACGGTGAAGACGACGACGCGCACTTCGACGTCTGCCAGCGGCGAGCTGGTGAGGACAATCGAGGTGGAGACCACGACGGAGACGGAGACGACGTCCGGCGAGAAGAGCACGACCGTGGAGACGGAGACGCGTGAGGAGACGGAGACCGAGGAGAGCAGCCTCGCGACGACGTCTGCCAGCACGACGGCCACGTCGGGCGCTCGCGCCATCCGCTCGACCGTGGAGGCCGGCGCGGCCCCGGGCGAGTCGGTGCAGACGGAGGTGTTCCAGTCGCAGGAGGCCGACGGCAGCATCGTGACGAAGACGGTGAAGACGACGACGCGCACTTCGACGTCTGCCAGCGGCGAGCTGGTGAGGACGATCGAGGTGGAGACCACGACGGAGACGGAGACGACGTCCGGCGAGAAGAGCACGACCGTGGAGACGGAGACGCGTGAGGAGACGGAGACCGAGGAGAGCAGCCTCGCGACGACGTCTGCCAGCACGACGGCCACGTCGGGCGCTCGCGCCATCCGCTCGACCGTGGAGGCCGGCGCGGCCCCGGGCGAGTCGGTGCAGACGGAGGTGTTCCAGTCGCAGGAGGCCGACGGCAGCATCGTGACGAAGACGGTGAAGACGACGACGCGCACTTCGACGTCTGCCAGCGGCGAGCTGGTGAGGACGATCGAGGTGGAGACCACGACGGAGACGGAGACGACGTCCGGCGAGAAGAGCACGACCGTGGAGACGGAGACGCGTGAGGAGACGGAGACCGAGGAGAGCAGCCTCGCGACGACGTCTGCCAGCACGACGGCCACGTCGGGCGCTCGCGCCATCCGCTCGACCGTGGAGGCCGGCGCGGCCCCGGGCGAGTCGGTGCAGACGGAGGTGTTCCAGTCGCAGGAGGCCGACGGCAGCATCGTGACGAAGACGGTGAAGACGACGACGCGCACTTCGACGTCTGCCAGCGGCGAGCTGGTGAGGACGATCGAGGTGGAGACCACGACGGAGACGGAGACGACGTCCGGCGAGAAGAGCACGACCGTGGAGACGGAGACGCGTGAGGAGACGGAGACCGAGGAGAGCAGCCTCGCAACGACGTCTGCCAGCACGACGGCCACGTCGGGCGCTCGCGCCATCCGCTCGACCGTGGAGGCCGGCGCGGCCCCGGGCGAGTCGGTGCAGACGGAGGTGTTCCAGTCGCAGGAGGCCGACGGCAGCATCGTGACGAAGACGGTGAAGACGACGACGCGCACTTCGACGTCTGCCAGCGGCGAGCTGGTGAGGACGATCGAGGTGGAGACCACGACGGAGACGGAGACGACGTCCGGCGAGAAGAGCACGACCGTGGAGACGGAGACGCGTGAGGAGACGGAGACCGAGGAGAGCAGCCTCGCAACGACGTCTGCCAGCACGACGGCCACGTCGGGCGCTCGCGCCATCCGCTCGACCGTGGAGGCCGGCGCGGCCCCGGGCGAGTCGGTGCAGACGGAGGTGTTCCAGTCGCAGGAGGCCGACGGCAGCATCGTGACGAAGACGGTGAAGACGACGACGCGCACTTCGACGTCTGCCAGCGGCGAGCTGGTGAGGACGATCGAGGTGGAGACCACGACGGAGACGGAGACGACGTCCGGCGAGAAGAGCACGACCGTGGAGACGGAGACGCGTGAGGAGACGGAGACCGAGGAGAGCAGCCTCGCAACGACGTCTGCCAGCACGACGGCCACGTCGGGCGCTCGCGCCATCCGCTCAACCGTGGAGGCCGGCGCGGCCCCGGGCGAGTCGGTGCAGACGGAGGTGTTCCAGTCGCAGGAGGCCGACGGCAGCATCGTGACGAAGACGGTGAAGACGACGACGCGCACTTCGACGTCTGCCAGCGGCGAGCTGGTGAGGACGATCGAGGTGGAGACCACGACGGAGACGGAGACGACGTCCGGCGAGAAGAGCACGACCGTGGAGACGGAGACGCGTGAGGAGACGGAGACCGAGGAGAGCAGCCTCGCGACGACGTCTGCCAGCACGACGGCCACGTCGGGCGCTCACGCCACCAAGACGGAGAAGGAGACCACCGTGACCGAGGAGGGCGTGACGACGGTGTCGAGCACGTCGAGCACGGCTGTTGGTGGCGTTGACACGACTGGCCGCGTGACCACCGAGACGACGGAGGAGACCACCGTGACGTCGGAGGACGTTTCTCGCGGCAGCGACAAGGTGACTGGGCTGACGACGAGCGCCATCGGCGCTGCAACGGGCTCTATCATCGGCTCTGCCGTGAGCGCTACCCGCTCCAAGACCACGTCTGCGGACGTTGGCTCGACCGAGACGACGGAAGTGACCGAGACAACGGAGACGGTGACGAGCGAGGACGTGAGCGCGGTGACCAGTGAGGACGTGAGCGGCGACGTGACCCGCAGCGTGACTGAGCGCGGCGGCTACGCTGTGACGTCTGGGTGGACGAGCGGCACGGGCGCGAGCCAGCCGACCACCGAGACGACCGAGACGACCGAAACCACCGAGACGACGGAGGAGACCACCGTGACCGAGGAGGGCGTGACGACGGTGTCGAGCACGTCGAGCACGGCTGTTGGTGGCGTTGACACGACTGGCCGCGTGACCACCGAGACGACGGAGGAGACCACCGTGACGTCGGAGGACGTTTCTCGCGGCAGCGACAAGGTGACTGGGCTGACGACGAGCGCCATCAGCGCTGCAACGGGCGCTATCATCGGCTCTGCCGTGAGCGCTACCCGCTCCAAGACCACGTCTGCGGACGTTGGCTCGACCGAGACGACGGAAGTGACCGAGACAACGGAGACGGTGACGAGCGAGGACGCGAGCGCGGTGACCAGTGAGGACGTGAGCGGCGACGTGACCCGCAGCGTGACTGAGCGCGGCGGCTACGCTGTGACGTCTGGGTGGACGAGCGGCACGGGCGCGAGCCAGCCGACCACCGAGACGACCGAGACGACCGAAACCACCGAGACGACGGAGGAGACCACCGTGACCGAGGAGGGCGTGACGACGGTGTCGAGCACGTCGAGCACGGCTGTTGGTGGCGTTGACACGACTGGCCGCGTGACCACCGAGACGACGGAGGAGACCACCGTGACGTCGGAGGACGTTTCTCGCGGCAGCGACAAGGTGACTGGGCTGACGACGAGCGCCATCGGCGCTGCAACGGGCGCTATCATCGGCTCTGCCGTGAGCGCTACCCGCTCCAAGACCACGTCTGCGGACGTTGGCTCGACCGAGACGACGGAAGTGACCGAGACAACGGAGACGGTGACGAGCGAGGACGTGAGCGCGGTGACCAGTGAGGACGTGAGCGGCGACGTGACCCGCAGCGTGACTGAGCGCGGCGGCTACGCTGTGACGTCTGGGTGGACGAGCGGCACGGGCGCGAGCCAGCCGACCACCGAGACGACCGAGACGACCGAGACGACCGAGACGACCGAAACCACCGAGACGACGGAGGAGACCACCGTGACCGAGGAGGGCGTGACGACGGTGTCGAGCACGTCGAGCACGGCTGTTGGTGGCGTTGACACGACTGGCCGCGTGACCACCGAGACGACGGAGGAGACCACCGTGACGTCGGAGGACGTTTCTCGCGGCAGCGACAAGGTGACTGGGCTGACGACGAGCGCCATCAGCGCTGCAACGGGCGCTATCATCGGCTCTGCCGTGAGCGCTACCCGCTCCAAGACCACGTCTGCGGACGTTGGCTCGACCGAGACGACGGAAGTGACCGAGACAACGGAGACGGTGACGAGCGAGGACGTGAGCGCGGTGACCAGTGAGGACGTGAGCGGCGACGTGACCCGCAGCGTGACTGAGCGCGGCGGCTACGCTGTGACGTCTGGGTGGACGAGCGGCACGGGCGCGAGCCAGCCGACCACCGAGACGACCGAGACGACCGAAACCACCGAGACGACGGAGGAGACCACCGTGACCGAGGAGGGCGTGACGACGGTGTCGAGCACGTCGAGCACGGCTGTTGGTGGCGTTGACACGACTGGCCGCGTGACCACCGAGACGACGGAGGAGACCACCGTGACGTCGGAGGACGTTTCTCGCGGCAGCGACAAGGTGACTGGGCTGACGACGAGCGCCATCGGCGCTGCAACGGGCGCTATCATCGGCTCTGCCGTGAGCGCTACCCGCTCCAAGACCACGTCTGCGGACGTTGGCTCGACCGAGACGACGGAAGTGACCGAGACAACGGAGACGGTGACGAGCGAGGACGTGAGCGCGGTGACCAGTGAGGACGTGAGCGGCGACGTGACCCGCAGCGTGACTGAGCGCGGCGGCTACGCTGTGACGTCTGGGTGGACGAGCGGCACGGGCGCGAGCCAGCCGACCACCGAGACGACCGAGACGACCGAAACCACCGAGACGACGGAGGAGACCACCGTGACCGAGGAGGGCGTGACGACGGTGTCGAGCACGTCGAGCACGGCTGTTGGTGGCGTTGACACGACTGGCCGCGTGACCACCGAGACGACGGAGGAGACCACCGTGACGTCGGAGGACGTTTCTCGCGGCAGCGACAAGGTGACTGGGCTGACGACGAGCGCCATCGGCGCTGCAACGGGCGCTATCATCGGCTCTGCCGTGAGCGCTACCCGCTCCAAGACCACGTCTGCGGACGTTGGCTCGACCGAGACGACGGAAGTGACCGAGACAACGGAGACGGTGACGAGCGAGGACGCGAGCGCGGTGACCAGTGAGGACGTGAGCGGCGACGTGACCCGCAGCGTGACTGAGCGCGGCGGCTACGCTGTGACGTCTGGGTGGACGAGCGGCACGGGCGCGAGCCAGCCGACCACCGAGACGACCGAGACGACCGAAACCACCGAGACGACGGAGGAGACCACCGTGACCGAGGAGGGCGTGACGACGGTGTCGAGCACGTCGAGCACGGCTGTTGGTGGCGTTGACACGACTGGCCGCGTGACCACCGAGACGACGGAGGAGACCACCGTGACGTCGGAGGACGTTTCTCGCGGCAGCGACAAGGTGACTGGGCTGACGACGAGCGCCATCGGCGCTGCAACGGGCGCTATCATCGGCTCTGCCGTGAGCGCTACCCGCTCCAAGACCACGTCTGCGGACGTTGGCTCGACCGAGACGACGGAAGTGACCGAGACAACGGAGACGGTGACGAGCGAGGACGTGAGCGCGGTGACCAGTGAGGACGTGAGCGGCGACGTGACCCGCAGCGTGACTGAGCGCGGCGGCTACGCTGTGACGTCTGGGTGGACGAGCGGCACGGGCGCGAGCCAGCCGACCACCGAGACGACCGAGACGACCGAGACGACCGAGACGACCGAAACCACCGAGACGACGGAGGAGACCACCGTGACCGAGGAGGGCGTGACGACGGTGTCGAGCACGTCGAGCACGGCTGTTGGTGGCGTTGACACGACTGGCCGCGTGACCACCGAGACGACGGAGGAGACCACCGTGACGTCGGAGGACGTTTCTCGCGGCAGCGACAAGGTGACTGGGCTGACGACGAGCGCCATCAGCGCTGCAACGGGCGCTATCATCGGCTCTGCCGTGAGCGCTACCCGCTCCAAGACCACGTCTGCGGACGTTGGCTCGACCGAGACGACGGAAGTGACCGAGACAACGGAGACGGTGACGAGCGAGGACGTGAGCGCGGTGACCAGTGAGGACGTGAGCGGCGACGTGACCCGCAGCGTGACTGAGCGCGGCGGCTACGCTGTGACGTCTGGGTGGACGAGCGGCACGGGCGCGAGCCAGCCGACCACCGAGACGACCGAGACGACCGAAACCACCGAGACGACGGAGGAGACCACCGTGACCGAGGAGGGCGTGACGACGGTGTCGAGCACGTCGAGCACGGCTGTTGGTGGCGTTGACACGACTGGCCGCGTGACCACCGAGACGACGGAGGAGACCACCGTGACGTCGGAGGACGTTTCTCGCGGCAGCGACAAGGTGACTGGGCTGACGACGAGCGCCATCGGCGCTGCAACGGGCGCTATCATCGGCTCTGCCGTGAGCGCTACCCGCTCCAAGACCACGTCTGCGGACGTTGGCTCGACCGAGACGACGGAAGTGACCGAGACAACGGAGACGGTGACGAGCGAGGACGTGAGCGCGGTGACCAGTGAGGACGTGAGCGGCGACGTGACCCGCAGCGTGACTGAGCGCGGCGGCTACGCTGTGACGTCTGGGTGGACGAGCGGCACGGGCGCGAGCCAGCCGACCACCGAGACGACCGAGACGACCGAAACCACCGAGACGACGGAGGAGACCACCGTGACCGAGGAGGGCGTGACGACGGTGTCGAGCACGTCGAGCACGGCTGTTGGTGGCGTTGACACGACTGGCCGCGTGACCACCGAGACGACGGAGGAGACCACCGTGACGTCGGAGGACGTTTCTCGCGGCAGCGACAAGGTGACTGGGCTGACGACGAGCGCCATCAGCGCTGCAACGGGCGCTATCATCGGCTCTGCCGTGAGCGCTACCCGCTCCAAGACCACGTCTGCGGACGTTGGCTCGACCGAGACGACGGAAGTGACCGAGACAACGGAGACGGTGACGAGCGAGGACGTGAGCGCGGTGACCAGTGAGGACGTGAGCGGCGACGTGACCCGCAGCGTGACTGAGCGCGGCGGCTACGCTGTGACGTCTGGGTGGACGAGCGGCACGGGCGCGAGCCAGCCGACCACCGAGACGACCGAGACGACCGAAACCACCGAGACGACGGAGGAGACCACCGTGACCGAGGAGGGCGTGACGACGGTGTCGAGCACGTCGAGCACGGCTGTTGGTGGCGTTGACACGACTGGCCGCGTGACCACCGAGACGACGGAGGAGACCACCGTGACGTCGGAGGACGTTTCTCGCGGCAGCGACAAGGTGACTGGGCTGACGACGAGCGCCATCAGCGCTGCAACGGGCGCTATCATCGGCTCTGCCGTGAGCGCTACCCGCTCCAAGACCACGTCTGCGGACGTTGGCTCGACCGAGACGACGGAAGTGACCGAGACAACGGAGACGGTGACGAGCGAGGACGTGAGCGCGGTGACCAGTGAGGACGTGAGCGGCGACGTGACCCGCAGCGTGACTGAGCGCGGCGGCTACGCTGTGACGTCTGGGTGGACGAGCGGCACGGGCGCGAGCCAGCCGACCACCGAGACGACCGAGACGACCGAAACCACCGAGACGACGGAGGAGACCACCGTGACCGAGGAGGGCGTGACGACGGTGTCGAGCACGTCGAGCACGGCTGTTGGTGGCGTTGACACGACTGGCCGCGTGACCACCGAGACGACGGAGGAGACCACCGTGACGTCGGAGGACGTTTCTCGCGGCAGCGACAAGGTGACTGGGCTGACGACGAGCGCCATCAGCGCTGCAACGGGCGCTATCATCGGCTCTGCCGTGAGCGCTACCCGCTCCAAGACCACGTCTGCGGACGTTGGCTCGACCGAGACGACGGAAGTGACCGAGATAACGGAGACGGTGACGAGCGAGGACGTGAGCGCGGTGACCAGTGAGGACGTGAGCGGCGACGTGACCCGCAGCGTGACTGAGCGCGGCGGCTACGCTGTGACGTCTGGGTGGACGAGCGGCACGGGCGCGAGCCAGCCGACCACCGAGACGACCGAGACGACCGAGACGACCGAGACGACCGAAACCACCGAGACGACGGAGGAGACCACCGTGACCGAGGAGGGCGTGACGACGGTGTCGAGCACGTCGAGCACGGCTGTTGGTGGCGTTGACACGACTGGCCGCGTGACCACCGAGACGACGGAGGAGACCACCGTGACGTCGGAGGACGTTTCTCGCGGCAGCGACAAGGTGACTGGGCTGACGACGAGCGCCATCGGCGCTGCAACGGGCGCTATCATCGGCTCTGCCGTGAGCGCTACCCGCTCCAAGACCACGTCTGCGGACGTTGGCTCGACCGAGACGACGGAAGTGACCGAGACAACGGAGACGGTGACGAGCGAGGACGTGAGCGCGGTGACCAGTGAGGACGTGAGCGGCGACGTGACCCGCAGCGTGACTGAGCGCGGCGGCTACGCTGTGACGTCTGGGTGGACGAGCGGCACGGGCGCGAGCCAGCCGACCACCGAGACGACCGAGACGACCGAAACCACCGAGACGACGGAGGAGACCACCGTGACCGAGGAGGGCGTGACGACGGTGTCGAGCACGTCGAGCACGGCTGTTGGTGGCGTTGACACGACTGGCCGCGTGACCACCGAGACGACGGAGGAGACCACCGTGACGTCGGAGGACGTTTCTCGCGGCAGCGACAAGGTGACTGGGCTGACGACGAGCGCCATCGGCGCTGCAACGGGCGCTATCATCGGCTCTGCCGTGAGCGCTACCCGCTCCAAGACCACGTCTGCGGACGTTGGCTCGACCGAGACGACGGAAGTGACCGAGACAACGGAGACGGTGACGAGCGAGGACGTGAGCGCGGTGACCAGTGAGGACGTGAGCGGCGACGTGACCCGCAGCGTGACTGAGCGCGGCGGCTACGCTGTGACGTCTGGGTGGACGAGCGGCACGGGCGCGAGCCAGCCGACCACCGAGACGACCGAGACGACCGAAACCACCGAGACGACGGAGGAGACCACCGTGACCGAGGAGGGCGTGACGACGGTGTCGAGCACGTCGAGCACGGCTGTTGGTGGCGTTGACACGACTGGCCGCGTGACCACCGAGACGACGGAGGAGACCACCGTGACGTCGGAGGACGTTTCTCGCGGCAGCGACAAGGTGACTGGGCTGACGACGAGCGCCATCGGCGCTGCAACGGGCGCTATCATCGGCTCTGCCGTGAGCGCTACCCGCTCCAAGACCACGTCTGCGGACGTTGGCTCGACCGAGACGACGGAAGTGACCGAGACAACGGAGACGGTGACGAGCGAGGACGTGAGCGCGGTGACCAGTGAGGACGTGAGCGGCGACGTGACCCGCAGCGTGACTGAGCGCGGCGGCTACGCTGTGACGTCTGGGTGGACGAGCGGCACGGGCGCGAGCCAGCCGACCACCGAGACGACCGAGACGACCGAAACCACCGAGACGACGGAGGAGACCACCGTGACCGAGGAGGGCGTGACGACGGTGTCGAGCACGTCGAGCACGGCTGTTGGTGGCGTTGACACGACTGGCCGCGTGACCACCGAGACGACGGAGGAGACCACCGTGACGTCGGAGGACGTTTCTCGCGGCAGCGACAAGGTGACTGGGCTGACGACGAGCGCCATCGGCGCTGCAACGGGCGCTATCATCGGCTCTGCCGTGAGCGCTACCCGCTCCAAGACCACGTCTGCGGACGTTGGCTCGACCGAGACGACGGAAGTGACCGAGACAACGGAGACGGTGACGAGCGAGGACGCGAGCGCGGTGACCAGTGAGGACGTGAGCGGCGACGTGACCCGCAGCGTGACTGAGCGCGGCGGCTACGCTGTGACGTCTGGGTGGACGAGCGGCACGGGCGCGAGCCAGCCGACCACCGAGACGACCGAGACGACCGAAACCACCGAGACGACGGAGGAGACCACCGTGACCGAGGAGGGCGTGACGACGGTGTCGAGCACGTCGAGCACGGCTGTTGGTGGCGTTGACACGACTGGCCGCGTGACCACCGAGACGACGGAGGAGACCACCGTGACGTCGGAGGACGTTTCTCGCGGCAGCGACAAGGTGACTGGGCTGACGACGAGCGCCATCGGCGCTGCAACGGGCGCTATCATCGGCTCTGCCGTGAGCGCTACCCGCTCCAAGACCACGTCTGCGGACGTTGGCTCGACCGAGACGACGGAAGTGACCGAGACAACGGAGACGGTGACGAGCGAGGACGTGAGCGCGGTGACCAGTGAGGACGTGAGCGGCGACGTGACCCGCAGCGTGACTGAGCGCGGCGGCTACGCTGTGACGTCTGGGTGGACGAGCGGCACGGGCGCGAGCCAGCCGACCACCGAGACGACCGAGACGACCGAAACCACCGAGACGACGGAGGAGACCACCGTGACCGAGGAGGGCGTGACGACGGTGTCGAGCACGTCGAGCACGGCTGTTGGTGGCGTTGACACGACTGGCCGCGTGACCACCGAGACGACGGAGGAGACCACCGTGACGTCGGAGAACGTTTCTCGCGGCAGCGACAAGGTGACTGGGCTGACGACGAGCGCCATCGGCGCTGCAACGGGCGCTATCATCGGCTCTGCCGTGAGCGCTACCCGCTCCAAGACCACGTCTGCGGACGTTGGCTCGACCGAGACGACGGAAGTGACCGAGACAACGGAGACGGTGACGAGCGAGGACGTGAGCGCGGTGACCAGTGAGGACGTGAGCGGCGACGTGACCCGCAGCGTGACTGAGCGCGGCGGCTACGCTGTGACGTCTGGGTGGACGAGCGGCACGGGCGCGAGCCAGCCGACCACCGAGACGACCGAGACGACCGAAACCACCGAGACGACGGAGGAGACCACCGTGACCGAGGAGGGCGTGACGACGGTGTCGAGCACGTCGAGCACGGCTGTTGGTGGCGTTGACACGACTGGCCGCGTGACCACCGAGACGACGGAGGAGACCACCGTGACGTCGGAGGACGTTTCTCGCGGCAGCGACAAGGTGACTGGGCTGACGACGAGCGCCATCGGCGCTGCAACGGGCGCTATCATCGGCTCTGCCGTGAGCGCTACCCGCTCCAAGACCACGTCTGCGGACGTTGGCTCGACCGAGACGACGGAAGTGACCGAGACAACGGAGACGGTGACGAGCGAGGACGTGAGCGCGGTGACCAGTGAGGACGTGAGCGGCGACGTGACCCGCAGCGTGACTGAGCGCGGCGGCTACGCTGTGACGTCTGGGTGGACGAGCGGCACGGGCGCGAGCCAGCCGACCACCGAGACGACCGAGACGACCGAAACCACCGAGACGACGGAGGAGACCACCGTGACCGAGGAGGGCGTGACGACGGTGTCGAGCACGTCGAGCACGGCTGTTGGTGGCGTTGACACGACTGGCCGCGTGACCACCGAGACGACGGAGGAGACCACCGTGACGTCGGAGGACGTTTCTCGCGGCAGCGACAAGGTGACTGGGCTGACGACGAGCGCCATCGGCGCTGCAACGGGCGCTATCATCGGCTCTGCCGTGAGCGCTACCCGCTCCAAGACCACGTCTGCGGACGTTGGCTCGACCGAGACGACGGAAGTGACCGAGACAACGGAGACGGTGACGAGCGAGGACGTGAGCGCGGTGACCAGTGAGGACGTGAGCGGCGACGTGACCCGCAGCGTGACTGAGCGCGGCGGCTACGCTGTGACGTCTGGGTGGACGAGCGGCACGGGCGCGAGCCAGCCGACCACCGAGACGACCGAGACGACCGAAACCACCGAGACGACGGAGGAGACCACCGTGACCGAGGAGGGCGTGACGACGGTGTCGAGCACGTCGAGCACGGCTGTTGGTGGCGTTGACACGACTGGCCGCGTGACCACCGAGACGACGGAGGAGACCACCGTGACGTCGGAGAGCGTTTCTCGCGGCAGCGACAAGGTGACTGGGCTGACGACGAGCGCCATCGGCGCTGCAACGGGCGCTATCATCGGCTCTGCCGTGAGCGCTACCCGCTCCAAGACCACGTCTGCGGACGTTGGCTCGACCGAGACGACGGAAGTGACCGAGACAACGGAGACGGTGACGAGCGAGGACGTGAGCGCGGTGACCAGTGAGGACGTGAGCGGCGACGTGACCCGCAGCGTGACTGAGCGCGGCGGCTACGCTGTGACGTCTGGGTGGACGAGCGGCACGGGCGCGAGCCAGCCGACCACCGAGACGACCGAGACGACCGAAACCACCGAGACGACGGAGGAGACCACCGTGACCGAGGAGGGCGTGACGACGGTGTCGAGCACGTCGAGCACGGCTGTTGGTGGCGTTGACACGACTGGCCGCGTGACCACCGAGACGACGGAGGAGACCACCGTGACGTCGGAGGACGTTTCTCGCGGCAGCGACAAGGTGACTGGGCTGACGACGAGCGCCATCGGCGCTGCAACGGGCGCTATCATCGGCTCTGCCGTGAGCGCTACCCGCTCCAAGACCACGTCTGCGGACGTTGGCTCGACCGAGACGACGGAAGTGACCGAGACAACGGAGACGGTGACGAGCGAGGACGTGAGCGCGGTGACCAGTGAGGACGTGAGCGGCGACGTGACCCGCAGCGTGACTGAGCGCGGCGGCTACGCTGTGACGTCTGGGTGGACGAGCGGCACGGGCGCGAGCCAGCCGACCACCGAGACGACCGAGACGACCGAAACCACCGAGACGACGGAGGAGACCACCGTGACCGAGGAGGGCGTGACGACGGTGTCGAGCACGTCGAGCACGGCTGTTGGTGGCGTTGACACGACTGGCCGCGTGACCACCGAGACGACGGAGGAGACCACCGTGACGTCGGAGGACGTTTCTCGCGGCAGCGACAAGGTGACTGGGCTGACGACGAGCGCCATCGGCGCTGCAACGGGCGCTATCATCGGCTCTGCCGTGAGCGCTACCCGCTCCAAGACCACGTCTGCGGACGTTGGCTCGACCGAGACGACGGAAGTGACCGAGACAACGGAGACGGTGACGAGCGAGGACGTGAGCGCGGTGACCAGTGAGGACGTGAGCGGCGACGTGACCCGCAGCGTGACTGAGCGCGGCGGCTACGCTGTGACGTCTGGGTGGACGAGCGGCACGGGCGCGAGCCAGCCGACCACCGAGACGACCGAGACGACCGAAACCACCGAGACGACGGAGGAGACCACCGTGACCGAGGAGGGCGTGACGACGGTGTCGAGCACGTCGAGCACGGCTGTTGGTGGCGTTGACACGACTGGCCGCGTGACCACCGAGACGACGGAGGAGACCACCGTGACGTCGGAGGACGTTTCTCGCGGCAGCGACAAGGTGACTGGGCTGACGACGAGCGCCATCGGCGCTGCAACGGGCGCTATCATCGGCTCTGCCGTGAGCGCTACCCGCTCCAAGACCACGTCTGCGGACGTTGGCTCGACCGAGACGACGGAAGTGACCGAGACAACGGAGACGGTGACGAGCGAGGACGTGAGCGCGGTGACCAGTGAGGACGTGAGCGGCGACGTGACCCGCAGCGTGACTGAGCGCGGCGGCTACGCTGTGACGTCTGGGTGGACGAGCGGCACGGGCGCGAGCCAGCCGACCACCGAGACGACCGAAACCACCGAGACGACGGAGGAGACCACCGTGACCGAGGAGGGCGTGACGACGGTGTCGAGCACGTCGAGCACGGCTGTTGGTGGCGTTGACACGACTGGCCGCGTGACCACCGAGACGACGGAGGAGACCACCGTGACGTCGGAGGACGTTTCTCGCGGCAGCGACAAGGTGACTGGGCTGACGACGAGCGCCATCGGCGCTGCAACGGGCGCTATCATCGGCTCTGCCGTGAGCGCTACCCGCTCCAAGACCACGTCTGCGGACGTTGGCTCGACCGAGACGACGGAAGTGACCGAGACAACGGAGACGGTGACGAGCGAGGACGTGAGCGCGGTGACCAGTGAGGACGTGAGCGGCGACGTGACCCGCAGCGTGACTGAGCGCGGCGGCTACGCTGTGACGTCTGGGTGGACGAGCGGCACGGGCGCGAGCCAGCCGACCACCGAGACGACCGAGACGACCGAAACCACCGAGACGACGGAGGAGACCACCGTGACCGAGGAGGGCGTGACGACGGTGTCGAGCACGTCGAGCACGGCTGTTGGTGGCGTTGACACGACTGGCCGCGTGACCACCGAGACGACGGAGGAGACCACCGTGACGTCGGAGGACGTTTCTCGCGGCAGCGACAAGGTGACTGGGCTGACGACGAGCGCCATCGGCGCTGCAACGGGCGCTATCATCGGCTCTGCCGTGAGCGCTACCCGCTCCAAGACCACGTCTGCGGACGTTGGCTCGACCGAGACGACGGAAGTGACCGAGACAACGGAGACGGTGACGAGCGAGGACGTGAGCGCGGTGACCAGTGAGGACGTGAGCGGCGACGTGACCCGCAGCGTGACTGAGCGCGGCGGCTACGCTGTGACGTCTGGGTGGACGAGCGGCACGGGCGCGAGCCAGCCGACCACCGAGACGACCGAGACGACCGAAACCACCGAGACGACGGAGGAGACCACCGTGACCGAGGAGGGCGTGACGACGGTGTCGAGCACGTCGAGCACGGCTGTTGGTGGCGTTGACACGACTGGCCGCGTGACCACCGAGACGACGGAGGAGACCACCGTGACGTCGGAGGACGTTTCTCGCGGCAGCGACAAGGTGACTGGGCTGACGACGAGCGCCATCGGCGCTGCAACGGGCGCTATCATCGGCTCTGCCGTGAGCGCTACCCGCTCCAAGACCACGTCTGCGGACGTTGGCTCGACCGAGACGACGGAAGTGACCGAGACAACGGAGACGGTGACGAGCGAGGACGTGAGCGCGGTGACCAGTGAGGACGTGAGCGGCGACGTGACCCGCAGCGTGACTGAGCGCGGCGGCTACGCTGTGACGTCTGGGTGGACGAGCGGCACGGGCGCGAGCCAGCCGACCACCGAGACGACCGAGACGACCGAAACCACCGAGACGACGGAGGAGACCACCGTGACCGAGGAGGGCGTGACGACGGTGTCGAGCACGTCGAGCACGGCTGTTGGTGGCGTTGACACGACTGGCCGCGTGACCACCGAGACGACGGAGGAGACCACCGTGACGTCGGAGGACGTTTCTCGCGGCAGCGACAAGGTGACTGGGCTGACGACGAGCGCCATCGGCGCTGCAACGGGCGCTATCATCGGCTCTGCCGTGAGCGCTACCCGCTCCAAGACCACGTCTGCGGACGTTGGCTCGACCGAGACGACGGAAGTGACCGAGACAACGGAGACGGTGACGAGCGAGGACGTGAGCGCGGTGACCAGTGAGGACGTGAGCGGCGACGTGACCCGCAGCGTGACTGAGCGCGGCGGCTACGCTGTGACGTCTGGGTGGACGAGCGGCACGGGCGCGAGCCAGCCGACCACCGAGACGACCGAGACGACCGAAACCACCGAGACGACGGAGGAGACCACCGTGACCGAGGAGGGCGTGACGACGGTGTCGAGCACGTCGAGCACGGCTGTTGGTGGCGTTGACACGACTGGCCGCGTGACCACCGAGACGACGGAGGAGACCACCGTGACGTCGGAGGACGTTTCTCGCGGCAGCGACAAGGTGACTGGGCTGACGACGAGCGCCATCGGCGCTGCAACGGGCGCTATCATCGGCTCTGCCGTGAGCGCTACCCGCTCCAAGACCACGTCTGCGGACGTTGGCTCGACCGAGACGACGGAAGTGACCGAGACAACGGAGACGGTGACGAGTGAGGGCCTGGTGTTGAGAGGGCGTAACGCTGTGAAAACCGAACGGCAGTATACGCTAGTTGTGCTTGGACTTGCGCGTACAAGCAAGGAGGAGTCGATGCTGGGGAAGGTTAAGAACGCGTCGTTTGCGTGGAGTTTGCTGTCGGAGTTTGTGAAGTTTTGTAAGAATCGTGGTCAAGACGTATCGAGCCTTGGCCCTAATGAGGTTCGCCAATTGTCTCGCGAGTTTTGCGCTAAAAACTTATCGACATTCAGCGAAAATCTGTACGAGGATGGTTCTCTGGATGAAAAGCGAGCAGTATGGAATGTTTCACATGCGTTGTCAGCGCATTTCCCGGAGCTTGCGGTTCACCAATTTGGTATTGAGTTTGGGCAGCACAAACGGGTACTGCTGATTGATGAAGTGTCTAGTAAAGACAAGGTGCAAGAGGCAGCAAGTGCGCAGGTCGTAACGTCGATGTTAAAGGAGTCAGCAAACTTATCAGGTGGCTATGAAAATGTGCTAATCACTGAGGGGGGTGATGTGGTATTTTACGGGTCTGCAAAGACTCTCAGAGTACTCCTCCAGGAGTTTGGATTCGCTCAACCTCAACACACCAGCATTACTGAATTGTTGCCAAGCTTAAGTTCAAGTAGCACTGCTCAGTATCAAGTCACTATCATCGATAGGGCTAACGAAGATGAAGAGAGTCGGCACACTCAAAGCCTGTCCTCATTCGTCAGCTTCGCAGACGACACTGTACTCTTCGCAGGAGGCAAGCAAACTCAACAGACAAAGAAACCAATTACTGACGATGACAAACAAAGTGAACCATTCGCTAAATCAACTCATCATCGCGAATCAGCGTCTGTTTCTGGTGGCTCGGTGGCGGCGACGTCAACCGTGAGCGGCGAGGAAAGCTCTGCCGCTATGGTGGCGACTGGCACTGCTGCCATGAGCAGCCTGTACGCGCGCTACGCACGCGAGGGCAGCAGCATGGAGTCCATGACGTTCTCCGCTGATATCGATGCGGCTGCGCAGGAGATCCAGCGCGTGTGCACAGGCGCAGCTTCGGACGAGGCGGCCCTGGCGTCTCTGCTGCTGTCGAAGACTGTCGAGCAGCGCTACCTGATCTGGTGGCGTTACCGCATCTTGTACCAACAGAGCTTGACGGTGTGGGTGAAGAGCACGGGCGACTACGGTATTCTGCTGAAGATGCTGGCGAGCCCTCTGGAGCACGTGGAGGCCGAGATCCTGCGTAAGGCGACGAAGGGCCTGGGCACGACAGAGGAATGGATCTATCCGGTTGTGATGGCTCGCTCGAACGCGGAGATTGCGCTGCTGAAGAAGACGTTCCAGGAGAAGTATGGAGAAGACCTGGTGAAGGTCTTGAGCGGTGACCTGAGTGGCGACCTGAAGAAGGTGATCCTGATTGCCATGCGCGGCGAGGTGGCCGACTTCAACGCGTCGATCCACACGAGCGCGAAGGCGGCCGCGGATGCTGACGCCTTGTACAAGGCGGGCGAAGGCCGTATGGGTACGGACGAGACGACGTTCATCAACATCCTGGTGCTGAGCCCTGCCGAGCACTTGCGCAGCATCAACACTGCGTATGTTGCCAAGTACAAGACGGACCTCGTGGGAGCGATCACGGCGGAGTTCTCTGGCGACGCCAAGCGCGCGCTACTGTTCCTGGTGCGCTCGGTGCTGGGGCCGGTGGAGCTGCTCGCGGAGCTGTTCGAGACGACGCTGAAGGGCGCGAGCAAGAACGCATACGGATTGAGCGCGTGGGTGGTGCGATACTACCGCCTCCTTGTGCGCATCCGCATCGTGTACATGCGTCTGTACCGCCAAGAGCTGCGCACACGCATCCAGGGCGTGGTGAGTGGCGAGTACTGCCAACTGCTTCTGTCGCTGTTCGATGCGGCTGAAGTAGAGTTCGGTGCGTCAGCGTCGGGATCTGCCTCGATGAGCGGTGCTGCTGCGATTGGTGCTGCTGGTAGTGCTGCTGCTGTGAGCGGTGCTGTCGGTGCTGTCGGTGCTGTCGGTGCTGTCGGTGCTGCCGGTGCTGTCGGTGCTGCCGGTGCTGGTGCTGTTGGCAGTGCTGCTGCTGTGAGTGGTGCTGCTGGTGCTGTTAGCTCGGCCGGTGCGTCGATGGAGGAGAAGGCGAGCATGTCGTTGAGCGCGACGGAGAGCACGTCGGCGTCTGTTTCTGGTGGCTCGGTGGCGGCGACGTTAACCGTGAGCGGCGAGGAAAGCTCTGCCGCTATGGTGGCGACTGGCACTGCTGCCATGAGCAGCCTGTACGCGCGCTACGCACGCGAGGGCAGCAGCATGGAGTCCATGACGTTCTCCGCTGATATCGATGCGGCTGCGCAGGAGATCCAGCGCGTGTGCACAGGCGCAGCTTCGGACGAGGCGGCCCTGGCGTCTCTGCTGCTGTCGAAGACTGTCGAGCAGCGCTACCTGATCTGGTGGCGTTACCGCATCTTGTACCAACAGAGCTTGACGGTGTGGGTGAAGAGCACGGGCGACTACGGTATTCTGCTGAAGATGCTGGCGAGCCCTCTGGAGCACGTGGAGGCCGAGATCCTGCGTAAGGCGACGAAGGGCCTGGGCACGACAGAGGAATGGATCTATCCGGTTGTGATGGCTCGCTCGAACGCGGAGATTGCGCTGCTGAAGAAGACGTTCCAGGAGAAGTATGGAGAAGACCTGGTGAAGGTCTTGAGCGGTGACCTGAGTGGCGACCTGAAGAAGGTGATCCTGATTGCCATGCGCGGCGAGGTGGCCGACTTCAACGCGTCGATCCACACGAGCGCGAAGGCGGCCGCGGATGCTGACGCCTTGTACAAGGCGGGCGAAGGCCGTATGGGTACGGACGAGACGACGTTCATCAACATCCTGGTGTTGAGCCCTGCCGAGCACTTGCGCAGCATCAACACTGCGTATGTTGCCAAGTACAAGACGGACCTCGTGGGAGCGATCACGGCGGAGTTCTCTGGCGACGCCAAGCGCGCGCTACTGTTCCTGGTGCGCTCGGTGCTGGGGCCGGTGGAGCTGCTCGCGGAGCTGTTCGAGACGACGCTGAAGGGCGCGAGCAAGAACGCATACGGATTGAGCGCGTGGGTGGTGCGATACTACCGCCTCCTTGTGCGCATCCGCATCGTGTACATGCGTCTGTACCGCCAAGAGCTGCGCACACGCATCCAGGGCGTGGTGAGTGGCGAGTACTGCCAACTGCTTCTGTCGCTGTTCGATGCGGCTGAAGTAGAGTTCGGTGCGTCAGCGTCGGGATCTGCCTCGATGAGCGGTGCTGCTGCGATTGGTGCTGCTGGTAGTGCTGCTGCTGTGAGCGGTGCTGTCGGTGCTGTCGGTGCTGTCGGTGCTGTCGGTGCTGCCGGTGCTGTCGGTGCTGCCGGTGCTGGTGCTGTTGGCAGTGCTGCTGCTGTGAGTGGTGCTGCTGGTGCTGTTAGCTCGGCCGGTGCGTCGGTGGAGGAGAAGGCGAGCATGTCGTTGAGCGCGACGGAGAGCACGTCGGCGTCTGTTTCTGGTGGCTCGGTGGCGGCGACGTCAACCGTGAGCGGCGAGGAAAGCTCTGCCGCTATGGTGGCGACTGGCACTGCTGCCATGAGCAGCCTGTACGCGCGCTACGCACGCGAGGGCAGCAGCATGGAGTCCATGACGTTCTCCGCTGATATCGATGCGGCTGCGCAGGAGATCCAGCGCGTGTGCACAGGCGCGGCTTCGGACGAGGCGGCCCTGGCGTCTCTGCTGCTGTCGAAGACTGTCGAGCAGCGCTACCTGATCTGGTGGCGTTACCGCATCTTGTACCAACAGAGCTTGACGGTGTGGGTGAAGAGCACGGGCGACTACGGTATTCTGCTGAAGATGCTGGCGAGCCCTCTGGAGCACGTGGAGGCCGAGATCCTGCGTAAGGCGACGAAGGGCCTGGGCACGACAGAGGAATGGATCTATCCGGTTGTGATGGCTCGCTCGAACGCGGAGATTGCGCTGCTGAAGAAGACGTTCCAGGAGAAGTATGGAGAAGACCTGGTGAAGGTCTTGAGCGGTGACCTGAGTGGCGACCTGAAGAAGGTGATCCTGATTGCCATGCGCGGCGAGGTGGCCGACTTCAACGCGTCGATCCACACGAGCGCGAAGGCGGCCGCGGATGCTGACGCCTTGTACAAGGCGGGCGAAGGCCGTATGGGTACGGACGAGACGACGTTCATCAACATCCTGGTGTTGAGCCCTGCCGAGCACTTGCGCAGCATCAACACTGCGTATGTTGCCAAGTACAAGACGGACCTCGTGGGAGCGATCACGGCGGAGTTCTCTGGCGACGCCAAGCGCGCGCTACTGTTCCTGGTGCGCTCGGTGCTGGGGCCGGTGGAGCTGCTCGCGGAGCTGTTCGAGACGACGCTGAAGGGCGCGAGCAAGAACGCATACGGATTGAGCGCGTGGGTGGTGCGATACTACCGCCTCCTTGTGCGCATCCGCATCGTGTACATGCGTCTGTACCGCCAAGAGCTGCGCACACGCATCCAGGGCGTGGTGAGTGGCGAGTACTGCCAACTGCTTCTGTCGCTGTTCGATGCGGCTGAAGTAGAGTTCGGTGCGTCAGCGTCGGGATCTGCCTCGATGAGCGGTGCTGCTGCGATTGGTGCTGCTGGTAGTGCTGCTGCTGTGAGCGGTGCTGTCGGTGCTGTCGGTGCTGTCGGTGCTGTCGGTGCTGCCGGTGCTGTCGGTGCTGCCGGTGCTGGTGCTGTTGGCAGTGCTGCTGCTGTGAGTGGTGCTGCTGGTGCTGTTAGCTCGGCCGGTGCGTCGGTGGAGGAGAAGGCGAGCATGTCGTTGAGCGCGACGGAGAGCACGTCGGCGTCTGTTTCTGGTGGCTCGGTGGCGGCGACGTCAACCGTGAGCGGCGAGGAAAGCTCTGCCGCTATGGTGGCGACTGGCACTGCTGCCATGAGCAGCCTGTACGCGCGCTACGCACGCGAGGGCAGCAGCATGGAGTCCATGACGTTCTCCGCTGATATCGATGCGGCTGCGCAGGAGATCCAGCGCGTGTGCACAGGCGCGGCTTCGGACGAGGCGGCCCTGGCGTCTCTGCTGCTGTCGAAGACTGTCGAGCAGCGCTACCTGATCTGGTGGCGTTACCGCATCTTGTACCAACAGAGCTTGACGGTGTGGGTGAAGAGCACGGGCGACTACGGTATTCTGCTGAAGATGCTGGCGAGCCCTCTGGAGCACGTGGAGGCCGAGATCCTGCGTAAGGCGACGAAGGGCCTGGGCACGACAGAGGAATGGATCTATCCGGTTGTGATGGCTCGCTCGAACGCGGAGATTGCGCTGCTGAAGAAGACGTTCCAGGAGAAGTATGGAGAAGACCTGGTGAAGGTCTTGAGCGGTGACCTGAGTGGCGACCTGAAGAAGGTGATCCTGATTGCCATGCGCGGCGAGGTGGCCGACTTCAACGCGTCGATCCACACGAGCGCGAAGGCGGCCGCGGATGCTGACGCCTTGTACAAGGCGGGCGAAGGCCGTATGGGTACGGACGAGACGACGTTCATCAACATCCTGGTGTTGAGCCCTGCCGAGCACTTGCGCAGCATCAACACTGCGTATGTTGCCAAGTACAAGACGGACCTCGTGGGAGCGATCACGGCGGAGTTCTCTGGCGACGCCAAGCGCGCGCTACTGTTCCTGGTGCGCTCGGTGCTGGGGCCGGTGGAGCTGCTCGCGGAGCTGTTCGAGACGACGCTGAAGGGCGCGAGCAAGAACGCATACGGATTGAGCGCGTGGGTGGTGCGATACTACCGCCTCCTTGTGCGCATCCGCATCGTGTACATGCGTCTGTACCGCCAAGAGCTGCGCACACGCATCCAGGGCGTGGTGAGTGGCGAGTACTGCCAACTGCTTCTGTCGCTGTTCGATGCGGCTGAAGTAGAGTTCGGTGCGTCAGCGTCGGGATCTGCCTCGATGAGCGGTGCTGCTGCGATTGGTGCTGCTGGTAGTGCTGCTGCTGTGAGCGGTGCTGTCGGTGCTGTCGGTGCTGTCGGTGCTGTCGGTGCTGCCGGTGCTGTCGGTGCTGCCGGTGCTGGTGCTGTTGGCAGTGCTGCTGCTGTGAGTGGTGCTGCTGGTGCTGTTAGCTCGGCCGGTGCGTCGGTGGAGGAGAAGGCGAGCATGTCGTTGAGCGCGACGGAGAGCACGTCGGCGTCTGTTTCTGGTGGCTCGGTGGCGGCGACGTCAACCGTGAGCGGCGAGGAAAGCTCTGCCGCTATGGTGGCGACTGGCACTGCTGCCATGAGCAGCCTGTACGCGCGCTACGCACGCGAGGGCAGCAGCATGGAGTCCATGACGTTCTCCGCTGATATCGATGCGGCTGCGCAGGAGATCCAGCGCGTGTGCACAGGCGCGGCTTCGGACGAGGCGGCCCTGGCGTCTCTGCTGCTGTCGAAGACTGTCGAGCAGCGCTACCTGATCTGGTGGCGTTACCGCATCTTGTACCAACAGAGCTTGACGGTGTGGGTGAAGAGCACGGGCGACTACGGTATTCTGCTGAAGATGCTGGCGAGCCCTCTGGAGCACGTGGAGGCCGAGATCCTGCGTAAGGCGACGAAGGGCCTGGGCACGACAGAGGAATGGATCTATCCGGTTGTGATGGCTCGCTCGAACGCGGAGATTGCGCTGCTGAAGAAGACGTTCCAGGAGAAGTATGGAGAAGACCTGGTGAAGGTCTTGAGCGGTGACCTGAGTGGCGACCTGAAGAAGGTGATCCTGATTGCCATGCGCGGCGAGGTGGCCGACTTCAACGCGTCGATCCACACGAGCGCGAAGGCGGCCGCGGATGCTGACGCCTTGTACAAGGCGGGCGAAGGCCGTATGGGTACGGACGAGACGACGTTCATCAACATCCTGGTGTTGAGCCCTGCCGAGCACTTGCGCAGCATCAACACTGCGTATGTTGCCAAGTACAAGACGGACCTCGTGGGAGCGATCACGGCGGAGTTCTCTGGCGACGCCAAGCGCGCGCTACTGTTCCTGGTGCGCTCGGTGCTGGGGCCGGTGGAGCTGCTCGCGGAGCTGTTCGAGACGACGCTGAAGGGCGCGAGCAAGAACGCATACGGATTGAGCGCGTGGGTGGTGCGATACTACCGCCTCCTTGTGCGCATCCGCATCGTGTACATGCGTCTGTACCGCCAAGAGCTGCGCACACGCATCCAGGGCGTGGTGAGTGGCGAGTACTGCCAACTGCTTCTGTCGCTGTTCGATGCGGCTGAAGTAGAGTTCGGTGCGTCAGCGTCGGGATCTGCCTCGATGAGCGGTGCTGCTGCGATTGGTGCTGCTGGTAGTGCTGCTGCTGTGAGCGGTGCTGTCGGTGCTGTCGGTGCTGTCGGTGCTGTCGGTGCTGCCGGTGCTGTCGGTGCTGCCGGTGCTGGTGCTGTTGGCAGTGCTGCTGCTGTGAGTGGTGCTGCTGGTGCTGTTAGCTCGGCCGGTGCGTCGGTGGAGGAGAAGGCGAGCATGTCGTTGAGCGCGACGGAGAGCACGTCGGCGTCTGTTTCTGGTGGCTCGGTGGCGGCGACGTCAACCGTGAGCGGCGAGGAAAGCTCTGCCGCTATGGTGGCGACTGGCACTGCTGCCATGAGCAGCCTGTACGCGCGCTACGCACGCGAGGGCAGCAGCATGGAGTCCATGACGTTCTCCGCTGATATCGATGCGGCTGCGCAGGAGATCCAGCGCGTGTGCACAGGCGCGGCTTCGGACGAGGCGGCCCTGGCGTCTCTGCTGCTGTCGAAGACTGTCGAGCAGCGCTACCTGATCTGGTGGCGTTACCGCATCTTGTACCAACAGAGCTTGACGGTGTGGGTGAAGAGCACGGGCGACTACGGTATTCTGCTGAAGATGCTGGCGAGCCCTCTGGAGCACGTGGAGGCCGAGATCCTGCGTAAGGCGACGAAGGGCCTGGGCACGACAGAGGAATGGATCTATCCGGTTGTGATGGCTCGCTCGAACGCGGAGATTGCGCTGCTGAAGAAGACGTTCCAGGAGAAGTATGGAGAAGACCTGGTGAAGGTCTTGAGCGGTGACCTGAGTGGCGACCTGAAGAAGGTGATCCTGATTGCCATGCGCGGCGAGGTGGCCGACTTCAACGCGTCGATCCACACGAGCGCGAAGGCGGCCGCGGATGCTGACGCCTTGTACAAGGCGGGCGAAGGCCGTATGGGTACGGACGAGACGACGTTCATCAACATCCTGGTGTTGAGCCCTGCCGAGCACTTGCGCAGCATCAACACTGCGTATGTTGCCAAGTACAAGACGGACCTCGTGGGAGCGATCACGGCGGAGTTCTCTGGCGACGCCAAGCGCGCGCTACTGTTCCTGGTGCGCTCGGTGCTGGGGCCGGTGGAGCTGCTCGCGGAGCTGTTCGAGACGACGCTGAAGGGCGCGAGCAAGAACGCATACGGATTGAGCGCGTGGGTGGTGCGATACTACCGCCTCCTTGTGCGCATCCGCATCGTGTACATGCGTCTGTACCGCCAAGAGCTGCGCACACGCATCCAGGGCGTGGTGAGTGGCGAGTACTGCCAACTGCTTCTGTCGCTGTTCGATGCGGCTGAAGTAGAGTTCGGTGCGTCAGCGTCGGGATCTGCCTCGATGAGCGGTGCTGCTGCGATTGGTGCTGCTGGTAGTGCTGCTGCTGTGAGCGGTGCTGTCGGTGCTGTCGGTGCTGTCGGTGCTGTCGGTGCTGCCGGTGCTGTCGGTGCTGCCGGTGCTGGTGCTGTTGGCAGTGCTGCTGCTGTGAGTGGTGCTGCTGGTGCTGTTAGCTCGGCCGGTGCGTCGGTGGAGGAGAAGGCGAGCATGTCGTTGAGCGCGACGGAGAGCACGTCGGCGTCTGTTTCTGGTGGCTCGGTGGCGGCGACGTCAACCGTGAGCGGCGAGGAAAGCTCTGCCGCTATGGTGGCGACTGGCACTGCTGCCATGAGCAGCCTGTACGCGCGCTACGCACGCGAGGGCAGCAGCATGGAGTCCATGACGTTCTCCGCTGATATCGATGCGGCTGCGCAGGAGATCCAGCGCGTGTGCACAGGCGCGGCTTCGGACGAGGCGGCCCTGGCGTCTCTGCTGCTGTCGAAGACTGTCGAGCAGCGCTACCTGATCTGGTGGCGTTACCGCATCTTGTACCAACAGAGCTTGACGGTGTGGGTGAAGAGCACGGGCGACTACGGTATTCTGCTGAAGATGCTGGCGAGCCCTCTGGAGCACGTGGAGGCCGAGATCCTGCGTAAGGCGACGAAGGGCCTGGGCACGACAGAGGAATGGATCTATCCGGTTGTGATGGCTCGCTCGAACGCGGAGATTGCGCTGCTGAAGAAGACGTTCCAGGAGAAGTATGGAGAAGACCTGGTGAAGGTCTTGAGCGGTGACCTGAGTGGCGACCTGAAGAAGGTGATCCTGATTGCCATGCGCGGCGAGGTGGCCGACTTCAACGCGTCGATCCACACGAGCGCGAAGGCGGCCGCGGATGCTGACGCCTTGTACAAGGCGGGCGAAGGCCGTATGGGTACGGACGAGACGACGTTCATCAACATCCTGGTGTTGAGCCCTGCCGAGCACTTGCGCAGCATCAACACTGCGTATGTTGCCAAGTACAAGACGGACCTCGTGGGAGCGATCACGGCGGAGTTCTCTGGCGACGCCAAGCGCGCGCTACTGTTCCTGGTGCGCTCGGTGCTGGGGCCGGTGGAGCTGCTCGCGGAGCTGTTCGAGACGACGCTGAAGGGCGCGAGCAAGAACGCATACGGATTGAGCGCGTGGGTGGTGCGATACTACCGCCTCCTTGTGCGCATCCGCATCGTGTACATGCGTCTGTACCGCCAAGAGCTGCGCACACGCATCCAGGGCGTGGTGAGTGGCGAGTACTGCCAACTGCTTCTGTCGCTGTTCGATGCGGCTGAAGTAGAGTTCGGTGCGTCAGCGTCGGGATCTGCCTCGATGAGCGGTGCTGCTGCGATTGGTGCTGCTGGTAGTGCTGCTGCTGTGAGCGGTGCTGTCGGTGCTGTCGGTGCTGTCGGTGCTGTCGGTGCTGCCGGTGCTGTCGGTGCTGCCGGTGCTGGTGCTGTTGGCAGTGCTGCTGCTGTGAGTGGTGCTGCTGGTGCTGTTAGCTCGGCCGGTGCGTCGGTGGAGGAGAAGGCGAGCATGTCGTTGAGCGCGACGGAGAGCACGTCGGCGTCTGTTTCTGGTGGCTCGGTGGCGGCGACGTCAACCGTGAGCGGCGAGGAAAGCTCTGCCGCTATGGTGGCGACTGGCACTGCTGCCATGAGCAGCCTGTACGCGCGCTACGCACGCGAGGGCAGCAGCATGGAGTCCATGACGTTCTCCGCTGATATCGATGCGGCTGCGCAGGAGATCCAGCGCGTGTGCACAGGCGCGGCTTCGGACGAGGCGGCCCTGGCGTCTCTGCTGCTGTCGAAGACTGTCGAGCAGCGCTACCTGATCTGGTGGCGTTACCGCATCTTGTACCAACAGAGCTTGACGGTGTGGGTGAAGAGCACGGGCGACTACGGTATTCTGCTGAAGATGCTGGCGAGCCCTCTGGAGCACGTGGAGGCCGAGATCCTGCGTAAGGCGACGAAGGGCCTGGGCACGACAGAGGAATGGATCTATCCGGTTGTGATGGCTCGCTCGAACGCGGAGATTGCGCTGCTGAAGAAGACGTTCCAGGAGAAGTATGGAGAAGACCTGGTGAAGGTCTTGAGCGGTGACCTGAGTGGCGACCTGAAGAAGGTGATCCTGATTGCCATGCGCGGCGAGGTGGCCGACTTCAACGCGTCGATCCACACGAGCGCGAAGGCGGCCGCGGATGCTGACGCCTTGTACAAGGCGGGCGAAGGCCGTATGGGTACGGACGAGACGACGTTCATCAACATCCTGGTGTTGAGCCCTGCCGAGCACTTGCGCAGCATCAACACTGCGTATGTTGCCAAGTACAAGACGGACCTCGTGGGAGCGATCACGGCGGAGTTCTCTGGCGACGCCAAGCGCGCGCTACTGTTCCTGGTGCGCTCGGTGCTGGGGCCGGTGGAGCTGCTCGCGGAGCTGTTCGAGACGACGCTGAAGGGCGCGAGCAAGAACGCATACGGATTGAGCGCGTGGGTGGTGCGATACTACCGCCTCCTTGTGCGCATCCGCATCGTGTACATGCGTCTGTACCGCCAAGAGCTGCGCACACGCATCCAGGGCGTGGTGAGTGGCGAGTACTGCCAACTGCTTCTGTCGCTGTTCGATGCGGCTGAAGTAGAGTTCGGTGCGTCAGCGTCGGGATCTGCCTCGATGAGCGGTGCTGCTGCGATTGGTGCTGCTGGTAGTGCTGCTGCTGTGAGCGGTGCTGTCGGTGCTGTCGGTGCTGTCGGTGCTGTCGGTGCTGCCGGTGCTGTCGGTGCTGCCGGTGCTGGTGCTGTTGGCAGTGCTGCTGCTGTGAGTGGTGCTGCTGGTGCTGTTAGCTCGGCCGGTGCGTCGGTGGAGGAGAAGGCGAGCATGTCGTTGAGCGCGACGGAGAGCACGTCGGCGTCTGTTTCTGGTGGCTCGGTGGCGGCGACGTCAACCGTGAGCGGCGAGGAAAGCTCTGCCGCTATGGTGGCGACTGGCACTGCTGCCATGAGCAGCCTGTACGCGCGCTACGCACGCGAGGGCAGCAGCATGGAGTCCATGACGTTCTCCGCTGATATCGATGCGGCTGCGCAGGAGATCCAGCGCGTGTGCACAGGCGCGGCTTCGGACGAGGCGGCCCTGGCGTCTCTGCTGCTGTCGAAGACTGTCGAGCAGCGCTACCTGATCTGGTGGCGTTACCGCATCTTGTACCAACAGAGCTTGACGGTGTGGGTGAAGAGCACGGGCGACTACGGTATTCTGCTGAAGATGCTGGCGAGCCCTCTGGAGCACGTGGAGGCCGAGATCCTGCGTAAGGCGACGAAGGGCCTGGGCACGACAGAGGAATGGATCTATCCGGTTGTGATGGCTCGCTCGAACGCGGAGATTGCGCTGCTGAAGAAGACGTTCCAGGAGAAGTATGGAGAAGACCTGGTGAAGGTCTTGAGCGGTGACCTGAGTGGCGACCTGAAGAAGGTGATCCTGATTGCCATGCGCGGCGAGGTGGCCGACTTCAACGCGTCGATCCACACGAGCGCGAAGGCGGCCGCGGATGCTGACGCCTTGTACAAGGCGGGCGAAGGCCGTATGGGTACGGACGAGACGACGTTCATCAACATCCTGGTGTTGAGCCCTGCCGAGCACTTGCGCAGCATCAACACTGCGTATGTTGCCAAGTACAAGACGGACCTCGTGGGAGCGATCACGGCGGAGTTCTCTGGCGACGCCAAGCGCGCGCTACTGTTCCTGGTGCGCTCGGTGCTGGGGCCGGTGGAGCTGCTCGCGGAGCTGTTCGAGACGACGCTGAAGGGCGCGAGCAAGAACGCATACGGATTGAGCGCGTGGGTGGTGCGATACTACCGCCTCCTTGTGCGCATCCGCATCGTGTACATGCGTCTGTACCGCCAAGAGCTGCGCACACGCATCCAGGGCGTGGTGAGTGGCGAGTACTGCCAACTGCTTCTGTCGCTGTTCGATGCGGCTGAAGTAGAGTTCGGTGCGTCAGCGTCGGGATCTGCCTCGATGAGCGGTGCTGCTGCGATTGGTGCTGCTGGTAGTGCTGCTGCTATGAGCGGTGCTGTCGGTGCTGTCGGTGCTGTCGGTGCTGCCGGTGCTGGTGCTGTTGGCAGTGCTGCTGCTGTGAGCGGTGCTGCTGGTGCTGTTGGCGCGGCCGGTGCGTCGGTGGAGGAGAAAGCAAATATTTCTAAGAGTTCCTCTGTGACGGCGGTTTCCACGACTATTGTGCGTTCGTTGAAGTTTGGCAACTTGTACGCCCAGAGTTCTCACGATGTAGCTGGCGACGCGTCATTGAGTCTGTATGCCGATATTGAAGCTGCTGTTCAGGAAATCCGATCGAAGTGCACCGGTTCAGCGACAGATGAGAAGGCTTTAGAATCCATTCTTATGTCCAAGACGGCTGAGCAACGCTACCTGATCTGGTGGCGTTACCGCATCTTGTACCAACAGAGCTTGACGGTGTGGGTGAAGAGCACGGGCGACTACGGTATTCTGCTGAAGATGCTGGCGAGCCCTCTGGAGCACGTGGAGGCCGAGATCCTGCGTAAGGCGACGAAGGGCCTGGGCACGACAGAGGAATGGATCTATCCGGTTGTGATGGCTCGCTCGAACGCGGAGATCGCAATGCTGAAAAAGACGTACCGAGAGCTCTACGGAGATGACTTGGTTAACGTTCTGCGTGGTGAGCTGAGCGGCGACCTGAAGAAAGTGATTTTGGCCGCCATGCAGGGCGACGTGCCAAGCTTCGACCCCACGGTGTACACGAGTGCTCGGGCGGCTGCGGACGCCGACGTGCTGTACAAGGCTGGCGAAGGCAAGTGGGGCACCGACGAAGAAACTTTCATCCGGATTGTCGTGTCGAGCCCGGCCGAGCACCTCCGCAATGTCGACGCCGCGTACTCGAAGAAGTACAAGAAGACGAGCATCGTCAAGGCCATTAAGGGTGAGTTCAAGGGCGACGCGCAGGCGGCGCTCCTGTACCACGTCCGCATGGTGTTCGAGCCGTTCGAGCTGTTAGCGGGGCTCTTCGAGAGCACGATGAAGGGCCTGGGCACGGACGAGTACGGGCTCAGCGCGGCCGTGGTGCGCTACCACGTCATGCTGCCCGAGATCAAGACCGCGTACCGCAAGCTGTACGGCAAGGAGCTGAGCAAGCGCATCCGCGGCGACACGAGCGGCGAGTACCGCGACATGCTGCTGGCGATCGTGGATGGCCAGTAAGTAAGGGATCGGTCAAAGCGTGGTGGCCTAGTTTTTTTCTTCGCGTAATACATGTCCATGCATAAGAGTTGTTCGAAAAGTCTCAAGTGGCGCCAGGCTAACTTTTGGATGTGAAAGATTGTTGTTACACTTACGTTTGGTCTGAAGCAGGCAAGGAAGGACATGCATGTTGCATGTGCATGCAAGTTGCATTTCGATCAAATGCTGCGAGATTTGCCGGTCGGTGTTGTTATGTGTCGTATTAAGAAGTACGTGACGATGCGTCCGCGGTGCGTGAACAAAGGTCGAGCGGTGAGTCGACTTCATTCTTCCACTTGGGGATGAACGCACCGATGAGGACATGTTTCATGTCGTGCAGGGTAGCAATTGCTACACTTGCACGGTGGGCATGAAAGTTACCGACGAAGTGCTGGGGGTGCTGACAGCCTGCACAAGCTTGCTGGCTGCTGAGCGGTAGCTACTGCCAGGCTAACTATCTATTGCCAAGCAACACTTGCACACGCTGGCGCCGAGGCGAAACGAGCGCTTTTATTTCGTGTTTTGGGCTCGACAAACATGCAGGCTTTTTATTCTTATTCACGACAAGTTCTTGTTACTCTTCTTCCGAAGAATCCTCGCTGACAGCACGAGTCACTTTCTTGCGAGTTGTCTTTCGTTTCGTCCGCTCGCGCTTCTTTGGCGTGGCTCGTGTAGTCTTGGCGCCTTTGACCGAGGACTTACGTTTCGCTCTGCCCTTGGCTTGCGGTGACGAAGCGCGCTCAGTAGAATCACCGTCCATGACCTCATCCTAAAGTGCAGTAACACAAAGTGAGCTACGAATCGAAGCTATTCCGCACTGTGTGATATCATACCTCTTCCTTCTTGCCCTCCTTTTTCCCGATCACGAATTGATCCAGTTTGTCAATAGCCTCCTTTATCTCAGCCGTCGCTGTCAACGCGCTATTTCCGCGACGTGACTTGGCGACCAGTGACGTAAAGTGATCAGCAACCACACCATCATGGAGTGCATCGCTGTATAGCTTGCGGTTCTGGTACAAGAACTTGAGGGATTTTTCTGTGTGCGGCAGGCGAGCCAAGCAATACGCCAGATCGCGCTGTTGTTGCGCCTTGGAGGCTGTCGGAAACCGCTGGGACAGCTTTTCCACGATACTTTCAATCTGTTTTTCCTTCGTGATGAACTGGATCAGGAACCTTGTGATTGTCTGGAAATCCGAGTTGGATACGAGCTCACTAACAATGCACAGCACTTTAGTCACACATTTCAGTCCTTTAAGTTCGATAGCATGGGTCTCACCTTGTCGAGAGCTGGCCGATTGCGTCCGGGAGCATGTTGTAAATGGGGTTGTTACCCTTCTTAGACAGTTCGAAGAAGAACAGTTTGGCAAGATTACGAATGCCATCGTTTTCATCCACTAATGATATGGCGATCTCACTAATCTGGCCCTTCACCTTGATCATGTCGTTCAAAATTAAGTGTGAAAGCACCACAATCGTATTCTTGCGGACGTTAAGATCAACATCGCGAAGTCTGTTGTATAGGTGCGAGGTCCACGGCTCCACCAAGTTCGGGAAACGGAATGACAAATCTCCCAACGCGATAATCACATCTCCTCGCACAGAAGGCTGGGGGGAGTCCTGAAGGATAGTGAACAGCAGTTGCAAGTGCTTTTCACAAAATTCTTCGGAGACAGCCATGAACTTGCTCAGAGCTACTACCGCACACTCCGTTAGCAGTTCGTCACCCTTGAATTCTTCTTCATTGCCCACCAGTACACGAATTATAAGCGGACCATACATGCCGAGCAGGTTTCGGCAAGCGATCTCCTTTTGAATGATGTTGTTTACAAAAGTGTCCTCCTCTGCCTCAACCTCGGCAGCCACACCAAGTTCATCCTCCATTGCAGTGACATCTTCGGCATCGCCGTTTGACGCGCTGTTGTCTGCGGGACGTGCTGCGGCATTGCGATTACCGCGCATTTTCTTAACCTTGGCTGCCAATTTTTCAACATGAATGGCTACTTTCACTGCCGAATGACCCAGCACGAAGAAAAAGTGCGCTAGTTCCACACGAGACACATCGTTCGTCTCGCTTTCAAACAGACGCAGGGACAAATGCTTGATCACGTCACCACATACATCTTCTGGGCGCTCACAAATTGAAAAGATTGCCTCGATCGCTTGCTGAACAGTGTCGAACCACGTAGAATGCAGACACTCCGGTTCAATGCCATCGTCGCCGACAAAATCCAGAGCAAGAAAGCGCTGTAGCCGAAGAATAATCTGTTCGGTCGCATCTAAATTCGAGCGTTGAATTCGTCGTTGAGTCTGACTGTTGCTCTTCGCAGTTGCATTTTTGGGCTCCAGCTGAATGCACTGCACCAAGCGGCAGGCGGCTCCAAAAACCCGATAGCGTGAGTCTGGGCTGCACGCCACATCGCCAAACCCCATTAAGAGAACTTGGCCAAGGCGATCGTTCGAGAATAACATTGAATCATCGATATTCGCGATCATGCTCAATAACACCAACGAATTGCTCACAACTGAAATTGGGTAGACCGTCACATCTACGAGGCCCCAAAGCGAGCTGATCACCACCATCGGCACTTTTTTGCTGCGATGGAGCTCCCCCATGATCCGCTCCAGACACGTGTACTCAGCGACGGTGCACTCATCGAGAAACTTCACTAGGTTTTCAGCCACGAGCTGTGGCGAGTTCCGTTCAGGGTCATCTTCATCAATACGGATGAAAAGCGACACAAATGTGTTAGAAAGCTGTTCTTGAATTGACACATCAGATCGCCACGTCAACGGCAACACTTTCTTGATCCCGGTCTGGGCCGCGCCAAGATGGAAGCGATACGCCTTTTCAAAAAATTGGATAGCCTCCAACACGTCGGAAATTGACTTGCTCCCTAGCAGTTGGGCCATCAACGGGAGAGCTCTCTGTTCGAACTCATCAATAAAGTCCATTGCATCTTGGTAAAACTTGAGCAAGCGCACGGTTTTCTGCAGTTCTTTCTCAAGCAAAGCAGCTTCTTCTTCTGCTGAGACTGCTGGTTGTGTGGGTGACGAGGCTCTTGCGTCCTCATTGTTGATTGCGATTTCTCCAAGTGCTTCACTCATTTCCTTCTCTGCACCCGCGATCACCTCGTCGCGCTTCCTTTTCATTTCTTCTGTAAGCTCGTCACGCTTCTTCGCGTAGAATTCACGATCCAAGTTGCCCATGAAAGGGTTTCTTTCCAATAGCAATGACAGCAAATGAATGCTGTGACGGCGTACTACTGCCGCTTTATCCTGCAATCGCCCTACAGCCATAAGCGTGACGTTCTTCAGCATGTGAAGCGGCAAAGCACCTTCCTCGCACAATAGCGCCCACATTTTCAGCACGTGGCCTCGGGCGAAAGAATTTATATCGTGAGTGCGATCCTCAAGGACAGTAAGTAGCTGATCTCTCGTAGACCGCGAAAATGTGCGCGGGGCTGTTGCGGTGGTCTTGCTTTCATCCTCTTCGTCGTTCGAGTCACTGCTGCCATCCTCTTCGCCGCTGCTGCCACTGCCAGACCCGTCACTCTTGGTTTCTCCGTCGTCCTTCTTCTGTTTTCGAGGTTCATTTCTCGACACCACGGCATCGTCGGCAGAAGACGCTGCGAGTTCCTGCTGCCCACTTTGACGGAAGTTCCACAGCAAAATCTGTGTTACGCATGTGACAGCAGCGTTCCGGAGCTGATAAGCCTCGGAGTCCAGCAATGCCAGCACAAAGCTTAGGTTCCCCATGATCAGCGCCGGGGTTAGTGTTGACAAACTGGACAGGAACATGGCGATGTTGCGCGTTCCCGCCACGTCCTTGGATGCGTCCCGCGACGAGATTTTGCCGATCTCGTTAATGAGGTCAGCTGCGAATGTCACGTTCGCATACTTGAAGTACAGCAGCTCCACCAGCTCGGCGATGGAGGCGCTCAGATGCTCGTGCGTGTAGATGAGGTCGATGAGCGATGCCACCACGGAGATGTGGATGGCCGGCGCCTTCTGCAAACTCATGGCGAGGAGCTGCAGCACAGAGTGGCAAATTCGGTCAGTGGTCAGCGCGGCAGCCAGCACGTGAGCGAGAGACTCACGTGGTAGAGCTTGGGCTTGAGCGTCTTGCCGCGGCAGATGGCGGCGTTGCCCAGCAGCTCGAACACGACCTTGCAGTAGAGCATGGAGAACTCCTGCAGCAGCGACACAAGAGCGGGTTAGTGGGGCGTCTCGGCGGCGTCCGAGGCGTCGGCGCCGCACCTCCTCGGGCACGTTCATGGCCCACATGCCGAAGGTGGCGGGGCTGACGGAGCGGCTGAGCTTCTGCACGGCGCCCTCCACCACCTTGCTCCAGTTGACGCGGTCGGCGGCCGCCGCGGCCTTGCGGCCCTTGGCCTTGAGCACGTCCTTGTCGGCTTGCAGCTGCAGGCTGCTGACGGCGGCCAGCGCCGTGACCAGGAAGTAGACGGCGGCCTTGAAGGCGGCGCGGAAGGGCGCGGCCTCCTCGGCGCCCGGCCGCCGCGCCGTCACGCCCTGCGTGGCGTTGGCCACGAAGGCCGCCAGCATCTCCAGCACGCGCATGCGCAGCGGCTCGTCCAGCGCCGGCAGCCGCTTCACCAGGCTGTAGGCCACGTCCAGCCGCTCCTGCGCCAGCAGCGCCAGCCCCGCCTCGCTGCCCAGCACGGCGTCCTCCAGGCGCTGCACGCGCGCGCCCACCTCGGCCGCCGTCTCCTGCTCGAAGGCCAGCACGCTGCGCACGTGGTAGCGGCCCGCCTTGGCCAGCTCCAGGTCCGCCGCGTGCAGCGGCACCAGGAACTCCATGGCGCGCGCCGTGGCGTGATTCGATTTGAACACCGAGTGACGGTCACTGGGGCGGAGTGGTCGTGCTGCAGTCATTTGGAGACAAGACCTTTTGTGTAAACTGGCATGCAGACGCGATGCCAAAACCTATGGCGCGTAGCCTACGCCAAAGCAATCGTATACTACTTTATTGGATACCAGGAAAACTCACGACTGACAAAACTAAATGATCAATACTATAAAGGGATTTGCGCGCTGACAATCACACATCAAGCTGCCATCAGATGGAAGGAGCCCAGCGCCTCGACCGGCCGCGCCCGCGCGCGGACTGCATGCTCGCGCCTGGGATGCTTCGCTCTGCCGCTGCGTCGCCATATAAAAAACACGTCGACCGCTATATCCATGATTCTCAGCTGTGTAGGGCACCCCATGGCTTGGATCCTCATGGCAGCCCACTAACGTTTCTCTTCTCCCGACCATCTGTTGCTCACCATATCTTGTGTCAAGGCCGAGAACTTCCTCGTGGCCAACTGCCCTAAGCTCCAGGTATCTGGCTATTAATATTATTATTAATATCTTCGTAGTATTAAAAGCGGAAGTATGAAAGCAACAAAGCCGGCAACGCTGGTTTGAGTATACCAATGTCCGTTAATATGAACGTCATCGCAATGGCCGAGTTAGCGACCAACACCAAAGTTTAGAGTGCTATCCCTTGGAATGCAAACTGCAGCATCAGAAAGCACCGCAGAGGCGAGCGCAGCTTACGCCGAATGCTGCTTACCTCACACAGAAAATGACAATAAAATCCACCGTGTTTTGCAAAACTATGTTCATATAAATGTCGTGCAGGAACACGTCCAAAATATGTAGTCACACTTCCACCAACAACACTCCCCGAGCGCGAAGACTCGTGGAGCTTGTCGGGGCAATATAGAACCGAAAGGCCCAGGATCTTGCCCTTACACCGAGTTGGCTGTTTCCACTGTGTACCGTGGTTACCACAGGCACCGACAAAGCCCAGCACCTCTAGCCACGAGCGACGGCTAGGATGCTCGACACACGCAAATGTACCCGCCGTCCCACAGAAGAATGGGTACCAGCCAGTCACGGCCTGATACGGGGGTATCGAAGACTCAGCTCCGGCGGTAAGAGTCGACGGGAATGCGTTCTCGCTACTCCGGTCAGTGGCGACGAGTCGCCTCACAATCCTAATACATACGGTCACTATCACTGTCTCTTGGCCTTGCCAGGATGAACACTCGCTACACTAGTAGGCGGGCTCACCGGCAGACATAGTCCTTCCTACCGACGCTACTTGTACTTACCGATAGCCGGATTCATTGTCGTGTCGGAGCACGGCTAAACTCTCTTGACCTAGCGGTACCAGTCCCAACAGCAATAACAACTACCTCCCCGCGAGGGTCAGCAGTGTTGGACCAAACTGAAGGCTCAGGAACGATCCCTTACACCGGGCTGGTCTTGACTCTCTGTGTAGCGAGACCTCGGTAGGCTTACCTCAGTACCCGCACCACTAGCCACGAGCAGAGGCTAGGATGCTTGTTTGCGCTTTCGCGCTAAACCCCGTGGTCCCTCAGAGCGGAGGGTACCGGCTTTCGCAAGCCTACACAGGGGTGCCAAGGGGAACCCAAGGCGGTAAGTCTCGGGAGGAGTCTGAAGCTCACTCCCACACACAAATACACACAGAGCTCTCAGCTCTGCCCTTCGCCACTCAGCCACACTCCTTCTCTTGGCCTCGTCTAGGATGAGCTCTCGGTTAAGTAACTTTGGGCTCACCAGCGGGAATTCCGGGGCAACCGAGCGTATTCAAGCTCTACAGTAGCTAGACTAGGCCTACCGTAGACGGACTTGACCCTGCATGGTTGGGGGGAATCTGCACACTGATAATTTTGTGGTCCTGAGACATTATATGTTCTTCCTATCTGTCATCCTACGTCTCAATACAAACTCCTAGTATCTCAGAGGTCTCCCGAGGTTTCCCTATAAGCGCGAATGAGGGGCGACCTTCACTACTAAGTACGATTGAACCCACAGGGTCAGAAAGGACTCGGTCTGGTTCTATTAGGGTCTGACCAATGGAGTCACTACACTAAAGCGGGGTAAATGTAAATCTAACGGCTTAGCCACTCAGAAACGCCGCCAACCCCCCCCCCCCCCCGATCGAGGTCCGATTTCTTGTGTGAAGGCGTTACTAGCGTCCACACTGTTCGGCTGGAAGGCCTCCAAACGCACCCCTTCGCGGTTGGGAGGAACAGCTGTTCTGTATTAGTGCAATGGGCGTTAGTTTCTCTTCTAGAGTTTTCTTTAATTAATTTAAATATCTAGCATAAATGCGTTCGTTTTGGATCTTCTTAGTCCGTTGCGATCTTTGGGTGCAACCACCGATGACTCAAAAGGCGCGCCGACGACTTTACTGGACGTCCCGCCAAAAGGAGGGAGAGAAGGTCCCAAAATGGTGCATGCCCCCCCCAAATGTAATTGCGGATTTGACCACTACATAATATACTTAGTACGGTTAGATAGTTCGTTATCTTAAACCTTGTGCTGTGGACTACAACATACTTGCCCGTTATTTCATACGAGAAACGAGTGGGGCAACAGCATGCCTCGACGAATTGACCGTGACACAAAGGGAACACATTTTTCCAAATCAGAAAAACCGCTTAGAGTGGGATAGAAGTCCCTCTTTTGCTCATCTCCTCGCGTTTCAGAGTCGGGGAAAGTCCGTCACAGGCACAACCACATCGAGAATACTTCCAGTATCCTGGAACAGGGCAACACGGCCTCTTGCAAGCACATGTGATGTCGGGAAACCGGTCTGGATCCTTGAGTTGAGGGGAGTGCCGCTTGGCAGCTTCCATTTGAGTTTTAAATTACGAGCTAGGACTCGGGTACCTCTAAGTTGGACCTTGCCGCTTGCAGGTGGTACCACTCTTGAAATGTCTAAAACCGCTATATTCTCGACGAATGCTTTATGCAGCGTGACTACCAGTATGCTGTTACGGTGAAGTGTACTCCTGCATGCATCCGAGAATGCGAGACTGTACCAAGATCGTTTCTCCTTGAAAATCCATGCAAGAAACGATCCAAAACACCAAAGTTATTCGACTAAGTCCGCATTTGTTTTTTTTTGTGTTTCCCCCCTATCACTCCCTCCTCTTGGCGGTACTCCCAGTTAAAATCTACATTTCCAGTAATGGAAATGGAGTTTTCCTACAACAAAGGAGACTACCACGTTTGCTGAGGACTCGGGTGCGTCTAAGGTCACTCACCCACGGATCGGCAACGATGGCCTAGAGACCTGATTGGAGTAGAAGCCGATTTAAGCCGGCGGTTTTTATCTGGGCTGTTACGAGCACCAGTTTGTCCCCGGCCGAATGAGGCAGTAGGTAGTTAGAAATAGCAGTCGTTCTTGGCGGAGCTCGTCGAAGGCCATTCGCGGCCATTCGCCTTCGGACTCAAACGACTCGACAACGGCAGACAGCTCCACGCGCTCAACTCAACTGGCTCAACCAACGTCATGCCGTGAGCGCTAGCAATTTTACGGTAGTCCCTTGCGATCAACCATGCGACAGTCCAGCGGCATGTACCGACGCGGCAGCCTGTCTAAGCTGGGTGTATCGAAATGATTGGACCATTTGACAACCACAGCGCGCCTGGCCTGTTTGATCGGACCAGTGTGCGTGTGCTGCTTCCGTGCGACTGCCCAGCGGCATGTACCGACGCGGCAGCCTGTCGAAGCTGGGTGTATCGAAATGATTGGACCATTTGACAACCACAGCGCGCCTGGCCTGTTTGATCGGACCGGTGTGAGTGTGCTGCTTCCGTGCGACTGCCCAGCGGCATGTACCGACGCGGCAGCCTGTCGAAGCTGGGTGTATCGAAATGATTGGACCATTTGACAACCACAGCGCGCCTGGCCTGTTTGATCGGACCGGTGTGAGTGTGCTGCTTCCGTGCGACTGCCCAGCGGCATGTACCGACGCGGCAGCCTGTCTAAGCTGGGTGTATCGAAATGATTGGACCATTTGACAACCACAGCGCGCCTGGCCTGTTTGATCGGACTAGTGGGAGTGTGCTGCTTCCGTGCGACTGCCCAGCGGCATGTACGCCGCAGCCTGTCTCAGCTGGGTGTATCGAAATGATTGGACCATTTGACAAGCACAGCGCGCCTGGCCTGTTTAATCGGACCAGTGGGAGTGTGCTGCTTCCGTGCGACTGCCCAGCGGCATGTACCGACGCGGCAGCCTGTCTAAGCTGGGTGTATCGAAATGATTGGACCATTTGACAACCACAGCGCGCCTGGCCTGTTTGATCGGACCAGTGTGCGTGTGCTGCTCATGTAGCGACGCGGCAGCCTGTCGAAGCTGGGTGTATCGAAATGATTGGACCATTTGACAACCACAGCGCGCCTGGCCTGTTTGATCGGACCAGTGGGAGTGTGCTGCTCATGTACCGACGCGGCAGCCTGTCTAAGCTGGGTGTATCGAAATGATTGGACCATTTGACAACCACAGCGCGCCTGGCCTGTTTGATCGGACCGGTGTGAGTGTGCTGCTTCCGTGCGACTGCCCAGCGGCATGTACCGACGCGGCAGCCTGTCTAAGCTGGGTGTATCGAAATGATTGGACCATTTGACAACCACAGCGCGCCTGGCCTGTTTGATCGGACCGGTGTGAGTGTGCTGCTTCCGTGCGACTGCCCAGCGGCATGTACCGACGCGGCAGCCTGTCTAAGCTGGGTGTATCGAAATGATTGGACCATTTGACAACCACAGCGCGCCTGGCCTGTTTGATCGGACTAGTGGGAGTGTGCTGCTTCCGTGCGACTGCCCAGCGGCATGTACGCCGCAGCCTGTCTCAGCTGGGTGTATCGAAATGATTGGACCATTTGACAAGCACAGCGCGCCTGGCCTGTTTAATCGGACCAGTGGGAGTGTGCTGCTTCCGTGCGACTGCCCAGCGGCATGTACCGACGCGGCAGCCTGTCTAAGCTGGGTGTATCGAAATGATTGGACCATTTGACAACCACAGCGCGCCTGGCCTGTTTGATCGGACCAGTGTGCGTGTGCTGCTCATGTAGCGACGCGGCAGCCTGTCGAAGCTGGGTGTATCGAAATGATTGGACCATTTGACAACCACAGCGCGCCTGGCCTGTTTGATCGGACCAGTGTGCGTGTGCTGCTCATGTAGCGACGCGGCAGCCTGTCGAAGCTGGGTGTATCGAAATGATTGGACCATTTGACAACCACAGCGCGCCTGGCCTGTTTGATCGGACCAGTGGGAGTGTGCTGCTCATGTACCGACGCGGCAGCCTGTCTAAGCTGGGTGTACCGAAATGATTGGACCATTTGACAACCACAGCGCGCCTGGCCTGTTTGATCGGACCAGTGTAAGTGTGCTGCTTCCGTGCGACTGCCCAGCGGCATGTACCGACGCGGCAGCCTGTCGAAGCTGGGTGTATCGAAATGATTGGACCATTTGACAAGCACAGCGCGCCTGGCCTGTTTGATCGGACCAGTGTAAGTGTGCTGCTTCCGTGCGACTGCCCAGCGGCATGTACCGACGCGGCAGCCTGTCTAAGCTGGGTGTATCGAAATGATTGGACCATTTGACAACCACAGCGCGCCTGGCCTGTTTGATCGGACTAGTGGGAGTGTGCTGCTTCCGTGCGACTGCCCAGCGGCATGTACCGACGCGGCAGCCTGTCTAAGCTGGGTGTATCGAAATGATTGGACCATTTGACAACCACAGCGCGCCTGGCCTGTTTAATCGGACCAGTGGGAGTGTGCTGCTTCCGTGCGACTGCCCAGCGGCATGTACCGACGCGGCAGCCTGTCTAAGCTGGGTGTATCGAAATGATTGGACCATTTGACAACCACAGCGCGCCTGGCCTGTTTGATCGGACCAGTGTAAGTGTGCTGCTTCCGTGCGACTGCCCAGCGTCATGTACCGACGCGGCAGCCTGTCTAAGCTTGTCGTATCGAAATGATTGGACCATTTGACAAGCACAGCGCGCCTGGCCTGTTTGATCGGACCAGTGTGCGTGTGCTGCTTCCGTGCGACTGCCCATCGGCATGTACCGACGCGGCAGCCTGTCTAAGCTGGGTGTATCGAAATGATTGGACCATTTGACAACCACAGCGCGCCTGGCCTGTTTGATCGGACCAGTGTGCGTGTGCTGCTTCCGTGCGACTGCCCAGCGGCATGTACCGACGCGGCAGCCTGTCTAAGCTGGGTGTATCGAAATGATTGGACCATTTGACAAGCACAGCGCGCCTGGCCTGTTTAATCGGACCAGTGGGAGTGTGCTGCTCATGTACCGACGCGGCAGCCTGTCTAAGCTGGGTGTATCGAAATGATTGGACCATTTGACAAGCACAGCGCGCCTGGCCTGTTTGATCGGACCAGTGTGCGTGTGCTGCTCATGTACCGACGCGGCAGCCTGTCGAAGCTGGGTGTATCGAAATGATTGGACCATTTGACAACCACAGCGCGCCTGGCCTGTTTGATCGGACCAGTGGGAGTGTGCTGCTCATGTACCGACGCGGCAGCCTGTCTAAGCTGGGTGTATCGAAATGATTGGACCATTTGACAACCACAGCGCGCCTGGCCTGTTTGATCGGACCAGTGTGCGTGTGCTGCTTCCGTGCGACTGCCCAGCGGCATGTACCGACGCGGCAGCCTGTCGAAGCTGGGTGTATCGAAATGATTGGACCATTTGACAACCACAGCGCGCCTGGCCTGTTTGATCGGACCAGTGGGAGTGTGCTGCTTCCGTGCGACTGCCCAGCGGCATGTACCGACGCGGCAGCCTGTCGAAGCTGGGTGTATCGAAATGATTGGACCATTTGACAAGCACAGCGCGCCTGGCCTGTTTGATCGGACCAGTGTGCGTGTGCTGCTCATGTACCGACGCGGCAGCCTGTCTAAGCTGGGTGTATCGAAATGATTGGACCATTTGACAAGCACAGCGCGCTTGGCCTGTTTGATCGGACCAGTGTGTGTGTGCTGCTTCCGTGCGACTGCCCAGCGGCATGTACCGACGCGGCAGCCTGTCGAAGCTGGGTGTATCGAAATGATTGGACCATTTGACAACCACAGCGCGCCTGGCCTGTTTGATCGGACCAGTGGGAGTGTGCTGCTCATGTACCGACGCGGCAGCCTGTCGAAGCTGGGTGTATCGAAATGATTGGACCATTTGACAACCACAGCGCGCCTGGCCTGTTTGATCGGACCAGTGGGAGTGTGCTGCTTCCGTGCGACTGCCCAGCGGCATGTACCGACGCGGCAGCCTGTCGAAGCTGGGTGTATCGAAATGATTGGACCATTTGACAACCACAGCGCGCCTGGCCTGTTTGATCGGACCAGTGTGCGTGTGCTGCTCATGTACCGACGCGGCAGCCTGTCTAAGCTGGGTGTATCGAAATGATTGGACCATTTGACAAGCACAGCGCGCTTGGCCTGTTTGATCGGACCAGTGTGTGTGTGCTGCTTCCGTGCGACTGCCCAGCGGCATGTACCGACGCGGCAGCCTGTCGAAGCTGGGTGTATCGAAATGATTGGACCATTTGACAAGCACAGCGCGCCTGGCCTGTTTGATCGGACCAGTGTAAGTGTGCTGCTCATGTACCGACGCGGCAGCCTGTCTAAGCTGGGTGTATCGAAATGATTGGACCATTTGACAAGCACAGCGCGCTTGGCCTGTTTGATCGGACCAGTGTGTGTGTGCTGCTTCCGTGCGACTGCCCAGCGGCATGTACCGACGCGGCAGCCTGTCGAAGCTGGGTGTATCGAAATGATTGGACCATTTGACAACCACAGCGCGCCTGGCCTGTTTGATCGGACCAGTGGGAGTGTGCTGCTCATGTACCGACGCGGCAGCCTGTCGAAGCTGGGTGTATCGAAATGATTGGACCATTTGACAACCACAGCGCGCCTGGCCTGTTTGATCGGACCAGTGGGAGTGTGCTGCTTCCGTGCGACTGCCCAGCGGCATGTACCGACGCGGCAGCCTGTCGAAGCTGGGTGTATCGAAATGATTGGACCATTTGACAACCACAGCGCGCCTGGCCTGTTTGATCGGACCAGTGTGCGTGTGCTGCTCATGTACCGACGCGGCAGCCTGTCTAAGCTGGGTGTATCGAAATGATTGGACCATTTGACAAGCACAGCGCGCTTGGCCTGTTTGATCGGACCAGTGTGTGTGTGCTGCTTCCGTGCGACTGCCCAGCGGCATGTACCGACGCGGCAGCCTGTCGAAGCTGGGTGTATCGAAATGATTGGACCATTTGACAAGCACAGCGCGCCTGGCCTGTTTGATCGGACCAGTGTAAGTGTGCTGCTCATGTACCGACGCGGCAGCCTGTCTAAGCTGGGTGTATCGAAATGATTGGACCATTTGACAAGCACAGCGCGCCTGGCCTGTTTGATCGGACCAGTGTAAGTGTGCTGCTCATGTACCGACGCGGCAGCCTGTCGAAGCTGGGTGTATCGAAATGATTGGACCATTTGACAACCACAGCGCGCCTGGCCTGTTTGATCGGACCAGTGGGAGTGTGCTGCTCATGTACCGACGCGGCAGCCTGTCTAAGCTGGGTGTATCGAAATGATTGGACCATTTGACAACCACAGCGCGCCTGGCCTGTTTGATCGGACTAGTGGGAGTGTGCTGCTTCCGTGCGACTGCCCAGCGGCATGTACCGACGCGGCAGCCTGTCGAAGCTGGGTGTATCGAAATGATTGGACCATTTGACAACCACAGCGCGCCTGGCCTGTTTGATCGGACCAGTGGGAGTGTGCTGCTTCCGTGCGACTGCCCAGCGGCATGTACCGACGCGGCAGCCTGTCGAAGCTGGGTGTATCGAAATGATTGGACCATTTGACAAGCACAGCGCGCCTGGCCTGTTTGATCGGACCAGTGTGCGTGTGCTGCTCATGTACCGACGCGGCAGCCTGTCTAAGCTGGGTGTATCGAAATGATTGGACCATTTGACAAGCACAGCGCGCTTGGCCTGTTTGATCGGACCAGTGTGTGTGTGCTGCTTCCGTGCGACTGCCCAGCGGCATGTACCGACGCGGCAGCCTGTCGAAGCTGGGTGTATCGAAATGATTGGACCATTTGACAACCACAGCGCGCCTGGCCTGTTTGATCGGACCAGTGGGAGTGTGCTGCTCATGTACCGACGCGGCAGCCTGTCGAAGCTGGGTGTATCGAAATGATTGGACCATTTGACAACCACAGCGCGCCTGGCCTGTTTGATCGGACCAGTGGGAGTGTGCTGCTTCCGTGCGACTGCCCAGCGGCATGTACCGACGCGGCAGCCTGTCGAAGCTGGGTGTATCGAAATGATTGGACCATTTGACAACCACAGCGCGCCTGGCCTGTTTGATCGGACCAGTGTGCGTGTGCTGCTCATGTACCGACGCGGCAGCCTGTCTAAGCTGGGTGTATCGAAATGATTGGACCATTTGACAAGCACAGCGCGCTTGGCCTGTTTGATCGGACCAGTGTGTGTGTGCTGCTTCCGTGCGACTGCCCAGCGGCATGTACCGACGCGGCAGCCTGTCGAAGCTGGGTGTATCGAAATGATTGGACCATTTGACAACCACAGCGCGCCTGGCCTGTTTGATCGGACCAGTGTAAGTGTGCTGCTCATGTACCGACGCGGCAGCCTGTCTAAGCTGGGTGTATCGAAATGATTGGACCATTTGACAAGCACAGCGCGCCTGGCCTGTTTGATCGGACCAGTGTGCGTGTGCTGCTCATGTACCGACGCGGCAGCCTGTCGAAGCTGGGTGTATCGAAATGATTGGACCATTTGACAAGCACAGCGCGCCTGGCCTGTTTGATCGGACCAGTGTGCGTGTGCTGCTCATGTACCGACGTGGCAGCCTGTCTAAGCTGGGTGTATCGAAATGATTGGACCATTTGACAACCACAGCGCGCCTGGCCTGTTTGATCGGACCAGTGTGCGTGTGCTGCTTCCGTGCGACTGCCCAGCGGCATGTACCGACGCGGCAGCCTGTCGAAGCTGGGTGTATCGAAATGATTGGACCATTTGACAACCACAGCGCGCCTGGCCTGTTTGATCGGACCAGTGGGAGTGTGCTGCTTCCGTGCGACTGCCCAGCGGCATGTACCGACGCGGCAGCCTGTCGAAGCTGGGTGCATCGAAATGATTGGACCATTTGACAACCACAGCGCGCCTGGCCTGTTTGATCGGACCAGTGTGCGTGTGCTGCTCATGTACCGACGCGGCAGCCTGTCTAAGCTGGGTGTATCGAAATGATTGGACCATTTGACAAGCACAGCGCGCTTGGCCTGTTTGATCGGACCAGTGTGTGTGTGCTGCTTCCGTGCGACTGCCCAGCGGCATGTACCGACGCGGCAGCCTGTCGAAGCTGGGTGTATCGAAATGATTGGACCATTTGACAACCACAGCGCGCCTGGCCTGTTTGATCGGACCAGTGGGAGTGTGCTGCTCATGTACCGACGCGGCAGCCTGTCGAAGCTGGGTGTATCGAAATGATTGGACCATTTGACAACCACAGCGCGCCTGGCCTGTTTGATCGGACCAGTGGGAGTGTGCTGCTTCCGTGCGACTGCCCAGCGGCATGTACCGACGCGGCAGCCTGTCGAAGCTGGGTGTATCGAAATGATTGGACCATTTGACAACCACAGCGCGCCTGGCCTGTTTGATCGGACCAGTGTGCGTGTGCTGCTCATGTACCGACGCGGCAGCCTGTCTAAGCTGGGTGTATCGAAATGATTGGACCATTTGACAAGCACAGCGCGCTTGGCCTGTTTGATCGGACCAGTGTGTGTGTGCTGCTTCCGTGCGACTGCCCAGCGGCATGTACCGACGCGGCAGCCTGTCGAAGCTGGGTGTATCGAAATGATTGGACCATTTGACAACCACAGCGCGCCTGGCCTGTTTGATCGGACCAGTGTGCGTGTGCTGCTCATGTACCGACGCGGCAGCCTGTCGAAGCTGGGTGTATCGAAATGATTGGACCATTTGACAAGCACAGCGCGCTTGGCCTGTTTGATCGGACCAGTGTGTGTGTGCTGCTTCCGTGCGACTGCCCAGCGGCATGTACCGACGCGGCAGCCTGTCGAAGCTGGGTGTATCGAAATGATTGGACCATTTGACAACCACAGCGCGCCTGGCCTGTTTGATCGGACCAGTGGGAGTGTGCTGCTCATGTACCGACGCGGCAGCCTGTCGAAGCTGGGTGTATCGAAATGATTGGACCATTTGACAACCACAGCGCGCCTGGCCTGTTTGATCGGACCAGTGGGAGTGTGCTGCTTCCGTGCGACTGCCCAGCGGCATGTACCGACGCGGCAGCCTGTCGAAGCTGGGTGTATCGAAATGATTGGACCATTTGACAAGCACAGCGCGCCTGGCCTGTTTGATCGGACCAGTGTGCGTGTGCTGCTCATGTACCGACGCGGCAGCCTGTCGAAGCTGGGTGTATCGAAATGATTGGACCATTTGACAAGCACAGCGCGCTTGGCCTGTTTGATCGGACCAGTGTGTGTGTGCTGCTTCCGTGCGACTGCCCAGCGGCATGTACCGACGCGGCAGCCTGTCGAAGCTGGGTGTATCGAAATGATTGGACCATTTGACAACCACAGCGCGCCTGGCCTGTTTGATCGGACCAGTGGGAGTGTGCTGCTCATGTACCGACGCGGCAGCCTGTCGAAGCTGGGTGTATCGAAATGATTGGACCATTTGACAACCACAGCGCGCCTGGCCTGTTTGATCGGACCAGTGGGAGTGTGCTGCTTCCGTGCGACTGCCCAGCGGCATGTACCGACGCGGCAGCCTGTCGAAGCTGGGTGTATCGAAATGATTGGACCATTTGACAAGCACAGCGCGCCTGGCCTGTTTGATCGGACCAGTGTGCGTGTGCTGCTCATGTACCGACGCGGCAGCCTGTCGAAGCTGGGTGTATCGAAATGATTGGACCATTTGACAAGCACAGCGCGCTTGGCCTGTTTGATCGGACCAGTGTGTGTGTGCTGCTTCCGTGCGACTGCCCAGCGGCATGTACCGACGCGGCAGCCTGTCGAAGCTGGGTGTATCGAAATGATTGGACCATTTGACAACCACAGCGCGCCTGGCCTGTTTGATCGGACCAGTGTGCGTGTGCTGCTCATGTACCGACGCGGCAGCCTGTCTAAGCTGGGTGTATCGAAATGATTGGACCATTTGACAACCACAGCGCGCCTGGCCTGTTTGATCGGACCAGTGGGAGTGTGCTGCTTCCGTGCGACTGCCCAGCGGCATGTACCGACGCGGCAGCCTGTCCAAGCTGGGTGTATCGAAATGATTGGACCATTTGACAAGCACAGCGCGCCTGGCCTGTTTGATCGGACCAGTGTAAGTGTGCTGCTCATGTACCGACGCGGCAGCCTGTCTAAGCTGGGTGTATCGAAATGATTGGACCATTTGACAACCACAGCGCGCCTGGCCTGTTTGATCGGACCAGTGGGAGTGTGCTGCTCATGTACCGACGCGGCAGCCTGTCTAAGCTGGGTGTATCGAAATGATTGGACCATTTGACAACCACAGCGCGCCTGGCCTGTTTGATCGGACCAGTGGGAGTGTGCTGCTTCCGTGCGACTGCCCAGCGGCATGTACCGACGCGGCAGCCTGTCTAAGCTGGGTGTATCGAAATGATTGGACCATTTGACAACCACAGCGCGCCTGGCCTGTTTGATCGGACCAGTGGGAGTGTGCTGCTTCCGTGCGACTGCCCAGCGGCATGTACCGACGCGGCAGCCTGTCTAAGCTGGGTGTATCGAAATGATTGGACCATTTGACAAGCACAGCGCGCCTGGCCTGTTTGATCGGACCAGTGGGAGTGTGCTGCTCATGTACCGACGCGGCAGCCTGTCTAAGCTGGGTGTATCGAAATGATTGGACCATTTGACAACCACAGCGCGCCTGGCCTGTTTGATCGGACCAGTGGGAGTGTGCTGCTTCCGTGCGACTGCCCAGCGGCATGTACCGACGCGGCAGCCTGTCCAAGCTGGGTGTATCGAAATGATTGGACCATTTGACAAGCACAGCGCGCCTGGCCTGTTTGATCGGACCAGTGTAAGTGTGCTGCTCATGTACCGACGCGGCAGCCTGTCTAAGCTGGGTGTATCGAAATGATTGGACCATTTGACAACCACAGCGCGCCTGGCCTGTTTGATCGGACCAGTGGGAGTGTGCTGCTCATGTACCGACGCGGCAGCCTGTCTAAGCTGGGTGTATCGAAATGATTGGACCATTTGACAACCACAGCGCGCCTGGCCTGTTTGATCGGACCAGTGGGAGTGTGCTGCTTCCGTGCGACTGCCCAGCGGCATGAACCGACGCGGCAGCCTGTCGAAGCTGGGTGTATCGAAATGATTGGACCATTTGACAACCACAGCGCGCCTGGCCTGTTTGATCGGACCAGTGTGCGTGTGCTGCTCATGTACCGACGCGGCAGCCTGTCTAAGCTGGGTGTATCGAAATGATTGGACCATTTGACAACCACAGCGCGCCTGGCCTGTTTGATCGGACCAGTGTGCGTGTGCTGCTCATGTACCGACGCGGCAGCCTGTCTAAGCTGGGTGTATCGAAATGATTGGACCATTTGACAACCACAGCGCGCCTGGCCTGTTTGATCGGACCAGTGGGAGTGTGCTGCTTCCGTGCGACTGCCCAGCGGCATGTACCGACGCGGCAGCCTGTCCAAGCTGGGTGTATCGAAATGATTGGACCATTTGACAAGCACAGCGCGCCTGGCCTGTTTGATCGGACCAGTGTAAGTGTGCTGCTCATGTACCGACGCGGCAGCCTGTCTAAGCTGGGTGTATCGAAATGATTGGACCATTTGACAACCACAGCGCGCCTGGCCTGTTTGATCGGACCAGTGGGAGTGTGCTGCTCATGTACCGACGCGGCAGCCTGTCTAAGCTGGGTGTATCGAAATGATTGGACCATTTGACAACCACAGCGCGCCTGGCCTGTTTGATCGGACCAGTGGGAGTGTGCTGCTTCCGTGCGACTGCCCAGCGGCATGTACCGACGCGGCAGCCTGTCCAAGCTGGGTGTATCGAAATGATTGGACCATTTGACAAGCACAGCGCGCCTGGCCTGTTTGATCGGACCAGTGTGCGTGTGCTGCTCATGTACCGACGCGGCAGCCTGTCAAAGCTGGGTGTATCGAAATGATTGGACCATTTGACAACCACAGCGCGCCTGGCCTGTTTGATCGGACCAGTGGGAGTGTGCTGCTCATGTGCCGACGCGGCAGCCTGTCGAAGCTGGGTGTATCGAAATGATTGGACCATTTGACAACCACAGCGCGCCTGGCCTGTTTGATCGGACCAGTGGGAGTGTGCTGCTCATGTACCGACGCGGCAGCCTGTCTAAGCTGGGTGTATCGAAATGATTGGACCATTTGACAACCACAGCGCGCCTGGCCTGTTTGATCGGACCAGTGGGAGTGTGCTGCTCATGTACCGACGCGGCAGCCTGTCTAAGCTGGGTGTATCGAAATGATTGGACCATTTGACAACCACAGCGCGCCTGGCCTGTTTGATCGGACCAGTGGGAGTGTGCTGCTCATGTACCGACGCGGCAGCCTGTCTAAGCTGGGTGTATCGAAATGATTGGACCATTTGACAACCACAGCGCGCCTGGCCTGTTTGATCGGACCAGTGGGAGTGTGCTGCTTCCGTGCGACTGCCCAGCGGCATGTACCGACGCGGCAGCCTGTCGAAGCTGGGTGTATCGAAATGATTGGACCATTTGACAAGCACAGCGCGCCTGGCCTGTTTGATCGGACCAGTGTGCGTGTGCTGCTCATGTACCGACGCGGCAGCCTGTCTAAGCTGGGTGTATCGAAATGATTGGACCATTTGACAACCACAGCGCGCCTGGCCTGTTTGATCGGACCAGTGGGAGTGTGCTGCTCATGTACCGACGCGGCAGCCTGTCGAAGCTGGGTGTATCGAAATGATTGGACCATTTGACAACCACAGCGCGCCTGGCCTGTTTGATCGGACCAGTGGGAGTGTGCTGCTTCCGTGCGACTGCCCAGCGGCATGAACCGACGCGGCAGCCTGTCGAAGCTGGGTGTATCGAAATGATTGGACCATTTGACAACCACAGCGCGCCTGGCCTGTTTGATCGGACCAGTGTGCGTGTGCTGCTCATGTACCGACGCGGCAGCCTGTCTAAGCTGGGTGTATCGAAATGATTGGACCATTTGACAACCACAGCGCGCCTGGCCTGTTTGATCGGACCAGTGTGCGTGTGCTGCTCATGTACCGACGCGGCAGCCTGTCTAAGCTGGGTGTATCGAAATGATTGGACCATTTGACAACCACAGCGCGCCTGGCCTGTTTGATCGGACCAGTGGGAGTGTGCTGCTTCCGTGCGACTGCCCAGCGGCATGTACCGACGCGGCAGCCTGTCTAAGCTGGGTGTACCGAAATGATTGGACCATTTGACAAGCACAGCGCGCCTGGCCTGTTTGATCGGACCAGTGTAAGTGTGCTGCTTCCGTGCGACTGCCCAGCGGCATGTACCGACGCGGCAGCCTGTCGAAGCTGGGTGTATCGAAATGATTGGACCATTTGACAAGCACAGCGTGCCTGGCCTGTTTGATCGGACCAGTGTGCGTGTGCTGCTTCCGTGCGACTGCCCAGCGGCATGTACCGACGCGGCAGCCTGTCTAAGCTGGGTGTATCGAAATGATTGGACCATTTGACAAGCACAGCGCGCCTGGCCTGTTTGATCGGACCAGTGGGAGTGTGCTGCTCATGTACCGACGCGGCAGCCTGTCTAAGCTGGGTGTACCGAAATGATTGGACCATTTGACAACCACAGCGCGCCTGGCCTGTTTGATCGGACCAGTGGGAGTGTGCTGCTTCCGTGCGACTGCCCAGCGGCATGTACCGACGCGGCAGCCTGTCGAAGCTGGGTGTATCGAAATGATTGGACCATTTGACAACCACAGCGCGCCTGGCCTGTTTGATCGGACCAGTGTGCGTGTGCTGCTCATGTACCGACGCGGCAGCCTGTCGAAGCTGGGTGTATCGAAATGATTGGACCATTTGACAACCACAGCGCGCCTGGCCTGTTTGATCGGACCAGTGGGAGTGTGCTGCTCATGTACCGACGCGGCAGCCTGTCTAAGCTGGGTGTATCGAAATGATTGGACCATTTGACAACCACAGCGCGCCTGGCCTGTTTGATCGGACCAGTGGGAGTGTGCTGCTTCCGTGCGACTGCCCAGCGGCATGTACCGACGCGGCAGCCTGTCGAAGCTGGGTGTATCGAAATGATTGGACCATTTGACAAGCACAGCGCGCCTGGCCTGTTTGATCGGACCAGTGTGCGTGTGCTGCTCATGTACCGACGCGGCAGCCTGTCTAAGCTGGGTGTATCGAAATGATTGGACCATTTGACAACCACAGCGCGCCTGGCCTGTTTGATCGGACCAGTGGGAGTGTGCTGCTCATGTACCGACGCGGCAGCCTGTCGAAGCTGGGTGTATCGAAATGATTGGACCATTTGACAACCACAGCGCGCCTGGCCTGTTTGATCGGACCAGTGGGAGTGTGCTGCTTCCGTGCGACTGCCCAGCGGCATGTACCGACGCGGCAGCCTGTCGAAGCTGGGTGTATCGAAATGATTGGACCATTTGACAACCACAGCGCGCCTGGCCTGTTTGATCGGACCAGTGTGCGTGTGCTGCTCATGTACCGACGCGGCAGCCTGTCTAAGCTGGGTGTATCGAAATGATTGGACCATTTGACAACCACAGCGCGCCTGGCCTGTTTGATCGGACCAGTGTGCGTGTGCTGCTCATGTACCGACGCGGCAGCCTGTCTAAGCTGGGTGTATCGAAATGATTGGACCATTTGACAACCACAGCGCGCCTGGCCTGTTTGATCGGACCAGTGGGAGTGTGCTGCTTCCGTGCGACTGCCCAGCGGCATGTACCGACGCGGCAGCCTGTCTAAGCTGGGTGTACCGAAATGATTGGACCATTTGACAAGCACAGCGCGCCTGGCCTGTTTGATCGGACCAGTGTAAGTGTGCTGCTTCCGTGCGACTGCCCAGCGGCATGTACCGACGCGGCAGCCTGTCGAAGCTGGGTGTATCGAAATGATTGGACCATTTGACAACCACAGCGCGCCTGGCCTGTTTGATCGGACCAGTGGGAGTGTGCTGCTTCCGTGCGACTGCCCAGCGGCATGTACCGACGCGGCAGCCTGTCTAAGCTGGGTGTATCGAAATGATTGGACCATTTGACAACCACAGCGCGCCTGGCCTGTTTGATCGGACCAGTGGGAGTGTGCTGCTCATGTACCGACGCGGCAGCCTGTCTAAGCTGGGTGTACCGAAATGATTGGACCATTTGACAACCACAGCGCGCCTGGCCTGTTTGATCGGACCAGTGGGAGTGTGCTGCTCATGTACCGACGCGGCAGCCTGTCTAAGCTGGGTGTACCGAAATGATTGGACCATTTGACAAGCACAGCGCGCCTGGCCTGTTTGATCGGACCAGTGTGTGTGTGCTGCTTCCGTGCGACTGCCCAGCGGCATGTACCGACGCGGCAGCCTGTCGAAGCTGGGTGTATCGAAATGATTGGACCATTTGACAACCACAGCGCGCCTGGCCTGTTTGATCGGACCAGTGTGCGTGTGCTGCTCATGTACCGACGCGGCAGCCTGTCTAAGCTGGGTGTATCGAAATGATTGGACCATTTGACAACCACAGCGCGCCTGGCCTGTTTGATCGGACCAGTGGGAGTGTGCTGCTCATGTACCGACGCGGCAGCCTGTCTAAGCTGGGTGTATCGAAATGATTGGACCATTTGACAACCACAGCGCGCCTGGCCTGTTTGATCGGACCAGTGGGAGTGTGCTGCTCATGTACCGACGCGGCAGCCTGTCTAAGCTGGGTGTACCGAAATGATTGGACCATTTGACAAGCACAGCGCGCCTGGCCTGTTTGATCGGACCAGTGTAAGTGTGCTGCTTCCGTGCGACTGCCCAGCGGCATGTACCGACGCGGCAGCCTGTCGAAGCTGGGTGTATCGAAATGATTGGACCATTTGACAAGCACAGCGCGCCTGGCCTGTTTGATCGGACCAGTGTGCGTGTGCTGCTTCCGTGCGACTGCCCAGCGGCATGTACCGACGCGGCAGCCTGTCTAAGCTGGGTGTATCGAAATGATTGGACCATTTGACAACCACAGCGCGCCTGGCCTGTTTGATCGGACCAGTGGGAGTGTGCTGCTCATGTACCGACGCGGCAGCCTGTCTAAGCTGGGTGTACCGAAATGATTGGACCATTTGACAACCACAGCGCGCCTGGCCTGTTTGATCGGACCAGTGGGAGTGTGCTGCTCATGTACCGACGCGGCAGCCTGTCTAAGCTGGGTGTACCGAAATGATTGGACCATTTGACAACCACAGCGCGCCTGGCCTGTTTGATCGGACCAGTGGGAGTGTGCTGCTCATGTACCGACGCGGCAGCCTGTCTAAGCTGGGTGTACCGAAATGATTGGACCATTTGACAAGCACAGCGCGCCTGGCCTGTTTGATCGGACCAGTGTGTGTGTGCTGCTTCCGTGCGACTGCCCAGCGGCATGTACCGACGCGGCAGCCTGTCGAAGCTGGGTGTATCGAAATGATTGGACCATTTGACAACCACAGCGCGCCTGGCCTGTTTGATCGGACCAGTGGGAGTGTGCTGCTCATGTACCGACGCGGCAGCCTGTCTAAGCTGGGTGTATCGAAATGATTGGACCATTTGACAACCACAGCGCGCCTGGCCTGTTTGATCGGACCAGTGGGAGTGTGCTGCTTCCGTGCGACTGCCCAGCGGCATGTACCGACGCGGCAGCCTGTCTAAGCTGGGTGTATCGAAATGATTGGACCATTTGACAACCACAGCGCGCCTGGCCTGTTTGATCGGACCAGTGGGAGTGTGCTGCTTCCGTGCGACTGCCCAGCGGCATGTACCGACGCGGCAGCCTGTCTAAGCTGGGTGTATCGAAATGATTGGACCATTTGACAACCACAGCGCGCCTGGCCTGTTTGATCGGACCAGTGTGAGTGTGCTGCTTCCGTGCGACTGCCCAGCGGCATGTACCGACGCGGCAGCTGGGTGTATCGAAATGATTGGACCATTTGACAACCACAGCGCGCCTGGCCTGTTTGATCGGACCAGTGTGCGTGTGCTGCTCATGTACCGACGCGGCAGCCTGTCAAAGCTGGGTGTATCGAAATGATTGGACCATTTGACAACCACAGCGCGCCTGGCCTGTTTGATCGGACCAGTGGGAGTGTGCTGCTCATGTACCGACGCGGCAGCCTGTCTAAGCTGGGTGTACCGAAATGATTGGACCATTTGACAACCACAGCGCGCCTGGCCTGTTTGATCGGACCAGTGGGAGTGTGCTGCTCATGTACCGACGCGGCAGCCTGTCTAAGCTGGGTGTACCGAAATGATTGGACCATTTGACAAGCACAGCGCGCCTGGCCTGTTTGATCGGACCAGTGTGTGTGTGCTGCTTCCGTGCGACTGCCCAGCGGCATGTACCGACGCGGCAGCCTGTCGAAGCTGGGTGTATCGAAATGATTGGACCATTTGACAACCACAGCGCGCCTGGCCTGTTTGATCGGACCAGTGTGCGTGTGCTGCTCATGTACCGACGCGGCAGCCTGTCTAAGCTGGGTGTATCGAAATGATTGGACCATTTGACAACCACAGCGCGCCTGGCCTGTTTGATCGGACCAGTGGGAGTGTGCTGCTCATGTACCGACGCGGCAGCCTGTCGAAGCTGGGTGTACCGAAATGATTGGACCATTTGACAACCACAGCGCGCCTGGCCTGTTTGATCGGACCAGTGGGAGTGTGCTGCTCATGTACCGACGCGGCAGCCTGTCTAAGCTGGGTGTATCGAAATGATTGGACCATTTGACAACCACAGCGCGCCTGGCCTGTTTGATCGGACCAGTGGGAGTGTGCTGCTTCCGTGCGACTGCCCAGCGGCATGTACCGACGCGGCAGCCTGTCTAAGCTGGGTGTATCGAAATGATTGGACCATTTGACAAGCACAGCGCGCCTGGCCTGTTTGATCGGACCAGTGGGAGTGTGCTGCTTCCGTGCGACTGCCCAGCGGCATGTACCGACGCGGCAGCCTGTCTAAGCTGGGTGTATCGAAATGATTGGACCATTTGACAACCACAGCGCGCCTGGCCTGTTTGATCGGACCAGTGGGAGTGTGCTGCTCATGTACCGACGCGGCAGCCTGTCTAAGCTGGGTGTACCGAAATGATTGGACCATTTGACAACCACAGCGCGCCTGGCCTGTTTGATCGGACCAGTGTGTGTGTGCTGCTTCCGTGCGACTGCCCAGCGGCATGTACCGACGCGGCAGCCTGTCGAAGCTGGGTGTATCGAAATGATTGGACCATTTGACAACCACAGCGCGCCTGGCCTGTTTGATCGGACCAGTGTGCGTGTGCTGCTCATGTACCGACGCGGCAGCCTGTCTAAGCTGGGTGTATCGAAATGATTGGACCATTTGACAACCACAGCGCGCCTGGCCTGTTTGATCGGACCAGTGGGAGTGTGCTGCTCATGTACCGACGCGGCAGCCTGTCGAAGCTGGGTGTATCGAAATGATTGGACCATTTGACAACCACAGCGCGCCTGGCCTGTTTGATCGGACCAGTGGGAGTGTGCTGCTCATGTACCGACGCGGCAGCCTGTCTAAGCTGGGTGTACCGAAATGATTGGACCATTTGACAAGCACAGCGCGCCTGGCCTGTTTGATCGGACCAGTGTGTGTGTGCTGCTTCCGTGCGACTGCCCAGCGGCATGTACCGACGCGGCAGCCTGTCGAAGCTGGGTGTATCGAAATGATTGGACCATTTGACAACCACAGCGCGCCTGGCCTGTTTGATCGGACCAGTGTGCGTGTGCTGCTCATGTACCGACGCGGCAGCCTGTCTAAGCTGGGTGTATCGAAATGATTGGACCATTTGACAACCACAGCGCGCCTGGCCTGTTTGATCGGACCAGTGGGAGTGTGCTGCTCATGTACCGACGCGGCAGCCTGTCGAAGCTGGGTGTACCGAAATGATTGGACCATTTGACAACCACAGCGCGCCTGGCCTGTTTGATCGGACCAGTGGGAGTGTGCTGCTCATGTACCGACGCGGCAGCCTGTCTAAGCTGGGTGTATCGAAATGATTGGACCATTTGACAACCACAGCGCGCCTGGCCTGTTTGATCGGACCAGTGGGAGTGTGCTGCTTCCGTGCGACTGCCCAGCGGCATGTACCGACGCGGCAGCCTGTCTAAGCTGGGTGTATCGAAATGATTGGACCATTTGACAAGCACAGCGCGCCTGGCCTGTTTGATCGGACCAGTGGGAGTGTGCTGCTTCCGTGCGACTGCCCAGCGGCATGTACCGACGCGGCAGCCTGTCTAAGCTGGGTGTATCGAAATGATTGGACCATTTGACAACCACAGCGCGCCTGGCCTGTTTGATCGGACCAGTGGGAGTGTGCTGCTCATGTACCGACGCGGCAGCCTGTCTAAGCTGGGTGTACCGAAATGATTGGACCATTTGACAAGCACAGCGCGCCTGGCCTGTTTGATCGGACCAGTGTGTGTGTGCTGCTTCCGTGCGACTGCCCAGCGGCATGTACCGACGCGGCAGCCTGTCGAAGCTGGGTGTATCGAAATGATTGGACCATTTGACAACCACAGCGCGCCTGGCCTGTTTGATCGGACCAGTGTGCGTGTGCTGCTCATGTACCGACGCGGCAGCCTGTCTAAGCTGGGTGTATCGAAATGATTGGACCATTTGACAACCACAGCGCGCCTGGCCTGTTTGATCGGACCAGTGGGAGTGTGCTGCTCATGTACCGACGCGGCAGCCTGTCGAAGCTGGGTGTATCGAAATGATTGGACCATTTGACAACCACAGCGCGCCTGGCCTGTTTGATCGGACCAGTGGGAGTGTGCTGCTCATGTACCGACGCGGCAGCCTGTCTAAGCTGGGTGTATCGAAATGATTGGACCATTTGACAACCACAGCGCGCCTGGCCTGTTTGATCGGACCAGTGGGAGTGTGCTGCTTCCGTGCGACTGCCCAGCGGCATGTACCGACGCGGCAGCCTGTCGAAGCTGGGTGTATCGAAATGATTGGACCATTTGACAAGCACAGCGCGCCTGGCCTGTTTGATCGGACCAGTGTGCGTGTGCTGCTTCCGTGCGACTGCCCAGCGGCATGTACCGACGCGGCAGCCTGTCTAAGCTGGGTGTATCGAAATGATTGGACCATTTGACAACCACAGCGCGCCTGGCCTGTTTGATCGGACCAGTGGGAGTGTGCTGCTCATGTACCGACGCGGCAGCCTGTCTAAGCTGGGTGTACCGAAATGATTGGACCATTTGACAACCACAGCGCGCCTGGCCTGTTTGATCGGACCAGTGGGAGTGTGCTGCTCATGTACCGACGCGGCAGCCTGTCTAAGCTGGGTGTACCGAAATGATTGGACCATTTGACAAGCACAGCGCGCCTGGCCTGTTTGATCGGACCAGTGTGTGTGTGCTGCTTCCGTGCGACTGCCCAGCGGCATGTACCGACGCGGCAGCCTGTCGAAGCTGGGTGTATCGAAATGATTGGACCATTTGACAAGCACAGCGCGCCTGGCCTGTTTGATCGGACCAGTGTGCGTGTGCTGCTTCCGTGCGACTGCCCAGCGGCATGTACCGACGCGGCAGCCTGTCTAAGCTGGGTGTATCGAAATGATTGGACCATTTGACAACCACAGCGCGCCTGGCCTGTTTGATCGGACCAGTGGGAGTGTGCTGCTCATGTACCGACGCGGCAGCCTGTCTAAGCTGGGTGTATCGAAATGATTGGACCATTTGACAACCACAGCGCGCCTGGCCTGTTTGATCGGACCAGTGGGAGTGTGCTGCTTCCGTGCGACTGCCCAGCGGCATGTACCGACGCGGCAGCCTGTCCAAGCTGGGTGTATCGAAATGATTGGACCATTTGACAAGCACAGCGCGCCTGGCCTGTTTGATCGGACCAGTGTGCGTGTGCTGCTTCCGTGCGACTGCCCAGCGGCATGTACCGACGCGGCAGCCTGTCTAAGCTGGGTGTATCGAAATGATTGGACCATTTGACAACCACAGCGCGCCTGGCCTGTTTGATCGGACCAGTGGGAGTGTGCTGCTCATGTACCGACGCGGCAGCCTGTCTAAGCTGGGTGTATCGAAATGATTGGACCATTTGACAACCACAGCGCGCCTGGCCTGTTTGATCGGACCAGTGGGAGTGTGCTGCTCATGTACCGACGCGGCAGCCTGTCGAAGCTGGGTGTATCGAAATGATTGGACCATTTGACAAGCACAGCGCGCCTGGCCTGTTTGATCGGACCAGTGTGCGTGTGCTGCTTCCGTGCGACTGCCCAGCGGCATGTACCGACGCGGCAGCCTGTCTAAGCTGGGTGTATCGAAATGATTGGACCATTTGACAACCACAGCGCGCCTGGCCTGTTTGATCGGACCAGTGGGAGTGTGCTGCTCATGTACCGACGCGGCAGCCTGTCTAAGCTGGGTGTATCGAAATGATTGGACCATTTGACAACCACAGCGCGCCTGGCCTGTTTGATCGGACCAGTGGGAGTGTGCTGCTTCCGTGCGACTGCCCAGCGGCATGTACCGACGCGGCAGCCTGTCGAAGCTGGGTGTATCGAAATGATTGGACCATTTGACAAGCACAGCGCGCCTGGCCTGTTTGATCGGACCAGTGTGCGTGTGCTGCTTCCGTGCGACTGCCCAGCGGCATGTACCGACGCGGCAGCCTGTCTAAGCTGGGTGTATCGAAATGATTGGACCATTTGACAACCACAGCGCGCCTGGCCTGTTTGATCGGACCAGTGGGAGTGTGCTGCTCATGTACCGACGCGGCAGCCTGTCTAAGCTGGGTGTATCGAAATGATTGGACCATTTGACAACCACAGCGCGCCTGGCCTGTTTGATCGGACCAGTGGGAGTGTGCTGCTTCCGTGCGACTGCCCAGCGGCATGTACCGACGCGGCAGCCTGTCGAAGCTGGGTGTATCGAAATGATTGGACCATTTGACAAGCACAGCGCGCCTGGCCTGTTTGATCGGACCAGTGTGCGTGTGCTGCTTCCGTGCGACTGCCCAGCGGCATGTACCGACGCGGCAGCCTGTCTAAGCTGGGTGTATCGAAATGATTGGACCATTTGACAACCACAGCGCGCCTGGCCTGTTTGATCGGACCAGTGGGAGTGTGCTGCTCATGTACCGACGCGGCAGCCTGTCTAAGCTGGGTGTATCGAAATGATTGGACCATTTGACAACCACAGCGCGCCTGGCCTGTTTGATCGGACCAGTGGGAGTGTGCTGCTTCCGTGCGACTGCCCAGCGGCATGTACCGACGCGGCAGCCTGTCGAAGCTGGGTGTATCGAAATGATTGGACCATTTGACAACCACAGCGCGCCTGGCCTGTTTGATCGGACCAGTGGGAGTGTGCTGCTCATGTACCGACGCGGCAGCCTGTCTAAGCTGGGTGTATCGAAATGATTGGACCATTTGACAACCACAGCGCGCCTGGCCTGTTTGATCGGACCAGTGGGAGTGTGCTGCTTCCGTGCGACTGCCCAGCGGCATGTACCGACGCGGCAGCCTGTCGAAGCTGGGTGTATCGAAATGATTGGACCATTTGACAAGCACAGCGCGCCTGGCCTGTTTGATCGGACCAGTGTGCGTGTGCTGCTTCCGTGCGACTGCCCAGCGGCATGTACCGACGCGGCAGCCTGTCTAAGCTGGGTGTATCGAAATGATTGGACCATTTGACAAGCACAGCGCCCCTGGCCTGTTTGATCGGACCAGTGGGAGTGTGCTGCTCATGTACCGACGCGGCAGCCTGTCTAAGCTGGGTGTATCGAAATGATTGGACCATTTGACAACCACAGCGCGCCTGGCCTGTTTGATCGGACCAGTGGGAGTGTGCTGCTCATGTACCGACGCGGCAGCCTGTCTAAGCTGGGTGTATCGAAATGATTGGACCATTTGACAACCACAGCGCGCCTGGCCTGTTTGATCGGACCAGTGTGCGTGTGCTGCTCATGTACCGACGCGGCAGCCTGTCTAAGCTGGGTGTATCGAAATGATTGGACCATTTGACAACCACAGCGCGCCTGGCCTGTTTGATCGGACCAGTGTGCGTGTGCTGCTTCCGTGCGACTGCCCAGCGGCATGTACCGACGCGGCAGCCTGTCGAAGCTGGGTGTATCGAAATGATTGGACCATTTGACAAGCACAGCGCGCCTGGCCTGTTTGATCGGACCAGTGGGAGTGTGCTGCTTCCGTGCGACTGCCCAGCGGCATGTACCGACGCGGCAGCCTGTCTAAGCTGGGTGTATCGAAATGATTGGACCATTTGACAACCACAGCGCGCCTGGCCTGTTTGATCGGACCAGTGGGAGTGTGCTGCTCATGTACCGACGCGGCAGCCTGTCTAAGCTGGGTGTACCGAAATGATTGGACCATTTGACAACCACAGCGCGCCTGGCCTGTTTGATCGGACCAGTGGGAGTGTGCTGCTCATGTACCGACGCGGCAGCCTGTCTAAGCTGGGTGTACCGAAATGATTGGACCATTTGACAAGCACAGCGCGCCTGGCCTGTTTGATCGGACCAGTGTGCGTGTGCTGCTTCCGTGCGACTGCCCAGCGGCATGTACCGACGCGGCAGCCTGTCTAAGCTGGGTGTATCGAAATGATTGGACCATTTGACAAGCACAGCGCGCCTGGCCTGTTTGATCGGACCAGTGGGAGTGTGCTGCTTCCGTGCGACTGCCCAGCGGCATGTACCGACGCGGCAGCCTGTCTAAGCTGGGTGTATCGAAATGATTGGACCATTTGACAAGCACAGCGCGCCTGGCCTGTTTGATCGGACCAGTGGGAGTGTGCTGCTTCCGTGCGACTGCCCAGCGGCATGTACCGACGCGGCAGCCTGTCGAAGCTGGGTGTATCGAAATGATTGAACCATTTGACAACCACAGCGCGCCTGGCCTGTTTGATCGGACCAGTGTGAGTGTGCTGCTTCCGTGCGACTGCCCAGCGGCATGTACCGACGCGGCAGCCTGTCTAAGCTGGGTGTATCGAAATGATTGGACCATTTGACAAGCACAGCGCGCCTGGCCTGTTTGATCGGACCAGTGTGCGTGTGCTGCTTCCGTGCGACTGCCCAGCGGCATGTACCGACGCGGCAGCCTGTCTAAGCTGGGTGTATCGAAATGATTGGACCATTTGACAACCACAGCGCGCCTGGCCTGTTTGATCGGACCAGTGTGCGTGTGCTGCTTCCGTGCGACTGCCCAGCGGCATGTACCGACGCGGCAGCCTGTCGAAGCTGGGTGTATCGAAATGATTGGACCATTTGACAAGCACAGCGCGCCTGGCCTGTTTGATCGGACCAGTGGGAGTGTGCTGCTTCCGTGCGACTGCCCAGCGGCATGTACCGACGCGGCAGCCTGTCTAAGCTGGGTGTATCGAAATGATTGGACCATTTGACAACCACAGCGCGCCTGGCCTGTTTGATCGGACCAGTGGGAGTGTGCTGCTCATGTACCGACGCGGCAGCCTGTCTAAGCTGGGTGTACCGAAATGATTGGACCATTTGACAACCACAGCGCGCCTGGCCTGTTTGATCGGACCAGTGGGAGTGTGCTGCTCATGTACCGACGCGGCAGCCTGTCTAAGCTGGGTGTACCGAAATGATTGGACCATTTGACAAGCACAGCGCGCCTGGCCTGTTTGATCGGACCAGTGGGAGTGTGCTGCTCATGTACCGACGCGGCAGCCTGTCTAAGCTGGGTGTACCGAAATGATTGGACCATTTGACAACCACAGCGCGCCTGGCCTGTTTGATCGGACCAGTGGGAGTGTGCTGCTCATGTACCGACGCGGCAGCCTGTCTAAGCTGGGTGTACCGAAATGATTGGACCATTTGACAAGCACAGCGCGCCTGGCCTGTTTGATCGGACCAGTGTGCGTGTGCTGCTTCCGTGCGACTGCCCAGCGGCATGTACCGACGCGGCAGCCTGTCTAAGCTGGGTGTATCGAAATGATTGGACCATTTGACAAGCACAGCGCGCCTGGCCTGTTTGATCGGACCAGTGGGAGTGTGCTGCTTCCGTGCGACTGCCCAGCGGCATGTACCGACGCGGCAGCCTGTCTAAGCTGGGTGTATCGAAATGATTGGACCATTTGACAAGCACAGCGCGCCTGGCCTGTTTGATCGGACCAGTGGGAGTGTGCTGCTTCCGTGCGACTGCCCAGCGGCATGTACCGACGCGGCAGCCTGTCGAAGCTGGGTGTATCGAAATGATTGAACCATTTGACAACCACAGCGCGCCTGGCCTGTTTGATCGGACCAGTGTGAGTGTGCTGCTTCCGTGCGACTGCCCAGCGGCATGTACCGACGCGGCAGCCTGTCTAAGCTGGGTGTATCGAAATGATTGGACCATTTGACAACCACAGCGCGCCTGGCCTGTTTGATCGGACCAGTGTGCGTGTGCTGCTTCCGTGCGACTGCCCAGCGGCATGTACCGACGCGGCAGCCTGTCGAAGCTGGGTGTATCGAAATGATTGGACCATTTGACAAGCACAGCGCGCCTGGCCTGTTTGATCGGACCAGTGGGAGTGTGCTGCTTCCGTGCGACTGCCCAGCGGCATGTACCGACGCGGCAGCCTGTCTAAGCTGGGTGTATCGAAATGATTGGACCATTTGACAACCACAGCGCGCCTGGCCTGTTTGATCGGACCAGTGGGAGTGTGCTGCTCATGTACCGACGCGGCAGCCTGTCTAAGCTGGGTGTACCGAAATGATTGGACCATTTGACAACCACAGCGCGCCTGGCCTGTTTGATCGGACCAGTGGGAGTGTGCTGCTCATGTACCGACGCGGCAGCCTGTCTAAGCTGGGTGTACCGAAATGATTGGACCATTTGACAAGCACAGCGCGCCTGGCCTGTTTGATCGGACCAGTGTGCGTGTGCTGCTCATGTACCGACGCGGCAGCCTGTCTAAGCTGGGTGTATCGAAATGATTGGACCATTTGACAACCACAGCGCGCCTGGCCTGTTTGATCGGACCAGTGTGCGTGTGCTGCTTCCGTGCGACTGCCCAGCGGCATGTACCGACGCGGCAGCCTGTCGAAGCTGGGTGTATCGAAATGATTGGACCATTTGACAAGCACAGCGCGCCTGGCCTGTTTGATCGGACCAGTGGGAGTGTGCTGCTTCCGTGCGACTGCCCAGCGGCATGTACCGACGCGGCAGCCTGTCTAAGCTGGGTGTATCGAAATGATTGGACCATTTGACAACCACAGCGCGCCTGGCCTGTTTGATCGGACCAGTGGGAGTGTGCTGCTCATGTACCGACGCGGCAGCCTGTCTAAGCTGGGTGTACCGAAATGATTGGACCATTTGACAACCACAGCGCGCCTGGCCTGTTTGATCGGACCAGTGGGAGTGTGCTGCTCATGTACCGACGCGGCAGCCTGTCTAAGCTGGGTGTACCGAAATGATTGGACCATTTGACAAGCACAGCGCGCCTGGCCTGTTTGATCGGACCAGTGTGCGTGTGCTGCTTCCGTGCGACTGCCCAGCGGCATGTACCGACGCGGCAGCCTGTCTAAGCTGGGTGTATCGAAATGATTGGACCATTTGACAAGCACAGCGCGCCTGGCCTGTTTGATCGGACCAGTGGGAGTGTGCTGCTTCCGTGCGACTGCCCAGCGGCATGTACCGACGCGGCAGCCTGTCTAAGCTGGGTGTATCGAAATGATTGGACCATTTGACAAGCACAGCGCGCCTGGCCTGTTTGATCGGACCAGTGGGAGTGTGCTGCTTCCGTGCGACTGCCCAGCGGCATGTACCGACGCGGCAGCCTGTCGAAGCTGGGTGTATCGAAATGATTGAACCATTTGACAACCACAGCGCGCCTGGCCTGTTTGATCGGACCAGTGTGAGTGTGCTGCTTCCGTGCGACTGCCCAGCGGCATGTACCGACGCGGCAGCCTGTCTAAGCTGGGTGTATCGAAATGATTGGACCATTTGACAAGCACAGCGCGCCTGGCCTGTTTGATCGGACCAGTGTGCGTGTGCTGCTTCCGTGCGACTGCCCAGCGGCATGTACCGACGCGGCAGCCTGTCTAAGCTGGGTGTATCGAAATGATTGGACCATTTGACAACCACAGCGCGCCTGGCCTGTTTGATCGGACCAGTGTGCGTGTGCTGCTTCCGTGCGACTGCCCAGCGGCATGTACCGACGCGGCAGCCTGTCGAAGCTGGGTGTATCGAAATGATTGGACCATTTGACAAGCACAGCGCGCCTGGCCTGTTTGATCGGACCAGTGGGAGTGTGCTGCTTCCGTGCGACTGCCCAGCGGCATGTACCGACGCGGCAGCCTGTCTAAGCTGGGTGTATCGAAATGATTGGACCATTTGACAACCACAGCGCGCCTGGCCTGTTTGATCGGACCAGTGGGAGTGTGCTGCTCATGTACCGACGCGGCAGCCTGTCTAAGCTGGGTGTACCGAAATGATTGGACCATTTGACAACCACAGCGCGCCTGGCCTGTTTGATCGGACCAGTGGGAGTGTGCTGCTCATGTACCGACGCGGCAGCCTGTCTAAGCTGGGTGTACCGAAATGATTGGACCATTTGACAAGCACAGCGCGCCTGGCCTGTTTGATCGGACCAGTGTGTGTGTGCTGCTTCCGTGCGACTGCCCAGCGGCATGTACCGACGCGGCAGCCTGTCGAAGCTGGGTGTATCGAAATGATTGAACCATTTGACAACCACAGCGCGCCTGGCCTGTTTGATCGGACCAGTGTGAGTGTGCTGCTTCCGTGCGACTGCCCAGCGGCATGTACCGACGCGGCAGCCTGTCTAAGCTGGGTGTATCGAAATGATTGGACCATTTGACAAGCACAGCGCGCCTGGCCTGTTTGATCGGACCAGTGGGAGTGTGCTGCTTCCGTGCGACTGCCCAGCGGCATGTACCGACGCGGCAGCCTGTCTAAGCTGGGTGTATCGAAATGATTGGACCATTTGACAAGCACAGCGCGCCTGGCCTGTTTGATCGGACCAGTGGGAGTGTACTGCTTCCGTGCGACTGCCCAGCGGCATGTACCGACGCGGCAGCCTGTCGAAGCTGGGTGTATCGAAATGATTGAACCATTTGACAACCACAGCGCGCCTGGCCTGTTTGATCGGACCAGTGTGAGTGTGCTGCTTCCGTGCGACTGCCCAGCGGCATGTACCGACGCGGCAGCCTGTCTAAGCTGGGTGTATCGAAATGATTGGACCATTTGACAAGCACAGCGCGCCTGGCCTGTTTGATCGGACCAGTGTGCGTGTGCTGCTTCCGTGCGACTGCCCAGCGGCATGTACCGACGCGGCAGCCTGTCTAAGCTGGGTGTATCGAAATGATTGGACCATTTGACAACCACAGCGCGCCTGGCCTGTTTGATCGGACCAGTGTGCGTGTGCTGCTTCCGTGCGACTGCCCAGCGGCATGTACCGACGCGGCAGCCTGTCGAAGCTGGGTGTATCGAAATGATTGGACCATTTGACAAGCACAGCGCGCCTGGCCTGTTTGATCGGACCAGTGGGAGTGTGCTGCTTCCGTGCGACTGCCCAGCGGCATGTACCGACGCGGCAGCCTGTCTAAGCTGGGTGTATCGAAATGATTGGACCATTTGACAACCACAGCGCGCCTGGCCTGTTTGATCGGACCAGTGGGAGTGTGCTGCTCATGTACCGACGCGGCAGCCTGTCTAAGCTGGGTGTACCGAAATGATTGGACCATTTGACAACCACAGCGCGCCTGGCCTGTTTGATCGGACCAGTGGGAGTGTGCTGCTCATGTACCGACGCGGCAGCCTGTCTAAGCTGGGTGTACCGAAATGATTGGACCATTTGACAAGCACAGCGCGCCTGGCCTGTTTGATCGGACCAGTGTGTGTGTGCTGCTTCCGTGCGACTGCCCAGCGGCATGTACCGACGCGGCAGCCTGTCGAAGCTGGGTGTATCGAAATGATTGAACCATTTGACAACCACAGCGCGCCTGGCCTGTTTGATCGGACCAGTGTGAGTGTGCTGCTTCCGTGCGACTGCCCAGCGGCATGTACCGACGCGGCAGCCTGTCGAAGCTGGGTGTATCGAAATGATTGGACCATTTGACAAGCACAGCGCGCCTGGCCTGTTTGATCGGACCAGTGTGTGTGTGCTGCTTCCGTGCGACTGCCCAGCGGCATGTACCGACGCGGCAGCCTGTCTAAGCTTGTCGTATCGAAATGATTGGACCATTTGACAAGCACAGCGCCTGGCCTGTTTGATCGGACCAGTGTGAGTGTGCTGCTTCCGTGCGACTGCCCAGCGGCATGTACCGACGCGGCAGCCTGTCGAAGCTGGGTGTATCGAAATGATTGGACCATTTGACAAGCACAGCGCCCCTGGCCTGTTTGATCGGACCAGTGTGCGTGTGCTGCTCATGTACCGACGCGGCAGCCTGTCTAAGCTGGGTGTACCGAAATGATTGGACCATTTGACAAGCACAGCGCGCCTGGCCTGTTTGATCGGACCAGTGTGCGTGTGCTGTTCCGTGCGACTGCCCAGCGGCATGTACCGACGCGGCAGCCTGTCTAAGCTGGGTGTATCGAAATGATTGGACCATTTGACAAGCACAGCGCGCCTGGCCTGTTTGATCGGACCAGTGGGAGTGTGCTGCTTCCGTGCGACTGCCCAGCGGCATGTACCGACGCGGCAGCCTGTCGAAGCTGGGTGTATCGAAATGATTGAACCATTTGACAACCACAGCGCGCCTGGCCTGTTTGATCGGACCAGTGTGAGTGTGCTGCTTCCGTGCGACTGCCCAGCGGCATGTACCGACGCGGCAGCCTGTCAAAGCTGGGTGTATCGAAATGATTGGACCATTTGACAAGCACAGCGCGCCTGGCCTGTTTGATCGGACCAGTGTGTGTGTGCTGCTTCCGTGCGACTGCCCAGCGGCATGTACCGACGCGGCAGCCTGTCGAAGCTTGTCGTATCGAAATGATTGGACCATTTGACAAGCACAGCGCCTGGCCTGTTTGATCGGACCAGTGTGAGTGTGCTGCTTCCGTGCGACTGCCCAGCGGCATGTACCGACGCGGCAGCCTGTCTAAGCTGGGTGTACCGAAATGATTGGACCATTTGACAACCACAGCGCGCCTGGCCTGTTTGATCGGACCAGTGGGAGTGTGCTGCTCATGTACCGACGCGGCAGCCTGTCTAAGCTGGGTGTACCGAAATGATTGGACCATTTGACAAGCACAGCGCGCCTGGCCTGTTTGATCGGACCAGTGTGCGTGTGCTGCTCATGTACCGACGCGGCAGCCTGTCTAAGCTGGGTGTATCGAAATGATTGGACCATTTGACAACCACAGCGCGCCTGGCCTGTTTGATCGGACCAGTGTGCGTGTGCTGCTTCCGTGCGACTGCCCAGCGGCATGTACCGACGCGGCAGCCTGTCGAAGCTGGGTGTATCGAAATGATTGGACCATTTGACAAGCACAGCGCGCCTGGCCTGTTTGATCGGACCAGTGGGAGTGTGCTGCTTCCGTGCGACTGCCCAGCGGCATGTACCGACGCGGCAGCCTGTCTAAGCTGGGTGTATCGAAATGATTGGACCATTTGACAACCACAGCGCGCCTGGCCTGTTTGATCGGACCAGTGGGAGTGTGCTGCTCATGTACCGACGCGGCAGCCTGTCTAAGCTGGGTGTACCGAAATGATTGGACCATTTGACAACCACAGCGCGCCTGGCCTGTTTGATCGGACCAGTGGGAGTGTGCTGCTCATGTACCGACGCGGCAGCCTGTCTAAGCTGGGTGTACCGAAATGATTGGACCATTTGACAAGCACAGCGCGCCTGGCCTGTTTGATCGGACCAGTGTGCGTGTGCTGCTTCCGTGCGACTGCCCAGCGGCATGTACCGACGCGGCAGCCTGTCTAAGCTGGGTGTATCGAAATGATTGGACCATTTGACAAGCACAGCGCGCCTGGCCTGTTTGATCGGACCAGTGGGAGTGTGCTGCTTCCGTGCGACTGCCCAGCGGCATGTACCGACGCGGCAGCCTGTCTAAGCTGGGTGTATCGAAATGATTGGACCATTTGACAAGCACAGCGCGCCTGGCCTGTTTGATCGGACCAGTGGGAGTGTGCTGCTTCCGTGCGACTGCCCAGCGGCATGTACCGACGCGGCAGCCTGTCGAAGCTGGGTGTATCGAAATGATTGAACCATTTGACAACCACAGCGCGCCTGGCCTGTTTGATCGGACCAGTGTGAGTGTGCTGCTTCCGTGCGACTGCCCAGCGGCATGTACCGACGCGGCAGCCTGTCTAAGCTGGGTGTATCGAAATGATTGGACCATTTGACAAGCACAGCGCGCCTGGCCTGTTTGATCGGACCAGTGTGCGTGTGCTGCTTCCGTGCGACTGCCCAGCGGCATGTACCGACGCGGCAGCCTGTCTAAGCTGGGTGTATCGAAATGATTGGACCATTTGACAACCACAGCGCGCCTGGCCTGTTTGATCGGACCAGTGTGCGTGTGCTGCTTCCGTGCGACTGCCCAGCGGCATGTACCGACGCGGCAGCCTGTCGAAGCTGGGTGTATCGAAATGATTGGACCATTTGACAAGCACAGCGCGCCTGGCCTGTTTGATCGGACCAGTGGGAGTGTGCTGCTTCCGTGCGACTGCCCAGCGGCATGTACCGACGCGGCAGCCTGTCTAAGCTGGGTGTATCGAAATGATTGGACCATTTGACAACCACAGCGCGCCTGGCCTGTTTGATCGGACCAGTGGGAGTGTGCTGCTCATGTACCGACGCGGCAGCCTGTCTAAGCTGGGTGTACCGAAATGATTGGACCATTTGACAACCACAGCGCGCCTGGCCTGTTTGATCGGACCAGTGGGAGTGTGCTGCTCATGTACCGACGCGGCAGCCTGTCTAAGCTGGGTGTACCGAAATGATTGGACCATTTGACAAGCACAGCGCGCCTGGCCTGTTTGATCGGACCAGTGTGTGTGTGCTGCTTCCGTGCGACTGCCCAGCGGCATGTACCGACGCGGCAGCCTGTCGAAGCTGGGTGTATCGAAATGATTGAACCATTTGACAACCACAGCGCGCCTGGCCTGTTTGATCGGACCAGTGTGAGTGTGCTGCTTCCGTGCGACTGCCCAGCGGCATGTACCGACGCGGCAGCCTGTCTAAGCTGGGTGTATCGAAATGATTGGACCATTTGACAAGCACAGCGCGCCTGGCCTGTTTGATCGGACCAGTGGGAGTGTGCTGCTTCCGTGCGACTGCCCAGCGGCATGTACCGACGCGGCAGCCTGTCTAAGCTGGGTGTATCGAAATGATTGGACCATTTGACAAGCACAGCGCGCCTGGCCTGTTTGATCGGACCAGTGGGAGTGTACTGCTTCCGTGCGACTGCCCAGCGGCATGTACCGACGCGGCAGCCTGTCGAAGCTGGGTGTATCGAAATGATTGAACCATTTGACAACCACAGCGCGCCTGGCCTGTTTGATCGGACCAGTGTGAGTGTGCTGCTTCCGTGCGACTGCCCAGCGGCATGTACCGACGCGGCAGCCTGTCTAAGCTGGGTGTATCGAAATGATTGGACCATTTGACAAGCACAGCGCGCCTGGCCTGTTTGATCGGACCAGTGTGCGTGTGCTGCTTCCGTGCGACTGCCCAGCGGCATGTACCGACGCGGCAGCCTGTCTAAGCTGGGTGTATCGAAATGATTGGACCATTTGACAACCACAGCGCGCCTGGCCTGTTTGATCGGACCAGTGTGCGTGTGCTGCTTCCGTGCGACTGCCCAGCGGCATGTACCGACGCGGCAGCCTGTCGAAGCTGGGTGTATCGAAATGATTGGACCATTTGACAAGCACAGCGCGCCTGGCCTGTTTGATCGGACCAGTGGGAGTGTGCTGCTTCCGTGCGACTGCCCAGCGGCATGTACCGACGCGGCAGCCTGTCTAAGCTGGGTGTATCGAAATGATTGGACCATTTGACAACCACAGCGCGCCTGGCCTGTTTGATCGGACCAGTGGGAGTGTGCTGCTCATGTACCGACGCGGCAGCCTGTCTAAGCTGGGTGTACCGAAATGATTGGACCATTTGACAACCACAGCGCGCCTGGCCTGTTTGATCGGACCAGTGGGAGTGTGCTGCTCATGTACCGACGCGGCAGCCTGTCTAAGCTGGGTGTACCGAAATGATTGGACCATTTGACAAGCACAGCGCGCCTGGCCTGTTTGATCGGACCAGTGTGTGTGTGCTGCTTCCGTGCGACTGCCCAGCGGCATGTACCGACGCGGCAGCCTGTCGAAGCTGGGTGTATCGAAATGATTGAACCATTTGACAACCACAGCGCGCCTGGCCTGTTTGATCGGACCAGTGTGAGTGTGCTGCTTCCGTGCGACTGCCCAGCGGCATGTACCGACGCGGCAGCCTGTCGAAGCTGGGTGTATCGAAATGATTGGACCATTTGACAAGCACAGCGCGCCTGGCCTGTTTGATCGGACCAGTGTGTGTGTGCTGCTTCCGTGCGACTGCCCAGCGGCATGTACCGACGCGGCAGCCTGTCTAAGCTTGTCGTATCGAAATGATTGGACCATTTGACAAGCACAGCGCCTGGCCTGTTTGATCGGACCAGTGTGAGTGTGCTGCTTCCGTGCGACTGCCCAGCGGCATGTACCGACGCGGCAGCCTGTCGAAGCTGGGTGTATCGAAATGATTGGACCATTTGACAAGCACAGCGCCCCTGGCCTGTTTGATCGGACCAGTGTGCGTGTGCTGCTCATGTACCGACGCGGCAGCCTGTCTAAGCTGGGTGTACCGAAATGATTGGACCATTTGACAAGCACAGCGCGCCTGGCCTGTTTGATCGGACCAGTGTGCGTGTGCTGTTCCGTGCGACTGCCCAGCGGCATGTACCGACGCGGCAGCCTGTCTAAGCTGGGTGTATCGAAATGATTGGACCATTTGACAAGCACAGCGCGCCTGGCCTGTTTGATCGGACCAGTGGGAGTGTGCTGCTTCCGTGCGACTGCCCAGCGGCATGTACCGACGCGGCAGCCTGTCGAAGCTGGGTGTATCGAAATGATTGAACCATTTGACAACCACAGCGCGCCTGGCCTGTTTGATCGGACCAGTGTGAGTGTGCTGCTTCCGTGCGACTGCCCAGCGGCATGTACCGACGCGGCAGCCTGTCAAAGCTGGGTGTATCGAAATGATTGGACCATTTGACAAGCACAGCGCGCCTGGCCTGTTTGATCGGACCAGTGTGTGTGTGCTGCTTCCGTGCGACTGCCCAGCGGCATGTACCGACGCGGCAGCCTGTCGAAGCTTGTCGTATCGAAATGATTGGACCATTTGACAAGCACAGCGCCTGGCCTGTTTGATCGGACCAGTGTGAGTGTGCTGCTTCCGTGCGACTGCCCAGCGGCATGTACCGACGCGGCAGCCTGTCGAAGCTGGGTGTATCGAAATGATTGGACCATTTGACAAGCACAGCGCCCCTGGCCTGTTTGATCGGACCAGTGTGCGTGTGCTGCTCATGTACCGACGCGGCAGCCTGTCTAAGCTGGGTGTACCGAAATGATTGGACCATTTGACAAGCACAGCGCGCCTGGCCTGTTTGATCGGACCAGTGGGAGTGTGCTGCTTCCGTGCGACTGCCCAGCGGCATGTACCGACGCGGCAGCCTGTCTAAGCTGGGTGTATCGAAATGATTGGACCATTTGACAAGCACAGCGCGCCTGGCCTGTTTGATCGGACCAGTGTGCGTGTGCTGCTTCCGTGCGACTGCCCAGCGGCATGTACCAACGCGGCAGCCTGTCGAAGCTGGGTGTATCGAAATGATTGGACCATTTGACAAGTACAGCGCGCCTGGCCTGTTTGATCGGACCAGTGGGAGTGTGCTGCTTCCGTGCGACTGCCCAGCGGCATGTACCGACGCGGCAGCCTGTCTAAGCTGGGTGTATCGAAATGATTGGACCATTTGACAAGCACAGCGCCCCTGGCCTGTTTGATCGGACCAGTGTGCGTGTGCTGCTCATGTACCGACGCGGCAGCCTGTCTAAGCTGGGTGTACCGAAATGATTGGACCATTTGACAAGCACAGCGCGCCTGGCCTGTTTGATCGGACCAGTGGGAGTGTGCTGCTTCCGTGCGACTGCCCAGCGGCATGTACCGACGCGGCAGCCTGTCTAAGCTGGGTGTATCGAAATGATTGGACCATTTGACAAGCACAGCGCGCCTGGCCTGTTTGATCGGACCAGTGTGCGTGTGCTGCTTCCGTGCGACTGCCCAGCGGCATGTACCAACGCGGCAGCCTGTCGAAGCTGGGTGTATCGAAATGATTGGACCATTTGACAAGTACAGCGCGCCTGGCCTGTTTGATCGGACCAGTGGGAGTGTGCTGCTTCCGTGCGACTGCCCAGCGGCATGTACCGACGCGGCAGCCTGTCGAAGCTGGGTGTATCGAAATGATTGGACCATTTGACAAGCACAGCGCGCCTGGCCTGTTTGATCGGACCAGTGGGAGTGTGCTGCTTCCGTGCGACTGCCCAGCGGCATGTACCGACGCGGCAGCCTGTCGAAGCTGGGTGTATCGAAATGATTGGACCATTTGACAAGCACAGCGCGCCTGGCCTGTTTGATCGGACCAGTGTGCGTGTGCTGCTCATGTACCGACGCGGCAGCCTGTCTAAGCTGGGTGTACCGAAATGATTGGACCATTTGACAAGCACAGCGCGCCTGGCCTGTTTGATCGGACCAGTGTGCGTGTGCTGCTTCCGTGCGACTGCCCAGCGGCATGTACCGACGCGGCAGCCTGTCTAAGCTGGGTGTATCGAAATGATTGGACCATTTGACAAGCACAGCGCGCCTGGCCTGTTTGATCGGACCAGTGTGAGTGTGCTGCTTCCGTGCGACTGCCCAGCGGCATGTACCGACGCGGCAGCTGGGTGTATCGAAATGATTGGACCATTTGACAACCACAGCGCGCCTGGCCTGTTTGATCGGACCAGTGGGAGTGTGCTGCTTCCGTGCGACTGCCCAGCGGCATGTACCGACGCGGCAGCCTGTCTAAGCTTGTCGTATCGAAATGATTGGACCATTTGACAACCACAGCGCGCCTGGCCTGTTTGATCGGACCAGTGTGCGTGTGCTGCTTCCGTGCGACTGCCCAGCGGCATGTACCGACGCGGCAGCCTGTCTAAGCTGGGTGTATCGAAATGATTGGACCATTTGACAACCACAGCGCGCCTGGCCTGTTTGATCGGACCAGTGGGAGTGTGCTGCTCATGTACCGACGCGGCAGCCTGTCTAAGCTGGGTGTACCGAAATGATTGGACCATTTGACAACCACAGCGCGCCTGGCCTGTTTGATCGGACCAGTGGGAGTGTGCTGCTCATGTACCGACGCGGCAGCCTGTCTAAGCTGGGTGTATCGAAATGATTGGACCATTTGACAAGCACAGCGCGCCTGGCCTGTTTGATCGGACCAGTGTGCGTGTGCTGCTTCCGTGCGACTGCCCAGCGGCATGTACCGACGCGGCAGCCTGTCTAAGCTGGGTGTATCGAAATGATTGGACCATTTGACAACCACAGCGCGCCTGGCCTGTTTGATCGGACCAGTGGGAGTGTGCTGCTCATGTACCGACGCGGCAGCCTGTCTAAGCTGGGTGTATCGAAATGATTGGACCATTTGACAACCACAGCGCGCCTGGCCTGTTTGATCGGACCAGTGGGAGTGTGCTGCTTCCGTGCGACTGCCCAGCGGCATGTACCGACGCGGCAGCCTGTCGAAGCTGGGTGTATCGAAATGATTGGACCATTTGACAAGCACAGCGCGCCTGGCCTGTTTGATCGGACCAGTGTGCGTGTGCTGCTTCCGTGCGACTGCCCAGCGGCATGTACCGACGCGGCAGCCTGTCTAAGCTGGGTGTATCGAAATGATTGGACCATTTGACAACCACAGCGCGCCTGGCCTGTTTGATCGGACCAGTGGGAGTGTGCTGCTCATGTACCGACGCGGCAGCCTGTCTAAGCTGGGTGTATCGAAATGATTGGACCATTTGACAAGCACAGCGCGCCTGGCCTGTTTGATCGGACCAGTGTGCGTGTGCTGCTTCCGTGCGACTGCCCAGCGGCATGTACCGACGCGGCAGCTGGGTGTATCGAAATGATTGGACCATTTGACAACCACAGCGCGCCTGGCCTGTTTGATCGGACCAGTGGGAGTGTGCTGCTTCCGTGCGACTGCCCAGCGGCATGTACCGACGCGGCAGCCTGTCTAAGCTTGTCGTATCGAAATGATTGGACCATTTGACAACCACAGCGCGCCTGGCCTGTTTGATCGGACCAGTGGGAGTGTGCTGCTCATGTACCGACGCGGCAGCCTGTCTAAGCTGGGTGTATCGAAATGATTGGACCATTTGACAACCACAGCGCGCCTGGCCTGTTTGATCGGACCAGTGGGAGTGTGCTGCTTCCGTGCGACTGCCCAGCGGCATGTACCGACGCGGCAGCCTGTCGAAGCTGGGTGTATCGAAATGATTGGACCATTTGACAAGCACAGCGCGCCTGGCCTGTTTGATCGGACCAGTGTGCGTGTGCTGCTTCCGTGCGACTGCCCAGCGGCATGTACCGACGCGGCAGCCTGTCTAAGCTGGGTGTATCGAAATGATTGGACCATTTGACAACCACAGCGCGCCTGGCCTGTTTGATCGGACCAGTGGGAGTGTGCTGCTCATGTACCGACGCGGCAGCCTGTCTAAGCTGGGTGTACCGAAATGATTGGACCATTTGACAACCACAGCGCGCCTGGCCTGTTTGATCGGACCAGTGGGAGTGTGCTGCTCATGTACCGACGCGGCAGCCTGTCTAAGCTGGGTGTATCGAAATGATTGGACCATTTGACAAGCACAGCGCGCCTGGCCTGTTTGATCGGACCAGTGTGTGTGTGCTGCTTCCGTGCGACTGCCCAGCGGCATGTACCGACGCGGCAGCCTGTCTAAGCTGGGTGTATCGAAATGATTGGACCATTTGACAACCACAGCGCGCCTGGCCTGTTTGATCGGACCAGTGGGAGTGTGCTGCTTCCGTGCGACTGCCCAGCGGCATGTACCGACGCGGCAGCCTGTCTAAGCTGGGTGTATCGAAATGATTGGACCATTTGACAACCACAGCGCGCCTGGCCTGTTTGATCGGACCAGTGGGAGTGTGCTGCTTCCGTGCGACTGCCCAGCGGCATGTACCGACGCGGCAGCCTGTCTAAGCTGGGTGTATCGAAATGATTGGACCATTTGACAAGCACAGCGCGCCTGGCCTGTTTGATCGGACCAGTGTGTGTGTGCTGCTTCCGTGCGACTGCCCAGCGGCATGTACCGACGCGGCAGCCTGTCGAAGCTGGGTGTATCGAAATGATTGGACCATTTGACAAGCACAGCGCGCCTGGCCTGTTTGATCGGACCAGTGTGTGTGTGCTGCTTCCGTGCGACTGCCCAGCGGCATGTACCGACGCGGCAGCCTGTCTAAGCTGGGTGTATCGAAATGATTGGACCATTTGACAACCACAGCGCGCCTGGCCTGTTTGATCGGACCAGTGTGCGTGTGCTGCTCATGTACCGACGCGGCAGCCTGTCTAAGCTGGGTGTACCGAAATGATTGGACCATTTGACAACCACAGCGCGCCTGGCCTGTTTGATCGGACCAGTGGGAGTGTGCTGCTCATGTACCGACGCGGCAGCCTGTCTAAGCTGGGTGTACCGAAATGATTGGACCATTTGACAAGCACAGCGCGCCTGGCCTGTTTGATCGGACCAGTGTGTGTGTGCTGCTTCCGTGCGACTGCCCAGCGGCATGTACCGACGCGGCAGCCTGTCGAAGCTGGGTGTATCGAAATGATTGGACCATTTGACAACCACAGCGCGCCTGGCCTGTTTGATCGGACCAGTGTGAGTGTGCTGCTTCCGTGCGACTGCCCAGCGGCATGTACCGACGCGGCAGCCTGTCTAAGCTGGGTGTATCGAAATGATTGGACCATTTGACAAGCACAGCGCGCCTGGCCTGTTTGATCGGACCAGTGTGTGTGTGCTGCTTCCGTGCGACTGCCCAGCGGCATGTACCGACGCGGCAGCTGGGTGTATCGAAATGATTGGACCATTTGACAACCACAGCGCGCCTGGCCTGTTTGATCGGACCAGTGGGAGTGTGCTGCTTCCGTGCGACTGCCCAGCGGCATGTACCGACGCGGCAGCCTGTCTAAGCTTGTCGTATCGAAATGATTGGACCATTTGACAACCACAGCGCGCCTGGCCTGTTTGATCGGACCAGTGGGAGTGTGCTGCTCATGTACCGACGCGGCAGCCTGTCTAAGCTGGGTGTATCGAAATGATTGGACCATTTGACAACCACAGCGCGCCTGGCCTGTTTGATCGGACCAGTGGGAGTGTGCTGCTTCCGTGCGACTGCCCAGCGGCATGTACCGACGCGGCAGCCTGTCGAAGCTGGGTGTATCGAAATGATTGGACCATTTGACAAGCACAGCGCGCCTGGCCTGTTTGATCGGACCAGTGTGCGTGTGCTGCTTCCGTGCGACTGCCCAGCGGCATGTACCGACGCGGCAGCCTGTCTAAGCTGGGTGTATCGAAATGATTGGACCATTTGACAACCACAGCGCGCCTGGCCTGTTTGATCGGACCAGTGGGAGTGTGCTGCTCATGTACCGACGCGGCAGCCTGTCTAAGCTGGGTGTACCGAAATGATTGGACCATTTGACAACCACAGCGCGCCTGGCCTGTTTGATCGGACCAGTGGGAGTGTGCTGCTCATGTACCGACGCGGCAGCCTGTCTAAGCTGGGTGTATCGAAATGATTGGACCATTTGACAAGCACAGCGCGCCTGGCCTGTTTGATCGGACCAGTGTGTGTGTGCTGCTTCCGTGCGACTGCCCAGCGGCATGTACCGACGCGGCAGCCTGTCGAAGCTGGGTGTATCGAAATGATTGGACCATTTGACAACCACAGCGCGCCTGGCCTGTTTGATCGGACCAGTGGGAGTGTGCTGCTTCCGTGCGACTGCCCAGCGGCATGTACCGACGCGGCAGCCTGTCTAAGCTGGGTGTATCGAAATGATTGGACCATTTGACAAGCACAGCGCGCCTGGCCTGTTTGATCGGACCAGTGGGAGTGTGCTGCTTCCGTGCGACTGCCCAGCGGCATGTACCGACGCGGCAGCCTGTCTAAGCTGGGTGTATCGAAATGATTGGACCATTTGACAAGCACAGCGCGCCTGGCCTGTTTGATCGGACCAGTGTGTGTGTGCTGCTTCCGTGCGACTGCCCAGCGGCATGTACCGACGCGGCAGCCTGTCGAAGCTGGGTGTATCGAAATGATTGGACCATTTGACAAGCACAGCGCGCCTGGCCTGTTTGATCGGACCAGTGTGTGTGTGCTGCTTCCGTGCGACTGCCCAGCGGCATGTACCGACGCGGCAGCCTGTCTAAGCTGGGTGTATCGAAATGATTGGACCATTTGACAACCACAGCGCGCCTGGCCTGTTTGATCGGACCAGTGTGCGTGTGCTGCTCATGTACCGACGCGGCAGCCTGTCTAAGCTGGGTGTACCGAAATGATTGGACCATTTGACAACCACAGCGCGCCTGGCCTGTTTGATCGGACCAGTGGGAGTGTGCTGCTCATGTACCGACGCGGCAGCCTGTCTAAGCTGGGTGTACCGAAATGATTGGACCATTTGACAAGCACAGCGCGCCTGGCCTGTTTGATCGGACCAGTGTGTGTGTGCTGCTTCCGTGCGACTGCCCAGCGGCATGTACCGACGCGGCAGCCTGTCGAAGCTGGGTGTATCGAAATGATTGGACCATTTGACAACCACAGCGCGCCTGGCCTGTTTGATCGGACCAGTGGGAGTGTGCTGCTCATGTACCGACGCGGCAGCCTGTCTAAGCTGGGTGTATCGAAATGATTGGACCATTTGACAAGCACAGCGCGCCTGGCCTGTTTGATCGGACCAGTGTGTGTGTGCTGCTTCCGTGCGACTGCCCAGCGGCATGTACCGACGCGGCAGCCTGTCGAAGCTGGGTGTATCGAAATGATTGGACCATTTGACAACCACAGCGCGCCTGGCCTGTTTGATCGGACCAGTGTGCGTGTGCTGCTCATGTACCGACGCGGCAGCCTGTCTAAGCTGGGTGTACCGAAATGATTGGACCATTTGACAAGCACAGCGCGCCTGGCCTGTTTGATCGGACCAGTGGGAGTGTGCTGCTCATGTACCGACGCGGCAGCCTGTCTAAGCTGGGTGTATCGAAATGATTGGACCATTTGACAAGCACAGCGCGCCTGGCCTGTTTGATCGGACCAGTGTGTGTGTGCTGCTTCCGTGCGACTGCCCAGCGGCATGTACCGACGCGGCAGCCTGTCGAAGCTGGGTGTATCGAAATGATTGGACCATTTGACAAGCACAGCGCGCCTGGCCTGTTTGATCGGACCAGTGGGAGTGTGCTGCTTCCGTGCGACTGCCCAGCGGCATGTACCGACGCGGCAGCCTGTCTAAGCTGGGTGTATCGAAATGATTGGACCATTTGACAAGCACAGCGCGCCTGGCCTGTTTGATCGGACCAGTGGGAGTGTGCTGCTTCCGTGCGACTGCCCAGCGGCATGTACCGACGCGGCAGCCTGTCTAAGCTTGTCGTATCGAAATGATTGGACCATTTGACAAGCACAGCGCGCCTGGCCTGTTTGATCGGACCAGTGTGCGTGTGCTGCTTCCGTGCGACTGCCCAGCGGCATGTACCGACGCGGCAGCCTGTCTAAGCTGGGTGTACCGAAATGATTGGACCATTTGACAACCACAGCGCGCCTGGCCTGTTTGATCGGACCAGTGGGAGTGTGCTGCTCATGTACCGACGCGGCAGCCTGTCTAAGCTGGGTGTATCGAAATGATTGGACCATTTGACAAGCACAGCGCGCCTGGCCTGTTTGATCGGACCAGTGTGCGTGTGCTGCTTCCGTGCGACTGCCCAGCGGCATGTACCGACGCGGCAGCTGGGTGTATCGAAATGATTGGACCATTTGACAACCACAGCGCGCCTGGCCTGTTTGATCGGACCAGTGGGAGTGTGCTGCTCATGTACCGACGCGGCAGCCTGTCTAAGCTGGGTGTATCGAAATGATTGGACCATTTGACAACCACAGCGCGCCTGGCCTGTTTGATCGGACCAGTGGGAGTGTGCTGCTTCCGTGCGACTGCCCAGCGGCATGTACCGACGCGGCAGCCTGTCGAAGCTGGGTGTATCGAAATGATTGGACCATTTGACAAGCACAGCGCGCCTGGCCTGTTTGATCGGACCAGTGTGCGTGTGCTGCTTCCGTGCGACTGCCCAGCGGCATGTACCGACGCGGCAGCCTGTCTAAGCTGGGTGTATCGAAATGATTGGACCATTTGACAACCACAGCGCGCCTGGCCTGTTTGATCGGACCAGTGGGAGTGTGCTGCTCATGTACCGACGCGGCAGCCTGTCTAAGCTGGGTGTACCGAAATGATTGGACCATTTGACAACCACAGCGCGCCTGGCCTGTTTGATCGGACCAGTGGGAGTGTGCTGCTCATGTACCGACGCGGCAGCCTGTCTAAGCTGGGTGTATCGAAATGATTGGACCATTTGACAAGCACAGCGCGCCTGGCCTGTTTGATCGGACCAGTGTGTGTGTGCTGCTTCCGTGCGACTGCCCAGCGGCATGTACCGACGCGGCAGCCTGTCGAAGCTGGGTGTATCGAAATGATTGGACCATTTGACAACCACAGCGCGCCTGGCCTGTTTGATCGGACCAGTGTGCGTGTGCTGCTCATGTACCGACGCGGCAGCCTGTCTAAGCTGGGTGTACCGAAATGATTGGACCATTTGACAACCACAGCGCGCCTGGCCTGTTTGATCGGACCAGTGGGAGTGTGCTGCTCATGTACCGACGCGGCAGCCTGTCTAAGCTGGGTGTACCGAAATGATTGGACCATTTGACAAGCACAGCGCGCCTGGCCTGTTTGATCGGACCAGTGTGTGTGTGCTGCTTCCGTGCGACTGCCCAGCGGCATGTACCGACGCGGCAGCCTGTCGAAGCTGGGTGTATCGAAATGATTGGACCATTTGACAAGCACAGCGCGCCTGGCCTGTTTGATCGGACCAGTGTGCGTGTGCTGCTTCCGTGCGACTGCCCAGCGGCATGTACCGACGCGGCAGCCTGTCTAAGCTGGGTGTATCGAAATGATTGGACCATTTGACAACCACAGCGCGCCTGGCCTGTTTGATCGGACCAGTGGGAGTGTGCTGCTTCCGTGCGACTGCCCAGCGGCATGTACCGACGCGGCAGCCTGTCGAAGCTGGGTGTATCGAAATGATTGGACCATTTGACAAGCACAGCGCGCCTGGCCTGTTTGATCGGACCAGTGTGCGTGTGCTGCTTCCGTGCGACTGCCCAGCGGCATGTACCGACGCGGCAGCCTGTCTAAGCTGGGTGTATCGAAATGATTGGACCATTTGACAACCACAGCGCGCCTGGCCTGTTTGATCGGACCAGTGGGAGTGTGCTGCTCATGTACCGACGCGGCAGCCTGTCTAAGCTGGGTGTACCGAAATGATTGGACCATTTGACAACCACAGCGCGCCTGGCCTGTTTGATCGGACCAGTGGGAGTGTGCTGCTCATGTACCGACGCGGCAGCCTGTCTAAGCTGGGTGTATCGAAATGATTGGACCATTTGACAAGCACAGCGCGCCTGGCCTGTTTGATCGGACCAGTGTGTGTGTGCTGCTTCCGTGCGACTGCCCAGCGGCATGTACCGACGCGGCAGCCTGTCGAAGCTGGGTGTATCGAAATGATTGGACCATTTGACAACCACAGCGCGCCTGGCCTGTTTGATCGGACCAGTGGGAGTGTGCTGCTCATGTACCGACGCGGCAGCCTGTCTAAGCTGGGTGTACCGAAATGATTGGACCATTTGACAACCACAGCGCGCCTGGCCTGTTTGATCGGACCAGTGGGAGTGTGCTGCTCATGTACCGACGCGGCAGCCTGTCTAAGCTGGGTGTACCGAAATGATTGGACCATTTGACAAGCACAGCGCGCCTGGCCTGTTTGATCGGACCAGTGTGTGTGTGCTGCTTCCGTGCGACTGCCCAGCGGCATGTACCGACGCGGCAGCTGGGTGTATCGAAATGATTGGACCATTTGACAACCACAGCGCGCCTGGCCTGTTTGATCGGACCAGTGGGAGTGTGCTGCTTCCGTGCGACTGCCCAGCGGCATGTACCGACGCGGCAGCTGGGTGTATCGAAATGATTGGACCATTTGACAACCACAGCGCGCCTGGCCTGTTTGATCGGACCAGTGTGCGTGTGCTGCTCATGTACCGACGCGGCACCCTGTCTAAGCTAGGTGTATCAAAATGATTGGACCATTTGATAAGCAACAGCGCGCAAGCGAGACGTACCGTCCTTTTTGCAGTAAATAGCGTTCTAAGCGTGCTTTGGTGTTCTGTACATGCCCATCTCCCTAGAAAGGCTACGCACGCAGCTGTAAGCTAAATAAGAACCCTAAAAAAGATGACAGCAATATGTACTGTTCGCAGTAAATCACGTTGTGAGCGTGCTCCAGTGTTCTCCACGTATTCATCTTCCTAAAAGGCCACTCGCGCAGCTGCAAACCAAATAAGAGCCTCGGAAAGTATGACAGCTAGACGTACCGTGCCGTTACGTAAAATCGCATTGTAAGCGTGCTTCAGTGTTTTACATATGCCTATCTCGCATAGAAGGCCACGCACGCAGCTGTCACCTCAGAAAAAACTAGAAAGGCCAACAAATAAGACAGGCTGCCGCGTCGGTACATGCCGCTGGGCAGTCGCACGGAAGCAGCACACTCCCACTGGTCCGATCAAACAGGCCAGGCGCGCTGTGGTTGTCAAATGGTCCAATCATTTCGATACACCCAGCTTAGACAGGCTGCCGCGTCGGTACATGCCGCTGGGCAGTCGCACGGAAGCAGCACACGCACACTGGTCCGATCAAACAGGCCAGGCGCGCTGTGCTTGTCAAATGGTCCAATCATTTCGATACACCCAGCTTAGACAGGCTGCCGCGTCGGTACATGCCGCTGGGCAGTCGCACGGAAGCAGCACACGCACACTGGTCCGATCAAACAGGCCAGGCGCGCTGTGCTTGTCAAATGGTCCAATCATTTCGATACACCCAGCTTAGACAGGCTGCCGCGTCGGTACATGCCGCTGGGCAGTCGCACGGAAGCAGCACACGCACACTGGTCCGATCAAACAGGCCAGGCGCGCTGTGCTTGTCAAATGGTCCAATCATTTCGATACACCCAGCTTAGACAGGCTGCCGCGTCGGTACATGAGCAGCACACGCACACTGGTCCGATCAAACAGGCCAGGCGCGCTGTGCTTGTCAAATGGTCCAATCATTTCGATACACCCAGCTGCCGCGTCGGTACATGCCGCTGGGCAGTCGCACGGAAGCAGCACACGCACACTGGTCCGATCAAGCAGGCCAGGCGCGCTGTGCTTGTCAAATGGTCCAATCATTTCGATACACCCAGCTTAGACAGGCTGCCGCGTCGGTACATGAGCAGCACACTCCCACTGGTCCGATCAAACAGGCCAGGCGCGCTGTGCTTGTCAAATGGTCCAATCATTTCGATACACCCAGCTTAGACAGGCTGCCGCGTCGGTACATGCCGCTGGGCAGTCGCACGGAAGCAGCACACGCACACTGGTCCGATCAAGCAGGCCAGGCGCGCTGTGGTTGTCAAATGGTCCAATCATTCGATACACCCAGCTTAGACAGGCTGCCGCGTCGGTACATGCCGCTGGGCAGTCGCACGGAAGCAGCACACTTACACTGGTCCGATCAAACAGGCCAGGCGCGCTGTGGTTGTCAAATGGTCCAATCATTTCGATACACCCAGCTTAGACAGGCTGCCGCGTCGGTACATGCCGCTGGGCAGTCGCACGGAAGCAGCACACGCACACTGGTCCGATCAAACAGGCCAGGCGCGCTGTGCTTGTCAAATGGTCCAATCATTTCGATACACCCAGCTTAGACAGGCTGCCGCGTCGGTACATGAGCAGCACACGCACACTGGTCCGATCAAACAGGCCAGGCGCGCTGTGGTTGTCAAATGGTCCAATCATTTCGATACACCCAGCTTAGACAGGCTGCCGCGTCGGTACATGCCGCTGGGCAGTCGCACGGAAGCAGCACACGCACACTGGTCCGATCAAACAGGCCAGGCGCGCTGTGCTTGTCAAATGGTCCAATCATTTCGATACACCCAGCTTAGACAGGCTGCCGCGTCGGTACATGCCGATGGGCAGTCGTACGGAAGCAGCACACGCACACTGGTCCGATCAAACAGGCCAGGCGCGCTGTGGTTGTCAAATGGTCCAATCATTTCGATACACCCAGCTTAGACAGGCTGCCGCGTCGGTACATGCCGCTGGGCAGTCGCACGGAAGCAGCACACGCACACTGGTCCGATCAAACAGGCCAGGCGCGCTGTGCTTGTCAAATGGTCCAATCATTTCGATACACCCAGCTTAGACAGGCTGCCGCGTCGGTACATGAGCAGCACACGCACACTGGTCCGATCAAACAGGCCAGGCGCGCTGTGGTTGTCAAATGGTCCAATCATTTCGATACACCCAGCTTAGACAGGCTGCCGCGTCGGTACATGCCGCTGGGCAGTCGCACGGAAGCAGCACACGCACACTGGTCCGATCAAGCAGGCCAGGCGCGCTGTGCTTGTCAAATGGTCCAATCATTTCGATACACCCAGCTGCCGCGTCGGTACATGCCGCTGGGCAGTCGCACGGAAGCAGCACACGCACACTGGTCCAATCAAGCAGGCCAGGCGCGCTGTGCTTGTCAAATGGTCCAATCATTTCGATACATCCAGCTTAGACAGGCTGCCGCGTCGGTACATGAGCAGCACACGCACACTGGTCCGATCAAACAGGCCAGGCGCGCTGTGCTTGTCAAATGGTCCAATCATTTCGATACACCCAGCTTAGACAGGCTGCCGCGTCGGTACATGCCGCTGGGCAGTCGCACGGAAGCAGCACACGCACACTGGTCCGATCAAACAGGCCAGGCGCGCTGTGCTTGTCAAATGGTCCAATCATTTCGATACACCCAGCTTAGACAGGCTGCCGCGTCGGTACATGAGCAGCACACGCACACTGGTCCGATCAAACAGGCCAGGCGCGCTGTGCTTGTCAAATGGTCCAATCATTTCGATACACCCAGCTTAGACAGGCTGCCGCGTCGGTACATGCCGCTGGGCAGTCGCACGGAAGCAGCACACGCACACTGGTCCGATCAAACAGGCCAGGCGCGCTGTGGTTGTCAAATGGTCCAATCATTTCGATACACCCAGCTTAGACAGGCTGCCGCGTCGGTACATGCCGCTGGGCAGTCGCACGGAAGCAGCACACGCACACTGGTCCGATCAAACAGGCCAGGCGCGCTGTGCTTGTCAAATGGTCCAATCATTTCGATACACCCAGCTTAGACAGGCTGCCGCGTCGGTACATGAGCAGCACACGCACACTGGTCCGATCAAACAGGCCAGGCGCGCTGTGGTTGTCAAATGGTCCAATCATTTCGATACACCCAGCTTAGACAGGCTGCCGCGTCGGTACATGCCGCTGGGCAGTCGCACGGAAGCAGCACACGCACACTGGTCCGATCAAGCAGGCCAGGCGCGCTGTGCTTGTCAAATGGTCCAATCATTTCGATACACCCAGCTTAGACAGGCTGCCGCGTCGGTACATGCCGCTGGGCAGTCGCACGGAAGCAGCACACGCACACTGGTCCGATCAAACAGGCCAGGCGCGCTGTGCTTGTCAAATGGTCCAATCATTTCGATACACCCAGCTTAGACAGGCTGCCGCGTCGGTACATGAGCAGCACACGCACACTGGTCCGATCAAACAGGCCAGGCGCGCTGTGCTTGTCAAATGGTCCAATCATTTCGATACACCCAGCTTAGACAGGCTGCCGCGTCGGTACATGCCGCTGGGCAGTCGCACGGAAGCAGCACACGCACACTGGTCCGATCAAGCAGGCCAGGCGCGCTGTGCTTGTCAAATGGTCCAATCATTTCGATACACCCAGCTGCCGCGTCGGTACATGCCGCTGGGCAGTCGCACGGAAGCAGCACACGCACACTGGTCCAATCAAGCAGGCCAGGCGCGCTGTGCTTGTCAAATGGTCCAATCATTTCGATACACCCAGCTTAGACAGGCTGCCGCGTCGGTACATGAGCAGCACACGCACACTGGTCCGATCAAACAGGCCAGGCGCGCTGTGCTTGTCAAATGGTCCAATCATTTCGATACACCCAGCTTAGACAGGCTGCCGCGTCGGTACATGCCGCTGGGCAGTCGCACGGAAGCAGCACACGCACACTGGTCCGATCAAGCAGGCCAGGCGCGCTGTGCTTGTCAAATGGTCCAATCATTTCGATACACCCAGCTTAGACAGGCTGCCGCGTCGGTACATGAGCAGCACACGCACACTGGTCCGATCAAACAGGCCAGGCGCGCTGTGGTTGTCAAATGGTCCAATCATTTCGATACACCCAGCTTAGACAGGCTGCCGCGTCGGTACATGCCGCTGGGCAGTCGCACGGAAGCAGCACACGCACACTGGTCCGATCAAGCAGGCCAGGCGCGCTGTGCTTGTCAAATGGTCCAATCATTTCGATACACCCAGCTTAGACAGGCTGCCGCGTCGGTACATGAGCAGCACACGCACACTGGTCCGATCAAACAGGCCAGGCGCGCTGTGCTTGTCAAATGGTCCAATCATTTCGATACACCCAGCTTAGACAGGCTGCCGCGTCGGTACATGCCGCTGGGCAGTCGCACGGAAGCAGCACACGCACACTGGTCCGATCAAACAGGCCAGGCGCGCTGTGCTTGTCAAATGGTCCAATCATTTCGATACACCCAGCTTAGACAGGCTGCCGCGTCGGTACATGAGCAGCACACGCACACTGGTCCGATCAAACAGGCCAGGCGCGCTGTGCTTGTCAAATGGTCCAATCATTTCGATACACCCAGCTTAGACAGGCTGCCGCGTCGGTACATGCCGCTGGGCAGTCGCACGGAAGCAGCACACGCACACTGGTCCGATCAAACAGGCCAGGCGCGCTGTGGTTGTCAAATGGTCCAATCATTTCGATACACCCAGCTTAGACAGGCTGCCGCGTCGGTACATGCCGCTGGGCAGTCGCACGGAAGCAGCACACGCACACTGGTCCGATCAAACAGGCCAGGCGCGCTGTGCTTGTCAAATGGTCCAATCATTTCGATACACCCAGCTTAGACAGGCTGCCGCGTCGGTACATGAGCAGCACACGCACACTGGTCCGATCAAACAGGCCAGGCGCGCTGTGCTTGTCAAATGGTCCAATCATTTCGATACACCCAGCTTAGACAGGCTGCCGCGTCGGTACATGCCGCTGGGCAGTCGCACGGAAGCAGCACACGCACACTGGTCCGATCAAGCAGGCCAGGCGCGCTGTGCTTGTCAAATGGTCCAATCATTTCGATACACCCAGCTTAGACAGGCTGCCGCGTCGGTACATGAGCAGCACACGCACACTGGTCCGATCAAACAGGCCAGGCGCGCTGTGCTTGTCAAATGGTCCAATCATTTCGATACACCCAGCTTAGACAGGCTGCCGCGTCGGTACATGCCGCTGGGCAGTCGCACGGAAGCAGCACACGCACACTGGTCCGATCAAGCAGGCCAGGCGCGCTGTGCTTGTCAAATGGTCCAATCATTTCGATACACCCAGCTTAGACAGGCTGCCGCGTCGGTACATGAGCAGCACACGCACACTGGTCCGATCAAACAGGCCAGGCGCGCTGTGCTTGTCAAATGGTCCAATCATTTCGATACACCCAGCTTAGACAGGCTGCCGCGTCGGTACATGCCGCTGGGCAGTCGCACGGAAGCAGCACACGCACACTGGTCCGATCAAGCAGGCCAGGCGCGCTGTGCTTGTCAAATGGTCCAATCATTTCGATACACCCAGCTTAGACAGGCTGCCGCGTCGGTACATGAGCAGCACACGCACACTGGTCCGATCAAACAGGCCAGGCGCGCTGTGCTTGTCAAATGGTCCAATCATTTCGATACACCCAGCTTAGACAGGCTGCCGCGTCGGTACATGCCGCTGGGCAGTCGCACGGAAGCAGCACACGCACACTGGTCCGATCAAGCAGGCCAGGCGCGCTGTGCTTGTCAAATGGTCCAATCATTTCGATACACCCAGCTTAGACAGGCTGCCGCGTCGGTACATGAGCAGCACACGCACACTGGTCCGATCAAACAGGCCAGGCGCGCTGTGGTTGTCAAATGGTCCAATCATTTCGATACACCCAGCTTAGACAGGCTGCCGCGTCGGTACATGCCGCTGGGCAGTCGCACGGAAGCAGCACACGCACACTGGTCCGATCAAGCAGGCCAGGCGCGCTGTGCTTGTCAAATGGTCCAATCATTTCGATACACCCAGCTTAGACAGGCTGCCGCGTCGGTACATGAGCAGCACACGCACACTGGTCCGATCAAACAGGCCAGGCGCGCTGTGGTTGTCAAATGGTCCAATCATTTCGATACACCCAGCTTAGACAGGCTGCCGCGTCGGTACATGAGCAGCACACGCACACTGGTCCGATCAAACAGGCCAGGCGCGCTGTGGTTGTCAAATGGTCCAATCATTTCGATACACCCAGCTTAGACAGGCTGCCGCGTCGGTACATGCCGCTGGGCAGTCGCACGGAAGCAGCACACGCACACTGGTCCGATCAAACAGGCCAGGCGCGCTGTGGTTGTCAAATGGTCCAATCATTTCGATACACCCAGCTTAGACAGGCTGCCGCGTCGGTACATGCCGCTGGGCAGTCGCACGGAAGCAGCACACGCACACTGGTCCGATCAAACAGGCCAGGCGCGCTGTGCTTGTCAAATGGTCCAATCATTTCGATACACCCAGCTTAGACAGGCTGCCGCGTCGGTACATGAGCAGCACACGCACACTGGTCCGATCAAACAGGCCAGGCGCGCTGTGCTTGTCAAATGGTCCAATCATTTCGATACACCCAGCTTAGACAGGCTGCCGCGTCGGTACATGCCGCTGGGCAGTCGCACGGAAGCAGCACACGCACACTGGTCCGATCAAGCAGGCCAGGCGCGCTGTGCTTGTCAAATGGTCCAATCATTTCGATACACCCAGCTTAGACAGGCTGCCGCGTCGGTACATGAGCAGCACACGCACACTGGTCCGATCAAACAGGCCAGGCGCGCTGTGCTTGTCAAATGGTCCAATCATTTCGATACACCCAGCTTAGACAGGCTGCCGCGTCGGTACATGCCGCTGGGCAGTCGCACGGAAGCAGCACACGCACACTGGTCCGATCAAGCAGGCCAGGCGCGCTGTGCTTGTCAAATGGTCCAATCATTTCGATACACCCAGCTTAGACAGGCTGCCGCGTCGGTACATGAGCAGCACACGCACACTGGTCCGATCAAACAGGCCAGGCGCGCTGTGGTTGTCAAATGGTCCAATCATTTCGATACACCCAGCTTAGACAGGCTGCCGCGTCGGTACATGCCGCTGGGCAGTCGCACGGAAGCAGCACACGCACACTGGTCCGATCAAGCAGGCCAGGCGCGCTGTGCTTGTCAAATGGTCCAATCATTTCGATACACCCAGCTTAGACAGGCTGCCGCGTCGGTACATGAGCAGCACACGCACACTGGTCCGATCAAACAGGCCAGGCGCGCTGTGGTTGTCAAATGGTCCAATCATTTCGATACACCCAGCTTAGACAGGCTGCCGCGTCGGTACATGCCGCTGGGCAGTCGCACGGAAGCAGCACACGCACACTGGTCCGATCAAGCAGGCCAGGCGCGCTGTGCTTGTCAAATGGTCCAATCATTTCGATACACCCAGCTTAGACAGGCTGCCGCGTCGGTACATGAGCAGCACACGCACACTGGTCCGATCAAACAGGCCAGGCGCGCTGTGCTTGTCAAATGGTCCAATCATTTCGATACACCCAGCTTAGACAGGCTGCCGCGTCGGTACATGCCGCTGGGCAGTCGCACGGAAGCAGCACACGCACACTGGTCCGATCAAGCAGGCCAGGCGCGCTGTGCTTGTCAAATGGTCCAATCATTTCGATACACCCAGCTTAGACAGGCTGCCGCGTCGGTACATGAGCAGCACACGCACACTGGTCCGATCAAACAGGCCAGGCGCGCTGTGCTTGTCAAATGGTCCAATCATTTCGATACACCCAGCTTAGACAGGCTGCCGCGTCGGTACATGCCGCTGGGCAGTCGCACGGAAGCAGCACACGCACACTGGTCCGATCAAGCAGGCCAGGCGCGCTGTGGCTTGTCAAATGGTCCAATCATTTCGATACACCCAGCTTAGACAGGCTGCCGCGTCGGTACATGAGCAGCACACGCACACTGGTCCGATCAAACAGGCCAGGCGCGCTGTGCTTGTCAAATGGTCCAATCATTTCGATACACCCAGCTTAGACAGGCTGCCGCGTCGGTACATGCCGCTGGGCAGTCGCACGGAAGCAGCACACGCACACTGGTCCGATCAAGCAGGCCAGGCGCGCTGTGCTTGTCAAATGGTCCAATCATTTCGATACACCCAGCTTAGACAGGCTGCCGCGTCGGTACATGAGCAGCACACGCACACTGGTCCGATCAAACAGGCCAGGCGCGCTGTGGTTGTCAAATGGTCCAATCATTTCGATACACCCAGCTTAGACAGGCTGCCGCGTCGGTACATGCCGCTGGGCAGTCGCACGGAAGCAGCACACGCACACTGGTCCGATCAAGCAGGCCAGGCGCGCTGTGCTTGTCAAATGGTCCAATCATTTCGATACACCCAGCTTAGACAGGCTGCCGCGTCGGTACATGAGCAGCACACGCACACTGGTCCGATCAAACAGGCCAGGCGCGCTGTGGTTGTCAAATGGTCCAATCATTTCGATACACCCAGCTTAGACAGGCTGCCGCGTCGGTACATGCCGCTGGGCAGTCGCACGGAAGCAGCACACGCACACTGGTCCGATCAAGCAGGCCAGGCGCGCTGTGCTTGTCAAATGGTCCAATCATTTCGATACACCCAGCTTAGACAGGCTGCCGCGTCGGTACATGAGCAGCACACGCACACTGGTCCGATCAAACAGGCCAGGCGCGCTGTGCTTGTCAAATGGTCCAATCATTTCGATACACCCAGCTTAGACAGGCTGCCGCGTCGGTACATGCCGCTGGGCAGTCGCACGGAAGCAGCACACGCACACTGGTCCGATCAAACAGGCCAGGCGCGCTGTGGTTGTCAAATGGTCCAATCATTTCGATACACCCAGCTTAGACAGGCTGCCGCGTCGGTACATGAGCAGCACACGCACACTGGTCCGATCAAACAGGCCAGGCGCGCTGTGCTTGTCAAATGGTCCAATCATTTCGATACACCCAGCTTAGACAGGCTGCCGCGTCGGTACATGCCGCTGGGCAGTCGCACGGAAGCAGCACACGCACACTGGTCCGATCAAACAGGCCAGGCGCGCTGTGCTTGTCAAATGGTCCAATCATTTCGATACACCCAGCTTAGACAGGCTGCCGCGTCGGTACATGAGCAGCACACGCACACTGGTCCGATCAAACAGGCCAGGCGCGCTGTGCTTGTCAAATGGTCCAATCATTTCGATACACCCAGCTTAGACAGGCTGCCGCGTCGGTACATGCCGCTGGGCAGTCGCACGGAAGCAGCACACGCACACTGGTCCGATCAAGCAGGCCAGGCGCGCTGTGCTTGTCAAATGGTCCAATCATTTCGATACACCCAGCTTAGACAGGCTGCCGCGTCGGTACATGCCGCTGGGCAGTCGCACGGAAGCAGCACACGCACACTGGTCCAATCAAGCAGGCCAGGCGCGCTGTGCTTGTCAAATGGTCCAATCATTTCGATACACCCAGCTTAGACAGGCTGCCGCGTCGGTACATGAGCAGCACACGCACACTGGTCCGATCAAACAGGCCAGGCGCGCTGTGCTTGTCAAATGGTCCAATCATTTCGATACACCCAGCTTAGACAGGCTGCCGCGTCGGTACATGCCGCTGGGCAGTCGCACGGAAGCAGCACACGCACACTGGTCCGATCAAACAGGCCAGGCGCGCTGTGCTTGTCAAATGGTCCAATCATTTCGATACACCCAGCTTAGACAGGCTGCCGCGTCGGTACATGAGCAGCACACGCACACTGGTCCGATCAAACAGGCCAGGCGCGCTGTGCTTGTCAAATGGTCCAATCATTTCGATACACCCAGCTTAGACAGGCTGCCGCGTCGGTACATGCCGCTGGGCAGTCGCACGGAAGCAGCACACGCACACTGGTCCGATCAAGCAGGCCAGGCGCGCTGTGCTTGTCAAATGGTCCAATCATTTCGATACACCCAGCTGCCGCGTCGGTACATGCCGCTGGGCAGTCGCACGGAAGCAGCACACGCACACTGGTCCAATCAAGCAGGCCAGGCGCGCTGTGCTTGTCAAATGGTCCAATCATTTCGATACACCCAGCTTAGACAGGCTGCCGCGTCGGTACATGAGCAGCACACGCACACTGGTCCGATCAAACAGGCCAGGCGCGCTGTGCTTGTCAAATGGTCCAATCATTTCGATACACCCAGCTTAGACAGGCTGCCGCGTCGGTACATGCCGCTGGGCAGTCGCACGGAAGCAGCACACGCACACTGGTCCGATCAAACAGGCCAGGCGCGCTGTGCTTGTCAAATGGTCCAATCATTTCGATACACCCAGCTTAGACAGGCTGCCGCGTCGGTACATGAGCAGCACACGCACACTGGTCCGATCAAACAGGCCAGGCGCGCTGTGCTTGTCAAATGGTCCAATCATTTCGATACACCCAGCTTAGACAGGCTGCCGCGTCGGTACATGCCGCTGGGCAGTCGCACGGAAGCAGCACACGCACACTGGTCCGATCAAGCAGGCCAGGCGCGCTGTGCTTGTCAAATGGTCCAATCATTTCGATACACCCAGCTGCCGCGTCGGTACATGCCGCTGGGCAGTCGCACGGAAGCAGCACACGCACACTGGTCCAATCAAGCAGGCCAGGCGCGCTGTGCTTGTCAAATGGTCCAATCATTTCGATACACCCAGCTTAGACAGGCTGCCGCGTCGGTACATGAGCAGCACACGCACACTGGTCCGATCAAACAGGCCAGGCGCGCTGTGCTTGTCAAATGGTCCAATCATTTCGATACACCCAGCTTAGACAGGCTGCCGCGTCGGTACATGCCGCTGGGCAGTCGCACGGAAGCAGCACACGCACACTGGTCCGATCAAGCAGGCCAGGCGCGCTGTGCTTGTCAAATGGTCCAATCATTTCGATACACCCAGCTTAGACAGGCTGCCGCGTCGGTACATGAGCAGCACACGCACACTGGTCCGATCAAACAGGCCAGGCGCGCTGTGCTTGTCAAATGGTCCAATCATTTCGATACACCCAGCTTAGACAGGCTGCCGCGTCGGTACATGCCGCTGGGCAGTCGCACGGAAGCAGCACACGCACACTGGTCCGATCAAACAGGCCAGGCGCGCTGTGCTTGTCAAATGGTCCAATCATTTCGATACACCCAGCTTAGACAGGCTGCCGCGTCGGTACATGAGCAGCACACGCACACTGGTCCGATCAAACAGGCCAGGCGCGCTGTGCTTGTCAAATGGTCCAATCATTTCGATACACCCAGCTTAGACAGGCTGCCGCGTCGGTACATGCCGCTGGGCAGTCGCACGGAAGCAGCACACGCACACTGGTCCGATCAAGCAGGCCAGGCGCGCTGTGCTTGTCAAATGGTCCAATCATTTCGATACACCCAGCTGCCGCGTCGGTACATGCCGCTGGGCAGTCGCACGGAAGCAGCACACGCACACTGGTCCAATCAAGCAGGCCAGGCGCGCTGTGCTTGTCAAATGGTCCAATCATTTCGATACACCCAGCTTAAACAGGCTGCCGCGTCGGTACATGCCGCTGGGCAGTCGCACGGAAGCAGCACACGCACACTGGTCCGATCAAGCAGGCCAGGCGCGCTGTGCTTGTCAAATGGTCCAATCATTTCGATACACCCAGCTGCCGCGTCGGTACATGCCGCTGGGCAGTCGCACGGAAGCAGCACACGCACACTGGTCCAATCAAGCAGGCCAGGCGCGCTGTGCTTGTCAAATGGTCCAATCATTTCGATACACCCAGCTTAGACAGGCTGCCGCGTCGGTACATGAGCAGCACACGCACACTGGTCCGATCAAACAGGCCAGGCGCGCTGTGCTTGTCAAATGGTCCAATCATTTCGATACACCCAGCTTAGACAGGCTGCCGCGTCGGTACATGCCGCTGGGCAGTCGCACGGAAGCAGCACACGCACACTGGTCCGATCAAGCAGGCCAGGCGCGCTGTGCTTGTCAAATGGTCCAATCATTTCGATACACCCAGCTTAGACAGGCTGCCGCGTCGGTACATGAGCAGCACACGCACACTGGTCCGATCAAACAGGCCAGGCGCGCTGTGCTTGTCAAATGGTCCAATCATTTCGATACACCCAGCTTAGACAGGCTGCCGCGTCGGTACATGCCGCTGGGCAGTCGCACGGAAGCAGCACACGCACACTGGTCCGATCAAACAGGCCAGGCGCGCTGTGCTTGTCAAATGGTCCAATCATTTCGATACACCCAGCTTAGACAGGCTGCCGCGTCGGTACATGCCGCTGGGCAGTCGCACGGAAGCAGCACACGCACACTGGTCCGATCAAACAGGCCAGGCGCGCTGTGCTTGTCAAATGGTCCAATCATTTCGATACACCCAGCTTAGACAGGCTGCCGCGTCGGTACATGAGCAGCACACGCACACTGGTCCGATCAAACAGGCCAGGCGCGCTGTGGTTGTCAAATGGTCCAATCATTTCGATACACCCAGCTTCGACAGGCTGCCGCGTACATGCCGCTGGGCAGTCGCACGGAAGCAGCACACGCACACTGGTCCGATCAAACAGGCCAGGCGCGCTGTGGTTGTCAAATGGTCCAATCATTTCGATACACCCAGCTTAGACAGGCTGCCGCGTCGGTACATGCCGCTGGGCAGTCGCACGGAAGCAGCACACGCACACTGGTCCGATCAAACAGGCCAGGCGCGCTGTGCTTGTCAAATGGTCCAATCATTTCGATACACCCAGCTGCCGCGTCGGTACATGCCGCTGGGCAGTCGCACGGAAGCAGCACACTCACACTGGTCCGATCAAACAGGCCAGGCGCGCTGTGCTTGTCAAATGGTCCAATCATTCGATACACCCAGCTTAGACAGGCTGCGGCGTACATGCCGCTGGGCAGTCGCACGGAAGCAGCACACGCACACTGGTCCGATCAAACAGGCCAGGCGCGCTGTGCTTGTCAAATGGTCCAATCATTTCGATACACCCAGCTGCCGCGTCGGTACATGCCGCTGGGCAGTCGCACGGAAGCAGCACACGCACACTGGTCCGATCAAACAGGCCAGGCGCGCTGTGCTTGTCAAATGGTCCAATCATTTCGATACACCCAGCTTCGACAGGCTGCGGCGTCGGTACATGCCGCTGGGCAGTCGCACGGAAGCAGCACACGCACACTGGTCCGATCAAACAGGCCAGGCGCGCTGTGCTTGTCAAATGGTCCAATCATTTCGATACACCCAGCTGCCGCGTCGGTACATGCCGCTGGGCAGTCGCACGGAAGCAGCACACGCACACTGGTCCGATCAAGCAGGCCAGGCGCGCTGTGCTTGTCAAATGGTCCAATCATTTCGATACACCCAGCTGCCGCGTCGGTACATGCCGCTGGGCAGTCGCACGGAAGCAGCACACGCACACTGGTCCAATCAAGCAGGCCAGGCGCGCTGTGCTTGTCAAATGGTCCAATCATTTCGATACACCCAGCTTAGACAGGCTGCCGCGTCGGTACATGAGCAGCACACGCACACTGGTCCGATCAAACAGGCCAGGCGCGCTGTGCTTGTCAAATGGTCCAATCATTTCGATACACCCAGCTTAGACAGGCTGCCGCGTCGGTACATGCCGCTGGGCAGTCGCACGGAAGCAGCACACGCACACTGGTCCGATCAAGCAGGCCAGGCGCGCTGTGCTTGTCAAATGGTCCAATCATTTCGATACACCCAGCTTAGACAGGCTGCCGCGTCGGTACATGAGCAGCACACGCACACTGGTCCGATCAAACAGGCCAGGCGCGCTGTGCTTGTCAAATGGTCCAATCATTTCGATACACCCAGCTTAGACAGGCTGCCGCGTCGGTACATGCCGCTGGGCAGTCGCACGGAAGCAGCACACGCACACTGGTCCGATCAAACAGGCCAGGCGCGCTGTGCTTGTCAAATGGTCCAATCATTTCGATACACCCAGCTTAGACAGGCTGCCGCGTCGGTACATGCCGCTGGGCAGTCGCACGGAAGCAGCACACGCACACTGGTCCGATCAAGCAGGCCAGGCGCGCTGTGCTTGTCAAATGGTCCAATCATTTCGATACACCCAGCTGCCGCGTCGGTACATGCCGCTGGGCAGTCGCACGGAAGCAGCACACGCACACTGGTCCAATCAAGCAGGCCAGGCGCGCTGTGCTTGTCAAATGGTCCAATCATTTCGATACACCCAGCTTAGACAGGCTGCCGCGTCGGTACATGAGCAGCACACGCACACTGGTCCGATCAAACAGGCCAGGCGCGCTGTGCTTGTCAAATGGTCCAATCATTTCGATACACCCAGCTTAGACAGGCTGCCGCGTCGGTACATGCCGCTGGGCAGTCGCACGGAAGCAGCACACGCACACTGGTCCGATCAAACAGGCCAGGCGCGCTGTGGTTGTCAAATGGTCCAATCATTTCGATACACCCAGCTTCGACAGGCTGCCGCGTCGGTACATGCCGCTGGGCAGTCGCACGGAAGCAGCACACACACACTGGTCCGATCAAACAGGCCAGGCGCGCTGTGCTTGTCAAATGGTCCAATCATTTCGATACACCCAGCTTAGACAGGCTGCCGCGTCGGTACATGAGCAGCACACGCACACTGGTCCGATCAAACAGGCCAGGCGCGCTGTGCTTGTCAAATGGTCCAATCATTTCGATACACCCAGCTTAGACAGGCTGCCGCGTCGGTACATGCCGCTGGGCAGTCGCACGGAAGCAGCACACGCACACTGGTCCGATCAAGCAGGCCAGGCGCGCTGTGCTTGTCAAATGGTCCAATCATTTCGATACACCCAGCTTAGACAGGCTGCCGCGTCGGTACATGAGCAGCACACGCACACTGGTCCGATCAAACAGGCCAGGCGCGCTGTGCTTGTCAAATGGTCCAATCATTTCGATACACCCAGCTTAGACAGGCTGCCGCGTCGGTACATGCCGCTGGGCAGTCGCACGGAAGCAGCACACGCACACTGGTCCGATCAAACAGGCCAGGCGCGCTGTGCTTGTCAAATGGTCCAATCATTTCGATACACCCAGCTTAGACAGGCTGCCGCGTCGGTACATGAGCAGCACACTCCCACTGGTCCGATCAAACAGGCCAGGCGCGCTGTGGTTGTCAAATGGTCCAATCATTTCGATACACCCAGCTTAGACAGGCTGCCGCGTCGGTACATGCCGCTGGGCAGTCGCACGGAAGCAGCACACGCACACTGGTCCGATCAAACAGGCCAGGCGCGCTGTGCTTGTCAAATGGTCCAATCATTTCGGTACACCCAGCTTCGACAGGCTGCCGCGTCGGTACATGCCGCTGGGCAGTCGCACGGAAGCAGCACACTCCCACTGGTCCGATCAAACAGGCCAGGCGCGCTGTGCTTGTCAAATGGTCCAATCATTTCGGTACACCCAGCTTCGACAGGCTGCCGCGTCGGTACATGCCGCTGGGCAGTCGCACGGAAGCAGCACACTCCCACTGGTCCGATTAAACAGGCCAGGCGCGCTGTGCTTGTCAAATGGTCCAATCATTTCGATACACCCAGCTTAGACAGGCTGCCGCGTCGGTACATGCCGCTGGGCAGTCGCACGGAAGCAGCACACGCACACTGGTCCGATCAAGCAGGCCAGGCGCGCTGTGCTTGTCAAATGGTCCAATCATTTCGATACACCCAGCTTAGACAGGCTGCCGCGTCGGTACATGAGCAGCACACGCACACTGGTCCGATCAAACAGGCCAGGCGCGCTGTGCTTGTCAAATGGTCCAATCATTTCGATACACCCAGCTTAGACAGGCTGCCGCGTCGGTACATGCCGCTGGGCAGTCGCACGGAAGCAGCACACGCACACTGGTCCGATCAAACAGGCCAGGCGCGCTGTGCTTGTCAAATGGTCCAATCATTTCGGTACACCCAGCTTAGACAGGCTGCCGCGTCGGTACATGCCGCTGGGCAGTCGCACGGAAGCAGCACACGCACACTGGTCCGATCAAACAGGCCAGGCGCGCTGTGCTTGTCAAATGGTCCAATCATTTCGATACACCCAGCTTAGACAGGCTGCCGCGTCGGTACATGCCGCTGGGCAGTCGCACGGAAGCAGCACACGCACACTGGTCCGATCAAACAGGCCAGGCGCGCTGTGCTTGTCAAATGGTCCAATCATTTCGATACACCCAGCTTCGACAGGCTGCCGCGTCGGCACATGAGCAGCACACTCCCACTGGTCCGATCAAACAGGCCAGGCGCGCTGTGCTTGTCAAATGGTCCAATCATTTCGATACACCCAGCTTAGACAGGCTGCCGCGTCGGTACATGCCGCTGGGCAGTCGCACGGAAGCAGCACACGCACACTGGTCCGATCAAACAGGCCAGGCGCGCTGTGGTTGTCAAATGGTCCAATCATTTCGATACACCCAGCTTAGACAGGCTGCCGCGTCGGTACATGAGCAGCACACGCACACTGGTCCGATCAAACAGGCCAGGCGCGCTGTGCTTGTCAAATGGTCCAATCATTTCGATACACCCAGCTTAGACAGGCTGCCGCGTCGATACATGCCGCTGGGCAGTCGCACGGAAGCAGCACACGCACACTGGTCCGATCAAACAGGCCAGGCGCGCTGTGGTTGTCAAATGGTCCAATCATTTCGATACACCCAGCTTAGACAGGCTGCCGCGTCGGTACATGCCGCTGGGCAGTCGCACGGAAGCAGCACACGCACACTGGTCCGATCAAACAGGCCAGGCGCGCTGTGCTTGTCAAATGGTCCAATCATTTCGATACACCCAGCTTAGACAGGCTGCCGCGTCGGTACATGAGCAGCACACGCACACTGGTCCGATCAAACAGGCCAGGCGCGCTGTGCTTGTCAAATGGTCCAATCATTTCGATACACCCAGCTTAGACAGGCTGCCGCGTCGGTACATGCCGCTGGGCAGTCGCACGGAAGCAGCACACGCACACTGGTCCGATCAAACAGGCCAGGCGCGCTGTGCTTGTCAAATGGTCCAATCATTTCGATACACCCAGCTTAGACAGGCTGCCGCGTCGGTACATGCCGCTGGGCAGTCGCACGGAAGCAGCACACGCACACTGGTCCGATCAAACAGGCCAGGCGCGCTGTGGTTGTCAAATGGTCCAATCATTTCGATACACCCAGCTTAGACAGGCTGCCGCGTCGGTACATGAGCAGCACACGCACACTGGTCCGATCAAACAGGCCAGGCGCGCTGTGCTTGTCAAATGGTCCAATCATTTCGATACACCCAGCTTAGACAGGCTGCCGCGTCGATACATGCCGCTGGGCAGTCGCACGGAAGCAGCACACGCACACTGGTCCGATCAAACAGGCCAGGCGCGCTGTGCTTGTCAAATGGTCCAATCATTTCGATACACCCAGCTTAGACAGGCTGCCGCGTCGGTACATGCCGCTGGGCAGTCGCACGGAAGCAGCACACGCACACTGGTCCGATCAAACAGGCCAGGCGCGCTGTGCTTGTCAAATGGTCCAATCATTTCGATACACCCAGCTTAGACAGGCTGCCGCGTCGGTACATGAGCAGCACACGCACACTGGTCCGATCAAACAGGCCAGGCGCGCTGTGCTTGTCAAATGGTCCAATCATTTCGATACACCCAGCTTAGACAGGCTGCCGCGTCGGTACATGCCGCTGGGCAGTCGCACGGAAGCAGCACACGCACACTGGTCCGATCAAACAGGCCAGGCGCGCTGTGGTTGTCAAATGGTCCAATCATTTCGGTACACCCAGCTTAGACAGGCTGCCGCGTCGGTACATGCCGCTGGGCAGTCGCACGGAAGCAGCACACGCACACTGGTCCGATCAAACAGGCCAGGCGCGCTGTGCTTGTCAAATGGTCCAATCATTTCGATACACCCAGCTTAGACAGGCTGCCGCGTCGGTACATGAGCAGCACACGCACACTGGTCCGATCAAACAGGCCAGGCGCGCTGTGCTTGTCAAATGGTCCAATCATTTCGATACACCCAGCTTAGACAGGCTGCCGCGTCGGTACATGCCGATGGGCAGTCGTACGGAAGCAGCACACGCACACTGGTCCGATCAAACAGGCCAGGCGCGCTGTGGTTGTCAAATGGTCCAATCATTTCGATACACCCAGCTTAGACAGGCTGCCGCGTCGGTACATGCCGCTGGGCAGTCGCACGGAAGCAGCACACGCACACTGGTCCGATCAAACAGGCCAGGCGCGCTGTGCTTGTCAAATGGTCCAATCATTTCGATACACCCAGCTTAGACAGGCTGCCGCGTCGGTACATGCCGCTGGGCAGTCGCACGGAAGCAGCACACGCACACTGGTCCGATCAAACAGGCCAGGCGCGCTGTGGTTGTCAAATGGTCCAATCATTTCGATACACCCAGCTTAGACAGGCTGCCGCGTCGGTACATGCCGCTGGGCAGTCGCACGGAAGCAGCACACGCACACTGGTCCGATCAAACAGGCCAGGCGCGCTGTGCTTGTCAAATGGTCCAATCATTTCGATACACCCAGCTTAGACAGGCTGCCGCGTCGGTACATGCCGCTGGGCAGTCGCACGGAAGCAGCACACGCACACTGGTCCGATCAAACAGGCCAGGCGCGCTGTGCTTGTCAAATGGTCCAATCATTTCGATACACCCAGCTGCCGCGTCGGTACATGCCGCTGGGCAGTCGCACGGAAGCAGCACACTCCCACTGGTCCGATCAAACAGGCCAGGCGCGCTGTGGTTGTCAAATGGTCCAATCATTTCGATACACCCAGCTTAGACAGGCTGCCGCGTCGGTACATGCCGCTGGGCAGTCGCACGGAAGCAGCACACGCACACTGGTCCGATCAAACAGGCCAGGCGCGCTGTGGTTGTCAAATGGTCCAATCATTTCGATACACCCAGCTTAGACAGGCTGCCGCGTCGGTACATGCCGCTGGGCAGTCGCACGGAAGCAGCACACGCACACTGGTCCGATCAAACAGGCCAGGCGCGCTGTGCTTGTCAAATGGTCCAATCATTTCGATACACCCAGCTTAGACAGGCTGCCGCGTCGGTACATGAGCAGCACACGCACACTGGTCCGATCAAACAGGCCAGGCGCGCTGTGGTTGTCAAATGGTCCAATCATTTCGATACACCCAGCTTAGACAGGCTGCCGCGTCGGTACATGCCGCTGGGCAGTCGCACGGAAGCAGCACACGCACACTGGTCCGATCAAACAGGCCAGGCGCGCTGTGCTTGTCAAATGGTCCAATCATTTCGATACACCCAGCTTAGACAGGCTGCCGCGTCGGTACATGCCGCTGGGCAGTCGCACGGAAGCAGCACACGCACACTGGTCCGATCAAACAGGCCAGGCGCGCTGTGCTTGTCAAATGGTCCAATCATTTCGATACACCCAGCTTAGACAGGCTGCCGCGTCGGTACATGAGCAGCACACGCACACTGGTCCGATCAAACAGGCCAGGCGCGCTGTGGTTGTCAAATGGTCCAATCATTTCGATACACCCAGCTTAGACAGGCTGCCGCGTCGGTACATGCCGCTGGGCAGTCGCACGGAAGCAGCACACGCACACTGGTCCGATCAAACAGGCCAGGCGCGCTGTGCTTGTCAAATGGTCCAATCATTTCGATACACCCAGCTTAGACAGGCTGCCGCGTCGGTACATGCCGCTGGGCAGTCGCACGGAAGCAGCACACGCACACTGGTCCGATCAAACAGGCCAGGCGCGCTGTGGTTGTCAAATGGTCCAATCATTTCGATACACCCAGCTTAGACAGGCTGCCGCGTCGGTACATGAGCAGCACACGCACACTGGTCCGATCAAACAGGCCAGGCGCGCTGTGCTTGTCAAATGGTCCAATCATTTCGATACACCCAGCTTAGACAGGCTGCGGCGTCGGTACATGCCGATGGGCAGTCGTACGGAAGCAGCACACACACACTGGTCCGATCAAACAGGCCAGGCGCGCTGTGCTTGTCAAATGGTCCAATCATTTCGGTACACCCAGCTTAGACAGGCTGCCGCGTCGGTACATGAGCAGCACACGCACACTGGTCCGATCAAACAGGCCAGGCGCGCTGTGGTTGTCAAATGGTCCAATCATTTCGATACACCCAGCTTAGACAGGCTGCGGCGTCGGTACATGCCGATGGGCAGTCGTACGGAAGCAGCACACACACACTGGTCCGATCAAACAGGCCAGGCGCGCTGTGCTTGTCAAATGGTCCAATCATTTCGGTACACCCAGCTTAGACAGGCTGCCGCGTCGGTACATGAGCAGCACACGCACACTGGTCCGATCAAACAGGCCAGGCGCGCTGTGGTTGTCAAATGGTCCAATCATTTCGATACACCCAGCTTAGACAGGCTGCCGCGTCGGTACATGCCGCTGGGCAGTCGCACGGAAGCAGCACACGCACACTGGTCCGATCAAACAGGCCAGGCGCGCTGTGCTTGTCAAATGGTCCAATCATTTCGATACACCCAGCTTAGACAGGCTGCCGCGTCGGTACATGAGCAGCACACGCACACTGGTCCGATCAAACAGGCCAGGCGCGCTGTGCTTGTCAAATGGTCCAATCATTTCGATACATCCAGCTTAGACAGGCTGCGGCGTCGGTACATGCCGATGGGCAGTCGTACGGAAGCAGCACACACACACTGGTCCGATCAAACAGGCCAGGCGCGCTGTGCTTGTCAAATGGTCCAATCATTTCGGTACACCCAGCTTAGACAGGCTGCCGCGTCGGTACATGAGCAGCACACGCACACTGGTCCGATCAAACAGGCCAGGCGCGCTGTGCTTGTCAAATGGTCCAATCATTTCGGTACACCCAGCTTAGACAGGCTGCCGCGTCGGTACATGCCGCTGGGCAGTCGCACGGAAGCAGCACACGCACACTGGTCCGATCAAACAGGCCAGGCGCGCTGTGCTTGTCAAATGGTCCAATTATTTCGATACACCCAGCTTAGACAGGCTGCCGCGTCGGTACATGAGCAGCACACTTACACTGGTCCGATCAAACAGGCCAGGCGCGCTGTGCTTGTCAAATGGTCCAATCATTTCGATACATCCTGCTTAGACAGGCTGCGGCGTCGGTACATGCCGATGGGCAGTCGTACGGAAGCAGCACACACACACTGGTCCGATCAAACAGGCCAGGCGCGCTGTGCTTGTCAAATGGTCCAATCATTTCGGTACACCCAGCTTAGACAGGCTGCCGCGTCGGTACATGAGCAGCACACGCACACTGGTCCGATCAAACAGGCCAGGCGCGCTGTGCTTGTCAAATGGTCCAATCATTTCGATACACCCAGCTGCCGCGTCGGTACATGCCGCTGGGCAGTCGCACGGAAGCAGCACACGCACACTGGTCCGATCAAACAGGCCAGGCGCGCTGTGCTTGTCAAATGGTCCAATCATTTCGATACACCCAGCTTAGACAGGCTGCCGCGTCGGTACATGCCGCTGGGCAGTCGCACGGAAGCAGCACACGCACACTGGTCCGATCAAACAGGCCAGGCGCGCTGTGCTTGTCAAATGGTCCAATCATTTCGATACACCCAGCTGCCGCGTCGGTACATGCCGCTGGGCAGTCGCACGAAAGCAGCACACTTACACTGGTCCGATCAAACAGGCCAGGCGCGCTGTGCTTGTCAAATGGTCCAATCATTTCGATACACCCAGCTTAGACAGGCTGCCGCGTCGGTACATGCCGCTGGGCAGTCGCACATAAGCAGCACACTCACACTGGTCCGATCAAACAGGCCAGGCGCGCTGTGGTTGTCAAATGGTCCAATCATTTCGATACACCCAGCTTAGACAGGCTGCCGCGTACATGCCGCTGGGCAGTCGCACGGAAGCAGCACACGCACACTGGTCCGATCAAACAGGCCAGGCGCGCTGTGCTTGTCAAATGGTCCAATCATTTCGATACACCCAGCTTCGACAGGCTGCCGCGTACATGCCGCTGGGCAGTCGCACGGAAGCAGCACACGCACACTGGTCCGATCAAACAGGCCAGGCGCGCTGTGCTTGTCAAATGGTCCAATCATTTCGATACACCCAGCTGCCGCGTCGGTACATGCCGCTGGGCAGTCGCACGGAAGCAGCACACTCACACTGGTCCGATCAAACAGGCCAGGCGCGCTGTGCTTGTCAAATGGTCCAATCATTTCGATACACCCAGCTGCCGCGTCGGTACATGCCGCTGGGCAGTCGCACGGAAGCAGCACACGCACACTGGTCCGATCAAACAGGCCAGGCGCGCTGTGCTTGTCAAATGGTCCAATCATTTCGATACACCCAGCTGCCGCGTCGGTACATGCCGCTGGGCAGTCGCACGGAAGCAGCACACTCACACTGGTCCGATCAAACAGGCCAGGCGCGCTGTGCTTGTCAAATGGTCCAATCATTTCGATACACCCAGCTGCCGCGTCGGTACATGCCGCTGGGCAGTCGCACGGAAGCAGCACACTCACACTGGTCCGATCAAACAGGCCAGGCGCGCTGTGCTTGTCAAATGGTCCAATCATTTCGATACACCCAGCTGCCGCGTCGGTACATGCCGCTGGGCAGTCGCACGGAAGCAGCACACGCACACTGGTCCGATCAAACAGGCCAGGCGCGCTGTGCTTGTCAAATGGTCCAATCATTTCGATACACCCAGCTGCCGCGTCGGTACATGCCGCTGGGCAGTCGCACGGAAGCAGCACACTCCCACTGGTCCGATCAAACAGGCCAGGCGCGCTGTGCTTGTCAAATGGTCCAATCATTTCGATACACCCAGCTGCCGCGTCGGTACATGCCGCTGGGCAGTCGCACGAAAGCAGCACACTTACACTGGTCCGATCAAACAGGCCAGGCGCGCTGTGCTTGTCAAATGGTCCAATCATTTCGATACACCCAGCTTAGACAGGCTGCCGCGTCGGTACATGCCGCTGGGCAGTCGCACATAAGCAGCACACTCACACTGGTCCGATCAAACAGGCCAGGCGCGCTGTGCTTGTCAAATGGTCCAATCATTTCGATACACCCAGCTTCGACAGGCTGCCGCGTACATGCCGCTGGGCAGTCGCACGGAAGCAGCACACGCACACTGGTCCGATCAAACAGGCCAGGCGCGCTGTGGTTGTCAAATGGTCCAACCATTTCGATACACCCAGCTTCGACAGGCTGCCGCGTACATGCCGCTGGGCAGTCGCACGGAAGCAGCACACGCACACTGGTCCGATCAAACAGGCCAGGCGCGCTGTGCTTGTCAAATGGTCCAATCATTTCGATACACCCAGCTTCGACAGGCTGCCGCGTACATGCCGCTGGGCAGTCGCACGGAAGCAGCACACGCACACTGGTCCGATCAAACAGGCCAGGCGCGCTGTGCTTGTCAAATGGTCCAATCATTTCGATACACCCAGCTTCGACAGGCTGCCGCGTACATGCCGCTGGGCAGTCGCACGGAAGCAGCACACTCACACTGGTCCGATCAAACAGGCCAGGCGCGCTGTGCTTGTCAAATGGTCCAATCATTTCGATACACCCAGCTGCCGCGTCGGTACATGCCGCTGGGCAGTCGCACGGAAGCAGCACACTCATACTGGTCCGATCAAACAGGCCAGGCGCGCTGTGCTTGTCAAATGGTCCAATCATTTCGATACACCCAGCTGCCGCGTCGGTACATGCCGCTGGGCAGTCGCACGGAAGCAGCACACGCACACTGGTCCGATCAAACAGGCCAGGCGCGCTGTGCTTGTCAAATGGTCCAATCATTTCGATACACCCAGCTTCGACAGGCTGCCGCGTACATGCCGCTGGGCAGTCGCACGGAAGCAGCACACGCACACTGGTCCGATCAAACAGGCCAGGCGCGCTGTGGTTGTCAAATGGTCCAATCATTTCGATACACCCAGCTTAGACAGGCTGCCGCGTCGGTACATGCCGCTGGGCAGTCGCACGGAAGCAGCACACTCACACTGGTCCGATCAAACAGGCCAGGCGCGCTGTGGTTGTCAAATGGTCCAATCATTTCGATACACCCAGCTTCGACAGGCTACCGCGTCGGTACATGCCGCTGGGCAGTCGCACGGATGCAGTCCACGCACACTGGTCTGATCAAACAGGCCAGGCGCGCTGTGCTTGTCAAATGGTCCAATCATTTCGATACACCCAGCTTAGACAGGCTGCCGCGTCGGTACATGCCGCTGGGCAGTCGCACATAAGCAGCACACTCACACTGGTCCGATCAAACAGGCCAGGCGCGCTGTGCTTGTCAAATGGTCCAATCATTTCGATACACCCAGCTTCGACAGGCTGCCGCGTACATGCCGCTGGGCAGTCGCACGGAAGCAGCACACGCACACTGGTCCGATCAAACAGGCCAGGCGCGCTGTGCTTGTCAAATGGTCCAATCATTTCGATACACCCAGCTGCCGCGTCGGTACATGCCGCTGGGCAGTCGCACGGAAGCAGCACACTCACACTGGTCCGATCAAACAGGCCAGGCGCGCTGTGCTTGTCAAATGGTCCAATCATTTCGATACACCCAGCTGCCGCGTCGGTACATGCCGCTGGGCAGTCGCACGGAAGCAGCACACGCACACTGGTCCGATCAAACAGGCCAGGCGCGCTGTGCTTGTCAAATGGTCCAATCATTTCGATACACCCAGCTGCCGCGTCGGTACATGCCGCTGGGCAGTCGCACGGAAGCAGCACACTCCCACTGGTCCGATCAAACAGGCCAGGCGCGCTGTGCTTGTCAAATGGTCCAATCATTTCGATACACCCAGCTGCCGCGTCGGTACATGCCGCTGGGCAGTCGCACGAAAGCAGCACACTTACACTGGTCCGATCAAACAGGCCAGGCGCGCTGTGCTTGTCAAATGGTCCAATCATTTCGATACACCCAGCTTAGACAGGCTGCCGCGTCGGTACATGCCGCTGGGCAGTCGCACATAAGCAGCACACTCACACTGGTCCGATCAAACAGGCCAGGCGCGCTGTGCTTGTCAAATGGTCCAATCATTTCGATACACCCAGCTTCGACAGGCTGCCGCGTACATGCCGCTGGGCAGTCGCACGGAAGCAGCACACGCACACTGGTCCGATCAAACAGGCCAGGCGCGCTGTGGTTGTCAAATGGTCCAACCATTTCGATACACCCAGCTTCGACAGGCTGCCGCGTACATGCCGCTGGGCAGTCGCACGGAAGCAGCACACGCACACTGGTCCGATCAAACAGGCCAGGCGCGCTGTGCTTGTCAAATGGTCCAATCATTTCGATACACCCAGCTTCGACAGGCTGCCGCGTACATGCCGCTGGGCAGTCGCACGGAAGCAGCACACGCACACTGGTCCGATCAAACAGGCCAGGCGCGCTGTGCTTGTCAAATGGTCCAATCATTTCGATACACCCAGCTTCGACAGGCTGCCGCGTACATGCCGCTGGGCAGTCGCACGGAAGCAGCACACGCACACTGGTCCGATCAAACAGGCCAGGCGCGCTGTGCTTGTCAAATGGTCCAATCATTTCGATACACCCAGCTGCCGCGTCGGTACATGCCGCTGGGCAGTCGCACGGAAGCAGCACACTCACACTGGTCCGATCAAACAGGCCAGGCGCGCTGTGCTTGTCAAATGGTCCAATCATTTCGATACACCCAGCTGCCGCGTCGGTACATGCCGCTGGGCAGTCGCACGGAAGCAGCACACGCACACTGGTCCGATCAAACAGGCCAGGCGCGCTGTGCTTGTCAAATGGTCCAATCATTTCGATACACCCAGCTGCCGCGTCGGTACATGCCGCTGGGCAGTCGCACGGAAGCAGCACACTCACACTGGTCCGATCAAACAGGCCAGGCGCGCTGTGCTTGTCAAATGGTCCAATCATTTCGATACACCCAGCTGCCGCGTCGGTACATGCCGCTGGGCAGTCGCACGGAAGCAGCACACTCACACTGGTCCGATCAAACAGGCCAGGCGCGCTGTGCTTGTCAAATGGTCCAATCATTTCGATACACCCAGCTGCCGCGTCGGTACATGCCGCTGGGCAGTCGCACGGAAGCAGCACACGCACACTGGTCCGATCAAACAGGCCAGGCGCGCTGTGCTTGTCAAATGGTCCAATCATTTCGATACACCCAGCTGCCGCGTCGGTACATGCCGCTGGGCAGTCGCACGGAAGCAGCACACTCCCACTGGTCCGATCAAACAGGCCAGGCGCGCTGTGCTTGTCAAATGGTCCAATCATTTCGATACACCCAGCTGCCGCGTCGGTACATGCCGCTGGGCAGTCGCACGAAAGCAGCACACTTACACTGGTCCGATCAAACAGGCCAGGCGCGCTGTGCTTGTCAAATGGTCCAATCATTTCGATACACCCAGCTTAGACAGGCTGCCGCGTCGGTACATGCCGCTGGGCAGTCGCACATAAGCAGCACACTCACACTGGTCCGATCAAACAGGCCAGGCGCGCTGTGCTTGTCAAATGGTCCAATCATTTCGATACACCCAGCTTCGACAGGCTGCCGCGTACATGCCGCTGGGCAGTCGCACGGAAGCAGCACACGCACACTGGTCCGATCAAACAGGCCAGGCGCGCTGTGGTTGTCAAATGGTCCAACCATTTCGATACACCCAGCTTCGACAGGCTGCCGCGTACATGCCGCTGGGCAGTCGCACGGAAGCAGCACACGCACACTGGTCCGATCAAACAGGCCAGGCGCGCTGTGCTTGTCAAATGGTCCAATCATTTCGATACACCCAGCTTCGACAGGCTGCCGCGTACATGCCGCTGGGCAGTCGCACGGAAGCAGCACACGCACACTGGTCCGATCAAACAGGCCAGGCGCGCTGTGCTTGTCAAATGGTCCAATCATTTCGATACACCCAGCTTCGACAGGCTGCCGCGTACATGCCGCTGGGCAGTCGCACGGAAGCAGCACACTCACACTGGTCCGATCAAACAGGCCAGGCGCGCTGTGCTTGTCAAATGGTCCAATCATTTCGATACACCCAGCTGCCGCGTCGGTACATGCCGCTGGGCAGTCGCACGGAAGCAGCACACTCATACTGGTCCGATCAAACAGGCCAGGCGCGCTGTGCTTGTCAAATGGTCCAATCATTTCGATACACCCAGCTGCCGCGTCGGTACATGCCGCTGGGCAGTCGCACGGAAGCAGCACACGCACACTGGTCCGATCAAACAGGCCAGGCGCGCTGTGCTTGTCAAATGGTCCAATCATTTCGATACACCCAGCTTCGACAGGCTGCCGCGTACATGCCGCTGGGCAGTCGCACGGAAGCAGCACACGCACACTGGTCCGATCAAACAGGCCAGGCGCGCTGTGGTTGTCAAATGGTCCAATCATTTCGATACACCCAGCTTAGACAGGCTGCCGCGTCGGTACATGCCGCTGGGCAGTCGCACGGAAGCAGCACACGCACACTGGTCCGATCAAACAGGCCAGGCGCGCTGTGCTTGTCAAATGGTCCAATCATTTCGATACACCCAGCTGCCGCGTCGGTACATGCCGCTGGGCAGTCGCACGGAAGCAGCACACTCACACTGGTCCGATCAAACAGGCCAGGCGCGCTGTGCTTGTCAAATGGTCCAATCATTTCGATACACCCAGCTTCGACAGGCTGCCGCGTACATGCCGCTGGGCAGTCGCACGGAAGCAGCACACGCACACTGGTCCGATCAAACAGGCCAGGCGCGCTGTGCTTGTCAAATGGTCCAATCATTTCGATACACCCAGCTTCGACAGGCTGCCGCGTACATGCCGCTGGGCAGTCGCACGGAAGCAGCACACGCACACTGGTCCGATCAAACAGGCCAGGCGCGCTGTGCTTGTCAAATGGTCCAATCATTTCGATACACCCAGCTTAGACAGGCTGCCGCGTCGGTACATGCCGCTGGGCAGTCGCACGGAAGCAGCACACGCACACTGGTCCGATCAAACAGGCCAGGCGCGCTGTGCTTGTCAAATGGTCCAATCATTTCGATACACCCAGCTTAGACAGGCTGCCGCGTCGGTACATGCCGCTGGGCAGTCGCACGGAAGCAGCACACTCACACTGGTCCGATCAAACAGGCCAGGCGCGCTGTGCTTGTCAAATGGTCCAATCATTTCGATACACCCAGCTGCCGCGTCGGTACATGCCGCTGGGCAGTCGCACGGAAGCAGCACACTCACACTGGTCCGATCAAACAGGCCAGGCGCGCTGTGCTTGTCAAATGGTCCAATCATTTCGATACACCCAGCTTAGACAGGCTGCCGCGTCGGTACATGCCGCTGGGCAGTCGCACGGAAGCAGCACACGCACACTGGTCCGATCAAACAGGCCAGGCGCGCTGTGCTTGTCAAATGGTCCAATCATTTCGATACACCCAGCTTAGACAGGCTGCCGCGTCGGTACATGCCGCTGGGCAGTCGCACGAAAGCAGCACACGCACACTGGTCCGATCAAACAGGCCAGGCGCGCTGTGCTTGTCAAATGGTCCAATCATTTCGATACACCCAGCTGCCGCGTCGGTACATGCCGCTGGGCAGTCGCACGGAAGCAGCACACTCACACTGGTCCGATCAAACAGGCCAGGCGCGCTGTGCTTGTCAAATGGTCCAATCATTTCGATACACCCAGCTGCCGCGTCGGTACATGCCGCTGGGCAGTCGCACGGAAGCAGCACACTCATACTGGTCCGATCAAACAGGCCAGGCGCGCTGTGCTTGTCAAATGGTCCAATCATTTCGATACACCCAGCTTAGACAGGCTGCGGCGTACATGCCGCTGGGCAGTCGCACGGAAGCAGCACACTCCCACTGGTCCGATCAAACAGGCCAGGCGCGCTGTGGTTGTCAAATGGTCCAATCATTTCGATACACCCAGCTTCGACAGGCTGCCGCGTACATGCCGCTGGGCAGTCGCACGGAAGCAGCACACGCACACTGGTCCGATCAAACAGGCCAGGCGCGCTGTGCTTGTCAAATGGTCCAATCATTTCGATACACCCAGCTGCCGCGTCGGTACATGCCGCTGGGCAGTCGCACGGAAGCAGCACACGCACACTGGTCCGATCAAACAGGCCAGGCGCGCTGTGCTTGTCAAATGGTCCAATCATTTCGATACACCCAGCTTCGACAGGCTGCCGCGTACATGCCGCTGGGCAGTCGCACGGAAGCAGCACACGCACACTGGTCCGATCAAACAGGCCAGGCGCGCTGTGCTTGTCAAATGGTCCAATCATTTCGATACACCCAGCTGCCGCGTCGGTACATGCCGCTGGGCAGTCGCACGGAAGCAGCACACGCACACTGGTCCGATCAAACAGGCCAGGCGCGCTGTGCTTGTCAAATGGTCCAATCATTTCGATACACCCAGCTTCGACAGGCTGCCGCGTACATGCCGCTGGGCAGTCGCACGGAAGCAGCACACGCACACTGGTCCGATCAAACAGGCCAGGCGCGCTGTGGTTGTCAAATGGTCCAATCATTTCGATACACCCAGCTTCGACAGGCTGCCGCGTACATGCCGCTGGGCAGTCGCACGGAAGCAGCACACGCACACTGGTCCGATCAAACAGGCCAGGCGCGCTGTGCTTGTCAAATGGTCCAATCATTTCGATACACCCAGCTTAGACAGGCTGCCGCGTACATGCCGCTGGGCAGTCGCACGGAAGCAGCACACGCACACTGGTCCGATCAAACAGGCCAGGCGCGCTGTGCTTGTCAAATGGTCCAATCATTTCGATACACCCAGCTGCCGCGTCGGTACATGCCGCTGGGCAGTCGCACGGAAGCAGCACACTCACACTGGTCCGATCAAACAGGCCAGGCGCGCTGTGCTTGTCAAATGGTCCAATCATTTCGATACACCCAGCTTCGACAGGCTGCCGCGTACATGCCGCTGGGCAGTCGCACGGAAGCAGCACACGCACACTGGTCCGATCAAACAGGCCAGGCGCGCTGTGCTTGTCAAATGGTCCAATCATTTCGATACACCCAGCTGCCGCGTCGGTACATGAGCAGCACACTCCCACTGGTCCGATCAAACAGGCCAGGCGCGCTGTGGTTGTCAAATGGTCCAATCATTTCGATACACCCAGCTTCGACAGGCTGCCGCGTACATGCCGCTGGGCAGTCGCACGGAAGCAGCACACGCACACTGGTCCGATCAAACAGGCCAGGCGCGCTGTGCTTGTCAAATGGTCCAATCATTTCGATACACCCAGCTTCGACAGGCTGCCGCGTACATGCCGCTGGGCAGTCGCACGGAAGCAGCACACGCACACTGGTCCGATCAAACAGGCCAGGCGCGCTGTGCTTGTCAAATGGCCCAATCATTTCGATACACCCAGCTTCGACAGGCTGCCGCGTACATGCCGCTGGGCAGTCGCACGGAAGCAGCACACGCACACTGGTCCGATCAAACAGGCCAGGCGCGCTGTGCTTGTCAAATGGTCCAATCATTTCGATACACCCAGCTTCGACAGGCTGCCGCGTACATGCCGCTGGGCAGTCGCACGGAAGCAGCACACGCACACTGGTCCGATCAAACAGGCCAGGCGCGCTGTGGTTGTCAAATGGTCCAATCATTTCGATACACCCAGCTTAGACAGGCTGCCGCGTCGGTACATGCCGCTGGGCAGTCGCACGGAAGCAGCACACGCACACTGGTCCGATCAAACAGGCCAGGCGCGCTGTGCTTGTCAAATGGTCCAATCATTTCGATACACCCAGCTGCCGCGTCGGTACATGCCGCTGGGCAGTCGCACGGAAGCAGCACACTCACACTGGTCCGATCAAACAGGCCAGGCGCGCTGTGCTTGTCAAATGGTCCAATCATTTCGATACACCCAGCTTCGACAGGCTGCCGCGTACATGCCGCTGGGCAGTCGCACGGAAGCAGCACACGCACACTGGTCCGATCAAACAGGCCAGGCGCGCTGTGCTTGTCAAATGGTCTAATCATTTCGATACACCCAGCTTCGACAGGCTGCCGCGTCGGTACATGCCGCTGGGCAGTCGCACGGAAGCAGCACACTCACACTGGTCCGATCAAACAGGCCAGGCGCGCTGTGGTTGTCAAATGGTCCAATCATTTCGATACACCTAGCTTCGACAGGCTGCCGCGTCGGTACATGCCGCTGGGCAGTCGCACGGAAGCAGCACACGCACACTGGTCCGATCAAACAGGCCAGGCGCGCTGTGCTTGTCAAATGGTCCAATCATTTCGGTACACCCAGCTTAGACAGGCTGCCGCGTCGGTACATGAGCAGCACACGCACACTGGTCCGATCAAACAGGCCAGGCGCGCTGTGCTTGTCAAATGGTCCAATCATTTCGATACACCCAGCTGCCGCGTCGGTACATGCCGCTGGGCAGTCGCACGGAAGCAGCACACGCACACTGGTCCGATCAAACAGGCCAGGCGCGCTGTGCTTGTCAAATGGTCCAATCATTTCGATACACCCAGCTTAGACAGGCTGCCGCGTCGGTACATGCCGCTGGGCAGTCGCACGGAAGCAGCACACGCACACTGGTCCGATCAAACAGGCCAGGCGCGCTGTGCTTGTCAAATGGTCCAATCATTTCGATACACCCAGCTGCCGCGTCGGTACATGCCGCTGGGCAGTCGCACGAAAGCAGCACACTTACACTGGTCCGATCAAACAGGCCAGGCGCGCTGTGCTTGTCAAATGGTCCAATCATTTCGATACACCCAGCTTCGACAGGCTGCCGCGTACATGCCGCTGGGCAGTCGCACGGAAGCAGCACACGCACACTGGTCCGATCAAACAGGCCAGGCGCGCTGTGCTTGTCAAATGGCCCAATCATTTCGATACACCCAGCTTCGACAGGCTGCCGCGTACATGCCGCTGGGCAGTCGCACGGAAGCAGCACACGCACACTGGTCCGATCAAACAGGCCAGGCGCGCTGTGCTTGTCAAATGGTCCAATCATTTCGATACACCCAGCTTCGACAGGCTGCCGCGTACATGCCGCTGGGCAGTCGCACGGAAGCAGCACACGCACACTGGTCCGATCAAACAGGCCAGGCGCGCTGTGGTTGTCAAATGGTCCAATCATTTCGATACACCCAGCTTAGACAGGCTGCCGCGTCGGTACATGCCGCTGGGCAGTCGCACGGAAGCAGCACACGCACACTGGTCCGATCAAACAGGCCAGGCGCGCTGTGCTTGTCAAATGGTCCAATCATTTCGATACACCCAGCTGCCGCGTCGGTACATGCCGCTGGGCAGTCGCACGGAAGCAGCACACTCACACTGGTCCGATCAAACAGGCCAGGCGCGCTGTGCTTGTCAAATGGTCCAATCATTTCGATACACCCAGCTTCGACAGGCTGCCGCGTACATGCCGCTGGGCAGTCGCACGGAAGCAGCACACGCACACTGGTCCGATCAAACAGGCCAGGCGCGCTGTGCTTGTCAAATGGTCTAATCATTTCGATACACCCAGCTTCGACAGGCTGCCGCGTCGGTACATGCCGCTGGGCAGTCGCACGGAAGCAGCACACTCACACTGGTCCGATCAAACAGGCCAGGCGCGCTGTGGTTGTCAAATGGTCCAATCATTTCGATACACCTAGCTTCGACAGGCTGCCGCGTCGGTACATGCCGCTGGGCAGTCGCACGGAAGCAGCACACGCACACTGGTCCGATCAAACAGGCCAGGCGCGCTGTGCTTGTCAAATGGTCCAATCATTTCGGTACACCCAGCTTAGACAGGCTGCCGCGTCGGTACATGAGCAGCACACGCACACTGGTCCGATCAAACAGGCCAGGCGCGCTGTGGTTGTCAAATGGTCCAATCATTTCGATACACCCAGCTTAGACAGGCTGCCGCGTCGGTACATGCCGCTGGGCAGTCGCACGGAAGCAGCACACGCACACTGGTCCGATCAAACAGGCCAGGCGCGCTGTGCTTGTCAAATGGTCCAATCATTTCGATACACCCAGCTGCCGCGTCGGTACATGCCGCTGGGCAGTCGCACGGAAGCAGCACACGCACACTGGTCCGATCAAACAGGCCAGGCGCGCTGTGCTTGTCAAATGGTCCAATCATTTCGATACACCCAGCTTCGACAGGCTGCCGCGTACATGCCGCTGGGCAGTCGCACGGAAGCAGCACACGCACACTGGTCCGATCAAACAGGCCAGGCGCGCTGTGGTTGTCAAATGGTCCAATCATTTCGATACACCCAGCTTCGACAGGCTGCCGCGTACATGCCGCTGGGCAGTCGCACGGAAGCAGCACACGCACACTGGTCCGATCAAACAGGCCAGGCGCGCTGTGCTTGTCAAATGGTCCAATCATTTCGATACACCCAGCTTCGACAGGCTGCCGCGTACATGCCGCTGGGCAGTCGCACGGAAGCAGCACACGCACACTGGTCCGATCAAACAGGCCAGGCGCGCTGTGCTTGTCAAATGGTCCAATCATTTCGATACACCCAGCTTCGACAGGCTGCCGCGTACATGCCGCTGGGCAGTCGCACGGAAGCAGCACACTCACACTGGTCCGATCAAACAGGCCAGGCGCGCTGTGCTTGTCAAATGGTCCAATCATTTCGATACACCCAGCTTCGACAGGCTGCCGCGTACATGCCGCTGGGCAGTCGCACGGAAGCAGCACACGCACACTGGTCCGATCAAACAGGCCAGGCGCGCTGTGCTTGTCAAATGGTCCAATCATTTCGATACACCCAGCTTAGACAGGCTGCCGCGTCGGTACATGAGCAGCACACTCCCACTGGTCCGATCAAACAGGCCAGGCGCGCTGTGGTTGTCAAATGGTCCAATCATTTCGATACACCCAGCTTCGACAGGCTGCCGCGTACATGCCGCTGGGCAGTCGCACGGAAGCAGCACACGCACACTGGTCCGATCAAACAGGCCAGGCGCGCTGTGCTTGTCAAATGGTCCAATCATTTCGATACACCCAGCTTCGACAGGCTGCCGCGTACATGCCGCTGGGCAGTCGCACGGAAGCAGCACACGCACACTGGTCCGATCAAACAGGCCAGGCGCGCTGTGCTTGTCAAATGGTCCAATCATTTCGATACACCCAGCTTCGACAGGCTGCCGCGTACATGCCGCTGGGCAGTCGCACGGAAGCAGCACACGCACACTGGTCCGATCAAACAGGCCAGGCGCGCTGTGCTTGTCAAATGGTCCAATCATTTCGATACACCCAGCTGCCGCGTCGGTACATGCCGCTGGGCAGTCGCACGGAAGCAGCACACTCACACTGGTCCGATCAAACAGGCCAGGCGCGCTGTGCTTGTCAAATGGTCCAATCATTTCGATACACCCAGCTTCGACAGGCTGCCGCGTACATGCCGCTGGGCAGTCGCACGGAAGCAGCACACGCACACTGGTCCGATCAAACAGGCCAGGCGCGCTGTGCTTGTCAAATGGTCCAATCATTTCGATACACCCAGCTTAGACAGGCTGCCGCGTACATGCCGCTGGGCAGTCGCACGGAAGCAGCACACGCACACTGGTCCGATCAAACAGGCCAGGCGCGCTGTGCTTGTCAAATGGTCCAATCATTTCGATACACCAAGCTGCCGCGTCGGTACATGCCGCTGGGCAGTCGCACGGAAGCAGCACACTCCCACTGGTCCGATCAAACAGGCCAGGCGCGCTGTGCTTGTCAAATGGTCCAATCATTTCGATACACCCAGCTTAGACAGGCTGCCGCGTCGGTACATGCCGCTGGGCAGTCGCACGGAAGCAGCACACTCACACTGGTCCGATCAAACAGGCCAGGCGCGCTGTGCTTGTCAAATGGTCCAATCATTTCGATACACCCAGCTTCGACAGGCTGCCGCGTCGGTACATGCCGCTGGGCAGTCGCAACGTCGGTACATGCCGCTGGGCAGTCGCACGGAAGCAGCACACTCCCACTGGTCCGATCAAACAGGCCAGGCGCGCTGTGGTTGTCAAATGGTCCAATCATTTCGATACACCCAGCTTAGACAGGCTGCCGCGTCGGTACATGCCGCTGGGCAGTCGCACGAAAGCAGCACACGCACACTGGTCCGATCAAACAGGCCAGGCGCGCTGTGCTTGTCAAATGGTCCAATCATTTCGATACACCCAGCTGCCGCGTCGGTACATGCCGCTGGGCAGTCGCACGGAAGCAGCACACTCACACTGGTCCGATCAAACAGGCCAGGCGCGCTGTGCTTGTCAAATGGTCCAATCATTTCGATACACCCAGCTGCCGCGTCGGTACATGCCGCTGGGCAGTCGCACGAAAGCAGCACACGCACACTGGTCCGATCAAACAGGCCAGGCGCGCTGTGCTTGTCAAATGGTCCAATCATTTCGATACACCCAGCTGCCGCGTCGGTACATGCCGCTGGGCAGTCGCACGGAAGCAGCACACTCACACTGGTCCGATCAAACAGGCCAGGCGCGCTGTGCTTGTCAAATGGTCCAATCATTTCGATACACCCAGCTGCCGCGTCGGTACATGCCGCTGGGCAGTCGCACGGAAGCAGCACACTCATACTGGTCCGATCAAACAGGCCAGGCGCGCTGTGCTTGTCAAATGGTCCAATCATTTCGATACACCAAGCTGCCGCGTCGGTACATGCCGCTGGGCAGTCGCACGGAAGCAGCACACTCCCACTGGTCCGATCAAACAGGCCAGGCGCGCTGTGCTTGTCAAATGGTCCAATCATTTCGATACACCCAGCTTAGACAGGCTGCCGCGTCGGTACATGCCGCTGGGCAGTCGCACGGAAGCAGCACACTCACACTGGTCCGATCAAACAGGCCAGGCGCGCTGTGCTTGTCAAATGGTCCAATCATTTCGATACACCCAGCTTCGACAGGCTGCCGCGTACATGCCGCTGGGCAGTCGCACGGAAGCAGCACACGCACACTGGTCCGATCAAACAGGCCAGGCGCGCTGTGCTTGTCAAATGGTCCAATCATTTCGATACACCCAGCTTCGACAGGCTGCCGCGTACATGCCGCTGGGCAGTCGCACGGAAGCAGCACACGCACACTGGTCCGATCAAACAGGCCAGGCGCGCTGTGGTTGTCAAATGGTCCAATCATTTCGATACACCCAGCTGCCGCGTCGGTACATGCCGCTGGGCAGTCGCACGGAAGCAGCACACGCACACTGGTCCGATCAAACAGGCCAGGCGCGCTGTGGTTGTCAAATGGTCCAATCATTTCGATACACCCAGCTTAGACAGGCTGCCGCGTCGGTACATGCCGCTGGGCAGTCGCACGAAAGCAGCACACGCACACTGGTCCGATCAAACAGGCCAGGCGCGCTGTGCTTGTCAAATGGTCCAATCATTTCGATACACCCAGCTGCCGCGTCGGTACATGCCGCTGGGCAGTCGCACGGAAGCAGCACACTCACACTGGTCCGATCAAACAGGCCAGGCGCGCTGTGCTTGTCAAATGGTCCAATCATTTCGATACACCCAGCTTCGACAGGCTGCCGCGTACATGCCGCTGGGCAGTCGCACGGAAGCAGCACACGCACACTGGTCCGATCAAACAGGCCAGGCGCGCTGTGCTTGTCAAATGGTCCAATCATTTCGATACACCCAGCTGCCGCGTCGGTACATGCCGCTGGGCAGTCGCACGGAAGCAGCACACTCCCACTGGTCCGATCAAACAGGCCAGGCGCGCTGTGGTTGTCAAATGGTCCAATCATTTCGATACACCCAGCTTAGACAGGCTGCCGCGTCGGTACATGCCGCTGGGCAGTCGCACGAAAGCAGCACACTCACACTGGTCCGATCAAACAGGCCAGGCGCGCTGTGCTTGTCAAATGGTCCAATCATTTCGATACACCCAGCTGCCGCGTCGGTACATGCCGCTGGGCAGTCGCACGGAAGCAGCACACTCACACTGGTCCGATCAAACAGGCCAGGCGCGCTGTGCTTGTCAAATGGTCCAATCATTTCGATACACCCAGCTTAGACAGGCTGCCGCGTCGGTACATGCCGCTGGGCAGTCGCACGGAAGCAGCACACGCACACTGGTCCGATCAAACAGGCCAGGCGCGCTGTGCTTGTCAAATGGTCCAATCATTTCGATACACCCAGCTTAGACAGGCTGCCGCGTCGGTACATGCCGCTGGGCAGTCGCACGAAAGCAGCACACGCACACTGGTCCGATCAAACAGGCCAGGCGCGCTGTGCTTGTCAAATGGTCCAATCATTTCGATACACCCAGCTGCCGCGTCGGTACATGCCGCTGGGCAGTCGCACGGAAGCAGCACACTCACACTGGTCCGATCAAACAGGCCAGGCGCGCTGTGCTTGTCAAATGGTCCAATCATTTCGATACACCCAGCTGCCGCGTCGGTACATGCCGCTGGGCAGTCGCACGGAAGCAGCACACTCATACTGGTCCGATCAAACAGGCCAGGCGCGCTGTGCTTGTCAAATGGTCCAATCATTTCGATACACCCAGCTGCCGCGTCGGTACATGCCGCTGGGCAGTCGCACGGAAGCAGCACACGCACACTGGTCCGATCAAACAGGCCAGGCGCGCTGTGCTTGTCAAATGGTCCAATCATTTCGATACACCCAGCTTCGACAGGCTGCCGCGTACATGCCGCTGGGCAGTCGCACGGAAGCAGCACACGCACACTGGTCCGATCAAACAGGCCAGGCGCGCTGTGGTTGTCAAATGGTCCAATCATTTCGATACACCCAGCTTCGACAGGCTGCCGCGTACATGCCGCTGGGCAGTCGCACGGAAGCAGCACACGCACACTGGTCCGATCAAACAGGCCAGGCGCGCTGTGCTTGTCAAATGGTCCAATCATTTCGATACACCCAGCTGCCGCGTCGGTACATGCCGCTGGGCAGTCGCACGGAAGCAGCACACGCACACTGGTCCGATCAAACAGGCCAGGCGCGCTGTGCTTGTCAAATGGTCCAATCATTTCGATACACCCAGCTTAGACAGGCTGCCGCGTCGGTACATGCCGCTGGGCAGTCGCACGGAAGCAGCACACTCACACTGGTCCGATCAAACAGGCCAGGCGCGCTGTGCTTGTCAAATGGTCCAATCATTCGATACACCCAGCTTAGACAGGCTGCGGCGTACATGCCGCTGGGCAGTCGCACGGAAGCAGCACACGCACACTGGTCCGATCAAACAGGCCAGGCGCGCTGTGCTTGTCAAATGGTCCAATCATTTCGATACACCCAGCTTCGACAGGCTGCCGCGTACATGCCGCTGGGCAGTCGCACGGAAGCAGCACACGCACACTGGTCCGATCAAACAGGCCAGGCGCGCTGTGCTTGTCAAATGGTCCAATCATTTCGATACACCCAGCTTCGACAGGCTGCCGCGTACATGCCGCTGGGCAGTCGCACGGAAGCAGCACACGCACACTGGTCCGATCAAACAGGCCAGGCGCGCTGTGCTTGTCAAATGGTCCAATCATTTCGATACACCCAGCTTCGACAGGCTGCCGCGTACATGCCGCTGGGCAGTCGCACGGAAGCAGCACACGCACACTGGTCCGATCAAACAGGCCAGGCGCGCTGTGGTTGTCAAATGGTCCAATCATTTCGATACACCCAGCTTCGACAGGCTGCCGCGTACATGCCGCTGGGCAGTCGCACGGAAGCAGCACACGCACACTGGTCCGATCAAACAGGCCAGGCGCGCTGTGCTTGTCAAATGGTCCAATCATTTCGATACACCCAGCTGCCGCGTCGGTACATGCCGCTGGGCAGTCGCACGGAAGCAGCACACGCACACTGGTCCGATCAAACAGGCCAGGCGCGCTGTGCTTGTCAAATGGTCCAATCATTTCGATACACCCAGCTTAGACAGGCTGCCGCGTCGGTACATGCCGCTGGGCAGTCGCACGGAAGCAGCACACTCACACTGGTCCGATCAAACAGGCCAGGCGCGCTGTGCTTGTCAAATGGTCCAATCATTCGATACACCCAGCTTAGACAGGCTGCGGCGTACATGCCGCTGGGCAGTCGCACGGAAGCAGCACACGCACACTGGTCCGATCAAACAGGCCAGGCGCGCTGTGCTTGTCAAATGGTCCAATCATTTCGATACACCCAGCTTCGACAGGCTGCCGCGTACATGCCGCTGGGCAGTCGCACGGAAGCAGCACACGCACACTGGTCCGATCAAACAGGCCAGGCGCGCTGTGGTTGTCAAATGGTCCAATCATTTCGATACACCCAGCTTCGACAGGCTGCCGCGTACATGCCGCTGGGCAGTCGCACGGAAGCAGCACACGCACACTGGTCCGATCAAACAGGCCAGGCGCGCTGTGCTTGTCAAATGGTCCAATCATTTCGATACACCCAGCTGCCGCGTCGGTACATGCCGCTGGGCAGTCGCACGGAAGCAGCACACGCACACTGGTCCGATCAAACAGGCCAGGCGCGCTGTGCTTGTCAAATGGTCCAATCATTTCGATACACCCAGCTGCCGCGTCGGTACATGCCGCTGGGCAGTCGCACGGAAGCAGCACACTCACACTGGTCCGATCAAACAGGCCAGGCGCGCTGTGCTTGTCAAATGGTCCAATCATTCGATACACCCAGCTTAGACAGGCTGCGGCGTACATGCCGCTGGGCAGTCGCACGGAAGCAGCACACGCACACTGGTCCGATCAAACAGGCCAGGCGCGCTGTGCTTGTCAAATGGTCCAATCATTTCGATACACCCAGCTGCCGCGTCGGTACATGCCGCTGGGCAGTCGCACGGAAGCAGCACACGCACACTGGTCCGATCAAACAGGCCAGGCGCGCTGTGCTTGTCAAATGGTCCAATCATTTCGATACACCCAGCTTCGACAGGCTGCGGCGTCGGTACATGCCGCTGGGCAGTCGCACGGAAGCAGCACACGCACACTGGTCCGATCAAACAGGCCAGGCGCGCTGTGCTTGTCAAATGGTCCAATCATTTCGGTACACCCAGCTTAGACAGGCTGCCGCGTCGGTACATGAGCAGCACACGCACACTGGTCCGATCAAACAGGCCAGGCGCGCTGTGCTTGTCAAATGGTCCAATCATTTCGATACACCCAGCTTAGACAGGCTGCCGCGTCGGTACATGCCGCTGGGCAGTCGCACGGAAGCAGCACACTCACACTGGTCCGATCAAACAGGCCAGGCGCGCTGTGCTTGTCAAATGGTCCAATCATTTCGATACACCCAGCTGCCGCGTCGGTACATGCCGCTGGGCAGTCGCACATAAGCAGCACACTCACACTGGTCCGATTAAACAGGCCAGGCGCGCTGTGCTTGTCAAGTGGTCCAATCATTTCGATACACCCAGCTTCGACAGGCTGCGGCGTACATGCCGCTGGGCAGTCGCACGGAAGCAGCACACGCACACTGGTCCGATCAAACAGGCCAGGCGCGCTGTGCTTGTCAAATGGTCTAATCATTTCGATACACCCAGCTTCGACAGGCTGCCGCGTCGGTACATGCCGCTGGGCAGTCGCACGGAAGCAGCACACTCACACTGGTCCGATCAAACAGGCCAGGCGCGCTGTGGTTGTCAAATGGTCCAATCATTTCGATACACCCAGCTTAGACAGGCTGCCGCGTCGGTACATGCCGCTGGGCAGTCGCACGGAAGCAGCACACTCACACTGGTCCGATCAAACAGGCCAGGCGCGCTGTGCTTGTCAAATGGTCCAATCATTTCGATACACCCAGCTTAGACAGGCTGCCGCGTCGGTACATGCCGCTGGGCAGTCGCACATAAGCAGCACACTCACACTGGTCCGATCAAACAGGCCAGGCGCGCTGTGCTTGTCAAGTGGTCCAATCATTTCGATACACCCAGCTTCGACAGGCTGCGGCGTACATGCCGCTGGGCAGTCGCACGGAAGCAGCACACGCACACTGGTCCGATCAAACAGGCCAGGCGCGCTGTGCTTGTCAAATGGTCTAATCATTTCGATACACCCAGCTTCGACAGGCTGCCGCGTCGGTACATGCCGCTGGGCAGTCGCACGGAAGCAGCACACTCACACTGGTCCGATCAAACAGGCCAGGCGCGCTGTGGTTGTCAAATGGTCCAATCATTTCGATACACCTAGCTTCGACAGGCTGCCGCGTCGGTACATGCCGCTGGGCAGTCGCACGGAAGCAGCACACGCACACTGGTCCGATCAAACAGGCCAGGCGCGCTGTGCTTGTCAAATGGTCCAATCATTTCGGTACACCCAGCTTAGACAGGCTGCCGCGTCGGTACATGAGCAGCACACGCACACTGGTCCGATCAAACAGGCCAGGCGCGCTGTGGTTGTCAAATGGTCCAATCATTTCGATACACCCAGCTTAGACAGGCTGCCGCGTCGGTACATGCCGCTGGGCAGTCGCACGGAAGCAGCACACGCACACTGGTCCGATCAAACAGGCCAGGCGCGCTGTGCTTGTCAAATGGTCCAGTCATTTCGATACACCCAGCTTAGACAGGCTGCCGCGTCAGTACATGAGCAGCACACGCACACTGGTCCGATCAAACAGGCCAGGCGCGCTGTGGTTGTCAAATGGTCCAATCATTTCGATACACCCAGCTTCGACAGGCTGTCGCGTCGGTACATGCCGCTGGGCAGTCGCACGGAAGCAGCACACTCACACTGGTCCGATCAAACAGGCCAGGCGCGCTGTGGTTGTCAAATGGTCCAATCATTTCGATACACCCAGCTTCGACAGGCTGCGGCGTACATGCCGCTGGGCAGTCGCACGGAAGCAGCACACGCACACTGGTCCGATCAAACAGGCCAGGCGCGCTGTGGTTGTCAAATGGTCCAATCATTTCGATACACCTAGCTTCGACAGGCTGCCGCGTCGGTACATGCCGCTGGGCAGTCGCACGGAAGCAGCACACGCACACTGGTCCGATCAAACAGGCCAGGCGCGCTGTGCTTGTCAAATGGTCCAATCATTTCGGTACACCCAGCTTAGACAGGCTGCCGCGTCGGTACATGAGCAGCACACGCACACTGGTCCGATCAAACAGGCCAGGCGCGCTGTGGTTGTCAAATGGTCCAATCATTTCGATACACCCAGCTTAGACAGGCTGCCGCGTCGGTACATGCCGCTGGGCAGTCGCACGGAAGCAGCACACGCACACTGGTCCGATCAAACAGGCCAGGCGCGCTGTGCTTGTCAAATGGTCCAATCATTTCGATACACCCAGCTTAGACAGGCTGCCGCGTCAGTACATGAGCAGCACACGCACACTGGTCCGATCAAACAGGCCAGGCGCGCTGTGCTTGTCAAATGGTCCAATCATTTCGATACACCCAGCTTAGACAGGCTGCGGCGTCGGTACATGCCGATGGGCAGTCGTACGGAAGCAGCACACGCACACTGGTCCGATCAAACAGGCCAGGCGCGCTGTGCTTGTCAAATGGTCCAATCATTTCGATACACCCAGCTTCGACAGGCTGTCGCGTCGGTACATGCCGCTGGGCAGTCGCACGGAAGCAGCACACGCACACTGGTCCGATCAAACAGGCCAGGCGCGCTGTGCTTGTCAAATGGTCTAATCATTTCGATACACCCAGCTTCGACAGGCTGCCGCGTCGGTACATGCCGCTGGGCAGTCGCACGGAAGCAGCACACTCACACTGGTCCGATCAAACAGGCCAGGCGCGCTGTGGTTGTCAAATGGTCCAATCATTTCGATACACCTAGCTTCGACAGGCTGCCGCGTCGGTACATGCCGCTGGGCAGTCGCACGGAAGCAGCACACGCACACTGGTCCGATCAAACAGGCCAGGCGCGCTGTGCTTGTCAAATGGTCCAATCATTTCGGTACACCCAGCTTAGACAGGCTGCCGCGTCGGTACATGAGCAGCACACGCACACTGGTCCGATCAAACAGGCCAGGCGCGCTGTGGTTGTCAAATGGTCCAATCATTTCGATACACCCAGCTTAGACAGGCTGCCGCGTCGGTACATGCCGCTGGGCAGTCGCACGGAAGCAGCACACGCACACTGGTCCGATCAAACAGGCCAGGCGCGCTGTGCTTGTCAAATGGTCCAATCATTTCGATACACCCAGCTTAGACAGGCTGCGGCGTCGGTACATGCCGATGGGCAGTCGTACGGAAGCAGCACACTCACACTGGTCCGATCAAACAGGCCAGGCGCGCTGTGCTTGTCAAATGGTCCAATCATTTCGATACACCCAGCTTCGACAGGCTGTCGCGTCGGTACATGCCGCTGGGCAGTCGCACGGAAGCAGCACACGCACACTGGTCCGATCAAACAGGCCAGGCGCGCTGTGCTTGTCAAATGGTCCAATCATTTCGATACACCCAGCTTCGACAGGCTGTCGCGTCGGTACATGCCGCTGGGCAGTCGCACGGAAGCAGCACACGCACACTGGTCCGATCACACAGGCCAGGCGCGCTGTGCTTGTCAAATGGTCCAATCATTTCGATACACCAGCTTAGACAGGCTGCCGCGTCGGTACATGAGCAGCACACGCACACTGGTCCGATCAAACAGGCCAGGCGCGCTGTGGTTGTCAAATGGTCCAATCATTTCGATACACCCAGCTTCGACAGGCTGCCGCGTCGGTACATGCCGCTGGGCAGTCGCACGGAAGCAGCACACGCACACTGGTCCGATCAAACAGGCCAGGCGCGCTGTGCTTGTCAAATGGTCCAATCATTTCGATACACCCAGCTTAGACAGGCTGCCGCGTCGGTACATGAGCAGCACACGCACACTGGTCCGATCAAACAGGCCAGGCGCGCTGTGGTTGTCAAATGGTCCAATCATTTCGATACACCCAGCTTAGACAGGCTGCGGCGTCGGTACATGCCGATGGGCAGTCGTACGGAAGCAGCACACTCACACTGGTCCGATCAAACAGGCCAGGCGCGCTGTGCTTGTCAAATGGTCCAATCATTTCGATACACCCAGCTTCGACAGGCTGTCGCGTCGGTACATGCCGCTGGGCAGTCGCACGGAAGCAGCACACGCACACTGGTCCGATCAAACAGGCCAGGCGCGCTGTGCTTGTCAAATGGTCCAATCATTTCGATACACCCAGCTTCGACAGGCTGTCGCGTCGGTACATGCCGCTGGGCAGTCGCACGGAAGCAGCACACGCACACTGGTCCGATCACACAGGCCAGGCGCGCTGTGCTTGTCAAATGGTCCAATCATTTCGATACACCAGCTTAGACAGGCTGCCGCGTCGGTACATGAGCAGCACACGCACACTGGTCCGATCAAACAGGCCAGGCGCGCTGTGGTTGTCAAATGGTCCAATCATTTCGATACACCCAGCTTCGACAGGCTGCCGCGTCGGTACATGCCGCTGGGCAGTCGCACGGAAGCAGCACACGCACACTGGTCCGATCAAACAGGCCAGGCGCGCTGTGCTTGTCAAATGGTCCAATCATTTCGATACACCCAGCTTAGACAGGCTGCCGCGTCGGTACATGAGCAGCACACGCACACTGGTCCGATCAAACAGGCCAGGCGCGCTGTGGTTGTCAAATGGTCCAATCATTTCGATACACCCAGCTTAGACAGGCTGCGGCGTCGGTACATGCCGCTGGGCAGTCGCACGGAAGCAGCACACGCACACTGGTCCGATCAAACAGGCCAGGCGCGCTGTGCTTGTCAAATGGTCCAATCATTTCGATACACCCAGCTTAGACAGGCTGCCGCGTCGGTACATGAGCAGCACACGCACACTGGTCCGATCAAACAGGCCAGGCGCGCTGTGGTTGTCAAATGGTCCAATCATTTCGATACACCCAGCTTAGACAGGCTGCGGCGTCGGTACATGCCGATGGGCAGTCGTACGGAAGCAGCACACTCACACTGGTCCGATCAAACAGGCCAGGCGCGCTGTGCTTGTCAAATGGTCCAATCATTTCGATACACCCAGCTTCGACAGGCTGTCGCGTCGGTACATGCCGCTGGGCAGTCGCACGGAAGCAGCACACGCACACTGGTCCGATCAAACAGGCCAGGCGCGCTGTGCTTGTCAAATGGTCCAATCATTTCGATACACCCAGCTTCGACAGGCTGTCGCGTCGGTACATGCCGCTGGGCAGTCGCACGGAAGCAGCACACGCACACTGGTCCGATCACACAGGCCAGGCGCGCTGTGCTTGTCAAATGGTCCAATCATTTCGATACACCAGCTTAGACAGGCTGCCGCGTCGGTACATGCCGCTGGGCAGTCGCACGAAAGCAGCACACGCACACTGGTCCGATCAAACAGGCCAGGCGCGCTGTGCTTGTCAAATGGTCCAATCATTTCGATACACCCAGCTGCCGCGTCGGTACATGCCGCTGGGCAGTCGCACGGAAGCAGCACACTCACACTGGTCCGATCAAACAGGCCAGGCGCGCTGTGCTTGTCAAATGGTCCAATCATTTCGATACACCCAGCTTAGACAGGCTGCCGCGTCGGTACATGAGCAGCACACGCACACTGGTCCGATCAAACAGGCCAGGCGCGCTGTGGTTGTCAAATGGTCCAATCATTTCGATACACCCAGCTTAGACAGGCTGCCGCGTCGGTACATGAGCAGCACACGCACACTGGTCCGATCAAACAGGCCAGGCGCGCTGTGGTTGTCAAATGGTCCAATCATTTCGATACACCCAGCTTAGACAGGCTGCGGCGTCGGTACATGCCGATGGGCAGTCGTACGGAAGCAGCACACTCACACTGGTCCGATCAAACAGGCCAGGCGCGCTGTGCTTGTCAAATGGTCCAATCATTTCGATACACCCAGCTTCGACAGGCTGTCGCGTCGGTACATGCCGCTGGGCAGTCGCACGGAAGCAGCACACGCACACTGGTCCGATCAAACAGGCCAGGCGCGCTGTGCTTGTCAAATGGTCTAATCATTTCGATACACCCAGCTTCGACAGGCTGCCGCGTCGGTACATGCCGCTGGGCAGTCGCACGGAAGCAGCACACTCACACTGGTCCGATCAAACAGGCTAGGCGCGCTGTGGTTGTCAAATGGTCCAATCATTTCGATACACCTAGCTTCGACAGGCTGCCGCGTCGGTACATGCCGCTGGGCAGTCGCACGGAAGCAGCACACTCACACTGGTCCGATCAAACAGGCCAGGCGCGCTGTGCTTGTCAAATGGTCCAATCATTTCGATACACCCAGCTTCGACAGGCTGCCGCGTCGGTACATGCCGCTGGGCAGTCGCACGGAAGCAGCACACGCACACTGGTCCGATCAAACAGGCCAGGCGCGCTGTGCTTGTCAAATGGTCCAATCATTTCGATACACCCAGCTTCGACAGGCTGTCGCGTCGGTACATGCCGCTGGGCAGTCGCACGGAAGCAGCACACGCACACTGGTCCGATCAAACAGGCCAGGCGCGCTGTGCTTGTCAAATGGTCCAATCATTTCGATACACCAGCTTAGACAGGCTGCCGCGTCGGTACATGAGCAGCACACGCACACTGGTCCGATCAAACAGGCCAGGCGCGCTGTGGTTGTCAAATGGTCCAATCATTTCGATACACCCAGCTTCGACAGGCTGCCGCGTCGGTACATGCCGCTGGGCAGTCGCACGGAAGCAGCACACGCACACTGGTCCGATCAAACAGGCCAGGCGCGCTGTGCTTGTCAAATGGTCCAATCATTTCGATACACCCAGCTTAGACAGGCTGCCGCGTCGGTACATGAGCAGCACACGCACACTGGTCCGATCAAACAGGCCAGGCGCGCTGTGGTTGTCAAATGGTCCAATCATTTCGATACACCCAGCTTAGACAGGCTGCGGCGTCGGTACATGCCGATGGGCAGTCGTACGGAAGCAGCACACTCACACTGGTCCGATCAAACAGGCCAGGCGCGCTGTGCTTGTCAAATGGTCCAATCATTTCGATACACCCAGCTTCGACAGGCTGTCGCGTCGGTACATGCCGCTGGGCAGTCGCACGGAAGCAGCACACGCACACTGGTCCGATCAAACAGGCCAGGCGCGCTGTGGTTGTCAAATGGTCCAATCATTTCGATACACCTAGCTTCGACAGGCTGCCGCGTCGGTACAAGCCGCTGGGCAGTCGCACGGAAGCAGCACACTCACACTGGTCTGATCAAACAGGCCAGGCGCGCTGTGGTTGTCAAATGGTCCAATCATTTCGATACACCCAGCTTAGACAGGCTGCGGCGTCGGTACAAGCCGCTGGGCAGTCGCACGGAAGCAGCACACTCACACTGGTCCGATCAAACAGGCCAGGCGCGCTGTGCTTGTCAAATGGTCCAATCATTTCGATACACCCAGCTTCGACAGGCTGCCGCGTCGGTACATGCCGCTGGGCAGTCGCACGGAAGCAGCACACGCACACTGGTCCGATCAAACAGGCCAGGCGCGCTGTGCTTGTCAAATGGTCCAATCATTTCGATACACCCAGCTTCGACAGGCTGCCGCGTCGGTACATGCCGCTGGGCAGTCGCACGGAAGCAGCACACGCACACTGGTCCGATCAAACAGGCCAGGCGCGCTGTGGTTGTCAAATGGTCTAATCATTTCGATACACCCAGCTTAGACAGGCTGCCGCGTCGGTACATGAGCAGCACACGCACACTGGTCCGATCAAACAGGCCAGGCGCGCTGTGGTTGTCAAATGGTCCAATCATTTCGATACACCCAGCTTAGACAGGCTGCGGCGTCGGTACATGCCGATGGGCAGTCGTACGGAAGCAGCACACTCACACTGGTCCGATCAAACAGGCCAGGCGCGCTGTGCTTGTCAAATGGTCCAATCATTTCGATACACCCAGCTTCGACAGGCTGTCGCGTCGGTACATGCCGCTGGGCAGTCGCACGGAAGCAGCACACTTACACTGGTCCGATCAAACAGGCCAGGCGCGCTGTGCTTGTCAAATGGTCCAATCATTTCGATACACCCAGCTGCCGCGTCGGTACATGCCGCTGGGCAGTCGCACGGAAGCAGCACACGCACACTGGTCCGATCAAACAGGCCAGGCGCGCTGTGCTTGTCAAATGGTCCAATCATTTCGATACACCCAGCTTCGACAGGCTGCCGCGTCGGTACATGAGCAGCACACGCACACTGGTCCGATCAAACAGGCCAGGCGCGCTGTGGTTGTCAAATGGTCCAATCATTTCGATACACCCAGCTTAGACAGGCTGCCGCGTCGGTACATGCCGCTGGGCAGTCGCACGGAAGCAGCACACTCACACTGGTCCGATCAAACAGGCCAGGCGCGCTGTGCTTGTCAAATGGTCCAATCATTTCGGTACACCCAGCTTAGACAGGCTGCCGCGTCGGTACATGAGCAGCACACGCACACTGGTCTGATCAAACAGGCCAGGCGCGCTGTGGTTGTCAAATGGTCCAATCATTTCGATACACCCAGCTGCCGCGTCGGTACATGCCGCTGGGCAGTCGCACGGAAGCAGCACACTCACACTGGTCCGATCAAACAGGCCAGGCGCGCTGTGGTTGTCAAATGGTCCAATCATTTCGATACACCCAGCTTAGACAGGCTGCCGCGTCGGTACATGCCGCTGGGCAGTCGCACGGAAGCAGCACACGCACACTGGTCCGATCAAACAGGCCAGGCGCGCTGTGGTTGTCAAATGGTCCAATCATTTCGATACACCCAGCTGCCGCGTCGGTACATGCCGCTGGGCAGTCGCACGGAAGCAGCACACTCACACTGGTCCGATCAAACAGGCCAGGCGCGCTGTGCTTGTCAAATGGTCCAATCATTTCGATACACCCAGCTTAGACAGGCTGCCGCGTCGGTACATGCCGCTGGGCAGTCGCACGGAAGCAGCACACGCACACTGGTCCGATCAAACAGGCCAGGCGCGCTGTGCTTGTCAAATGGTCCAATCATTTCGATACACCCAGCTGCCGCGTCGGTACATGCCGCTGGGCAGTCGCACGGAAGCAGCACACTCACACTGGTCCGATCAAACAGGCCAGGCGCGCTGTGCTTGTCAAATGGTCCAATCATTTCGATACACCCAGCTTAGACAGGCTGCCGCGTCGGTACATGCCGCTGGGCAGTCGCACGGAAGCAGCACACGCACACTGGTCCGATCAAACAGGCCAGGCGCGCTGTGGTTGTCAAATGGTCCAATCATTTCGGTACACCCAGCTGCCGCGTCGGTACATGCCGCTGGGCAGTCGCACGGAAGCAGCACACTCACACTGGTCCGATCAAACAGGCCAGGCGCGCTGTGCTTGTCAAATGGTCCAATCATTTCGATACACCCAGCTTAGACAGGCTGCCGCGTCGGTACATGAGCAGCACACGCACACTGGTCCGATCAAACAGGCCAGGCGCGCTGTGGTTGTCAAATGGTCCAATCATTTCGGTACACCCAGCTGCCGCGTCGGTACATGCCGCTGGGCAGTCGCACGGAAGCAGCACACTCACACTGGTCCGATCAAACAGGCCAGGCGCGCTGTGCTTGTCAAATGGTCCAATCATTTCGATACACCCAGCTGCCGCGTCGGTACATGCCGCTGGGCAGTCGCACGGAAGCAGCACACTCACACTGGTCCGATCAAACAGGCCAGGCGCGCTGTGGTTGTCAAATGGTCCAATCATTTCGGTACACCCAGCTTAGACAGGCTGCCGCGTCGGTACATGAGCAGCACACTTACACTGGTCCGATCAAACAGGCCAGGCGCGCTGTGGTTGTCAAGTGGTCCAATCATTTCGATACACCCAGTTTAGACAGGCTGCCGCGTCGGTACATGCCGCTGGGCAGTCGCACGGAAGCAGCACACGCACACTGGTCCGATCAAACAGGCCAGGCGCGCTGTGCTTGTCAAATGGTCCAATCATTTCGGTACACCCAGCTTAGACAGGCTGCCGCGTCGGTACATGAGCAGCACACGCACACTGGTCCGATCAAACAGGCCAGGCGCGCTGTGCTTGTCAAATGGTCCAATCATTTCGATACACCCAGCTGCCGCGTCGGTACATGCCGCTGGGCAGTCGCACGGAAGCAGCACACGCACACTGGTCCGATCAAACAGGCCAGGCGCGCTGTGGTTGTCAAATGGTCCAATCATTTCGATACACCCAGCTGCCGCGTCGGTACATGCCGCTGGGCAGTCGCACGGAAGCAGCACACTCACACTGGTCCGATCAAACAGGCCAGGCGCGCTGTGCTTGTCAAATGGTCCAATCATTTCGATACACCCAGCTGCCGCGTCGGTACATGCCGCTGGGCAGTCGCACGGAAGCAGCACACGCACACTGGTCCGATCAAACAGGCCAGGCGCGCTGTGGTTGTCAAATGGTCCAATCATTTCGATACACCCAGCTTAGACAGGCTGCCGCGTCGGTACATGCCGCTGGGCAGTCGCACGGAAGCAGCACACGCACACTGGTCCGATCAAACAGGCCAGGCGCGCTGTGCTTGTCAAATGGTCCAATCATTTCGATACACCCAGCTTCGACAGGCTGCCGCGTCGGTACATGAGCAGCACACTTACACTGGTCCGATCAAACAGGCCAGGCGCGCTGTGCTTGTCAAATGGTCCAATCATTTCGATACACCCAGCTTAGACAGGCTGCCGCGTCGGTACATGCCGCTGGGCAGTCGCACATAAGCAGCACACTCACACTGGTCCGATTAAACAGGCCAGGCGCGCTGTGCTTGTCAAATGGTCCAATCATTTCGATACACCCAGCTTAGACAGGCTGCCGCGTCGGTACATGCCGCTGGGCAGTCGCACATAAGCAGCACACTCACACTGGTCCGATTAAACAGGCCAGGCGCGCTGTGCTTGTCAAGTGGTCCAATCATTTCGATACACCCAGCTTCGACAGGCTGCGGCGTACATGCCGCTGGGCAGTCGCACGGAAGCAGCACACGCACACTGGTCCGATCAAACAGGCCAGGCGCGCTGTGCTTGTCAAATGGTCGAATCATTTCGATATACCCAGCTGCCGCGTCGGTACATGCCGCTGGGCAGTCGCACGGAAGCAGCACACTCACACTGGTCCGATCAAACAGGCCAGGCGCGCTGTGCTTGTCAAATGGTCCAATCATTTCGATACACCTAGCTTAGACAGGCTGCCGCGTCGGTACATGCCGCTGGGCAGTCGCACGGAAGCAGCACACGCACACTGGTCCGATCAAACAGGCCAGGCGCGCTGTGCTTGTCAAATGGTCCAATCATTTCGATACACCTAGCTTCGACAGGCTGCCGCGTCGGTACATGCCGCTGGGCAGTCGCACGGAAGCAGCACACGCACACTGGTCCGATCAAACAGGCCAGGCGCGCTGTGGTTGTCAAATGGTCCAATCATTTCGATACACCCAGCTTAGACAGGCTGCCGCGTCGGTACATGCCGCTGGGCAGTCGCACATAAGCAGCACACTCACACTGGTCCGATCAAACAGGCCAGGCGCGCTGTGGTTGTCAAGTGGTCCAATCATTTCGATACACCCAGCTTAGACAGGCTGCGGCGTACATGCCGCTGGGCAGTCGCACGGAAGCAGCACACGCACACTGGTCCGATCAAACAGGCCAGGCGCGCTGTGCTTGTCAAATGGTCCAATCATTTCGATACACCCAGCTTCGACAGGCTGCCGCGTCGGTACATGCCGCTGGGCAGTCGCACGGAAGCAGCACACTCACACTGGTCCGATCAAACAGGCCAGGCGCGCTGTGGTTGTCAAATGGTCCAATCATTTCGATACACCTAGCTTCGACAGGCTGCCGCGTCGGTACATGCCGCTGGGCAGTCGCACGGAAGCAGCACACGCACACTGGTCCGATCAAACAGGCCAGGCGCGCTGTGCTTGTCAAATGGTCCAATCATTTCGATATACCCAGCTGCCGCGTCGGTACATGCCGCTGGGCAGTCGCACGGAAGCAGCACACTCACACTGGTCCGATCAAACAGGCCAGGCGCGCTGTGGTTGTCAAATGGTCCAATCATTTCGATACACCTAGCTTCGACAGGCTGCCGCGTCGGTACATGCCGCTGGGCAGTCGCACGGAAGCAGCACACGCACACTGGTCCGATCAAACAGGCCAGGCGCGCTGTGCTTGTCAAATGGTCCAATCATTTCGATATACCCAGCTGCCGCGTCGGTACATGCCGCTGGGCAGTCGCACGGAAGCAGCACACTCACACTGGTCCGATCAAACAGGCCAGGCGCGCTGTGCTTGTCAAATGGTCCAATCATTTCGATACACCTAGCTTCGACAGGCTGCCGCGTCGGTACATGCCGCTGGGCAGTCGCACGGAAGCAGCACACGCACACTGGTCCGATCAAACAGGCCAGGCGCGCTGTGCTTGTCAAATGGTCCAATCATTTCGATACACCCAGCTTAGACAGGCTGCCGCGTCGGTACATGCCGCTGGGCAGTCGCACATAAGCAGCACACTCACACTGGTCCGATTAAACAGGCCAGGCGCGCTGTGCTTGTCAAGTGGTCCAATCATTTCGATACACCCAGCTTAGACAGGCTGCGGCGTACATGCCGCTGGGCAGTCGCACGGAAGCAGCACACGCACACTGGTCCGATCAAACAGGCCAGGCGCGCTGTGCTTGTCAAATGGTCCAATCATTTCGATACACCCAGCTTCGACAGGCTGCCGCGTCGGTACATGCCGCTGGGCAGTCGCACGGAAGCAGCACACTCACACTGGTCCGATCAAACAGGCCAGGCGCGCTGTGCTTGTCAAATGGTCCAATCATTTCGATACACCCAGCTGCCGCGTCGGTACATGCCGCTGGGCAGTCGCACGGAAGCAGCACACGCACACTGGTCCGATCAAACAGGCCAGGCGCGCTGTGCTTGTCAAATGGTCCAATCATTTCGATACACCCAGCTTAGACAGGCTGCCGCGTCGGTACATGAGCAGCACACGCACACTGGTCCGATCAAACAGGCCAGGCGCGCTGTGCTTGTCAAATGGTCCAATCATTTCGATACACCCAGCTTAGATAGGCTGCCGCGTCGGTACATGAGCAGCACACGCACACTGGTCCGATCAAACAGGCCAGGCGCGCTGTGCTTGTCAAAAAAATGGTCCAATCATTTCGATACACCCAGCTTCGACAGGCTGCCGCGTCGGTACATGCCGTTGGGCAGTCGCACGGAAGCAGCACACTTACACTGGTCCGATCAAACAGGCCAGGCGCGCTGTGCTTGTCAAATGGTCCAATCATTTCGATACACCCAGCTTCGACAGGCTGCCGCGTCGGTACATGCCGCTGGGCAGTCGCACGGAAGCAGCACACGCACACTGGTCCGATCAAACAGGCCAGGCGCGCTGTGGTTGTCAAATGGTCCAATCATTTCGATACACCTAGCTTCGACAGGCTGCCGCGTCGGTACATGCCGCTGGGCAGTCGCACGGAAGCAGCACACTCACACTGGTCCGATCAAACAGGCCAGGCGCGCTGTGCTTGTCAAATGGTCCAATCATTTCGGTACACCCAGCTTAGACAGGCTGCCGCGTCGGTACATGAGCAGCACACGCACACTGGTCCAATCAAACAGGCCAGGCGCGCTGTGGTTGTCAAATGGTCCAATCATTTCGATACACCTAGCTTCGACAGGCTGCCGCGTCGGTACATGCCGTTGGGCAGTCGCACGGAAGCAGCACACGCACACTGGTCCGATCAAACAGGCCAGGCGCGCTGTGCTTGTCAAATGGTCCAATCATTTCGGTACACCCAGCTTAGACAGGCTGCCGCGTCGGTACATGAGCAGCACACGCACACTGGTCCGATCAAACAGGCCAGGCGCGCTGTGCTTGTCAAATGGTCCAATCATTTCGATACACCCAGCTTCGACAGGCTGCCGCGTCGGTACATGCCGCTGGGCAGTCGCACGGAAGCAGCACACGCACACTGGTCCGATCAAACAGGCCAGGCGCGCTGTGCTTGTCAAATGGTCCAATCATTTCGGTACACCCAGCTTAGACAGGCTGCCGCGTCGGTACATGAGCAGCACACGCACACTGGTCCGATCAAACAGGCCAGGCGCGCTGTGGTTGTCAAATGGTCCAATCATTTCGATACACCCAGCTGCCGCGTCGGTACATGCCGCTGGGCAGTCGCACAAAAGCAGCACACGCACACTGGTCCGATCAAACAGGCCAGGCGCGCTGTGCTTGTCAAATGGTCCAATCATTTCGGTACACCCAGCTTAGACAGGCTGCCGCGTCGGTACATGAGCAGCACACGCACACTGGTCCGATCAAACAGGCCAGGCGCGCTGTGCTTGTCAAATGGTCCAATCATTTCGATACACCCAGCTTCGACAGGCTGCCGCGTCGGTACATGCCGTTGGGCAGTCGCACGGAAGCAGCACACTTACACTGGTCCGATCAAACAGGCCAGGCGCGCTGTGCTTGTCAAATGGTCCAATCATTTCGATACACCCAGCTTCGACAGGCTGCCGCGTCGGTACATGCCGCTGGGCAGTCGCACGGAAGCAGCACACGCACACTGGTCCGATCAAACAGGCCAGGCGCGCTGTGGTTGTCAAATGGTCCAATCATTTCGATACACCCAGCTTCGACAGGCTGCCGCGTCGGTACATGCCGCTGGGCAGTCGCACGGAAGCAGCACACGCACACTGGTCCGATCAAACAGGCCAGGCGCGCTGTGCTTGTCAAATGGTCCAATCATTTCGATACACCCAGCTTCGACAGGCTGCCGCGTCGGTACATGCCGTTGGGCAGTCGCACGGAAGCAGCACACTTACACTGGTCCGATCAAACAGGCCAGGCGCGCTGTGCTTGTCAAATGGTCCAATCATTTCGATACACCCAGCTTAGACAGGCTGCCGCGTCGGTACATGAGCAGCACACGCACACTGGTCCGATCAAACAGGCCAGGCGCGCTGTGCTTGTCAAATGGTCCAATCATTTCGATACACCCAGCTTCGACAGGCTGCCGCGTCGGTACATGCCGCTGGGCAGTCGCACGGAAGCAGCACACGCACACTGGTCCGATCAAACAGGCCAGGCGCGCTGTGGTTGTCAAATGGTCCAATCATTTCGATACACCTAGCTTCGACAGGCTGCCGCGTCGGTACATGCCGCTGGGCAGTCGCACGGAAGCAGCACACTCACACTGGTCCGATCAAACAGGCCAGGCGCGCTGTGCTTGTCAAATGGTCCAATCATTTCGGTACACCCAGCTTAGACAGGCTGCCGCGTCGGTACATGAGCAGCACACGCACACTGGTCCAATCAAACAGGCCAGGCGCGCTGTGGTTGTCAAATGGTCCAATCATTTCGATACACCCAGCTTCGACAGGCTGCCGCGTCGGTACATGAGCAGCACACGCACACTGGTCCGATCAAACAGGCCAGGCGCGCTGTGCTTGTCAAATGGTCCAATCATTTCGATATACCCAGCTGCCGCGTCGGTACATGCCGCTGGGCAGTCGCACGGAAGCAGCACACTCACACTGGTCCGATCAAACAGGCCAGGCGCGCTGTGCTTGTCAAATGGTCCAATCATTTCGATACACCTAGCTTCGACAGGCTGCCGCGTCGGTACATGCCGCTGGGCAGTCGCACGGAAGCAGCACACGCACACTGGTCCGATCAAACAGGCCAGGCGCGCTGTGCTTGTCAAATGGTCCAATCATTTCGATACACCCAGCTTAGACAGGCTGCCGCGTCGGTACATGCCGCTGGGCAGTCGCACGGAAGCAGCACACGCACACTGGTCCGATCAAACAGGCCAGGCGCGCTGTGGTTGTCAAATGGTCCAATCATTTCGATACACCCAGCTTCGACAGGCTGCCGCGTCGGTACATGAGCAGCACACGCACACTGGTCCGATCAAACAGGCCAGGCGCGCTGTGCTTGTCAAATGGTCCAATCATTTCGATACACCCAGCTTCGACAGGCTGCCGCGTCGGTACATGCCGCTGGGCAGTCGCACGGAAGCAGCACACGCACACTGGTCCGATCAAACAGGCCAGGCGCGCTGTGGTTGTCAAATGGTCCAATCATTTCGATACACCCAACTTCGACAGGCTGCCGCGTCGGTACATGCCGCTGGGCAGTCGCACGGAAGCAGCACACGCACACTGGTCCGATCAAACAGGCCAGGCGCGCTGTGCTTGTCAAATGGTCCAATCATTTCGATACACCCAGCTTAGACAGGCTGCCGCGTCGGTACATGAGCAGCACACGCACACTGGTCCGATCAAACAGGCCAGGCGCGCTGTGGTTGTCAAATGGTCCAATCATTTCGATACACCCAGCTTAGACAGGCTGCCGCGTTGGTACATGCCGCTGGGCAGTCGCACGGAAGCAGCACACTCACACTGGTCCGATCAAACAGGCCAGGCGCGCTGTGCTTGTCAAATGGTCCAATCATTTCGATACACCCAGCTTAGACAGGCTGCCGCGTCGGTACATGCCGCTGGGCAGTCGCACGGAAGCAGCACACTCACACTGGTCCGATCAAACAGGCCAGGCGCGCTGTGCTTGTCAAATGGTCCAATCATTTCGATACACCTAGCTTCGACAGGCTGCCGCGTCGGTACATGCCGCTGGGCAGTCGCACGGAAGCAGCACACGCACACTGGTCCGATCAAACAGGCCAGGCGCGCTGTGCTTGTCAAATGGTCCAATCATTTCGATATACCCAGCTGCCGCGTCGGTACATGCCGCTGGGCAGTCGCACGGAAGCAGCACACTCACACTGGTCCGATCAAACAGGCCAGGCGCGCTGTGCTTGTCAAATGGTCCAATCATTTCGATACACCTAGCTTCGACAGGCTGCCGCGTCGGTACATGCCGCTGGGCAGTCGCACGGAAGCAGCACACGCACACTGGTCCGATCAAACAGGCCAGGCGCGCTGTGCTTGTCAAATGGTCCAATCATTTCGATACACCCAGCTTAGACAGGCTGCCGCGTCGGTACATGCCGCTGGGCAGTCGCACGGAAGCAGCACACGCACACTGGTCCGATCAAACAGGCCAGGCGCGCTGTGGTTGTCAAATGGTCCAATCATTTCGATACACCCAGCTTCGACAGGCTGCCGCGTCGGTACATGAGCAGCACACGCACACTGGTCCGATCAAACAGGCCAGGCGCGCTGTGCTTGTCAAATGGTCCAATCATTTCGATACACCCAGCTTCGACAGGCTGCCGCGTCGGTACATGCCGCTGGGCAGTCGCACGGAAGCAGCACACGCACACTGGTCCGATCAAACAGGCCAGGCGCGCTGTGCTTGTCAAATGGTCCAATCATTTCGATACACCCAGCTTCGACAGGCTGCCGCGTCGGTACATGCCGTTGGGCAGTCGCACGGAAGCAGCACACTTACACTGGTCCGATCAAACAGGCCAGGCGCGCTGTGCTTGTCAAATGGTCCAATCATTTCGATACACCCAGCTTAGACAGGCTGCCGCGTCGGTACATGAGCAGCACACGCACACTGGTCCGATCAAACAGGCCAGGCGCGCTGTGCTTGTCAAATGGTCCAATCATTTCGATACACCCAGCTTAGACAGGCTGCCGCGTCGGTACATGCCGCTGGGCAGTCGCACGGAAGCAGCACACGCACACTGGTCCGATCAAACAGGCCAGGCGCGCTGTGCTTGTCAAATGGTCCAATCATTTCGATACACCCAGCTTCGACAGGCTGCCGCGTCGGTACATGAGCAGCACACGCACACTGGTCCGATCAAACAGGCCAGGCGCGCTGTGCTTGTCAAATGGTCCAATCATTTCGATACACCCAGCTTCGACAGGCTGCCGCGTCGGTACATGCCGCTGGGCAGTCGCACGGAAGCAGCACACGCACACTGGTCCGATCAAACAGGCCAGGCGCGCTGTGCTTGTCAAATGGTCCAATCATTTCGATACACCCAGCTTCGACAGGCTGCCGCGTCGGTACATGCCGCTGGGCAGTCGCACGGAAGCAGCACACTCACACTGGTCCGATCAAACAGGCCAGGCGCGCTGTGCTTGTCAAATGGTCCAATCATTTCGATACACCCAGCTTAGACAGGCTGCCGCGTCGGTACATGAGCAGCACACGCACACTGGTCCGATCAAACAGGCCAGGCGCGCTGTGCTTGTCAAATGGTCCAATCATTTCGATACACCCAGCTTCGACAGGCTGCCGCGTCGGTACATGCCGCTGGGCAGTCGCACGGAAGCAGCACACGCACACTGGTCCGATCAAACAGGCCAGGCGCGCTGTGCTTGTCAAATGGTCCAATCATTTCGATACACCCAGCTGCCGCGTCGGTACATGCCGCTGGGCAGTCGCACGGAAGCAGCACACTCACACTGGTCCGATCAAACAGGCCAGGCGCGCTGTGCTTGTCAAATGGTCCAATCATTTCGATACACCCAGCTTCGACAGGCTGCCGCGTCGGTACATGAGCAGCACACGCACACTGGTCCGATCAAACAGGCCAGGCGCGCTGTGCTTGTCAAATGGTCCAATCATTTCGATACACCCAGCTTCGACAGGCTGCCGCGTCGGTACATGCCGCTGGGCAGTCGCACGGAAGCAGCACACGCACACTGGTCCGATCAAACAGGCCAGGCGCGCTGTGCTTGTCAAATGGTCCAATCATTTCGATACACCCAGCTTCGACAGGCTGCCGCGTCGGTACATGCCGCTGGGCAGTCGCACGGAAGCAGCACACTCACACTGGTCCGATCAAACAGGCCAGGCGCGCTGTGCTTGTCAAATGGTCCAATCATTTCGATACACCCAGCTTAGACAGGCTGCCGCGTCGGTACATGAGCAGCACACGCACACTGGTCCGATCAAACAGGCCAGGCGCGCTGTGCTTGTCAAATGGTCCAATCATTTCGATACACCCAGCTTCGACAGGCTGCCGCGTCGGTACATGCCGCTGGGCAGTCGCACGGAAGCAGCACACGCACACTGGTCCGATCAAACAGGCCAGGCGCGCTGTGCTTGTCAAATGGTCCAATCATTTCGATACACCCAGCTTAGACAGGCTGCCGCGTCGGTACATGCCGCTGGGCAGTCGCACGGAAGCAGCACACGCACACTGGTCCGATCAAACAGGCCAGGCGCGCTGTGCTTGTCAAATGGTCCAATCATTTCGATACACCCAGCTGCCGCGTCGGTACATGCCGCTGGGCAGTCGCACGGAAGCAGCACACGCACACTGGTCCGATCAAACAGGCCAGGCGCGCTGTGCTTGTCAAATGGTCCAATCATTTCGATACACCCAGCTTAGACAGGCTGCCGCGTCGGTACATGAGCAGCACACGCACACTGGTCCGATCAAACAGGCCAGGCGCGCTGTGCTTGTCAAATGGTCCAATCATTTCGATACACCCAGCTTCGACAGGCTGCCGCGTCGGTACATGCCGCTGGGCAGTCGCACGGAAGCAGCACACGCACACTGGTCCGATCAAACAGGCCAGGCGCGCTGTGCTTGTCAAATGGTCCAATCATTTCGATACACCCAGCTTCGACAGGCTGCCGCGTCAGTACATGCCGCTGGGCAGTCGCACGGAAGCAGCACACTCACACTGGTCCGATCAAACAGGCCAGGCGCGCTGTGCTTGTCAAATGGTCCAATCATTTCGATACACCCAGCTTAGACAGGCTGCCGCGTCGGTACATGAGCAGCACACGCACACTGGTCCGATCAAACAGGCCAGGCGCGCTGTGGTTGTCAAATGGTCCAATCATTTCGATACACCCAGCTTCGACAGGCTGCCGCGTCGGTACATGCCGCTGAGTCGCACGGTAGCAGCACACTCACACTGGTCCGATCAAACAGGCCAGGCGCGCTGTGCTTGTCAAATGGTCCAATCATTTCGATACACCCAGCTTAGACAGGCTGCCGCGTCGGTACATGAGCAGCACACGCACACTGGTCCGATCAAACAGGCCAGGCGCGCTGTGCTTGTCAAATGGTCCAATCATTTCGATACACCCAGCTTAGACAGGCTGCCGCGTCGGTACATGCCGCTGGGCAGTCGCACGGAAGCAGCACACGCACACTGGTCCGATCAAACAGGCCAGGCGCGCTGTGCTTGTCAAATGGTCCAATCATTTCGATACACCCAGCTTCGACAGGCTGCCGCGTCAGTACATGCCGCTGGGCAGTCGCACGGAAGCAGCACACTCACACTGGTCCGATCAAACAGGCCAGGCGCGCTGTGCTTGTCAAATGGTCCAATCATTTCGATACACCCAGCTTAGACAGGCTGCCGCGTCGGTACATGAGCAGCACACGCACACTGGTCCGATCAAACAGGCCAGGCGCGCTGTGGTTGTCAAATGGTCCAATCATTTCGATACACCCAGCTTCGACAGGCTGCCGCGTCGGTACATGCCGCTGAGTCGCACGGTAGCAGCACACTCACACTGGTCCGATCAAACAGGCCAGGCGCGCTGTGCTTGTCAAATGGTCCAATCATTTCGATACACCCAGCTTAGACAGGCTGCCGCGTCGGTACATGCCGCTGGGCAGTCGCACGGAAGCAGCACACTCACACTGGTCCGATCAAACAGGCCAGGCGCGCTGTGCTTGTCAAATGGTCCAATCATTTCGATACACCCAGCTTAGACAGGCTGCCGCGTCGGTACATGCCGCTGGGCAGTCGCACGGTAGCAGCACACGCACACTGGTCCGATCAAACAGGCCAGGCGCGCTGTGCTTGTCAAATGGTCCAATCATTTCGATACACCCAGCTTCACAGGCTGCCGCGTTGGTACATGCCGCTGGGCAGTCGCACGGAAGCAGCACACGCACACTAGTCCGATCAAACAGGCCAGGCGCGCTGTGCTTGTCAAATGGTCCAATCATTTCGATACACCCAGCTTCGACAGGCTGCCGCGTCGGTACATGCCGCTGGGCAGTCGCACGGAAGCAGCACACTCACACTGGTCCGATCAAACAGGCCAGGCGCGCTGTGGTTGTCAAATGGTCCAATCATTTCGATACACCTAGCTTCGACAGGCTGCCGCGTCGGTACATGCCGCTGGGCAGTCGCACGGAAGCAGCACACGCACACTGGTCCGATCAAACAGGCCAGGCGCGCTGTGCTTGTCAAATGGTCCAATCATTTCGGTACACCCAGCTTAGACAGGCTGCCGCGTCGGTACATGAGCAGCACACGCACACTGGTCCGATCAAACAGGCCAGGCGCGCTGTGCTTGTCAAATGGTCCAATCATTTCGATACACCCAGCTTCGACAGGCTGCCGCGTCGGTACATGCCGCTGGGCAGTCGCACGGAAGCAGCACACTCACACTGGTCCGATCAAACAGGCCAGGCGCGCTGTGGTTGTCAAGTGGTCCAATCATTTCGATACACCTAGCTTCGACAGGCTGCCGCGTCGGTACATGCCGCTGGGCAGTCGCACGGAAGCAGCACACGCACACTGGTCCGATCAAACAGGCCAGGCGCGCTGTGCTTGTCAAATGGTCCAATCATTTCGGTACACCCAGCTTAGACAGGCTGCCGCGTCGGTACATGAGCAGCACACGCACACTGGTCCGATCAAACAGGCCAGGCGCGCTGTGCTTGTCAAATGGTCCAATCATTTCGATACACCCAGCTTAGACAGGCTGCCGCGTTGGTACATGCCGCTGGGCAGTCGCACGGAAGCAGCACACTCACACTGGTCCGATCAAACAGGCCAGGCGCGCTGTGGTTGTCAAATGGTCCAATCATTTCGATACACCTAGCTTCGACAGGCTGCCGCGTCGGTACATGCCGCTGGGCAGTCGCACGGAAGCAGCACACGCACACTGGTCCGATCAAACAGGCCAGGCGCGCTGTGCTTGTCAAATGGTCCAATCATTTCGGTACACCCAGCTTAGACAGGCTGCCGCGTCGGTACATGAGCAGCACACGCACACTGGTCCGATCAAACAGGCCAGGCGCGCTGTGCTTGTCAAATGGTCCAATCATTTCGATACACCCAGCTTCGACAGGCTGCCGCGTCGGTACATGCCGCTGGGCAGTCGCACGGAAGCAGCACACTCACACTGGTCCGATCAAACAGGCCAGGCGCGCTGTGGTTGTCAAATGGTCCAATCATTTCGATACACCTAGCTTCGACAGGCTGCCGCGTCGGTACATGCCGCTGGGCAGTCGCACGGAAGCAGCACACGCACACTGGTCCGATCAAACAGGCCAGGCGCGCTGTGCTTGTCAAATGGTCCAATCATTTCGGTACACCCAGCTTAGACAGGCTGCCGCGTCGGTACATGAGCAGCACACGCACACTGGTCCGATCAAACAGGCCAGGCGCGCTGTGCTTGTCAAATGGTCCAATCATTTCGATACACCCAGCTTAGACAGGCTGCCGCGTTGGTACATGCCGCTGGGCAGTCGCACGGAAGCAGCACACTCACACTGGTCCGATCAAACAGGCCAGGCGCGCTGTGCTTGTCAAATGGTCCAATCATTTCGATACACCCAGCTTAGACAGGCTGCCGCGTCGGTACATGAGCAGCACACGCACACTGGTCCGATCAAACAGGCCAGGCGCGCTGTGCTTGTCAAATGGTCCAATCATTTCGATACACCCAGCTTAGACAGGCTGCCGCGTCGGTACATGCCGCTGGGCAGTCGCACGGAAGCAGCACACGCACACTGGTCCGATCAAACAGGCCAGGCGCGCTGTGCTTGTCAAATGGTCCAATCATTTCGATACACCCAGCTTCGACAGGCTGCCGCGTCGGTACATGCCGCTGGGCAGTCGCACGGAAGCAGCACACGCACACTGGTCCGATCAAACAGGCCAGGCGCGCTGTGCTTGTCAAATGGTCCAATCATTTCGATACACCCAGCTTAGACAGGCTGCCGCGTCGGTACATGAGCAGCACACGCACACTGGTCCGATCAAACAGGCCAGGCGCGCTGTGGTTGTCAAATGGTCCAATCATTTCGATACACCCAGCTTCGACAGGCTGCCGCGTCGGTACATGCCGCTGAGTCGCACGGTAGCAGCACACTCACACTGGTCCGATCAAACAGGCCAGGCGCGCTGTGCTTGTCAAATGGTCCAATCATTTCGATACACCCAGCTTAGACAGGCTGCCGCGTCGGTACATGAGCAGCACACGCACACTGGTCCGATCAAACAGGCCAGGCGCGCTGTGCTTGTCAAATGGTCCAATCATTTCGATACACCCAGCTGCCGCGTCGGTACATGCCGCTGGGCAGTCGCACGGAAGCAGCACACTCACACTGGTCCGATCAAACAGGCCAGGCGCGCTGTGCTTGTCAAATGGTCCAATCATTTCGATACACCCAGCTTAGACAGGCTGCCGCGTCGGTACATGCCGCTGGGCAGTCGCACGGAAGCAGCACACTCACACTGGTCCGATCAAACAGGCCAGGCGCGCTGTGCTTGTCAAATGGTCCAATCATTTCGATACACCCAGCTTAGACAGGCTGCCGCGTCGGTACATGCCGCTGGGCAGTCGCACGGAAGCAGCACACGCACACTGGTCCGATCAAACAGGCCAGGCGCGCTGTGCTTGTCAAATGGTCCAATCATTTCGATACACCCAGCTTCGACAGGCTGCCGCGTCGGTACATGCCGCTGGGCAGTCGCACGGAAGCAGCACACGCACACTGGTCCGATCAAACAGGCCAGGCGCGCTGTGCTTGTCAAATGGTCCAATCATTTCGATACACCCAGCTTAGACAGGCTGCCGCGTCGGTACATGAGCAGCACACGCACACTGGTCCGATCAAACAGGCCAGGCGCGCTGTGCTTGTCAAATGGTCCAATCATTTCGATACACCCAGCTTCGACAGGCTGCCGCGTCGGTACATGCCGCTGGGCAGTCGCACGGAAGCAGCACACGCACACTGGTCCGATCAAACAGGCCAGGCGCGCTGTGCTTGTCAAATGGTCCAATCATTTCGATACACCCAGCTTCGACAGGCTGCCGCGTCAGTACATGCCGCTGGGCAGTCGCACGGAAGCAGCACACTCACACTGGTCCGATCAAACAGGCCAGGCGCGCTGTGCTTGTCAAATGGTCCAATCATTTCGATACACCCAGCTTAGACAGGCTGCCGCGTCGGTACATGAGCAGCACACGCACACTGGTCCGATCAAACAGGCCAGGCGCGCTGTGGTTGTCAAATGGTCCAATCATTTCGATACACCCAGCTTCGACAGGCTGCCGCGTCGGTACATGCCGCTGAGTCGCACGGTAGCAGCACACTCACACTGGTCCGATCAAACAGGCCAGGCGCGCTGTGCTTGTCAAATGGTCCAATCATTTCGGTACACCCAGCTTAGACAGGCTGCCGCGTCGGTACATGAGCAGCACACGCACACTGGTCCGATCAAACAGGCCAGGCGCGCTGTGCTTGTCAAATGGTCCAATCATTTCGATACACCCAGCTTCGACAGGCTGCCGCGTCGGTACATGCCGCTGGGCAGTCGCACGGAAGCAGCACACTCACACTGGTCCGATCAAACAGGCCAGGCGCGCTGTGCTTGTCAAATGGTCCAATCATTTCGATACACCCAGCTTAGACAGGCTGCCGCGTCGGTACATGAGCAGCACACGCACACTGGTCCGATCAAACAGGCCAGGCGCGCTGTGCTTGTCAAATGGTCCAATCATTTCGGTACACCCAGCTTAGACAGGCTGCCGCGTCGGTACATGAGCAGCACACGCACACTGGTCCGATCAAACAGGCCAGGCGCGCTGTGCTTGTCAAATGGTCCAATCATTTCGATACACCTAGCTTCGACAGGCTGCCGCGTCGGTACATGAGCAGCACACGCACACTGGTCCGATCAAACAGGCCAGGCGCGCTGTGCTTGTCAAATGGTCCAATCATTTCGATACACCCAGCTTCACAGGCTGCCGCGTTGGTACATGCCGCTGGGCAGTCGCACGGAAGCAGCACACGCACACTGGTCCGATCAAACAGGCCAGGCGCGCTGTGCTTGTCAAATGGTCCAATCATTTCGATACACCCAGCTTCGACAGGCTGCCGCGTCGGTACATGCCGCTGGGCAGTCGCACGGAAGCAGCACACTCACACTGGTCCGATCAAACAGGCCAGGCGCGCTGTGGTTGTCAAATGGTCCAATCATTTCGATACACCTAGCTTCGACAGGCTGCCGCGTCGGTACATGCCGCTGGGCAGTCGCACGGAAGCAGCACACGCACACTGGTCCGATCAAACAGGCCAGGCGCGCTGTGCTTGTCAAATGGTCCAATCATTTCGGTACACCCAGCTTAGACAGGCTGCCGCGTCGGTACATGAGCAGCACACGCACACTGGTCCGATCAAACAGGCCAGGCGCGCTGTGCTTGTCAAATGGTCCAATCATTTCGATACACCCAGCTTCGACAGGCTGCCGCGTCGGTACATGCCGCTGGGCAGTCGCACGGAAGCAGCACACTCACACTGGTCCGATCAAACAGGCCAGGCGCGCTGTGCTTGTCAAATGGTCCAATCATTTCGATACACCTAGCTTCGACAGGCTGCCGCGTCGGTACATGCCGCTGGGCAGTCGCACGGAAGCAGCACACGCACACTGGTCCGATCAAACAGGCCAGGCGCGCTGTGCTTGTCAAATGGTCCAATCATTTCGGTACACCCAGCTTAGACAGGCTGCCGCGTCGGTACATGAGCAGCACACGCACACTGGTCCGATCAAACAGGCCAGGCGCGCTGTGCTTGTCAAATGGTCCAATCATTTCGATACACCCAGCTTCGACAGGCTGCCGCGTCGGTACATGCCGCTGGGCAGTCGCACGGAAGCAGCACACTCACACTGGTCCGATCAAACAGGCCAGGCGCGCTGTGGTTGTCAAATGGTCCAATCATTTCGATACACCTAGCTTCGACAGGCTGCCGCGTCGGTACATGCCGCTGGGCAGTCGCACGGAAGCAGCACACGCACACTGGTCCGATCAAACAGGCCAGGCGCGCTGTGCTTGTCAAATGGTCCAATCATTTCGGTACACCCAGCTTAGACAGGCTGCCGCGTCGGTACATGAGCAGCACACGCACACTGGTCCGATCAAACAGGCCAGGCGCGCTGTGCTTGTCAAATGGTCCAATCATTTCGATACACCCAGCTTCGACAGGCTGCCGCGTCGGTACATGCCGCTGGGCAGTCGCACGGAAGCAGCACACTCACACTGGTCCGATCAAACAGGCCAGGCGCGCTGTGGTTGTCAAATGGTCCAATCATTTCGATACACCTAGCTTCGACAGGCTGCCGCGTCGGTACATGCCGCTGGGCAGTCGCACGGAAGCAGCACACGCACACTGGTCCGATCAAACAGGCCAGGCGCGCTGTGCTTGTCAAATGGTCCAATCATTTCGGTACACCCAGCTTAGACAGGCTGCCGCGTCGGTACATGAGCAGCACACGCACACTGGTCCGATCAAACAGGCCAGGCGCGCTGTGCTTGTCAAATGGTCCAATCATTTCGATACACCCAGCTTAGACAGGCTGCCGCGTTGGTACATGCCGCTGGGCAGTCGCACGGAAGCAGCACACTCACACTGGTCCGATCAAACAGGCCAGGCGCGCTGTGCTTGTCAAATGGTCCAATCATTTCGATACACCCAGCTTAGACAGGCTGCCGCGTCGGTACATGCCGCTGGGCAGTCGCACGGAAGCAGCACACGCACACTGGTCCGATCAAACAGGCCAGGCGCGCTGTGGTTGTCAAATGGTCCAATCATTTCGGTACACCCAGCTTAGACAGGCTGCCGCGTCGGTACATGAGCAGCACACGCACACTGGTCCGATCAAACAGGCCAGGCGCGCTGTGCTTGTCAAATGGTCCAATCATTTCGATACACCCAGCTTCGACAGGCTGCCGCGTCGGTACATGCCGCTGGGCAGTCGCACGGAAGCAGCACACTCACACTGGTCCGATCAAACAGGCCAGGCGCGCTGTGCTTGTCAAATGGTCCAATCATTTCGGTACACCCAGCTTAGACAGGCTGCCGCGTCGGTACATGAGCAGCACACGCACACTGGTCCGATCAAACAGGCCAGGCGCGCTGTGCTTGTCAAATGGTCCAATCATTTCGATACACCCAGCTTCGACAGGCTGCCGCGTCGGTACATGCCGCTGGGCAGTCGCACGGAAGCAGCACACTCACACTGGTCCGATCAAACAGGCCAGGCGCGCTGTGCTTGTCAAATGGTCCAATCATTTCGATACACCCAGCTTCGACAGGCTGCCGCGTCGGTACATGCCGCTGGGCAGTCGCACGGAAGCAGCACACGCACACTGGTCCGATCAAACAGGCCAGGCGCGCTGTGGTTGTCAAATGGTCCAATCATTTCGATACACCCAGCTTCGACAGGCTGCCGCGTCGGTACATGCCGCTGGGCAGTCGCACGGAAGCAGCACACGCACACTGGTCCGATCAAACAGGCCAGGCGCGCTGTGGTTGTCAAATGGTCCAATCATTTCGATACACCCAGCTTAGACAGGCTGCCGCGTCGGTACATGCCGCTGGGCAGTCGCACGGTAGCAGCACACTCACACTGGTCCGATCAAACAGGCCAGGCGCGCTGTGGTTGTCAAATGGTCCAATCATTTCGATACACCCAGCTGCCGCGTCGGTACATGCCGCTGGGCAGTCGCACGGAAGCAGCACACTCCCACTGGTCCGATCAAACAGGCCAGGCGCGCTGTGCTTGTCAAGTGGTCCAATCATTTCGATACACCCAGCTTAGACAGGCTGCGGCGTCGGTACATGAGCAGCACACGCACACTGGTCCGATCAAACAGGCCAGGCGCGCTGTGCTTGTCAAATGGTCCAATCATTTCGATACACCCAGCTTAGACAGCTGCCGCGTCGGTACATGCCGCTGGGCAGTCGCACGGAAGCAGCACACTCACACTGGTCCGATCAAACAGGCCAGGCGCGCTGTGCTTGTCAAATGGTCCAATCATTTCGGTACACCCAGCTTAGACAGGCTGCCGCGTCGGTACATGAGCAGCACACGCACACTGGTCCGATCAAACAGGCCAGGCGCGCTGTGCTTGTCAAATGGTCCAATCATTTCGGTACACCCAGCTTAGACAGGCTGCCGCGTCGGTACATGAGCAGCACACGCACACTGGTCCGATCAAACAGGCCAGGCGCGCTGTGCTTGTCAAATGGTCCAATCATTTCGATACACCCAGCTTAGACAGCTGCCGCGTCGGTACATGCCGCTGGGCAGTCGCACGGAAGCAGCACACTCACACTGGTCCGATCAAACAGGCCAGGCGCGCTGTGCTTGTCAAATGGTCCAATCATTTCGGTACACCCAGCTTAGACAGGCTGCCGCGTCGGTACATGAGCAGCACACGGACACTGGTCCGATCAAACAGGCCAGGCGCGCTGTGCTTGTCAAATGGTCCAATCATTTCGATACACCCAGCTTAGACAGGCTGCGGCGTCGGTACATGAGCAGCACACGCACACTGGTCCGATCAAACAGGCCAGGCGCGCTGTGCTTGTCAAATGGTCCAATCATTTCGATACACCCAGCTTAGACAGCTGCCGCGTCGGTACATGCCGCTGGGCAGTCGCACGGAAGCAGCACACTCACACTGGTCCGATCAAACAGGCCAGGCGCGCTGTGCTTGTCAAATGGTCCAATCATTTCGGTACACCCAGCTTAGACAGGCTGCCGCGTCGGTACATGAGCAGCACACGGACACTGGTCCGATCAAACAGGCCAGGCGCGCTGTGCTTGTCAAATGGTCCAATCATTTCGATACACCCAGCTTAGACAGCTGCCGCGTCGGTACATGCCGCTGGGCAGTCGCACGGAAGCAGCACACTCACACTGGTCCGATCAAACAGGCCAGGCGCGCTGTGGTTGTCAAATGGTCCAATCATTTCGATACACCCAGCTTCGACAGGCTGCCGCGTCGGTACATGCCGCTGGGCAGTCGCACGGAAGCAGCACACGCACACTGGTCCGATCAAACAGGCCAGGCGCGCTGTGGTTGTCAAATGGTCCAATCATTTCGATACACCCAGCTTAGACAGGCTGCCGCGTCGGTACATGCCGCTGGGCAGTCGCACGGAAGCAGCACACGCACACTGGTCCGATCAAACAGGCCAGGCGCGCTGTGGTTGTCAAATGGTCCAATCATTTCGATACACCCAGCTTAGACAGGCTGCCGCGTCGGTACATGCCGCTGGGCAGTCGCACGGAAGCAGCACACGCACACTGGTCCGATCAAACAGGCCAGGCGCGCTGTGGTTGTCAAATGGTCCAATCATTTCGATACACCCAGCTTAGACAGGCTGCCGCGTCGGTACATGCCGCTGGGCAGTCGCACGGAAGCAGCACACGCACACTGGTCCGATCAAACAGGCCAGGCGCGCTGTGGTTGTCAAATGGTCCAATCATTTCGATACACCCAGCTTAGACAGGCTGCCGCGTTGCTGGGCAGTCGCAACGTCGGTACATGCCGCTGGGCAGTCGCACGGAAGCAGCACACTTACACTGGTCCGATCAAACAGGCCAGGCGCGCTGTGGTTGTCAAATGGTCCAATCATTTCGATACACCCAGCTTCGACAGGCTGCCGCGTCGGTACATGCCGCTGGGCAGTCGCACGGAAGCAGCACACGCACACTGGTCCGATCAAACAGGCCAGGCGCGCTGTGCTTGTCAAATGGTCCAATCATTTCGATACACCCAGCTTAGACAGGCTGCCGCGTCGGTACATGCCGCTGGGCAGTCGCACGGAAGCAGCACACGCACACTGGTCTGATCAAACAGGCCAGGCGCGCTGTGGTTGTCAAATGGTCCAATCATTTCGATACACCCAGCTTAGACAGGCTGCCGCGTCGGTACATGCCGCTGGGCAGTCGCACGGAAGCAGCACACGCACACTGGTCTGATCAAACAGGCCAGGCGCGCTGTGCTTGTCAAATGGTCCAATCATTTCGATACACCCAGCTTAGACAGGCTGCCGCGTCGGTACATGAGCAGCACACGCACACTGGTCCGATCAAACAGGCCAGGCGCGCTGTGGTTGTCAAATGGTCCAATCATTTCGATACACCCAGCTTCGACAGGCTGCCGCGTCGGTACATGCCGCTGGGCAGTCGCACGGAGCAGCACACTTACACTGGTCCGATCAAACAGGCCAGGCGCGCTGTGCTTGTCAAATGGTCCAATCATTTCGATACACCCAGCTTAGACAGGCTGCCGCGTCGGTACATGCCGCTGGGCAGTCGCACGGAAGCAGCACACGCACACTGGTCCGATCAAACAGGCCAGGCGCGCTGTGCTTGTCAAATGGTCCAATCATTTCGATACACCCAGCTTAGACAGGCTGCGGCGTCGGTACATGCCGATGGGCAGTCGTACGGAAGCAGCACACGCACACTGGTCCGATCAAACAGGCCAGGCGCGCTGTGGTTGTCAAATGGTCCAATCATTACGGTACACCCAGCTTAGACAGGCTGCCGCGTCAGTACATGAGCAGCACACGCACACTGGTCCGATCAAACAGGCCAGGCGCGCTGTGCTTGTCAAATGGTCCAATCATTTCGATACACCCAGCTTCGACAGGCTGCCGCGTCGGTACATGCCGCTGGGCAGTCGCACGGAAGCAGCACACGCACACTGGTCCGATCAAACAGGCCAGGCGCGCTGTGGTTGTCAAATGGTCCAATCATTTCGATACACCCAGCTTAGACAGGCTGCGGCGTCGGTACATGCCGCTGGGCAGTCGCACGGAAGCAGCACACGCACACTGGTCTGATCAAACAGGCCAGGCGCGCTGTGGTTGTCAAATGGTCCAATCATTTCGATACACCCAGCTTCGACAGGCTGCCGCGTCGGTACATGCCGCTGGGCAGTCGCACGGAAGCAGCACACTCACACTGGTCCGATCAAACAGGCCAGGCGCGCTGTGGTTGTCAAATGGTCCAATCATTTCGATACACCCAGCTTAGACAGGCTGCCGCGTCGGTACATGCCGATGGGCAGTCGCACGGAAGCAGCACACGCACACTGGTCCGATCAAACAGGCCAGGCGCGCTGTGGTTGTCAAATGGTCCAATCATTTCGATACACCCAGCTTAGACAGGCTGCCGCGTCGGTACATGAGCAGCACACGCACACTGGTCCGATCAAACAGGCCAGGCGCGCTGTGGTTGTCAAATGGTCCAATCATTTCGATACACCCAGCTTAGACAGGCTGCCGCGTCAGTACATGCCGCTGGGCAGTCGCACGGAAGCAGCACACGCACACTGGTCCGATCAAACAGGCCAGGCGCGCTGTGCTTGTCAAATGGTCCAATCATTTCGGTACACCCAGCTTAGACAGGCTGCCGCGTCGGTACATGAGCAGCACACGCACACTGGTCCGATCAAACAGGCCAGGCGCGCTGTGCTTGTCAAATGGTCCAATCATTTCGATACACCCAGCTTCGACAGGCTGCCGCGTCGGTACATGCCGCTGGGCAGTCGCACGGAAGCAGCACACGCACACTGGTCCGATCAAACAGGCCAGGCGCGCTGTGCTTGTCAAATGGTCCAATCATTTCGATACACCCAGCTTCGACAGGCTGCCGCGTCGGTACATGAGCAGCACACTCACACTGGTCCGATCAAACAGGCCAGGCGCGCTGTGGTTGTCAAATGGTCCAATCATTTCGATACACCCAGCTTCGACAGGCTGCCGCGTCGGTACATGCCGCTGGGCAGTCGCACGGAAGCAGCACACGCACACTGGTCCGATCAAACAGGCCAGGCGCGCTGTGCTTGTCAAATGGTCCAATCATTTCGATACACCCAGCTTCGACAGGCTGCCGCGTCGGTACATGCCGCTGGGCAGTCGCACGGAAGCAGCACACGCACACTGGTCCGATCAAACAGGCCAGGCGCGCTGTGCTTGTCAAATGGTCCAATCATTTCGATACACCCAGCTTAGACAGGCTGCCGCGTCGGTACATGAGCAGCACACGCACACTGGTCCGATCAAACAGGCCAGGCGCGCTGTGGTTGTCAAATTGTCCAATCATTTCGATACACCCAGCTTAGACAGGCTGCCGCGTCGGTACATGCCGCTGGGCAGTCGCACGGAAGCAGCACACGCACACTGGTCCGATCAAACAGGCCAGGCGCGCTGTGGTTGTCAAATGGTCCAATCATTTCGATACACCCAGCTTAGACAGGCTGCCGCGTCGGTACATGAGCAGCACACGCACACTGGTCCGATCAAACAGGCCAGGCGCGCTGTGGTTGTCAAATGGTCCAATCATTTCGATACACCCAGCTTCGACAGGCTGCCGCGTCGGTACATGCCGCTGGGCAGTCGCACGGAAGCAGCACACTCACACTGGTCCGATCAAACAGGCCAGGCGCGCTGTGCTTGTCAAATGGTCCAATCATTTCGATACACCCAGCTTCGACAGGCTGCCGCGTCGGTACATGCCGCTGGGCAGTCGCACGGAAGCAGCACACTCACACTGGTCCGATCAAACAGGCCAGGCGCGCTGTGCTTGTCAAATGGTCCAATCATTTCGATACACCCAGCTTCGACAGGCTGCCGCGTCGGTACATGCCGCTGGGCAGTCGCACGGAAGCAGCACACGCACACTGGTCCGATCAAACAGGCCAGGCGCGCTGTGCTTGTCAAATGGTCCAATCATTTCGATACACCCAGCTTAGACAGGCTGCCGCGTCGGTACATGAGCAGCACACGCACACTGGTCCGATCAAACAGGCCAGGCGCGCTGTGGTTGTCAAATGGTCCAATCATTTCGATACACCCAGCTTAGACAGGCTGCCGCGTCGGTACATGCCGCTGGGCAGTCGCACGGAAGCAGCACACGCACACTGGTCCGATCAAACAGGCCAGGCGCGCTGTGCTTGTCAAATGGTCCAATCATTTCGATACACCCAGCTTAGACAGGCTGCCGCGTCGGTACATGAGCAGCACACGCACACTGGTCCGATCAAACAGGCCAGGCGCGCTGTGCTTGTCAAATGGTCCAATCATTTCGATACACCCAGCTTCGACAGGCTGCCGCGTCGGTACATGAGCAGCACACGCACACTGGTCCGATCAAACAGGCCAGGCGCGCTGTGCTTGTCAAATGGTCCAATCATTTCGATACACCCAGCTTAGACAGGCTGCCGCGTCGGTACATGAGCAGCACACGCACACTGGTCCGATCAAACAGGCCAGGCGCGCTGTGGTTGTCAAATGGTCCAATCATTTCGATACACCCAGCTTCGACAGGCTGCCGCGTCGGTACATGCCGCTGGGCAGTCGCACGGAAGCAGCACACTCACACTGGTCCGATCAAACAGGCCAGGCGCGCTGTGCTTGTCAAATGGTCCAATCATTTCGATACACCCAGCTTAGACAGGCTGCCGCGTCGGTACATGAGCAGCACACGCACACTGGTCCGATCAAACAGGCCAGGCGCGCTGTGGTTGTCAAATGGTCCAATCATTTCGATACACCCAGCTTAGACAGGCTGCCGCGTCGGTACATGAGCAGCACACGCACACTGGTCCGATCAAACAGGCCAGGCGCGCTGTGGTTGTCAAATGGTCCAATCATTTCGATACACCCAGCTTCGACAGGCTGCCGCGTCGGTACATGCCGCTGGGCAGTCGCACGGAAGCAGCACACTCACACTGGTCCGATCAAACAGGCCAGGCGCGCTGTGCTTGTCAAATGGTCCAATCATTTCGATACACCCAGCTTAGACAGGCTGCCGCGTCAGTACATGCCGCTGGGCAGTCGCACGGAAGCAGCACACGCACACTGGTCTGATCAAACAGGCCAGGCGCGCTGTGCTTGTCAAATGGTCCAATCATTTCGATACACCCAGCTTAGACAGGCTGCCGCGTCGGTACATGAGCAGCACACGCACACTGGTCCGATCAAACAGGCCAGGCGCGCTGTGGTTGTCAAATAATCCAATCATTTCGATACACCCAGCTTCGACAGGCGGCCGCGTCGGTACATGCCGCTGGGCAGTCGCACGGAAGCAGCACACTCACACTGGTCCGATCAAACAGGCCAGGCGCGCTGTGCTTGTCAAATTGTCCAATCATTTCGATACACCCAGCTTAGACAGGCTGCCGCGTCAGTACATGCCGCTGGGCAGTCGCACGGAAGCAGCACACGCACACTGGTCTGATCAAACAGGCCAGGCGCGCTGTGCTTGTCAAATGGTCCAATCATTTCGATACACCCAGCTTAGACAGGCTGCCGCGTCGGTACATGAGCAGCACACGCACACTGGTCCGATCAAACAGGCCAGGCGCGCTGTGCTTGTCAAATGGTCCAATCATTTCGATACACCCAGCTTCGACAGGCTGCCGCGTCGGTACATGCCGCTGGGCAGTCGCACGGAAGCAGCACACTCACACTGGTCCGATCAAACAGGCCAGGCGCGCTGTGCTTGTCAAATGGTCCAATCATTTCGATACACCCAGCTTAGACAGGCTGCCGCGTCAGTACATGCCGCTGGGCAGTCGCACGGAAGCAGCACACGCACACTGGTCTGATCAAACAGGCCAGGCGCGCTGTGCTTGTCAAATGGTCCAATCATTTCGATACACCCAGCTTAGACAGGCTGCCGCGTCGGTACATGAGCAGCACACGCACACTGGTCCGATCAAACAGGCCAGGCGCGCTGTGCTTGTCAAATGGTCCAATCATTTCGATACACCCAGCTTCGACAGGCTGCCGCGTCGGTACATGCCGCTGGGCAGTCGCACGGAAGCAGCACACTCACACTGGTCCGATCAAACAGGCCAGGCGCGCTGTGCTTGTCAAATGGTCCAATCATTTCGATACACCCAGCTTAGACAGGCTGCCGCGTCAGTACATGCCGCTGGGCAGTCGCACGGAAGCAGCACACTCACACTGGTCCGATCAAACAGGCCAGGCGCGCTGTGCTTGTCAAATGGTCCAATCATTTCGATACACCCAGCTTAGACAGGCTGCCGCGTCGGTACATGAGCAGCACACGCACACTGGTCCGATCAAACAGGCCAGGCGCGCTGTGCTTGTCAAATGGTCCAATCATTTCGATACACCCAGCTTCGACAGGCTGCCGCGTCGGTACATGCCGCTGGGCAGTCGCACGGAAGCAGCACACTCACACTGGTCCGATCAAACAGGCCAGGCGCGCTGTGCTTGTCAAATGGTCCAATCATTTCGATACACCCAGCTTAGACAGGCTGCCGCGTCGGTACACGAGCAGCACACGCACACTGGTCCGATCAAACAGGCCAGGCGCGCTGTGCTTGTCAAATGGTCCAATCATTTCGATACACCCAGCTTAGACAGGCTGCCGCGTCGGTACATGAGCAGCACACGCACACTGGTCCGATCAAACAGGCCAGGCGCGCTGTGCTTGTCAAATGGTCCAATCATTTCGATACACCCAGCTTCGACAGGCTGCCGCGTCGGTACATGCCGCTGGGCAGTCGCACGGAAGCAGCACACTCACACTGGTCCGATCAAACAGGCCAGGCGCGCTGTGCTTGTCAAATGGTCCAATCATTTCGATACACCCAGCTTAGACAGGCTGCCGCGTCAGTACATGCCGCTGGGCAGTCGCACGGAAGCAGCACACTCACACTGGTCCGATCAAACAGGCCAGGCGCGCTGTGCTTGTCAAATAATCCAATCATTTCGATACACCCAGCTTAGACAGGCTGCCGCGTCGGTACATGAGCAGCACACGCACACTGGTCCGATCAAACAGGCCAGGCGCGCTGTGCTTGTCAAATGGTCCAATCATTTCGATACACCCAGCTTAGACAGGCTGCCGCGTCGGTACATGAGCAGCACACTCACACTGGTCCGATCAAACAGGCCAGGCGCGCTGTGCTTGTCAAATGGTCCAATCATTTCGATACACCCAGCTTAGACAGGCTGCCGCGTCGGTACATGAGCAGCACACGCACACTGGTCCGATCAAACAGGCCAGGCGCGCTGTGCTTGTCAAATAATCCAATCATTTCGATACACCCAGCTTAGACAGGCTGCCGCGTCAGTACATGCCGCTGGGCAGTCGCACGGAAGCAGCACACGCACACTGGTCTGATCAAACAGGCCAGGCGCGCTGTGCTTGTCAAATGGTCCAATCATTTCGATACACCCAGCTTCGACAGGCTGCCGCGTCGGTACATGAGCAGCACACGCACACTGGTCCGATCAAACAGGCCAGGCGCGCTGTGGTTGTCAAATAATCCAATCATTTCGATAACCCAGCTTCGACAGGCTGCCGCGTCGGTACATGCCGCTGGGCAGTCGCACGGAAGCAGCACACTCCCACTGGTCCGATCAAACAGGCCAGGCGCGCTGTGGTTGTCAAATGGTCCAATCATTTCGATACACCCAGCTTAGACAGGCTGCCGCGTCAGTACATGCCGCTGGGCAGTCGCACGGAAGCAGCACACGCACACTGGTCCGATCAAACAGGCCAGGCGCGCTGTGGTTGTCAAATGGTCCAATCATTTCGATACACCCAGCTTAGACAGGCTGCCGCGTCGGTACATGAGCAGCACACGTACACTGGTCCGATCAAACAGGCCAGGCGCGCTGTGCTTGTCAAATGGTCCAATCATTTCGATACACCCAGCTTCGACAGGCTGCCGCGTCGGTACATGCCGCTGGGCAGTCGCACGGAAGCAGCACACTCACACTGGTCCGATCAAACAGGCCAGGCGCGCTGTGCTTGTCAAATGGTCCAATCATTTCGATACACCCAGCTTAGACAGGCTGCCGCGTCAGTACATGCCGCTGGGCAGTCGCACGGAAGCAGCACACGCACACTGGTCCGATCAAACAGGCCAGGCGCGCTGTGCTTGTCAAATGGTCCAATCATTTCGATACACCCAGCTTAGACAGGCTGCCGCGTCGGTACATGAGCAGCACACTCCCACTGGTCCGATCAAACAGGCCAGGCGCGCTGTGGTTGTCAAATGGTCCAATCATTTCGATACACCCAGCTTCGACAGGCTGCCGCGTCGGTACATGCCGCTGGGCAGTCGCACGGAAGCAGCACACGCACACTGGTCCGATCAAACAGGCCAGGCGCGCTGTGCTTGTCAAATGGTCCAATCATTTCGATACACCCAGCTTCGACAGGCTGCCGCGTCGGTACATGCCGCTGGGCAGTCGCACGGAAGCAGCACACTCACACTGGTCCGATCAAACAGGCCAGGCGCGCTGTGGTTGTCAAATGGTCCAATCATTTCGATACACCTAGCTTCGACAGGCTGCCGCGTCGGTACATGCCGCTGGGCAGTCGCACGGAAGCAGCACACGCACACTGGTCCGATCAAACAGGCCAGGCGCGCTGTGCTTGTCAAATGGTCCAATCATTTCGGTACACCCAGCTTAGACAGGCTGCCGCGTCGGTACATGAGCAGCACACTCCCACTGGTCCGATCAAACAGGCCAGGCGCGCTGTGCTTGTCAAATGGTCCAATCATTTCGATACACCCAGCTTAGACAGGCTGCCGCGTCGGTACATGAGCAGCACACGCACACTGGTCCGATCAAACAGGCCAGGCGCGCTGTGGTTGTCAAATGGTCCAATCATTTCGATACACCCAGCTTAGACAGGCTGCCGCGTCGGTACATGCCGCTGGGCAGTCGCACGGAAGCAGCACACTCACACTGGTCCGATCAAACAGGCCAGGCGCGCTGTGGTTGTCAAATGGTCCAATCATTTCGATACACCCAGCTTAGACAGGCTGCCGCGTCGGTACATGAGCAGCACACGCACACTGGTCCGATCAAACAGGCCAGGCGCGCTGTGGTTGTCAAATGGTCCAATCATTTCGATACACCCAGCTTCGACAGGCTGCCGCGTCGGTACATGCCGCTGGGCAGTCGCACGGAAGCAGCACACTCACACTGGTCCGATCAAACAGGCCAGGCGCGCTGTGCTTGTCAAATGGTCCAATCATTTCGATACACCCAGCTTAGACAGGCTGCCGCGTCGGTACATGAGCAGCACACGCACACTGGTCCGATCAAACAGGCCAGGCGCGCTGTGGTTGTCAAATGGTCCAATCATTTCGATACACCCAGCTTAGACAGGCTGCCGCGTCGGTACATGCCGCTGGGCAGTCGCACGGAAGCAGCACACGCACACTGGTCCGATCAAACAGGCCAGGCGCGCTGTGCTTGTCAAATGGTCCAATCATTTCGATACACCCAGCTTAGACAGGCTGCCGCGTCGGTACATGAGCAGCACACGCACACTGGTCCGATCAAACAGGCCAGGCGCGCTGTGGTTGTCAAATGGTCCAATCATTTCGATACACCCAGCTTCGACAGGCTGCCGCGTCGGTACATGCCGCTGGGCAGTCGCACGGAAGCAGCACACTCACACTGGTCCGATCAAACAGGCCAGGCGCGCTGTGCTTGTCAAATGGTCCAATCATTTCGATACACCCAGCTTAGACAGGCTGCCGCGTCGGTACATGAGCAGCACACGCACACTGGTCCGATCAAACAGGCCAGGCGCGCTGTGGTTGTCAAATGGTCCAATCATTTCGATACACCCAGCTTAGACAGGCTGCCGCGTCGGTACATGCCGCTGGGCAGTCGCACGGAAGCAGCACACGCACACTGGTCCGATCAAACAGGCCAGGCGCGCTGTGCTTGTCAAATGGTCCAATCATTTCGATACACCCAGCTTAGACAGGCTGCCGCGTCGGTACATGAGCAGCACACGCACACTGGTCCGATCAAACAGGCCAGGCGCGCTGTGGTTGTCAAATGGTCCAATCATTTCGATACACCCAGCTTAGACAGGCTGCCGCGTCGGTACATGCCGCTGGGCAGTCGCACGGAAGCAGCACACTCACACTGGTCCGATCAAACAGGCCAGGCGCGCTGTGGTTGTCAAATGGTCCAATCATTTCGATACACCCAGCTTAGACAGGCTGCCGCGTCGGTACATGAGCAGCACACGCACACTGGTCCGATCAAACAGGCCAGGCGCGCTGTGCTTGTCAAATGGTCCAATCATTTCGATACACCCAGCTTCGACAGGCTGCCGCGTCGGTACATGCCGCTGGGCAGTCGCACGGAAGCAGCACACTCACACTGGTCCGATCAAACAGGCCAGGCGCGCTGTGCTTGTCAAATGGTCCAATCATTTCGATACACCCAGCTTAGACAGGCTGCCGCGTCGGTACATGAGCAGCACACGCACACTGGTCCGATCAAACAGGCCAGGCGCGCTGTGGTTGTCAAATAATCCAATCATTTCGATACACCCAGCTTCGACAGGCGGCCGCGTCGGTACATGCCGCTGGGCAGTCGCACGGAAGCAGCACACTCACACTGGTCCGATCAAACAGGCCAGGCGCGCTGTGGTTGTCAAATGGTCCAATCATTTCGATACACCCAGCTTAGACAGGCTGCCGCGTCAGTACATGCCGCTGGGCAGTCGCACGGAAGCAGCACACGCACACTGGTCCGATCAAACAGGCCAGGCGCGCTGTGGTTGTCAAATGGTCCAATCATTTCGATACACCCAGCTTAGACAGGCTGCCGCGTCAGTACATGCCGCTGGGCAGTCGCACGGAAGCAGCACACTCACACTGGTCCGATCAAACAGGCCAGGCGCGCTGTGCTTGTCAAATGGTCCAATCATTTCGATACACCCAGCTTAGACAGGCTGCCGCGTCGGTACATGCCGCTGGGCAGTCGCACGGAAGCAGCACACGCACACTGGTCCGATCAAACAGGCCAGGCGCGCTGTGCTTGTCAAATGGTCCAATCATTTCGATACACCCAGCTTAGACAGGCTGCCGCGTCGGTACATGAGCAGCACACGCACACTGGTCCGATCAAACAGGCCAGGCGCGCTGTGGTTGTCAAATGGTCCAATCATTTCGATACACCCAGCTTAGACAGGCTGCCGCGTCGGTACATGCCGCTGGGCAGTCGCACGGAAGCAGCACACTCACACTGGTCCGATCAAACAGGCCAGGCGCGCTGTGCTTGTCAAATGGTCCAATCATTTCGATACACCCAGCTTAGACAGGCTGCCGCGTCGGTACATGCCGCTGGGCAGTCGCACGGAAGCAGCACACTCACACTGGTCCGATCAAACAGGCCAGGCGCGCTGTGCTTGTCAAATGGTCCAATCATTTCGATACACCCAGCTTAGACAGGCTGCCGCGTCGGTACATGAGCAGCACACGCACACTGGTCCGATCAAACAGGCCAGGCGCGCTGTGCTTGTCAAATGGTCCAATCATTTCGATACACCCAGCTTAGACAGGCTGCCGCGTCGGTACATGCCGCTGGGCAGTCGCACGGAAGCAGCACACTCACACTGGTCCGATCAAACAGGCCAGGCGCGCTGTGGTTGTCAAATGGTCCAATCATTTCGATACACCCAGCTTAGACAGGCTGCCGCGTCAGTACATGCCGCTGGGCAGTCGCACGGAAGCAGCACACTCACACTGGTCCGATCAAACAGGCCAGGCGCGCTGTGCTTGTCAAATGGTCCAATCATTTCGATACACCCAGCTTAGACAGGCTGCCGCGTCGGTACATGAGCAGCACACGTACACTGGTCCGATCAAACAGGCCAGGCGCGCTGTGCTTGTCAAATGGTCCAATCATTTCGATACACCCAGCTTCGACAGGCTGCCGCGTCGGTACATGCCGCTGGGCAGTCGCACGGAAGCAGCACACTCACACTGGTCCGATCAAACAGGCCAGGCGCGCTGTGCTTGTCAAATGGTCCAATCATTTCGATACACCCAGCTTAGACAGGCTGCCGCGTCAGTACATGCCGCTGGGCAGTCGCACGGAAGCAGCACACGCACACTGGTCCGATCAAACAGGCCAGGCGCGCTGTGGTTGTCAAATGGTCCAATCATTTCGATACACCCAGCTTCGACAGGCGGCCGCGTCGGTACATGCCGCTGGGCAGTCGCACGGAAGCAGCACACTCACACTGGTCCGATCAAACAGGCCAGGCGCGCTGTGCTTGTCAAATGGTCCAATCATTTCGATACACCCAGCTTAGACAGGCTGCCGCGTCAGTACATGCCGCTGGGCAGTCGCACGGAAGCAGCACACGCACACTGGTCCGATCAAACAGGCCAGGCGCGCTGTGGTTGTCAAATGGTCCAATCATTTCGATACACCCAGCTTAGACAGGCTGCCGCGTCGGTACATGAGCAGCACACGTACACTGGTCCGATCAAACAGGCCAGGCGCGCTGTGCTTGTCAAATGGTCCAATCATTTCGATACACCCAGCTTCGACAGGCTGCCGCGTCGGTACATGCCGCTGGGCAGTCGCACGGAAGCAGCACACTCACACTGGTCCGATCAAACAGGCCAGGCGCGCTGTGCTTGTCAAATGGTCCAATCATTTCGATACACCCAGCTTAGACAGGCTGCCGCGTCAGTACATGCCGCTGGGCAGTCGCACGGAAGCAGCACACGCACACTGGTCCGATCAAACAGGCCAGGCGCGCTGTGCTTGTCAAATGGTCCAATCATTTCGATACACCCAGCTTAGACAGGCTGCCGCGTCGGTACATGAGCAGCACACGCACACTGGTCCGATCAAACAGGCCAGGCGCGCTGTGGTTGTCAAATGGTCCAATCATTTCGATACACCCAGCTTCGACAGGCTGCCGCGTCGGTACATGCCGCTGGGCAGTCGCACGGAAGCAGCACACGCACACTGGTCCGATCAAACAGGCCAGGCGCGCTGTGCTTGTCAAATGGTCCAATCATTTCGATACACCCAGCTTCGACAGGCTGCCGCGTCGGTACATGCCGCTGGGCAGTCGCACGGAAGCAGCACACTCACACTGGTCCGATCAAACAGGCCAGGCGCGCTGTGCTTGTCAAATGGTCCAATCATTTCGATACACCCAGCTTAGACAGGCTGCCGCGTCGGTACATGAGCAGCACACTCCCACTGGTCCGATCAAACAGGCCAGGCGCGCTGTGCTTGTCAAATGGTCCAATCATTTCGATACACCCAGCTTAGACAGGCTGCCGCGTCGGTACATGCCGCTGGGCAGTCGCACGGAAGCAGCACACGCACACTGGTCCGATCAAACAGGCCAGGCGCGCTGTGCTTGTCAAATGGTCCAATCATTTCGATACACCCAGCTTAGACAGGCTGCCGCGTCGGTACATGCCGCTGGGCAGTCGCACGGAAGCAGCACACTCACACTGGTCCGATCAAACAGGCCAGGCGCGCTGTGCTTGTCAAATGGTCCAATCATTTCGATACACCCAGCTTAGACAGGCTGCCGCGTCAGTACATGCCGCTGGGCAGTCGCACGGAAGCAGCACACGCACACTGGTCCGATCAAACAGGCCAGGCGCGCTGTGGTTGTCAAATGGTCCAATCATTTCGATACACCCAGCTTAGACAGGCTGCCGCGTCGGTACATGCCGCTGGGCAGTCGCACGGAAGCAGCACACGCACACTGGTCCGATCAAACAGGCCAGGCGCGCTGTGCTTGTCAAATGGTCCAATCATTTCGATACACCCAGCTTAGACAGGCTGCCGCGTCGGTACATGAGCAGCACACGCACACTGGTCCGATCAAACAGGCCAGGCGCGCTGTGGTTGTCAAATGGTCCAATCATTTCGATACACCCAGCTTAGACAGGCTGCCGCGTCGGTACATGCCGCTGGGCAGTCGCACGGAAGCAGCACACTCACACTGGTCCGATCAAACAGGCCAGGCGCGCTGTGGTTGTCAAATGGTCCAATCATTTCGATACACCCAGCTTAGACAGGCTGCCGCGTCGGTACATGAGCAGCACACGCACACTGGTCCGATCAAACAGGCCAGGCGCGCTGTGCTTGTCAAATGGTCCAATCATTTCGATACACCCAGCTTCGACAGGCTGCCGCGTCGGTACATGCCGCTGGGCAGTCGCACGGAAGCAGCACACTCACACTGGTCCGATCAAACAGGCCAGGCGCGCTGTGCTTGTCAAATGGTCCAATCATTTCGATACACCCAGCTTAGACAGGCTGCCGCGTCGGTACATGAGCAGCACACGCACACTGGTCCGATCAAACAGGCCAGGCGCGCTGTGGTTGTCAAATAATCCAATCATTTCGATACACCCAGCTTCGACAGGCGGCCGCGTCGGTACATGCCGCTGGGCAGTCGCACGGAAGCAGCACACTCACACTGGTCCGATCAAACAGGCCAGGCGCGCTGTGGTTGTCAAATGGTCCAATCATTTCGATACACCCAGCTTAGACAGGCTGCCGCGTCAGTACATGCCGCTGGGCAGTCGCACGGAAGCAGCACACGCACACTGGTCCGATCAAACAGGCCAGGCGCGCTGTGGTTGTCAAATGGTCCAATCATTTCGATACACCCAGCTTAGACAGGCTGCCGCGTCAGTACATGCCGCTGGGCAGTCGCACGGAAGCAGCACACTCACACTGGTCCGATCAAACAGGCCAGGCGCGCTGTGCTTGTCAAATGGTCCAATCATTTCGATACACCCAGCTTAGACAGGCTGCCGCGTCGGTACATGCCGCTGGGCAGTCGCACGGAAGCAGCACACGCACACTGGTCCGATCAAACAGGCCAGGCGCGCTGTGCTTGTCAAATGGTCCAATCATTTCGATACACCCAGCTTAGACAGGCTGCCGCGTCGGTACATGAGCAGCACACGCACACTGGTCCGATCAAACAGGCCAGGCGCGCTGTGGTTGTCAAATGGTCCAATCATTTCGATACACCCAGCTTAGACAGGCTGCCGCGTCGGTACATGCCGCTGGGCAGTCGCACGGAAGCAGCACACTCACACTGGTCCGATCAAACAGGCCAGGCGCGCTGTGCTTGTCAAATGGTCCAATCATTTCGATACACCCAGCTTAGACAGGCTGCCGCGTCGGTACATGCCGCTGGGCAGTCGCACGGAAGCAGCACACTCACACTGGTCCGATCAAACAGGCCAGGCGCGCTGTGCTTGTCAAATGGTCCAATCATTTCGATACACCCAGCTTAGACAGGCTGCCGCGTCGGTACATGAGCAGCACACGCACACTGGTCCGATCAAACAGGCCAGGCGCGCTGTGCTTGTCAAATGGTCCAATCATTTCGATACACCCAGCTTAGACAGGCTGCCGCGTCGGTACATGCCGCTGGGCAGTCGCACGGAAGCAGCACACTCACACTGGTCCGATCAAACAGGCCAGGCGCGCTGTGGTTGTCAAATGGTCCAATCATTTCGATACACCCAGCTTAGACAGGCTGCCGCGTCAGTACATGCCGCTGGGCAGTCGCACGGAAGCAGCACACTCACACTGGTCCGATCAAACAGGCCAGGCGCGCTGTGCTTGTCAAATGGTCCAATCATTTCGATACACCCAGCTTAGACAGGCTGCCGCGTCGGTACATGAGCAGCACACGTACACTGGTCCGATCAAACAGGCCAGGCGCGCTGTGCTTGTCAAATGGTCCAATCATTTCGATACACCCAGCTTCGACAGGCTGCCGCGTCGGTACATGCCGCTGGGCAGTCGCACGGAAGCAGCACACTCACACTGGTCCGATCAAACAGGCCAGGCGCGCTGTGCTTGTCAAATGGTCCAATCATTTCGATACACCCAGCTTAGACAGGCTGCCGCGTCAGTACATGCCGCTGGGCAGTCGCACGGAAGCAGCACACGCACACTGGTCCGATCAAACAGGCCAGGCGCGCTGTGGTTGTCAAATGGTCCAATCATTTCGATACACCCAGCTTCGACAGGCGGCCGCGTCGGTACATGCCGCTGGGCAGTCGCACGGAAGCAGCACACTCACACTGGTCCGATCAAACAGGCCAGGCGCGCTGTGCTTGTCAAATGGTCCAATCATTTCGATACACCCAGCTTAGACAGGCTGCCGCGTCAGTACATGCCGCTGGGCAGTCGCACGGAAGCAGCACACGCACACTGGTCCGATCAAACAGGCCAGGCGCGCTGTGGTTGTCAAATGGTCCAATCATTTCGATACACCCAGCTTAGACAGGCTGCCGCGTCGGTACATGAGCAGCACACGTACACTGGTCCGATCAAACAGGCCAGGCGCGCTGTGCTTGTCAAATGGTCCAATCATTTCGATACACCCAGCTTCGACAGGCTGCCGCGTCGGTACATGCCGCTGGGCAGTCGCACGGAAGCAGCACACTCACACTGGTCCGATCAAACAGGCCAGGCGCGCTGTGCTTGTCAAATGGTCCAATCATTTCGATACACCCAGCTTAGACAGGCTGCCGCGTCAGTACATGCCGCTGGGCAGTCGCACGGAAGCAGCACACGCACACTGGTCCGATCAAACAGGCCAGGCGCGCTGTGCTTGTCAAATGGTCCAATCATTTCGATACACCCAGCTTAGACAGGCTGCCGCGTCGGTACATGAGCAGCACACGCACACTGGTCCGATCAAACAGGCCAGGCGCGCTGTGGTTGTCAAATGGTCCAATCATTTCGATACACCCAGCTTCGACAGGCTGCCGCGTCGGTACATGCCGCTGGGCAGTCGCACGGAAGCAGCACACGCACACTGGTCCGATCAAACAGGCCAGGCGCGCTGTGCTTGTCAAATGGTCCAATCATTTCGATACACCCAGCTTCGACAGGCTGCCGCGTCGGTACATGCCGCTGGGCAGTCGCACGGAAGCAGCACACTCACACTGGTCCGATCAAACAGGCCAGGCGCGCTGTGCTTGTCAAATGGTCCAATCATTTCGATACACCCAGCTTAGACAGGCTGCCGCGTCGGTACATGAGCAGCACACTCCCACTGGTCCGATCAAACAGGCCAGGCGCGCTGTGCTTGTCAAATGGTCCAATCATTTCGATACACCCAGCTTAGACAGGCTGCCGCGTCGGTACATGCCGCTGGGCAGTCGCACGGAAGCAGCACACGCACACTGGTCCGATCAAACAGGCCAGGCGCGCTGTGCTTGTCAAATGGTCCAATCATTTCGATACACCCAGCTTAGACAGGCTGCCGCGTCGGTACATGCCGCTGGGCAGTCGCACGGAAGCAGCACACTCACACTGGTCCGATCAAACAGGCCAGGCGCGCTGTGCTTGTCAAATGGTCCAATCATTTCGATACACCCAGCTTAGACAGGCTGCCGCGTCGGTACATGAGCAGCACACTCCCACTGGTCCGATCAAACAGGCCAGGCGCGCTGTGCTTGTCAAATGGTCCAATCATTTCGATACACCCAGCTGCCGCGTCGGTACATGAGCAGCACACGCACACTGGTCCGATCAAACAGGCCAGGCGCGCTGTGCTTGTCAAATAATCCAATCATTTCGATACACCCAGCTTAGACAGGCTGCCGCGTCGGTACATGCCGCTGGGCAGTCGCACGGAAGCAGCACACTCACACTGGTCCGATCAAACAGGCGCTGTGGTTGTCAAATGGTCCAATCATTTCGATACACCTAGCTTAGACAGGCTGCCGCGTCGGTACATGCCGCTGGGCAGTCGCACGGAAGCAGCACACGCACACTGGTCCGATCAAACAGGCCAGGCGCGCTGTGGTTGTCAAATGGTCCAATCATTTCGATACACCCAGCTTCGACAGGCTGCCGCGTCGGTACATGCCGCTGGGCAGTCGCACGGAAGCAGCACACTCACACTGGTCCGATCAAACAGGCCAGGCGCGCTGTGCTTGTCAAATGGTCCAATCATTTCGATACACCCAGCTTAGACAGGCTGCCGCGTCGGTACATGAGCAGCACACTCCCACTGGTCCGATCAAACAGGCCAGGCGCGCTGTGCTTGTCAAATGGTCCAATCATTTCGATACACCCAGCTTAGACAGGCTGCCGCGTCGGTACATGAGCAGCACACGCACACTGGTCCGATCAAACAGGCCAGGCGCGCTGTGCTTGTCAAATAATCCAATCATTTCGATACACCCAGCTTAGACAGGCTGCCGCGTCGGTACATGCCGCTGGGCAGTCGCACGGAAGCAGCACACTCACACTGGTCCGATCAAACAGGCGCTGTGGTTGTCAAATGGTCCAATCATTTCGATACACCTAGCTTAGACAGGCTGCCGCGTCGGTACATGCCGCTGGGCAGTCGCACGGAAGCAGCACACGCACACTGGTCCGATCAAACAGGCCAGGCGCGCTGTGGTTGTCAAATGGTCCAATCATTTCGATACACCCAGCTTAGACAGGCTGCCGCGTCGGTACATGAGCAGCACACGCACACTGGTCCGATCAAACAGGCCAGGCGCGCTGTGGTTGTCAAATGGTCCAATCAACTCGATACACCCAGCTTAGACAGGCTGCCGCGTCGGTACATGCCGCTGGGCAGTCGCACGGAAGCAGCACACTCACACTGGTCCGATCAAACAGGCCAGGCGCGCTGTGCTTGTCAAATGGTCCAATCATTTCGATACACCCAGCTTAGACAGGCTGCCGCGTCGGTACATGCCGCTGGGCAGTCGCACGGAAGCAGCACACGCACACTGGTCCGATCAAACAGGCCAGGCGCGCTGTGCTTGTCAAATGGTCCAATCATTTCGATACACCCAGCTTAGACAGGCTGCCGCGTCGGTACATGAGCAGCACACGCACACTGGTCCGATCAAACAGGCCAGGCGCGCTGTGGTTGTCAAATGGTCCAATCATTTCGATACACCCAGCTTAGACAGGCTGCCGCGTCGGTACATGCCGCTGGGCAGTCGCACGGAAGCAGCACACTCACACTGGTCCGATCAAACAGGCCAGGCGCGCTGTGCTTGTCAAATGGTCCAATCATTTCGATACACCCAGCTTAGACAGGCTGCCGCGTCGGTACATGCCGCTGGGCAGTCGCACGGAAGCAGCACACTCACACTGGTCCGATCAAACAGGCCAGGCGCGCTGTGCTTGTCAAATGGTCCAATCATTTCGATACACCCAGCTTAGACAGGCTGCCGCGTCGGTACATGAGCAGCACACGCACACTGGTCCGATCAAACAGGCCAGGCGCGCTGTGCTTGTCAAATGGTCCAATCATTTCGATACACCCAGCTTAGACAGGCTGCCGCGTCGGTACATGAGCAGCACACTCACACTGGTCCGATCAAACAGGCCAGGCGCGCTGTGGTTGTCAAATAATCCAATCATTTCGATACACCCAGCTTCGACAGGCGGCCGCGTCGGTACATGCCGCTGGGCAGTCGCACGGAAGCAGCACACTCACACTGGTCCGATCAAACAGGCCAGGCGCGCTGTGGTTGTCAAATGGTCCAATCATTTCGATACACCCAGCTTAGACAGGCTGCCGCGTCAGTACATGCCGCTGGGCAGTCGCACGGAAGCAGCACACGCACACTGGTCCGATCAAACAGGCCAGGCGCGCTGTGGTTGTCAAATGGTCCAATCATTTCGATACACCCAGCTTAGACAGGCTGCCGCGTCAGTACATGCCGCTGGGCAGTCGCACGGAAGCAGCACACTCACACTGGTCCGATCAAACAGGCCAGGCGCGCTGTGCTTGTCAAATGGTCCAATCATTTCGATACACCCAGCTTAGACAGGCTGCCGCGTCGGTACATGCCGCTGGGCAGTCGCACGGAAGCAGCACACGCACACTGGTCCGATCAAACAGGCCAGGCGCGCTGTGCTTGTCAAATGGTCCAATCATTTCGATACACCCAGCTTAGACAGGCTGCCGCGTCGGTACATGAGCAGCACACGCACACTGGTCCGATCAAACAGGCCAGGCGCGCTGTGGTTGTCAAATGGTCCAATCATTTCGATACACCCAGCTTAGACAGGCTGCCGCGTCGGTACATGCCGCTGGGCAGTCGCACGGAAGCAGCACACTCACACTGGTCCGATCAAACAGGCCAGGCGCGCTGTGCTTGTCAAATGGTCCAATCATTTCGATACACCCAGCTTAGACAGGCTGCCGCGTCGGTACATGCCGCTGGGCAGTCGCACGGAAGCAGCACACTCACACTGGTCCGATCAAACAGGCCAGGCGCGCTGTGCTTGTCAAATGGTCCAATCATTTCGATACACCCAGCTTAGACAGGCTGCCGCGTCGGTACATGAGCAGCACACGCACACTGGTCCGATCAAACAGGCCAGGCGCGCTGTGCTTGTCAAATGGTCCAATCATTTCGATACACCCAGCTTAGACAGGCTGCCGCGTCGGTACATGCCGCTGGGCAGTCGCACGGAAGCAGCACACTCACACTGGTCCGATCAAACAGGCCAGGCGCGCTGTGGTTGTCAAATGGTCCAATCATTTCGATACACCCAGCTTAGACAGGCTGCCGCGTCAGTACATGCCGCTGGGCAGTCGCACGGAAGCAGCACACTCACACTGGTCCGATCAAACAGGCCAGGCGCGCTGTGGTTGTCAAATGGTCCAATCATTTCGATACACCCAGCTTAGACAGGCTGCCGCGTCGGTACATGAGCAGCACACGTACACTGGTCCGATCAAACAGGCCAGGCGCGCTGTGCTTGTCAAATGGTCCAATCATTTCGATACACCCAGCTTCGACAGGCTGCCGCGTCGGTACATGCCGCTGGGCAGTCGCACGGAAGCAGCACACTCACACTGGTCCGATCAAACAGGCCAGGCGCGCTGTGCTTGTCAAATGGTCCAATCATTTCGATACACCCAGCTTAGACAGGCTGCCGCGTCGGTACATGAGCAGCACACGCACACTGGTCCGATCAAACAGGCCAGGCGCGCTGTGGTTGTCAAATAATCCAATCATTTCGATACACCCAGCTTCGACAGGCGGCCGCGTCGGTACATGCCGCTGGGCAGTCGCACGGAAGCAGCACACTCACACTGGTCCGATCAAACAGGCCAGGCGCGCTGTGCTTGTCAAATGGTCCAATCATTTCGATACACCCAGCTTAGACAGGCTGCCGCGTCAGTACATGCCGCTGGGCAGTCGCACGGAAGCAGCACACTCACACTGGTCCGATCAAACAGGCCAGGCGCGCTGTGCTTGTCAAATGGTCCAATCATTTCGATACACCCAGCTTAGACAGGCTGCCGCGTCGGTACATGAGCAGCACACGCACACTGGTCCGATCAAACAGGCCAGGCGCGCTGTGCTTGTCAAATGGTCCAATCATTTCGATACACCCAGCTTAGACAGGCTGCCGCGTCGGTACATGAGCAGCACACGCACACTGGTCCGATCAAACAGGCCAGGCGCGCTGTGGTTGTCAAATAATCCAATCATTTCGATACACCCAGCTTCGACAGGCTGCCGCGTCGGTACATGCCGCTGGGCAGTCGCACGGAAGCAGCACACTCACACTGGTCCGATCAAACAGGCGCTGTGGTTGTCAAATGGTCCAATCATTTCGATACACCCAGCTTCGACAGGCTGCCGCGTCGGTACATGCCGCTGGGCAGTCGCACGGAAGCAGCACACTCACACTGGTCCGATCAAACAGGCCAGGCGCGCTGTGCTTGTCAAATGGTCCAATCATTTCGATACACCCAGCTTAGACAGGCTGCCGCGTCGGTACATGAGCAGCACACGCACACTGGTCCGATCAAACAGGCCAGGCGCGCTGTGGTTGTCAAATAATCCAATCATTTCGATACACCCAGCTTCGACAGGCGGCCGCGTCGGTACATGCCGCTGGGCAGTCGCACGGAAGCAGCACACTCACACTGGTCCGATCAAACAGGCCAGGCGCGCTGTGCTTGTCAAATGGTCCAATCATTTCGATACACCCAGCTTAGACAGGCTGCCGCGTCAGTACATGCCGCTGGGCAGTCGCACGGAAGCAGCACACGCACACTGGTCCGATCAAACAGGCCAGGCGCGCTGTGCTTGTCAAATGGTCCAATCATTTCGATACACCCAGCTTAGACAGGCTGCCGCGTCGGTACATGAGCAGCACACGTACACTGGTCCGATCAAACAGGCCAGGCGCGCTGTGCTTGTCAAATGGTCCAATCATTTCGATACACCCAGCTTCGACAGGCTGCCGCGTCGGTACATGCCGCTGGGCAGTCGCACGGAAGCAGCACACGCACACTGGTCCGATCAAACAGGCCAGGCGCGCTGTGCTTGTCAAATGGTCCAATCATTTCGATACACCCAGCTTAGACAGGCTGCCGCGTCAGTACATGCCGCTGGGCAGTCGCACGGAAGCAGCACACGCACACTGGTCCGATCAAACAGGCCAGGCGCGCTGTGCTTGTCAAATGGTCCAATCATTTCGATACACCCAGCTTAGACAGGCTGCCGCGTCGGTACATGAGCAGCACACTCCCACTGGTCCGATCAAACAGGCCAGGCGCGCTGTGGTTGTCAAATGGTCCAATCATTTCGATACACCCAGCTTCGACAGGCTGCCGCGTCGGTACATGCCGCTGGGCAGTCGCACGGAAGCAGCACACGCACACTGGTCCGATCAAACAGGCCAGGCGCGCTGTGCTTGTCAAATGGTCCAATCATTTCGATACACCCAGCTTCGACAGGCTGCCGCGTCGGTACATGCCGCTGGGCAGTCGCACGGAAGCAGCACACGCACACTGGTCCGATCAAACAGGCCAGGCGCGCTGTGCTTGTCAAATGGTCCAATCATTTCGATACACCCAGCTTAGACAGGCTGCCGCGTCGGTACATGAGCAGCACACTCCCACTGGTCCGATCAAACAGGCCAGGCGCGCTGTGCTTGTCAAATGGTCCAATCATTTCGATACACCCAGCTTAGACAGGCTGCCGCGTCGGTACATGAGCAGCACACGCACACTGGTCCGATCAAACAGGCCAGGCGCGCTGTGGTTGTCAAATAATCCAATCATTTCGATACACCCAGCTTCGACAGGCTGCCGCGTCGGTACATGCCGCTGGGCAGTCGCACGGAAGCAGCACACTCACACTGGTCCGATCAAACAGGCCAGGCGCGCTGTGCTTGTCAAATGGTCCAATCATTTCGATACACCTAGCTTAGACAGGCTGCCGCGTCGGTACATGCCGCTGGGCAGTCGCACGGAAGCAGCACACGCACACTGGTCCGATCAAACAGGCCAGGCGCGCTGTGCTTGTCAAATGGTCCAATCATTTCGACACACCCAGCTTAGACAGGCTGCCGCGTCGGTACATGAGCAGCACACTCCCACTGGTCCGATCAAACAGGCCAGGCGCGCTGTGGTTGTCAAATGGTCCAATCATTTCGATACACCCAGCTTCGACAGGCTGCCGCGTCGGTACATGCCGCTGGGCAGTCGCACGGAAGCAGCACACTCACACTGGTCCGATCAAACAGGCCAGGCGCGCTGTGCTTGTCAAATGGTCCAATCATTTCGATACACCCAGCTTAGACAGGCTGCCGCGTCGGTACATGAGCAGCACACGCACACTGGTCCGATCAAACAGGCCAGGCGCGCTGTGCTTGTCAAATGGTCCAATCATTTCGATACACCCAGCTTCGACAGGCTGCCGCGTCGGTACATGCCGCTGGGCAGTCGCACGGAAGCAGCACACTCACACTGGTCCGATCAAACAGGCCAGGCGCGCTGTGGTTGTCAAATGGTCCAATCATTTCGATACACCCAGCTTAGACAGGCTGCCGCGTCGGTACATGAGCAGCACACGCACACTGGTCCGATCAAACAGGCCAGGCGCGCTGTGGTTGTCAAATAATCCAATCATTTCGATACACCCAGCTTCGACAGGCTGCCGCGTCGGTACATGCCGCTGGGCAGTCGCACGGAAGCAGCACACGCACACTGGTCCGACCAAACAGGCCAGGCGCGCTGTGCTTGTCAAATGGTCCAATCATTTTGATACACCCAGCTTAGACAGGCTGCCGCGTCGGTACATGCCGCTGGGCAGTCGTACGGAAGCAGCACACGCACACTGGTCCGATCAAACAGGCCAGGCGCGCTGTGGTTGTCAAATGGTCCAATCATTTCGATACACCCAGCTTAGACAGGCTGCCGCGTCGGTACATGAGCAGCACACGCACACTGGTCCGATCAAACAGGCCAGGCGCGCTGTGCTTGTCAAATGGTCCAATCATTTCGATACACCCAGCTTAGACAGGCTGCCGCGTCAGTACATGCCGCTGGGCAGTCGCACGGAAGCAGCACACGCACACTGGTCCGATCAAACAGGCCAGGCGCGCTGTGCTTGTCAAATGGTCCAATCATTTCGATACACCCAGCTTAGACAGGCTGCCGCGTCGGTACATGAGCAGCACACGCACACTGGTCCGATCAAACAGGCCAGGCGCGCTGTGGTTGTCAAATAATCCAATCATTTCGATACACCCAGCTTCGACAGGCTGCCGCGTCGGTACATGCCGCTGGGCAGTCGCACGGAAGCAGCACACGCACACTGGTCCGATCAAACAGGCCAGGCGCGCTGTGCTTGTCAAATGGTCCAATCATTTCGATACACCCAGCTTCGACAGGCTGCCGCGTCGGTACATGCCGCTGGGCAGTCGCACGGAAGCAGCACACTCACACTGGTCCGATCAAACAGGCCAGGCGCGCTGTGCTTGTCAAATGGTCCAATCATTTCGATACACCCAGCTTAGACAGGCTGCCGCGTCGGTACATGAGCAGCACACGCACACTGGTCCGATCAAACAGGCCAGGCGCGCTGTGGTTGTCAAATAATCCAATCATTTCGATACACCCAGCTTCGACAGGCTGCCGCGTCGGTACATGCCGCTGGGCAGTCGCACGGAAGCAGCACACTCACACTGGTCCGATCAAACAGGCGCTGTGGTTGTCAAATGGTCCAATCATTTCGATACACCCAGCTTAGACAGGCTGCCGCGTCGGTACATGCCGCTGGGCAGTCGCACGGAAGCAGCACACGCACACTGGTCCGATCAAACAGGCCAGGCGCGCTGTGGTTGTCAAATGGTCCAATCATTTCGATACACCCAGCTTCGACAGGCTGCCGCGTCGGTACATGCCGCTGGGCAGTCGCACGGAAGCAGCACACTCACACTGGTCCGATCAAACAGGCCAGGCGCGCTGTGCTTGTCAAATGGTCCAATCATTTCGATACACCCAGCTTAGACAGGCTGCCGCGTCGGTACATGAGCAGCACACGCACACTGGTCCGGCATGTACCGACGCGGCAGCCTGTCTAAGCTGGGTGTATCGAAATGATTGGACCATTTGACAAGCACAGCGCGCCTGGCCTGTTTGATCGGACCAGTGTGAGTGTGCTGCTACCGTGCGACTGCCCAGCGGCATGTACCGACGCGGCAGCCTGTCGAAGCTGGGTGTATCGAAATGATTGGACCATTTGACAAGCACAGCGCGCCTGGCCTGTTTGATCGGACCAGTGTGCGTGTGCTGCTTCCGTGCGACTGCCCAGCGGCATGTACCGACGCGGCAGCCTGTCGAAGCTGGGTGTATCGAAATGATTGGATTATTTGACAACCACAGCGCGCCTGGCCTGTTTGATCGGACCAGTGTGCGTGTGCTGCTCATGTACCGACGCGGCAGCCTGTCTAAGCTGGGTGTATCGAAATGATTGGACCATTTGACAACCACAGCGCGCCTGGCCTGTTTGATCGGACCAGTGTGCGTGTGCTGCTTCCGTGCGACTGCCCAGCGGCATGTACCGACGCGGCAGCCTGTCTAAGCTGGGTGTATCGAAATGATTGGACCATTTGACAAGCACAGCGCGCCTGGCCTGTTTGATCGGACCAGTGTGCGTGTGCTGCTTCCGTGCGACTGCCCAGCGGCATGTACCGACGCGGCAGCCTGTCTAAGCTGGGTGTATCGAAATGATTGGACCATTTGACAAGCACAGCGCGCCTGGTCTGTTTGATCGGACCAGTGTGCGTGTGCTGCTTCCGTGCGACTGCCCAGCGGCATGTACTGACGCGGCAGCTGTCTAAGCTGGGTGTATCGAAATGATTGGACCATTTGACAAGCACAGCGCGCCTGGCCTGTTTGATCGGACCAGTGTGCGTGTGCTGCTTCCGTGCGACTGCCCAGCGGCATGTACCGACGCGGCAGCCTGTCGAAGCTGGGTGTATCGAAATGATTGGACCATTTGACAAGCACAGCGCGCCTGGCCTGTTTGATCGGACCAGTGTGCGTGTGCTGCTCATGTACCGACGCGGCAGCCTGTCTAAGCTGGGTGTATCGAAATGATTGGACCATTTGACAACCACAGCGCGCCTGGCCTGTTTGATCGGACCAGTGTGCGTGTGCTGCTCATGTACCGACGCGGCAGCCTGTCTAAGCTGGGTGTATCGAAATGATTGGACCATTTGACAAGCACAGCGCGCCTGGCCTGTTTGATCGGACCAGTGTGCGTGTGCTGCTTCCGTGCGACTGCCCAGCGGCATGTACCGACGCGGCAGCCTGTCTAAGCTGGGTGTATCGAAATGATTGGACCATTTGACAAGCACAGCGCGCCTGGCCTGTTTGATCGGACCAGTGTGCGTGTGCTGCTTCCGTGCGACTGCCCAGCGGCATGTACCGACGCGGCAGCCTGTCTAAGCTGGGTGTATCGAAATGATTGGACCATTTGACAAGCACAGCGCGCCTGGTCTGTTTGATCGGACCAGTGTGCGTGTGCTGCTTCCGTGCGACTGCCCAGCGGCATGTACTGACGCGGCAGCTGTCTAAGCTGGGTGTATCGAAATGATTGGACCATTTGACAAGCACAGCGCGCCTGGCCTGTTTGATCGGACCAGTGTGCGTGTGCTGCTTCCGTGCGACTGCCCAGCGGCATGTACCGACGCGGCAGCCTGTCGAAGCTGGGTGTATCGAAATGATTGGACCATTTGACAAGCACAGCGCGCCTGGCCTGTTTGATCGGACCAGTGTGCGTGTGCTGCTCATGTACCGACGCGGCAGCCTGTCTAAGCTGGGTGTATCGAAATGATTGGACCATTTGACAAGCACAGCGCGCCTGGCCTGTTTGATCGGACCAGTGTGCGTGTGCTGCTCATGTACCGACGCGGCAGCCTGTCTAAGCTGGGTGTATCGAAATGATTGGACCATTTGACAAGCACAGCGCGCCTGGCCTGTTTGATCGGACCAGTGTGCGTGTGCTGCTTCCGTGCGACTGCCCAGCGGCATGTACCGACGCGGCAGCCTGTCTAAGCTGGGTGTATCGAAATGATTGGACCATTTGACAAGCACAGCGCGCCTGGCCTGTTTGATCGGACCAGTGTGAGTGTGCTGCTTCCGTGCGACTGCCCAGCGGCATGTACCGACGCGGCAGCCTGTCGAAGCTGGGTGTATCGAAATGATTGGACCATTTGACAAGCACAGCGCGCCTGGCCTGTTTGATCGGACCAGTGGGAGTGTGCTGCTTCCGTGCGACTGCCCAGCGGCATGTACCGACGCGGCAGCCTGTCTAAGCTGGGTGTATCGAAATGATTGGACCATTTGACAACCACAGCGCGCCTGGCTTGTTTGATCGGACCAGTGTGCGTGTGCTGCTTCCGTGCGACTGCCCAGCGGCATGTACCGACGCGGCAGCCTGTCTAAGCTGGGTGTATCGAAATGATTGGACCATTTGACAAGCACAGCGCGCCTGGCCTGTTTGATCGGACCAGTGTGCGTGTGCTGCTTCCGTGCGACTGCCCAGCGGCATGTACCGACGCGGCAGCCTGTCTAAGCTGGGTGTATCGAAATGATTGGACCATTTGACAAGCACAGCGCGCCTGGCCTGTTTGATCGGACCAGTGTGAGTGTGCTGCTTCCGTGCGACTGCCCAGCGGCATGTACCGACGCGGCAGCCTGTCTAAGCTGGGTGTATCGAAATGATTGGACCATTTGACAACCACAGCGCGCCTGGCTTGTTTGATCGGACCAGTGTGCGTGTGCTGCTTCCGTGCGACTGCCCAGCGGCATGTACCGACGCGGCAGCCTGTCTAAGCTGGGTGTATCGAAATGATTGGACCATTTGACAAGCACAGCGCGCCTGGCCTGTTTGATCGGACCAGTGTGCGTGTGCTGCTTCCGTGCGACTGCCCAGCGGCATGTACCGACGCGGCAGCCTGTCTAAGCTGGGTGTATCGAAATGATTGGACCATTTGACAAGCACAGCGCGCCTGGCCTGTTTGATCGGACCAGTGTGAGTGTGCTGCTTCCGTGCGACTGCCCAGCGGCATGTACCGACGCGGCAGCTGTCTAAGCTGGGTGTATCGAAATGATTGGACCATTTGACAAGCACAGCGCGCCTGGCCTGTTTGATCGGACCAGTGTGCGTGTGCTGCTCATGTACCGACGCGGCAGCCTGTCTAAGCTGGGTGTATCGAAATGATTGGACCATTTGACAAGCACAGCGCGCCTGGCCTGTTTGATCGGACCAGTGGGAGTGTGCTGCTTCCGTGCGACTGCCCAGCGGCATGTACCGACGCGGCAGCCTGTCGAAGCTGGGTGTATCGAGTTGATTGGACCATTTGACAACCACAGCGCGCCTGGCCTGTTTGATCGGACCAGTGTGCGTGTGCTGCTCATGTACCGACGCGGCAGCCTGTCTAAGCTGGGTGTATCGAAATGATTGGACCATTTGACAAGCACAGCGCGCCTGGCCTGTTTGATCGGACCAGTGTGCGTGTGCTGCTTCCGTACGACTGCCCAGCGGCATGTACCGACGCGGCAGCCTGTCTAAGCTGGGTGTATCGAGTTGATTGGACCATTTGACAAGCACAGCGCGCCTGGCCTGTTTGATCGGACCAGTGTGCGTGTGCTGCTCATGTACCGACGCGGCAGCCTGTCTAAGCTGGGTGTATCGAAATGATTGGACCATTTGACAAGCACAGCGCCTGTTTGATCGGACCAGTGCGCGTGTGCTGCTTCCGTACGACTGCCCAGCGGCATGTACCGACGCGGCAGCCTGTCTAAGCTGGGTGTATCGAAATGATTGGACCATTTGACAAGCACAGCGCGCCTGGCCTGTTTGATCGGACCAGTGTGCGTGTGCTGCTTCCGTGCGACTGCCCAGCGGCATGTACCGACGCGGCAGCCTGTCTAAGCTGGGTGTATCGAAATGATTGGACCATTTGACAAGCACAGCGCGCCTGGCCTGTTTGATCGGACCAGTGTGCGTGTGCTGCTCATGTACCGACGCGGCAGCCTGTCTAAGCTGGGTGTATCGAAATGATTGGACCATTTGACAACCACAGCGCGCCTGGCCTGTTTGATCGGACCAGTGTGCGTGTGCTGCTTCCGTACGACTGCCCAGCGGCATGTACCGACGCGGCAGCCTGTCTAAGCTGGGTGTATCGAAATGATTGGACCATTTGACAAGCACAGCGCGCCTGGCCTGTTTGATCGGACCAGTGTGCGTGTGCTGCTTCCGTGCGACTGCCCAGCGGCATGTACCGACGCGGCAGCCTGTCTAAGCTGGGTGTATCGAAATGATTGGACCATTTGACAAGCACAGCGCGCCTGGCCTGTTTGATCGGACCAGTGTGCGTGTGCTGCTCATGTACCGACGCGGCAGCCTGTCTAAGCTGGGTGTATCGAAATGATTGGACCATTTGACAACCACAGCGCGCCTGGCCTGTTTGATCGGACCAGTGTGCGTGTGCTGCTTCCGTACGACTGCCCAGCGGCATGTACCGACGCGGCAGCCTGTCTAAGCTGGGTGTATCGAAATGATTGGACCATTTGACAAGCACAGCGCGCCTGGCCTGTTTGATCGGACCAGTGTGCGTGTGCTGCTTCCGTGCGACTGCCCAGCGGCATGTACCGACGCGGCAGCCTGTCTAAGCTGGGTGTATCGAAATGATTGGACCATTTGACAAGCACAGCGCGCCTGGCCTGTTTGATCGGACCAGTGTGCGTGTGCTGCTCATGTACCGACGCGGCAGCCTGTCTAAGCTGGGTGTATCGAAATGATTGGACCATTTGACAAGCACAGCGCCTGTTTGATCGGACCAGTGTGTGTGTGCTGCTTCCGTACGACTGCCCAGCGGCATGTACCGACGCGGCAGCCTGTCTAAGCTGGGTGTATCGAAATGATTGGACCATTTGACAAGCACAGCGCGCCTGGCCTGTTTGATCGGACCAGTGTGCGTGTGCTGCTTCCGTGCGACTGCCCAGCGGCATGTACCGACGCGGCAGCCTGTCTAAGCTGGGTGTATCGAAATGATTGGACCATTTGACAAGCACAGCGCGCCTGGCCTGTTTGATCGGACCAGTGTGCGTGTGCTGCTCATGTACCGACGCGGCAGCCTGTCTAAGCTGGGTGTATCGAAATGATTGGACCATTTGACAACCACAGCGCGCCTGGCCTGTTTGATCGGACCAGTGTGCGTGTGCTGCTTCCGTACGACTGCCCAGCGGCATGTACCGACGCGGCAGCCTGTCTAAGCTGGGTGTATCGAAATGATTGGACCATTTGACAAGCACAGCGCGCCTGGCCTGTTTGATCGGACCAGTGTGCGTGTGCTGCTTCCGTGCGACTGCCCAGCGGCATGTACCGACGCGGCAGCCTGTCTAAGCTGGGTGTATCGAAATGATTGGACCATTTGACAAGCACAGCGCGCCTGGCCTGTTTGATCGGACCAGTGTGCGTGTGCTGCTCATGTACCGACGCGGCAGCCTGTCTAAGCTGGGTGTATCGAAATGATTGGACCATTTGACAACCACAGCGCGCCTGGCCTGTTTGATCGGACCAGTGTGCGTGTGCTGCTTCCGTACGACTGCCCAGCGGCATGTACCGACGCGGCAGCCTGTCTAAGCTGGGTGTATCGAAATGATTGGACCATTTGACAAGCACAGCGCGCCTGGCCTGTTTGATCGGACCAGTGTGCGTGTGCTGCTTCCGTGCGACTGCCCAGCGGCATGTACCGACGCGGCAGCCTGTCTAAGCTGGGTGTATCGAAATGATTGGACCATTTGACAAGCACAGCGCGCCTGGCCTGTTTGATCGGACCAGTGTGCGTGTGCTGCTCATGTACCGACGCGGCAGCCTGTCTAAGCTGGGTGTATCGAAATGATTGGACCATTTGACAAGCACAGCGCCTGTTTGATCGGACCAGTGTGTGTGTGCTGCTTCCGTACGACTGCCCAGCGGCATGTACCGACGCGGCAGCCTGTCTAAGCTGGGTGTATCGAAATGATTGGACCATTTGACAAGCACAGCGCGCCTGGCCTGTTTGATCAGACCAGTGTGCGTTTGCTGCTTCCGTACGACTTCCCAGCGGCATGTACCGACGCGGCAGCCTGTCTAAGCTGGGTGTATCGAAATGATTGGACCATTTGACAAGCACAGCGCGCCTGGCCTGTTTGATCGGACCAGTGTGCGTGTGCTGCTTCCGTGCGACTGCCCAGCGGCATGTACCGACGCGGCAGCCTGTCTAAGCTGGGTGTATCGAAATGATTGGACCATTTGACAACCACAGCGCGCCTGGCCTGTTTGATCGGACCAGTGTGCGTGTGCTGCTTCCGTACGACTGCCCAGCGGCATGTACCGACGCGGCAGCCTGTCTAAGCTGGGTGTATCGAAATGATTGGACCATTTGACAAGCACAGCGCGCCTGGCCTGTTTGATCGGACCAGTGTGCGTGTGCTGCTTCCGTGCGACTGCCCAGCGGCATGTACCGACGCGGCAGCCTGTCTAAGCTGGGTGTATCGAAATGATTGGACCATTTGACAAGCACAGCGCGCCTGGCCTGTTTGATCGGACCAGTGTGCGTGTGCTGCTTCCGTACGACTGCCCAGCGGCATGTACCGACGCGGCAGCCTGTCTAAGCTGGGTGTATCGAAATGATTGGACCATTTGACAAGCACAGCGCGCCTGGCCTGTTTGATCGGACCAGTGTGCGTGTGCTGCTTCCGTGCGACTGCCCAGCGGCATGTACCGACGCGGCAGCCTGTCTAAGCTGGGTGTATCGAAATGATTGGACCATTTGACAAGCACAGCGCGCCTGGCCTGTTTGATCGGACCAGTGTGCGTGTGCTGCTTCCGTGCGACTGCCCAGCGGCATGTACCGACGCGGCAGCCTGTCTAAGCTGGGTGTATCGAAATGATTGGACCATTTGACAAGCACAGCGCGCCTGGCCTGTTTGATCGGACCAGTGTGCGTGTGCTGCTCATGTACCGACGCGGCAGCCTGTCTAAGCTGGGTGTATCGAAATGATTGGACCATTTGACAAGCACAGCGCCTGTTTGATCGGACCAGTGTGTGTGTGCTGCTTCCGTACGACTGCCCAGCGGCATGTACCGACGCGGCAGCCTGTCTAAGCTGGGTGTATCGAAATGATTGGACCATTTGACAAGCACAGCGCGCCTGGCCTGTTTGATCAGACCAGTGTGCGTTTGCTGCTTCCGTACGACTGCCCAGCGGCATGTACCGACGCGGCAGCCTGTCTAAGCTGGGTGTATCGAAATGATTGGACCATTTGACAAGCACAGCGCGCCTGGCCTGTTTGATCGGACCAGTGTGCGTGTGCTGCTTCCGTGCGACTGCCCAGCGGCATGTACCGACGCGGCAGCCTGTCTAAGCTGGGTGTATCGAAATGATTGGACCATTTGACAACCACAGCGCGCCTGGCCTGTTTGATCGGACCAGTGTGCGTGTGCTGCTTCCGTACGACTGCCCAGCGGCATGTACCGACGCGGCAGCCTGTCTAAGCTGGGTGTATCGAAATGATTGGACCATTTGACAAGCACAGCGCGCCTGGCCTGTTTGATCGGACCAGTGTGCGTGTGCTGCTTCCGTGCGACTGCCCAGCGGCATGTACCGACGCGGCAGCCTGTCTAAGCTGGGTGTATCGAAATGATTGGACCATTTGACAAGCACAGCGCGCCTGGCCTGTTTGATCGGACCAGTGTGCGTGTGCTGCTTCCGTACGACTGCCCAGCGGCATGTACCGACGCGGCAGCCTGTCTAAGCTGGGTGTATCGAAATGATTGGACCATTTGACAAGCACAGCGCGCCTGGCCTGTTTGATCGGACCAGTGTGCGTGTGCTGCTTCCGTGCGACTGCCCAGCGGCATGTACCGACGCGGCAGCCTGTCTAAGCTGGGTGTATCGAAATGATTGGACCATTTGACAAGCACAGCGCGCCTGGCCTGTTTGATCGGACCAGTGTGCGTGTGCTGCTTCCGTGCGACTGCCCAGCGGCATGTACCGACGCGGCAGCCTGTCTAAGCTGGGTGTATCGAAATGATTGGACCATTTGACAAGCACAGCGCGCCTGGCCTGTTTGATCGGACCAGTGTGCGTGTGCTGCTCATGTACCGACGCGGCAGCCTGTCTAAGCTGGGTGTATCGAAATGATTGGACCATTTGACAAGCACAGCGCCTGTTTGATCGGACCAGTGTGTGTGTGCTGCTTCCGTACGACTGCCCAGCGGCATGTACCGACGCGGCAGCCTGTCTAAGCTGGGTGTATCGAAATGATTGGACCATTTGACAAGCACAGCGCGCCTGGCCTGTTTGATCAGACCAGTGTGCGTTTGCTGCTTCCGTACGACTGCCCAGCGGCATGTACCGACGCGGCAGCCTGTCTAAGCTGGGTGTATCGAAATGATTGGACCATTTGACAAGCACAGCGCGCCTGGCCTGTTTGATCGGACCAGTGTGCGTGTGCTGCTTCCGTGCGACTGCCCAGCGGCATGTACCGACGCGGCAGCCTGTCTAAGCTGGGTGTATCGAGTTGATTGGACCATTTGACAACCACAGCGCCTGTTTGATGGGACCAGTGTGCGTGTGCTGCTTCCGTGCGACTGCCCAGCGGCATGTACCGACGCGGCAGCCTGTCTAAGCTGGGTGTATCGAGTTGATTGGACCATTTGACAACCACAGCGCGCCTGGCCTGTTTGATCGGACCAGTGTGCGTGTGCTGCTCATGTACCGACGCGGCAGCCTGTCTAAGCTGGGTGTATCGAAATGATTGGACCATTTGACAAGCACAGCGCCTGTTTGATCGGACCAGTGTGCGTGTGCTGCTTCCGTACGACTGCCCAGCGGCATGTACCGACGCGGCAGCCTGTCTAAGCTGGGTGTATCGAAATGATTGGACCATTTGACAAGCACAGCGCGCCTGGCCTGTTTGATCAGACCAGTGTGCGTGTGCTGCTTCCGTACGACTGCCCAGCGGCATGTACCGACGCCGCAGCCTGTCTAAGCTGGGTGTATCGAGTTGATTGGACCATTTGACAAGCACAGCGCGCCTGGCCTGTTTGATCGGACCAGTGTGCGTGTGCTGCTTCCGTGCGACTGCCCAGCGGCATGTACCGACGCGGCAGCCTGTCTAAGCTGGGTGTATCGAGTTGATTGGACCATTTGACAAGCACAGCGCGCCTGGCCTTTTTGATCGGACTAGTGTGCGTGTGCTGCTCATGTACCGACGCGGCAGCCTGTCTAAGCTGGGTGTATCGAAATGATTGGACCATTTGACAAGCACAGCGCGCCTGGCCTGTTTGATCGGACCAGTGTGCGTGTGCTGCTCATGTACCGACGCGGCAGCCTGTCTAAGCTGGGTGTATCGAAATGATTGGACCATTTGACAAGCACAGCGCGCCTGGCCTGTTTGATCGGACCAGTGTGCGTGTGCTGCTTCCGTGCGACTGCCCAGCGGCATGTACCGACGCGGCAGCCTGTCTAAGCTGGGTGTATCGAAATGATTGGACCATTTGACAAGCACAGCGCGCCTGGCCTGTTTGATCGGACCAGTGTGAGTGTGCTGCTTCCGTGCGACTGCCCAGCGGCATGTACCGACGCGGCAGCCTGTCTAAGCTGGGTGTATCGAAATGATTGGACCATTTGACAAGCACAGCGCGCCTGGCCTGTTTGATCGGACCAGTGTGCGTGTGCTGCTCATGTACCGACGCGGCAGCCTGTCTAAGCTGGGTGTATCGAAATGATTGGACCATTTGACAAGCACAGCGCCTGTTTGATCGGACCAGTGTGCGTGTGCTGCTTCCGTACGACTGCCCAGCGGCATGTACCGACGCGGCAGCCTGTCTAAGCTGGGTGTATCGAAATGATTGGACCATTTGACAAGCACAGCGCGCCTGGCCTGTTTGATCGGACCAGTGTGCGTGTGCTGCTTCCGTGCGACTGCCCAGCGGCATGTACCGACGCGGCAGCCTGTCTAAGCTGGGTGTATCGAGTTGATTGGACCATTTGACAACCACAGCGCGCCTGGCCTGTTTGATCGGACCAGTGTGCGTGTGCTGCTCATGTACCGACGCGGCAGCCTGTCTAAGCTGGGTGTATCGAAATGATTGGACCATTTGACAAGCACAGCGCGCCTGGCCTGTTTGATCGGACCAGTGGGAGTGTGCTGCTTCCGTACGACTGCCCAGCGGCATGTACCGACGCGGCAGCCTGTCTAAGCTGGGTGTATCGAAATGATTGGACCATTTGACAAGCACAGCGCGCCTGGCCTGTTTGATCAGACCAGTGTGCGTGTGCTGCTTCCGTACGACTGCCCAGCGGCATGTACCGACGCGGCAGCCTGTCTAAGCTGGGTGTATCGAAATGATTGGACCATTTGACAAGCACAGCGCGCCTGGCCTGTTTGATCGGACCAGTGTGCGTGTGCTGCTTCCGTGCGACTGCCCAGCGGCATGTACCGACGCGGCAGCCTGTCTAAGCTGGGTGTATCGAAATGATTGGACCATTTGACAAGCACAGCGCGCCTGGCCTGTTTGATCGGACCAGTGTGAGTGTGCTGCTTCCGTGCGACTGCCCAGCGGCATGTACCGACGCGGCAGCCTGTCTAAGCTGGGTGTATCGAAATGATTGGACCATTTGACAAGCACAGCGCGCCTGGCCTGTTTGATCGGACCAGTGTGCGTGTGCTGCTCATGTACCGACGCGGCAGCCTGTCTAAGCTGGGTGTATCGAAATGATTGGACCATTTGACAAGCACAGCGCCTGTTTGATCGGACCAGTGTGCGTGTGCTGCTTCCGTACGACTGCCCAGCGGCATGTACCGACGCGGCAGCCTGTCTAAGCTGGGTGTATCGAAATGATTGGACCATTTGACAAGCACAGCGCGCCTGGCCTGTTTGATCGGACCAGTGTGCGTGTGCTGCTTCCGTGCGACTGCCCAGCGGCATGTACCGACGCGGCAGCCTGTCTAAGCTGGGTGTATCGAGTTGATTGGACCATTTGACAACCACAGCGCGCCTGGCCTGTTTGATCGGACCAGTGTGCGTGTGCTGCTCATGTACCGACGCGGCAGCCTGTCTAAGCTGGGTGTATCGAAATGATTGGACCATTTGACAAGCACAGCGCGCCTGGCCTGTTTGATCGGACCAGTGGGAGTGTGCTGCTTCCGTACGACTGCCCAGCGGCATGTACCGACGCGGCAGCCTGTCTAAGCTGGGTGTATCGAAATGATTGGACCATTTGACAAGCACAGCGCGCCTGGCCTGTTTGATCAGACCAGTGTGCGTGTGCTGCTTCCGTACGACTGCCCAGCGGCATGTACCGACGCCGCAGCCTGTCTAAGCTGGGTGTATCGAAATGATTGGACCATTTGACAAGCACAGCGCGCCTGGCCTGTTTGATCGGACCAGTGTGCGTGTGCTGCTTCCGTGCGACTGCCCAGCGGCATGTACCGACGCGGCAGCCTGTCTAAGCTGGGTGTATCGAGTTGATTGGACCATTTGACAAGCACAGCGCGCCTGGCCTGTTTGATCGGACCAGTGTGCGTGTGCTGCTCATGTACCGACGCGGCAGCCTGTCTAAGCTGGGTGTATCGAAATGATTGGACCATTTGACAAGCACAGCGCGCCTGGCCTGTTTGATCGGACCAGTGTGCGTGTGCTGCTTCCGTGCGACTGCCCAGCGGCATGTACCGACGCGGCAGCCTGTCTAAGCTGGGTGTATCGAAATGATTGGACCATTTGACAAGCACAGCGCGCCTGGCCTGTTTGATCGGACCAGTTTGAGTGTGCTGCTTCCGTGCGACTGCCTAGCAGCATGTACCGACGCGGCAGCCTGTCTAAGCTGGGTGTATCGAAATGATTGGACCATTTGACAACCACAGCGCGCCTGGCCTGTTTGATCGGACCAGTGTGCGTGTGCTGCTTCCGTGCGACTGCCCAGCGGCATGTACCGACGCGGCAGCCTGTCTAAGCTGGGTGTATCGAAATGATTGGACCATTTGACAAGCACAGCGCGCCTGGCCTGTTTGATCGGACCAGTGTGAGTGTGCTGCTTCCGTGCGACTGCCCAGCGGCATGTACCGACGCGGCAGCCTGTCGAAGCTGGGTGTATCGAGTTGATTGGACCATTTGACAAGCACAGCGCGCCTGGCCTGTTTGATCGGACCAGTGTGCGTGTGCTGCTCATGTACCGACGCGGCAGCCTGTCTAAGCTGGGTGTATCGAAATGATTGGACCATTTGACAAGCACAGCGCGCCTGGCCTGTTTGATCGGACCAGTGTGCGTGTGCTGCTTCCGTGCGACTGCCCAGCGGCATGTACCGACGCGGCAGCCTGTCTAAGCTGGGTGTATCGAAATGATTGGACCATTTGACAAGCACAGCGCGCCTGGCCTGTTTGATCGGACCAGTTTGAGTGTGCTGCTTCCGTGCGACTGCCTAGCAGCATGTACCGACGCGGCAGCCTGTCTAAGCTGGGTGTATCGAAATGATTGGACCATTTGACAACCACAGCGCGCCTGGCCTGTTTGATCGGACCAGTGTGCGTGTGCTGCTTCCGTGCGACTGCCCAGCGGCATGTACCGACGCGGCAGCCTGTCTAAGCTGGGTGTATCGAAATGATTGGACCATTTGACAAGCACAGCGCGCCTGGCCTGTTTGATCGGACCAGTGTGAGTGTGCTGCTTCCGTGCGACTGCCCAGCGGCATGTACCGACGCGGCAGCCTGTCGAAGCTGGGTGTATCGAAATGATTGGACCATTTGACAAGCACAGCGCGCCTGGCCTGTTTGATCGGACCAGTGTGCGTGTGCTGCTTCCGTGCGACTGCCCAGCGGCATGTACCGACGCGGCAGCCTGTCTAAGCTGGGTGTATCGAAATGATTGGACCATTTGACAAGCACAGCGCGCCTGGCCTGTTTGATCGGACCAGTTTGAGTGTGCTGCTTCCGTGCGACTGCCTAGCAGCATGTACCGACGCGGCAGCCTGTCTAAGCTGGGTGTATCGAAATGATTGGACCATTTGACAACCACAGCGCGCCTGGCCTGTTTGATCGGACCAGTGTGCGTGTGCTGCTTCCGTGCGACTGCCCAGCGGCATGTACCGACGCGGCAGCCTGTCTAAGCTGGGTGTATCGAAATGATTGGACCATTTGACAAGCACAGCGCGCCTGGCCTGTTTGATCGGACCAGTGTGAGTGTGCTGCTTCCGTGCGACTGCCCAGCGGCATGTACCGACGCGGCAGCCTGTCGAAGCTGGGTGTATCGAAATGATTGGACCATTTGACAAGCACAGCGCGCCTGGCCTGTTTGATCGGACCAGTGTGCGTGTGCTGCTTCCGTGCGACTGCCCAGCGGCATGTACCGACGCGGCAGCCTGTCTAAGCTGGGTGTATCGAGTTGATTGGACCATTTGACAACCACAGCGCGCCTGGCCTGTTTGATCGGACCAGTGTGCGTGTGCTGCTCATGTACCGACGCGGCAGCCTGTCTAAGCTGGGTGTATCGAAATGATTGGACCATTTGACAAGCACAGCGCGCCTGGCCTGTTTGATCGGACCAGTGGGAGTGTGCTGCTTCCGTACGACTGCCCAGCGGCATGTACCGACGCGGCAGCCTGTCTAAGCTGGGTGTATCGAAATGATTGGACCATTTGACAAGCACAGCGCGCCTGGCCTGTTTGATCAGACCAGTGTGCGTGTGCTGCTTCCGTACGACTGCCCAGCGGCATGTACCGACGCCGCAGCCTGTCTAAGCTGGGTGTATCGAAATGATTGGACCATTTGACAAGCACAGCGCGCCTGGCCTGTTTGATCGGACCAGTGTGCGTGTGCTGCTTCCGTGCGACTGCCCAGCGGCATGTACCGACGCGGCAGCCTGTCTAAGCTGGGTGTATCGAGTTGATTGGACCATTTGACAAGCACAGCGCGCCTGGCCTGTTTGATCGGACCAGTGTGCGTGTGCTGCTCATGTACCGACGCGGCAGCCTGTCTAAGCTGGGTGTATCGAAATGATTGGACCATTTGACAAGCACAGCGCGCCTGGCCTGTTTGATCTGACCAGTGTGCGTGTGCTGCTTCCGTGCGACTGCCCAGCGGCATGTACCGACGCGGCAGCCTGTCTAAGCTGGGTGTATCGAAATGATTGGACCATTTGACAAGCACAGCGCGCCTGGCCTGTTTGATCGGACCAGTGTGCGTGTGCTGCTTCCGTGCGACTGCCCAGCGGCATGTACCGACGCGGCAGCCTGTCTAAGCTGGGTGTATCGAGTTGATTGGACCATTTGACAACCACAGCGCGCCTGGCCTGTTTGATCGGACCAGTGTGCGTGTGCTGCTCATGTACCGACGCGGCAGCCTGTCTAAGCTGGGTGTATCGAAATGATTGGACCATTTGACAAGCACAGCGCGCCTGGCCTGTTTGATCGGACCAGTGGGAGTGTGCTGCTTCCGTACGACTGCCCAGCGGCATGTACCGACGCCGCAGCCTGTCTAAGCTGGGTGTATCGAAATGATTGGACCATTTGACAAGCACAGCGCGCCTGGCCTGTTTGATCAGACCAGTGTGCGTGTGCTGCTTCCGTACGACTGCCCAGCGGCATGTACCGACGCCGCAGCCTGTCTAAGCTGGGTGTATCGAAATGATTGGACCATTTGACAAGCACAGCGCGCCTGGCCTGTTTGATCGGACCAGTGTGCGTGTGCTGCTTCCGTGCGACTGCCCAGCGGCATGTACCGACGCGGCAGCCTGTCTAAGCTGGGTGTATCGAGTTGATTGGACCATTTGACAAGCACAGCGCGCCTGGCCTGTTTGATCGGACCAGTGTGCGTGTGCTGCTCATGTACCGACGCGGCAGCCTGTCTAAGCTGGGTGTATCGAAATGATTGGACCATTTGACAAGCACAGCGCGCCTGGCCTGTTTGATCTGACCAGTGTGCGTGTGCTGCTTCCGTGCGACTGCCCAGCGGCATGTACCGACGCGGCAGCCTGTCGAAGCTGGGTGTATCGAAATGATTGGACCATTTGACAAGCACAGCGCGCCTGGCCTGTTTGATCGGACCAGTGTGCGTGTGCTGCTTCCGTGCGACTGCCCAGCGGCATGTACCGACGCGGCAGCCTGTCTAAGCTGGGTGTATCGAGTTGATTGGACCATTTGACAACCACAGCGCGCCTGGCCTGTTTGATCGGACCAGTGTGCGTGTGCTGCTCATGTACCGACGCGGCAGCCTGTCTAAGCTGGGTGTATCGAAATGATTGGACCATTTGACAAGCACAGCGCGCCTGGCCTGTTTGATCGGACCAGTGGGAGTGTGCTGCTTCCGTACGACTGCCCAGCGGCATGTACCGACGCGGCAGCCTGTCTAAGCTGGGTGTATCGAAATGATTGGACCATTTGACAAGCACAGCGCGCCTGGCCTGTTTGATCAGACCAGTGTGCGTGTGCTGCTTCCGTACGACTGCCCAGCGGCATGTACCGACGCCGCAGCCTGTCTAAGCTGGGTGTATCGAAATGATTGGACCATTTGACAAGCACAGCGCGCCTGGCCTGTTTGATCGGACCAGTGTGCGTGTGCTGCTTCCGTGCGACTGCCCAGCGGCATGTACCGACGCGGCAGCCTGTCTAAGCTGGGTGTATCGAGTTGATTGGACCATTTGACAAGCACAGCGCGCCTGGCCTGTTTGATCGGACCAGTGTGCGTGTGCTGCTCATGTACCGACGCGGCAGCCTGTCTAAGCTGGGTGTATCGAAATGATTGGACCATTTGACAAGCACAGCGCGCCTGGCCTGTTTGATCTGACCAGTGTGCGTGTGCTGCTTCCGTGCGACTGCCCAGCGGCATGTACCGACGCCGCAGCCTGTCTAAGCTGGGTGTATCGAAATGATTGGACCATTTGACAAGCACAGCGCGCCTGGCCTGTTTGATCGGACCAGTTTGAGTGTGCTGCTTCCGTGCGACTGCCTAGCAGCATGTACCGACGCGGCAGCCTGTCTAAGCTGGGTGTATCGAAATGATTGGACCATTTGACAACCACAGCGCGCCTGGCCTGTTTGATCGGACCAGTGTGCGTGTGCTGCTTCCGTGCGACTGCCCAGCGGCATGTACCGACGCGGCAGCCTGTCTAAGCTGGGTGTATCGAAATGATTGGACCATTTGACAAGCACAGCGCGCCTGGCCTGTTTGATCGGACCAGTGTGAGTGTGCTGCTTCCGTGCGACTGCCCAGCGGCATGTACCGACGCGGCAGCCTGTCTAAGCTGGGTGTATCGAGTTGATTGGACCATTTGACAAGCACAGCGCGCCTGGCCTGTTTGATCGGACCAGTGTGCGTGTGCTGCTCATGTACCGACGCGGCAGCCTGTCTAAGCTGGGTGTATCGAAATGATTGGACCATTTGACAAGCACAGCGCGCCTGGCCTGTTTGATCGGACCAGTGTGCGTGTGCTGCTTCCGTGCGACTGCCCAGCGGCATGTACCGACGCGGCAGCCTGTCTAAGCTGGGTGTATCGAAATGATTGGACCATTTGACAAGCACAGCGCGCCTGGCCTGTTTGATCGGACCAGTGTGCGTGTGCTGCTTCCGTGCGACTGCCCAGCGGCATGTACCGACGCGGCAGCCTGTCTAAGCTGGGTGTATCGAAATGATTGGACCATTTGACAAGCACAGCGCGCCTGGCCTGTTTGATCGGACCAGTTTGAGTGTGCTGCTTCCGTGCGACTGCCTAGCAGCATGTACCGACGCGGCAGCCTGTCTAAGCTGGGTGTATCGAAATGATTGGACCATTTGACAACCACAGCGCGCCTGGCCTGTTTGATCGGACCAGTGTGCGTGTGCTGCTTCCGTGCGACTGCCCAGCGGCATGTACCGACGCGGCAGCCTGTCTAAGCTGGGTGTATCGAAATGATTGGACCATTTGACAAGCACAGCGCGCCTGGCCTGTTTGATCGGACCAGTGTGAGTGTGCTGCTTCCGTGCGACTGCCCAGCGGCATGTACCGACGCGGCAGCCTGTCTAAGCTGGGTGTATCGAGTTGATTGGACCATTTGACAAGCACAGCGCGCCTGGCCTGTTTGATCGGACCAGTGTGCGTGTGCTGCTCATGTACCGACGCGGCAGCCTGTCTAAGCTGGGTGTATCGAAATGATTGGACCATTTGACAAGCACAGCGCGCCTGGCCTGTTTGATCGGACCAGTGTGCGTGTGCTGCTTCCGTGCGACTGCCCAGCGGCATGTACCGACGCGGCAGCCTGTCTAAGCTGGGTGTATCGAAATGATTGGACCATTTGACAAGCACAGCGCGCCTGGCCTGTTTGATCGGACCAGTGTGCGTGTGCTGCTTCCGTGCGACTGCCCAGCGGCATGTACCGACGCGGCAGCCTGTCTAAGCTGGGTGTATCGAAATGATTGGACCATTTGACAAGCACAGCGCGCCTGGCCTGTTTGATCGGACCAGTTTGAGTGTGCTGCTTCCGTGCGACTGCCTAGCAGCATGTACCGACGCGGCAGCCTGTCTAAGCTGGGTGTATCGAAATGATTGGACCATTTGACAACCACAGCGCGCCTGGCCTGTTTGATCGGACCAGTGTGCGTGTGCTGCTTCCGTGCGACTGCCCAGCGGCATGTACCGACGCGGCAGCCTGTCTAAGCTGGGTGTATCGAAATGATTGGACCATTTGACAACCACAGCGCGCCTGGCCTGTTTGATCGGACCAGTGTGCGTGTGCTGCTTCCGTGCGACTGCCCAGCGGCATGTACCGACGCGGCAGCCTGTCGAAGCTGGGTGTATCGAAATGATTGGACCATTTGACAAGCACAGCGCGCCTGGCCTGTTTGATCGGACCAGTGTGCGTGTGCTGCTTCCGTGCGACTGCCCAGCGGCATGTACCGACGCGGCAGCCTGTCGAAGCTGGGTGTATCGAAATGATTGGACCATTTGACAAGCACAGCGCGCCTGGCCTGTTTGATCGGACCAGTTTGAGTGTGCTGCTTCCGTGCGACTGCCTAGCAGCATGTACCGACGCGGCAGCCTGTCTAAGCTGGGTGTATCGAAATGATTGGACCATTTGACAAGCACAGCGCGCCTGGCCTGTTTGATCGGACCAGTGTGCGTGTGCTGCTTCCGTGCGACTGCCCAGCGGCATGTACCGACGCGGCAGCCTGTCTAAGCTGGGTGTATCGAGTTGATTGGACCATTTGACAACCACAGCGCGCCTGGCCTGTTTGATCGGACCAGTGTGCGTGTGCTGCTCATGTACCGACGCGGCAGCCTGTCTAAGCTGGGTGTATCGAAATGATTGGACCATTTGACAACCACAGCGCGCCTGGCCTGTTTGATCGGACCAGTGGGAGTGTGCTGCTTCCGTACGACTGCCCAGCGGCATGTACCGACGCGGCAGCCTGTCTAAGCTGGGTGTATCCAAATGATTGGACCATTTGACAACCACAGCGCGCCTGGCCTGTTTGATCGGACCAGTGTGCGTGTGCTGCTTCCGTGCGACTGCCCAGCGGCATGTACCGACGCGGCAGCCTGTCTAAGCTGGGTGTATCGAAATGATTGGACCATTTGACAAGCACAGCGCGCCTGGCCTGTTTGATCGGACCAGTGTGCGTGTGCTGCTCATGTACCGACGCGGCAGCCTGTCTAAGCTGGGTGTATCGAAATGATTGGACCATTTGACAAGCACAGCGCGCCTGGCCTGTTTGATCGGACCAGTGTGCGTGTGCTGCTTCCGTACGACTGCCCAGCGGCATGTACCGACGCGGCAGCCTGTCTAAGCTGGGTGTATCCAAATGATTGGACCATTTGACAACCACAGCGCGCCTGGCCTGTTTGATCGGACCAGTGTGCGTGTGCTGCTTCCGTGCGACTGCCCAGCGGCATGTACCGACGCGGCAGCCTGTCTAAGCTGGGTGTATCGAAATGATTGGACCATTTGACAAGCACAGCGCGCCTGGCCTGTTTGATCGGACCAGTGTGCGTGTGCTGCTCATGTACCGACGCGGCAGCCTGTCTAAGCTGGGTGTATCGAAATGATTGGACCATTTGACAAGCACAGCGCGCCTGGCCTGTTTGATCGGACCAGTGTGAGTGTGCTGCTTCCGTGCGACTGCCCAGCGGCATGTACCGACGCGGCAGCCTGTCTAAGCTGGGTGTATCGAGTTGATTGGACCATTTGACAACCACAGCGCGCCTGGCCTGTTTGATCGGACCAGTGTGCGTGTGCTGCTCATGTACCGACGCGGCAGCCTGTCTAAGCTGGGTGTATCGAAATGATTGGACCATTTGACAAGCACAGCGCGCCTGGCCTGTTTGATCGGACCAGTGTGCGTGTGCTGCTCATGTACCGACGCGGCAGCCTGTCTAAGCTGGGTGTATCGAAATGATTGGACCATTTGACAAGCACAGCGCGCCTGGCCTGTTTGATCGGACCAGTGTGCGTGTGCTGCTTCCGTACGACTTCCCAGCGGCATGTACCGACGCGGCAGCCTGTCTAAGCTGGGTGTATCGAAATGATTGGACCATTTGACAACCACAGCGCGCCTGGCCTGTTTGATCGGACCAGTGTGCGTGTGCTGCTTCCGTGCGACTGCCCAGCGGCATGTACCGACGCGGCAGCCTGTCTAAGCTGGGTGTATCGAAATGATTGGACCATTTGACAAGCACAGCGCGCCTGGCCTGTTTGATCGGACCAGTGTGCGTGTGCTGCTTCCGTGCGACTGCCCAGCGGCATGTACCGACGCGGCAGCCTGTCTAAGCTGGGTGTATCGAAATGATTGGACCATTTGACAAGCACAGCGCGCCTGGCCTGTTTGATCGGACCAGTGTGCGTGTGCTGCTTCCGTGCGACTGCCCAGCGGCATGTACCGACGCGGCAGCCTGTCTAAGCTGGGTGTATCGAAATGATTGGACCATTTGACAACCACAGCGCGCCTGGCCTGTTTGATCGGACCAGTGTGCGTGTGCTGCTCATGTACCGACGCGGCAGCCTGTCTAAGCTGGGTGTATCGAAATGATTGGACCATTTGACAAGCACAGCGCGCCTGGCCTGTTTGATCGGACCAGTGTGCGTGTGCTGCTTCCGTACGACTTCCCAGCGGCATGTACCGACGCGGCAGCCTGTCTAAGCTGGGTGTATCGAAATGATTGGACCATTTGACAACCACAGCGCGCCTGGCCTGTTTGATCGGACCAGTGTGCGTGTGCTGCTTCCGTGCGACTGCCCAGCGGCATGTACCGACGCGGCAGCCTGTCTAAGCTGGGTGTATCGAAATGATTGGACCATTTGACAAGCACAGCGCGCCTGGCCTGTTTGATCGGACCAGTGTGCGTGTGCTGCTTCCGTGCGACTGCCCAGCGGCATGTACCGACGCGGCAGCCTGTCTAAGCTGGGTGTATCGAAATGATTGGACCATTTGACAAGCACAGCGCGCCTGGCCTGTTTGATCGGACCAGTGTGAGTGTGCTGCTTCCGTGCGACTGCCTAGCAGCATGTACCGACGCGGCAGCCTGTCTAAGCTGGGTGTATCGAAATGATTGGACCATTTGACAAGCACAGCGCGCCTGGCCTGTTTGATCGGACCAGTGTGCGTGTGCTGCTTCCGTGCGACTGCCCAGCGGCATGTACCGACGCGGCAGCCTGTCGAAGCTGGGTGTATCGAAATGATTGGACCATTTGACAAGCACAGCGCGCCTGGCCTGTTTGATCGGACCAGTTTGAGTGTGCTGCTTCCGTGCGACTGCCTAGCAGCATGTACCGACGCGGCAGCCTGTCTAAGCTGGGTGTATCGAAATGATTGGACCATTTGACAACCACAGCGCGCCTGGCCTGTTTGATCGGACCAGTGTGCGTGTGCTGCTTCCGTGCGACTGCCCAGCGGCATGTACCGACGCGGCAGCCTGTCTAAGCTGGGTGTATCGAAATGATTGGACCATTTGACAAGCACAGCGCGCCTGGCCTGTTTGATCGGACCAGTGTGAGTGTGCTGCTTCCGTGCGACTGCCCAGCGGCATGTACCGACGCGGCAGCCTGTCTAAGCTGGGTGTATCGAAATGATTGGACCATTTGACAACCACAGCGCGCCTGGCCTGTTTGATCGGACCAGTTTGAGTGTGCTGCTTCCGTGCGACTGCCTAGCAGCATGTACCGACGCGGCAGCCTGTCTAAGCTGGGTGTATCGAAATGATTGGACCATTTGACAACCACAGCGCGCCTGGCCTGTTTGATCGGACCAGTGTGAGTGTGCTGCTTCCGTGCGACTGCCCAGCGGCATGTACCGACGCGGCAGCCTGTCTAAGCTGGGTGTATCGAAATGATTGGACCATTTGACAAGCACAGCGCGCCTGGCCTGTTTGATCGGACCAGTGTGAGTGTGCTGCTTCCGTGCGACTGCCTAGCAGCATGTACCGACGCGGCAGCCTGTCTAAGCTGGGTGTATCGAAATGATTGGACCATTTGACAAGCACAGCGCGCCTGGCCTGTTTGATCGGACCAGTGTGCGTGTGCTGCTTCCGTGCGACTGCCCAGCGGCATGTACCGACGCGGCAGCCTGTCTAAGCTGGGTGTATCGAAATGATTGGACCATTTGACAAGCACAGCGCGCCTGGCCTGTTTGATCGGACCAGTTTGAGTGTGCTGCTTCCGTGCGACTGCCTAGCAGCATGTACCGACGCGGCAGCCTGTCTAAGCTGGGTGTATCGAAATGATTGGACCATTTGACAACCACAGCGCGCCTGGCCTGTTTGATCGGACCAGTGTGCGTGTGCTGCTTCCGTGCGACTGCCCAGCGGCATGTACCGACGCGGCAGCCTGTCTAAGCTGGGTGTATCGAAATGATTGGACCATTTGACAAGCACAGCGCGCCTGGCCTGTTTGATCGGACCAGTGTGAGTGTGCTGCTTCCGTGCGACTGCCCAGCGGCATGTACCGACGCGGCAGCCTGTCTAAGCTGGGTGTATCGAAATGATTGGACCATTTGACAAGCACAGCGCGCCTGGCCTGTTTGATCGGACCAGTGTGCGTGTGCTGCTTCCGTGCGACTGCCCAGCGGCATGTACCGACGCGGCAACCTGTCGAAGCTGGGTGTATCGAAATGATTGGACCATTTGACAACCACAGCGCGCCTGGCCTGTTTGATCGGACCAGTGGGAGTGTGCTGCTTCCGTGCGACTGCCCAGCGGCATGTACCGACGCGGCAGCCTGTCTAAGCTGGGTGTATCGAAATGATTGGACCATTTGACAAGCACAGCGCGCCTGGCCTGTTTGATCGGACCAGTGGGAGTGTGCTGCTTCCGTGCGACTGCCCAGCGGCATGTACCGACGCGGCAGCCTGTCGAAGCTGGGTGTACCGAAATGATTGGACCATTTGACAAGCACAGCGCGCCTGGCCTGTTTGATCGGACCAGTGTGCGTGTGCTGCTCATGTCCCGACGCGGCAGCCTGTCTAAGCTGGGTGTATCGAAATGATTGGACCATTTGACAAGCACAGCGCGCCTGGCCTGTTTGATCGGACCAGTGTGCGTGTGCTGCTTCCGTGCGACTGCCCAGCGGCATGTACCGACGCGGCAGCCTGTCTAAGCTGGGTGTATCGAAATGATTGGACCATTTGACAAGCACAGCGCGCCTGGCCTGTTTGATTGGACCAGTGTGCGTGTGCTGCTTCCGTGCGACTGCCCAGCGGCATGTACCGACGCGGCAGCCTGTCTAAGCTGGGTGTATCGAAATGATTGGACCATTTGACAAGCACAGCGCGCCTGGCCTGTTTGATCGGACCAGTGGGAGTGTGCTGCTTCCGTGCGACTGCCCAGCGGCATGTACCGACGCGGCAGCCTGTCTAAGCTGGGTGTATCGAAATGATTGGACCATTTGACAACCACAGCGCGCCTGGCCTGTTTGATCGGACCAGTGTGCGTGTGCTGCTTCCGTGCGACTGCCCAGCGGCATGTACTGACGCGGCAGCCTGTCTAAGCTGGGTGTATCGAAATGATTGGACCATTTGACAAGCACAGCGCGCCTGGCCTGTTTGATCGGACCAGTGTGAGTGTGCTGCTTCCGTGCGACTGCCTAGCAGCATGTACCGACGCGGCAGCCTGTCTAAGCTGGGTGTATCGAAATGATTGGACCATTTGACAAGCACAGCGCGCCTGGCCTGTTTGATCGGACCCGTGTGCGTGTGCTGCTTTCGTGCGACTGCCCAGCGGCATGTACCGACGCGGCAGCCTGTCTAAGCTGGGTGTATCGAAATGATTGGACCATTTGACAAGCACAGCGCGCCTGGCCTGTTTGATCGGACCAGTGTGCGTGTGCTGCTTCCGTGCGACTGCCCAGCGGCATGTACCGACGCGGCAGCCTGTCTAAGCTGGGTGTATCGAAATGATTGGACCATTTGACAAGCACAGCGATCAAACAGGCCAGGCGCGCTGTGCTTGTCAAATGGTCCAATCATTTCGATACACCCAGCTGAGACAGGCTGCCGCGTCGGTACATGAGCAGCACACGCACACTGGTCCGATCAAACAGGCCAGGCGCGCTGTGCTTGTCAAATGGTCCAATCATTTCGATACACCCAGCTGCCCCGTCGGTACATGCCGCTGGGCAGTCGCACGGAAGCAGCACACGCACACTGGTCCGATCAAACAGGCCAGGTGCGCTGTGGTTGTCAAATGGTTCAATCATTTCGATACACCCAGCTTAGACAGGCTGCCGCGTCGGTACATGCCGCTGGGCAGTCGCACGGAAGCAGCACACGCACACTGGTCCGATCAAACAGGCCAGGCGCGCTGTGCTTGTCAAATGGTCCAATCATTTCGATACACCCAGCTTAGACAGGCTGCCGCGTCGGTACATGCCGCTGGGCAGTCGCACGGAAGCAGCACACGCACACTGGTCCGATCAAACAGACCAGGCGCGCTGTGGTTGTCAAATGGTCCAATCATTTCGATACACCCAGCTTCGACAGGCTGCCGCGTCGGGACATGAGCAGCACACGCACACTGGTCCGATCAAACAGGCCAGGCGCGCTGTGGTTGTCAAATGGTCCAATCATTTCGATACACCCAGCTTAGACAGGCTGCCGCGTCGGTACATCAGCAGCACACGCACACTGGTCCGATCAAACAGGCCAGGCGCGCTGTGCTTGTCAAATGGTCCAATCATTTCGATACACCCAGCTTAGACAGGCTGCCGCGTCGGTACATGAGCAGCACACTCCCACTGGTCCGATCAAACAGGCCAGGCGCGCTGTGCTTGTCAAATGGTCCAATCATTTCGATACACCCAGCTTAGACAGGCTGCCGCGTCGGTACATGAGCAGCACACGCACACTGGTCCGATCAAACAGGCCAGGCGCGCTGTGGTTGTCAAATAATCCAATCATTTCGATACACCCAGCTTAGACAGGCTGCCGCGTCGGTACATACCGCTGGGCAGTCGCACGGAAGCAGCACACGCACACTGGTCCGATCAAACAGGCCAGGCGCGCTGTGGTTGTCAAATGGTCCAATCATTTCGATACACCCAGCTTAGACAGGCTGCCGCGTCGGTACATGCCGCTGGGCAGTCGCACGGTAGCAGCACACTCACACTGGTTCGATCAAACAGGCCAGGCGCGCTGTGCTTGTCAAATGGTCCAGCCATTTCGATACACCCAGCTTAGACAGACTGCCGCGTCGGTACATGCCGCTGGGCAGTCGCACGGAAGCAGCACACGCACACTGGTCCGATCAAACAGGCCAGGCGCGCTGTGGTTGTCAAATGGTCCAATCATTTCGATACACCCAGCTTAGACAGGCTGCCGCGTCGGTACATGCCGCTGGGCAGTCGCACGGAAGCAGCACACGCACACTGGTCCGATCAAACAGGCCAGGCGCGCTGTGGTTGTCAAATAATCCAATCATTTCGATACACCCAGCTTAGACAGGCTGCCGCGTCGGTACATACCGCTGGGCAGTCGCACGGAAGCAGCACACTCCCACTGGTCCGATCAAACAGGCCAGGCGCGCTGTGGTTGTCAAATGGTCCAATCATTTCGATACACCCAGCTTAGACAGGCTGCCGCGTCGGTACATGCCGCTGGGCAGTCGCACGGTAGCAGCACACTCACACTGGTTCGATCAAACAGGCCAGGCGCGCTGTGCTTGTCAAATGGTCCAGCCATTTCGATACACCCAGCTTAGACAGACTGCCGCGTCGGTACATGCCGCTGGGCAGTCGCACGGAAGCAGCACACGCACACTGGTCCGATCAAACAGGCCAGGCGCGCTGTGGTTGTCAAATGGTCCAATCATTTCGATACACCCAGCTTAGACAGGCTGCCGCGTCGGTACATGCCGCTGGGCAGTCGCACGGAAGCAGCACACTCACACTGGTCCGATCAAACAGGCCAGGCGCGCTGTGGTTGTCAAATGGTCCAATCATTTCGATACACCCAGCTTCGACAGGCTGCCGCGTCGGTACATGCCGCTGGGCAGTCGCACGGAAGCAGCACACTCACACTGGTCCGATCAAACAGGCCAGGCGCGCTGTGCTTGTCAAATGGTCCAATCATTTCGATACACCCAGCTTAGACAGGCTGCCGCGTCGGTACATGCCGCTGGGCAGTCGCACGGAAGCAGCACACGCACACTGGTCCGATCAAACAGGCCAGGCGCGCTGTGGTTGTCAAATGGTCCAATCATTTCGATACACCCAGCTTAGACAGGCTGCCGCGTCGGGACATGAGCAGCACACGCACACTGGTCCGATCAAACAGGCCAGGCGCGCTGTGCTTGTCAAATGGTCCAATCATTTCGATACACCCAGCTTAGACAGGCTGCCGCGTCGGTACATGCCGCTGGGCAGTCGCACGGAAGCAGCACACGCACACTGGTCCGATCAAACAGGCCAGGCGCGCTGTGCTTGTCAAATGGTCCAATCATTTCGATACACCCAGCTTAGACAGCTGCCGCGTCGGTACATGCCGCTGGGCAGTCGCACGGAAGCAGCACACGCACACTGGTCCGATCAAACAGGCCAGGCGCGCTGTGGTTGTCAAATGGTCCAATCATTTCGATACACCCAGCTTAGACAGGCTGCCGCGTCGGTACATGCCGCTGGGCAGTCGCACGGTAGCAGCACACTCACACTGGTTCGATCAAACAGGCCAGGCGCGCTGTGGTTGTCAAATGGTCCAATCATTTCGATACACCCAGCTTAGACAGGCTGCCGCGTCGGTACATGCCGCTGGGCAGTCGCACGGTAGCAGCACACTCACACTGGTTCGATCAAACAGGCCAGGCGCGCTGTGCTTGTCAAATGGTCCAGCCATTTCGATACACCCAGCTTAGACAGGCTGCCGCGTCGGTACATGAGCAGCACACGCACACTGGTCCGATCAAACAGGCCAGGCGCGCTGTGGTTGTCAAATGGTCCAATCATTTCGATACACCCAGCTGCCGCGTCGGTACATGCCGCTGGGCAGTCGCACGGAAGCAGCACACTCCCACTGGTCCGATCAAACAGGCCAGGCGCGCTGTGGTTGTCAAATGGTCCAATCATTTCGATACACCCAGCTTAGACAGGCTGCCGCGTCGGTACATGCCGCTGGGCAGTCGCACGGTAGCAGCACACTCACACTGGTTCGATCAAACAGGCCAGGCGCGCTGTGCTTGTCAAATGGTCCAGCCATTTCGATACACCCAGCTTAGACAGACTGCCGCGTCGGTACATGCCGCTGGGCAGTCGCACGGAAGCAGCACACTCACACTGGTCCGATCAAACAGGCCAGGCGCGCTGTGCTTGTCAAATGGTCCAATCATTTCGATACACCCAGCTGCCGCGTCGGTACATGCCGCTGGGCAGTCGCACGGAAGCAGCACACTCCCACTGGTCCGATCAAACAGGCCAGGCGCGCTGTGGTTGTCAAATGGTCCAATCATTTCGATACACCCAGCTTAGACAGGCTGCCGCGTCGGTACATGCCGCTGGGCAGTCGCACGGTAGCAGCACACTCACACTGGTTCGATCAAACAGGCCAGGCGCGCTGTGGTTGTCAAATGGTCCAATCATTTCGATACACCCAGCTTAGACAGGCTGCCGCGTCGGTACATGCCGCTGGGCAGTCGCACGGTAGCAGCACACTCACACTGGTTCGATCAAACAGGCCAGGCGCGCTGTGCTTGTCAAATGGTCCAGCCATTTCGATACACCCAGCTTAGACAGACTGCCGCGTCGGTACATGCCGCTGGGCAGTCGCACGGAAGCAGCACACGCACACTGGTCCGATCAAACAGGCCAGGCGCGCTGTGCTTGTCAAATGGTCCAATCATTTCGATACACCCAGCTTAGACAGGCTGCCGCGTCGGTACATGCCGCTGGGCAGTCGCACGGAAGCAGCACACTCACACTGGTCCGATCAAACAGGCCAGGCGCGCTGTGCTTGTCAAATGGTCCAATCATTTCGATACACCCAGCTTAGACAGGCTGCCGCGTCGGGACATGAGCAGCACACGCACACTGGTCCGATCAAACAGGCCAGGCGCGCTGTGGTTGTCAAATGGTCCAATCATTTCGATACACCCAGCTTAGACAGCTGCCGCGTCGGTACATGCCGCTGGGCAGTCGCACGGAAGCAGCACACGCACACTGGTCCGATCAAACAGGCCAGGCGCGCTGTGGTTGTCAAATGGTCCAATCATTTCGATACACCCAGCTTAGACAGGCTGCCGCGTCGGTACATGCCGCTGGGCAGTCGCACGGTAGCAGCACACTCACACTGGTTCGATCAAACAGGCCAGGCGCGCTGTGCTTGTCAAATGGTCCAGCCATTTCGATACACCCAGCTTAGACAGACTGCCGCGTCGGTACATGCCGCTGGGCAGTCGCACGGAAGCAGCACACGCACACTGGTCCGATCAAACAGGCCAGGCGCGCTGTGCTTGTCAAATGGTCCAATCATTTCGATACACCCAGCTTAGACAGGCTGCCGCGTCGGTACATGCCGCTGGGCAGTCGCACGGAAGCAGCACACTCACACTGGTCCGATCAAACAGGCCAGGCGCGCTGTGCTTGTCAAATGGTCCAATCATTTCGATACACCCAGCTTAGACAGGCTGCCGCGTCGGGACATGAGCAGCACACGCACACTGGTCCGATCAAACAGGCCAGGCGCGCTGTGGTTGTCAAATGGTCCAATCATTTCGATACACCCAGCTTAGACAGCTGCCGCGTCGGTACATGCCGCTGGGCAGTCGCACGGAAGCAGCACACGCACACTGGTCCGATCAAACAGGCCAGGCGCGCTGTGGTTGTCAAATGGTCCAATCATTTCGATACACCCAGCTTAGACAGGCTGCCGCGTCGGTACATCAGCAGCACACGCACACTGGTCCGATCAAACAGGCCAGGCGCGCTGTGGTTGTCAAATGGTCCAATCATTTCGATACACCCAGCTTAGACAGCTGCCGCGTCGGTACATGCCGCTGGGCAGTCGCACGGAAGCAGCACACGCACACTGGTCCGATCAAACAGGCCAGGCGCGCTGTGGTTGTCAAATGGTCCAGCCATTTCGATACACCCAGCTTAGACAGACTGCCGCGTCGGTACATGCCGCTGGGCAGTCGCACGGAAGCAGCACACGCACACTGGTCCGATCAAACAGGCCAGGCGCGCTGTGCTTGTCAAATGGTCCAATCATTTCGATACACCCAGCTTAGACAGGCTGCCGCGTCGGTACATGCCGCTGGGCAGTCGCACGGAAGCAGCACACTCACACTGGTCCGATCAAACAGGCCAGGCGCGCTGTGCTTGTCAAATGGTCCAATCATTTCGATACACCCAGCTTAGACAGGCTGCCGCGTCGGGACATGAGCAGCACACGCACACTGGTCCGATCAAACAGGCCAGGCGCGCTGTGGTTGTCAAATGGTCCAATCATTTCGATACACCCAGCTTAGACAGCTGCCGCGTCGGTACATGCCGCTGGGCAGTCGCACGGAAGCAGCACACGCACACTGGTCCGATCAAACAGGCCAGGCGCGCTGTGGTTGTCAAATGGTCCAATCATTTCGATACACCCAGCTTAGACAGGCTGCCGCGTCGGTACATCAGCAGCACACGCACACTGGTCCGATCAAACAGGCCAGGCGCGCTGTGGTTGTCAAATGGTCCAATCATTTCGATACACCCAGCTTAGACAGCTGCCGCGTCGGTACATGCCGCTGGGCAGTCGCACGGAAGCAGCACACTCACACTGGTCCGATCAAACAGGCCAGGCGCGCTGTGCTTGTCAAATGGTCCAATCATTTCGATACACCCAGCTTAGACAGGCTGCCGCGTCGGTACATGCCGCTGGGCAGTCGCACGGAAGCAGCACACTCACACTGGTCCGATCAAACAGGCCAGGCGCGCTGTGGTTGTCAAATGGTCCAATCATTTCGATACACCCAGCTTAGACAGGCTGCCGCGTCGGTACATGCCGCTGGGCAGTCGCACGGAAGCAGCACACTCACACTGGTCCGATCAAACAGGCCAGGCGCGCTGTGCTTGTCAAATGGTCCAATCATTTCGATACACCCAGCTTAGACAGGCTGCCGCGTCGGTACATGCCGCTGGGCAGTCGCACGGAAGCAGCACACGCACACTGGTCCGATCAAACAGGCCAGGCGCGCTGTGGTTGTCAAATGGTCCAATCATTTCGATACACCCAGCTTCGACAGGCTGCCGCGTCGGTACATGCCGCTGGGCAGTCGCACGGAAGCAGCACACTCACACTGGTCCGATCAAACAGGCCAGGCGCGCTGTGCTTGTCAAATGGTCCAATCATTTCGATACACCCAGCTTAGACAGGCTGCCGCGTCGGTACATGCCGCTGGGCAGTCGCACGGAAGCAGCACACGCACACTGGTCCGATCAAACAGGCCAGGCGCGCTGTGCTTGTCAAATGGTCCAATCATTTCGATACACCCAGCTTCGACAGGCTGCCGCGTCGGTACATGCCGCTGGGCAGTCGCACGGAAGCAGCACACTCCCACTGGTCCGATCAAACAGGCCAGGCGCGCTGTGCTTGTCAAATGGTCCAATCATTTCGATACACCCAGCTTCGACAGGCTACCGCGTCGGTACATGCCGCTGGGCAGTCGCACGGAAGCAGCACACTCACACTGGTCCGATCAAACAGGCCAGGCGCGCTGTGCTTGTCAAATGGTTCAATCATTTCGATACACCCAGCTTCGACAGGCTGCCGCGTCGGTACATGCCGCTGGGCAGTCGCACGGAAGCAGCACACTCACACTGGTCCGATCAAACAGGCCAGGCGCGCTGTGCTTGTCAAATGGTCCAATCATTTCGATACACCCAGCTTAGACAGGCTGCCGCGTCGGTACATGCCGCTGGGCAGTCGCACGGAAGCAGCACACGCACACTGGTCCGATCAAACAGGCCAGGCGCGCTGTGGTTGTCAAATGGTCCAATCATTTCGATACACCCAGCTTAGACAGGCTGCCGCGTCGGTACATGCCGCTGGGCAGTCGCACGGAAGCAGCACACTCACACTGGTCCGATCAAACAGGCCAGGCGCGCTGTGCTTGTCAAATGGTCCAATCATTTCGGTACACCCAGCTTAGACAGCTGCCGCGTCGGTACATGCCGCTGGGCAGTCGCACGGAAGCAGCACACTCACACTGGTCCGATCAAACAGGCCAGGCGCGCTGTGCTTGTCAAATGGTCCAATCATTTCGATACACCCAGCTTCGACAGGCTACCGCGTCGGTACATGCCGCTGGGCAGTCGCACGGAAGCAGCACACTCACACTGGTCCGATCAAACAGGCCAGGCGCGCTGTGCTTGTCAAATGGTCCAATCATTTCGATACACCCAGCTTAGACAGGCTGCCGCGTCGGTACATGCCGCTGGGCAGTCGCACGGAAGCAGCACACGCACACTGGTCCGATCAAACAGGCCAGGCGCGCTGTGCTTGTCAAATGGTCCAATCATTTCGATACACCCAGCTTCGACAGGCTGCCGCGTCGGTACATGCCGCTGGGAAGTCGTACGGAAGCAGCACACTCACACTGGTCCGATCAAACAGGCCAGGCGCGCTGTGCTTGTCAAATGGTCCAATCATTTCGATACACCCAGCTTCGACAGGCTGCCGCGTCGGTACATGCCGCTGGGCAGTCGCACGGAAGCAGCACACTCACACTGGTCCGATCAAACAGGCCAGGCGCGCTGTGCTTGTCAAATGGTCCAATCATTTCGATACACCCAGCTTAGACAGGCTGCCGCGTCGGGACATGAGCAGCACACGCACACTGGTCCGATCAAACAGGCCAGGCGCGCTGTGCTTGTCAAATGGTCCAATCATTTCGATACACCCAGCTTAGACAGGCTGCCGCGTCGGTACATGCCGCTGGGCAGTCGCACGGAAGCAGCACACGCACACTGGTCCGATCAAACAGGCCAGGCGCGCTGTGCTTGTCAAATGGTCCAATCATTTCGATACACCCAGCTTAGACAGGCTGCCGCGTCGGGACATGAGCAGCACACGCACACTGGTCCGATCAAACAGGCCAGGCGCGCTGTGCTTGTCAAATGGTCCAATCATTTCGATACACCCAGCTTAGACAGGCTGCCGCGTCGGTACATGAGCAGCACACGCACACTGGTCCGATCAAACAGGCCAGGCGCGCTGTGCTTGTCAAATGGTCCAATCATTTCGATACACCCAGCTTCGACAGGCTGCCGCGTCGGTACATGCCGCTGGGCAGTCGCACGGAAGCAGCACACTCACACTGGTCCGATCAAACAGGCCAGGCGCGCTGTGCTTGTCAAATGGTCCAATCATTTCGGTACACCCAGCTTAGACAGCTGCCGCGTCGGTACATGCCGCTGGGCAGTCGCACGCAAGCAGCACACTCCCACTGGTCCGATCAAACAGGCCAGGCGCGCTGTGCTTGTCAAATGGTCCAATCATTTCGATACACCCAGCTTCGACAGGCTACCGCGTCGGTACATGCCGCTGGGCAGTCGCACGGAAGCAGCACACTCACACTGGTCCGATCAAACAGGCCAGGCGCGCTGTGCTTGTCAAATGGTCCAATCATTTCGATACACCCAGCTTAGACAGGCTGCCGCGTCGGTACATGCCGCTGGGCAGTCGCACGGAAGCAGCACACGCACACTGGTCCGATCAAACAGGCCAGGCGCGCTGTGCTTGTCAAATGGTCCAATCATTTCGATACACCCAGCTTCGACAGGCTGCCGCGTCGGTACATGCCGCTGGGAAGTCGTACGGAAGCAGCACACGCACACTGGTCCGATCAAACAGGCCAGGCGCGCTGTGCTTGTCAAATGGTCCAATCATTTCGATACACCCAGCTTCGACAGGCTACCGCGTCGGTACATGCCGCTGGGCAGTCGCACGGAAGCAGCACACTCACACTGGTCCGATCAAACAGGCCAGGCGCGCTGTGCTTGTCAAATGGTCCAATCATTTCGATACACCCAGCTTAGACAGGCTGCCGCGTCGGTACATGCCGCTGGGCAGTCGCACGGAAGCAGCACACGCACACTGGTCCGATCAAACAGGCCAGGCGCGCTGTGCTTGTCAAATGGTCCAATCATTTCGATACACCCAGCTTCGACAGGCTGCCGCGTCGGTACATGCCGCTGGGAAGTCGTACGGAAGCAGCACACGCACACTGGTCCGATCAAACAGGCCAGGCGCGCTGTGCTTGTCAAATGGTCCAATCATTTCGATACACCCAGCTTCGACAGGCTGCCGCGTCGGTACATGCCGCTGGGCAGTCGCACGGAAGCAGCACACTCACACTGGTCCGATCAAACAGGCCAGGCGCGCTGTGCTTGTCAAATGGTCCAATCATTTCGATACACCCAGCTTAGACAGGCTGCCGCGTCGGTACATGCCGCTGGGAAGTCGTACGGAAGCAGCACACGCACACTGGTCCGATCAAACAGGCCAGGCGCGCTGTGCTTGTCAAATGGTCCAATCATTTCGATACACCCAGCTGAGACAGGCTGCCGCGTCGGTACATGCCGCTGGGCAGTCGCACGGAAGCAGCACACTCCCACTGGTCCGATCAAACAGGCCAGGTGCGCTGTGGTTGTCAAATGGTTCAATCATTTCGATACACCCAGTTTAGACAGGCTGCCGCGTCGGTACATGCCGCTGGGCAGTCGCACGGAAGCAGCACACGCACACTGGTCCGATCAAACAGGCCAGGCGCGCTGTGCTTGTCAAATGGTCCAATCATTTCGATACACCCAGCTTAGACAGGCTGCCGCGTCGGTACATGCCGCTGGGCAGTCGCACGGAAGCAGCACACTCCCACTGGTCCGATCAAACAGGCCAGGCGCGCTGTGGTTGTCAAATGGTCCAATCATTTCGATACACCCAGCTTAGACAGGCTGCCGCGTCGGGACATGAGCAGCACACGCACACTGGTCCGATCAAACAGGCCAGGCGCGCTGTGGTTGTCAAATGGTCCAATCATTTCGATACACCCAGCTTAGACAGGCTGCCGCGTCGGGACATGAGCAGCACACGCACACTGGTCCGATCAAACAGGCCAGGCGCGCTGTGCTTGTCAAATGGTCCAATCATTTCGATACACCCAGCTTAGACAGGCTGCGGCGTCGGTACATGCCGCTGGGCAGTCGCACGGTAGCAGCACACGCACACTGGTCCGATCAAACAGGCCAGGCGCGCTGTGCTTGTCAAATGGTCCAATCATTTCGATACACCCAGCTTCGACAGGCTGCCGCGTCGGTACATGCCGCTGGGCAGTCGCACGGAAGCAGCACACTCACACTGGTCCGATCAAACAGGCCAGGCGCGCTGTGCTTGTCAAATGGTCCAATCATTTCGGTACACCCAGCTTAGACAGCTGCCGCGTCGGTACATGGCGCTGGGCAGTCGCACGGAAGCAGCACACGCACACTGGTCCGATCAAACAGGCCAGGCGCGCTGTGCTTGTCAAATGGTCCAATCATTTCGATACACCCAGCTGAGACAGGCTGCCGCGTCGGTACATGAGCAGCACACGCACACTGGTCCGATCAAACAGGCCAGGCGCGCTGTGCTTGTCAAATGGTCCAATCATTTCGATACACCCAGCTTAGACAGGCTGCCGCGTCGGTACATGGGCAGCACACGCACACTGGTCCGATCAAACAGGCCAGGCGCGCTGTGGTTGTCAAATGGTCCAATCATTTCGATACACCCAGCTTAGACAGGCTGCCGCGTCGGTACATGAGCAGCACACGCACACTGGTCCGATCAAACAGGCCAGGCGCGCTGTGCTTGTCAAATGGTCCAATCATTTCGATACACCCAGCTGAGACAGGCTGCCGCGTCGGTACATGCCGCTGGGCAGTCGCACGGAAGCAGCACACGCACACTGGTCCGATCAAACAGGCCAGGCGCGCTGTGCTTGTCAAATGGTCCAATCATTTCGATACACCCAGCTTAGACAGGCTGCCGCGTCGGTACATGCCGCTGGGCAGTCGCACGGAAGCAGCACACGCACACTGGTCCGATCAAACAGGCCAGGCGCGCTGTGCTTGTCAAATGGTCCAATCATTTCGATACACCCAGCTGAGACAGGCTGCCGCGTCGGTACATGCCGCTGGGCAGTCGCACGGAAGCAGCACACTCCCACTGGTCCGATCAAACAGGCCAGGCGCGCTGTGGTTGTCAAATGGTCCAATCATTTCGATACACCCAGCTTAGACAGGCTGCCGCGTCGGGACATGAGCAGCACACGCACACTGGTCCGATCAAACAGGCCAGGCGCGCTGTGGTTGTCAAATGGTCCAATCATTTCGATACACCCAGCTTAGACAGGCTGCCGCGTCGGTACATGCCGCTGGGCAGTCGCACGGAAGCAGCACACGCACACTGGTCCGATCAAACAGGCCAGGCGCGCTGTGGTTGTCAAATGGTCCAATCATTTCGATACACCCAGCTTAGACAGGCTGCCGCGTCGGTACATGCCGCTGGGCAGTCGCACGGAAGCAGCACACGCACACTGGTCCGATCAAACAGGCCAGGCGCGCTGTGCTTGTCAAATGGTCCAATCATTTCGATACACCCAGCTGAGACAGGCTGCCGCGTCGGTACATGCCGCTGGGCAGTCGCACGGAAGCAGCACACTCCCACTGGTCCGATCAAACAGGCCAGGCGCGCTGTGCTTGTCAAATGGTCCAATCATTTCGATACACCCAGCTTAGACAGGCTGCCGCGTCGGTACATGCCGCTGGGCAGTCGCACGGAAGCAGCACACTCACACTGGTCCGATCAAACAGGCCAGGCGCGCTGTGCTTGTCAAATGGTCCAATCATTTCGATACACCCAGCTTCGACAGGCTGCCGCGTCGGTACATGCCGCTGGGAAGTCGTACGGAAGCAGCACACGCACACTGGTCCGATCAAACAGGCCAGGCGCGCTGTGCTTGTCAAATGGTCCAATCATTTCGATACACCCAGCTTCGACAGGCTGCCGCGTCGGTACATGCCGCTGGGCAGTCGCACGGAAGCAGCACACGCACACTGGTCCGATCAAACAGGCCAGGCGCGCTGTGCTTGTCAAATGGTCCAATCATTTCGATACACCCAGCTGAGACAGGCTGCCGCGTCGGTACATGCCGCTGGGCAGTCGCACGGAAGCAGCACACTCCCACTGGTCCGATCAAACAGGCCAGGCGCGCTGTGCTTGTCAAATGGTCCAATCATTTCGATACACCCAGCTTAGACAGGCTGCCGCGTCGGTACATGCCGCTGGGCAGTCGCACGGAAGCAGCACACTCCCACTGGTCCGATCAAACAGGCCAGGCGCGCTGTGGTTGTCAAATGGTCCAATCATTTCGATACACCCAGCTTAGACAGGCTGCCGCGTCGGGACATGAGCAGCACACGCACACTGGTCCGATCAAACAGGCCAGGCGCGCTGTGCTTGTCAAATGGTCCAATCATTTCGATACACCCAGCTTAGACAGGCTGCCGCGTCGGGACATGAGCAGCACACGCACACTGGTCCGATCAAACAGGCCAGGCGCGCTGTGCTTGTCAAATGGTCCAATCATTTCGATACACCCAGCTTAGACAGGCTGCCGCGTCGGTACATGCCGCTGGGAAGTCGTACGGAAGCAGCACACGCACACTGGTCCGATCAAACAGGCCAGGCGCGCTGTGCTTGTCAAATGGTCCAATCATTTCGGTACACCCAGCTTAGACAGCTGCCGCGTCGGTACATGGCGCTGGGCAGTCGCACGGAAGCAGCACACGCACACTGGTCCGATCAAACAGACCAGGCGCGCTGTGCTTGTCAAATGGTCCAATCATTTCGATACACCCAGCTTAGACAGGCTGCCGCGTCGGTACATGAGCAGCACACGCACACTGGTCCGATCAAACAGGCCAGGCGCGCTGTGCTTGTCAAATGGTCCAATCATTTCGATACACCCAGCTTAGACAGGCTGCCGCGTCGGTACATGGGCAGCACACGCACACTGGTCCGATCAAACAGGCCAGGCGCGCTGTGGTTGTCAAATGGTCCAATCATTTCGATACACCCAGCTTAGACAGGCTGCCGCGTCGGGACATGAGCAGCACACGCACACTGGTCCGATCAAACAGGCCAGGCGCGCTGTGCTTGTCAAATGGTCCAATCATTTCGATACACCCAGCTTCGACAGGCTGCCGCGTCGGTACATGCCGCTGGGCAGTCGCACGGAAGCAGCACACGCACACTGGTCCGATCAAACAGGCCAGGCGCGCTGTGGTTGTCAAATGGTCCAATCATTTCGATACACCCAGCTTAGACAGGCTGCCGCGTCGGTACATGCCGCTGGGCAGTCGCACGGAAGCAGCACACGCACACTGGTCCGATCAAACAGGCCAGGCGCGCTGTGCTTGTCAAATGGTCCAATCATTTCGATACACCCAGCTGAGACAGGCTGCCGCGTCGGTACATGCCGCTGGGCAGTCGCACGGAAGCAGCACACGCACACTGGTCTGATCAAACAGGCCAGGCGCGCTGTGCTTGTCAAATGGTCCAATCATTTCGATACACCCAGCTTAGACAGGCTGCCGCGTCGGTACATGAGCAGCACACGCACACTGGTCCGATCAAACAGGCCAGGCGCGCTGTGCTTGTCAAATGGTCCAATCATTTCGATACACCCAGCTTAGACAGGCTGCCGCGTCGGTACATGCCGCTGGGCAGTCGCACGGAAGCAGCACACTCACACTGGTCCGATCAAACAGGCCAGGCGCGCTGTGGTTGTCAAATGGTCCAATCATTTCGATACACCCAGCTTAGACAGGCTGCCGCGTCGGTACATGAGCAGCACACGCACACTGGTCCGATCAAACAGGCCAGGCGCGCTGTGCTTGTCAAATGGTCCAATCATTTCGATACACCCAGCTTCGACAGGCTGCCGCGTCGGTACATGCCGCTGGGCAGTCGCACGGAAGCAGCACACGCACACTGGTCCGATCAAACAGGCCAGGCGCGCTGTGGTTGTCAAATGGTCCAATCATTTCGATACACCCAGCTTAGACAGGCTGCCGCGTCGGTACATGCCGCTGGGCAGTCGCACGGAAGCAGCACACGCACACTGGTCCGATCAAACAGGCCAGGCGCGCTGTGCTTGTCAAATGGTCCAATCATTTCGATACACCCAGCTGAGACAGGCTGCCGCGTCGGTACATGCCGCTGGGCAGTCGCACGGAAGCAGCACACTCCCACTGGTCCGATCAAACAGGCCAGGCGCGCTGTGCTTGTCAAATGGTCCAATCATTTCGATACACCCAGCTTCGACAGGCTGCCGCGTCGGTACATGCCGCTGGGCAGTCGCACGGAAGCAGCACACGCACACTGGTCCGATCAAACAGGCCAGGCGCGCTGTGGTTGTCAAATGGTCCAATCATTTCGATACACCCAGCTTAGACAGGCTGCCGCGTCGGTACATGAGCAGCACACGCACACTGGTCCGATCAAACAGGCCAGGCGCGCTGTGCTTGTCAAATGGTCCAATCATTTCGATACACCCAGCTGAGACAGGCTGCCGCGTCGGTACATGCCGCTGGGCAGTCGCACGGAAGCAGCACACTCCCACTGGTCCGATCAAACAGGCCAGGCGCGCTGTGCTTGTCAAATGGTCCAATCATTTCGATACACCCAGCTTAGACAGGCTGCCGCGTCGGTACATGCCGCTGGGCAGTCGCACGGAAGCAGCACACTCACACTGGTCCGATCAAACAGGCCAGGCGCGCTGTGCTTGTCAAATGGTCCAATCATTTCGATACACCCAGCTTCGACAGGCTGCCGCGTCGGTACATGCCGCTGGGAAGTCGTACGGAAGCAGCACACGCACACTGGTCCGATCAAACAGGCCAGGCGCGCTGTGCTTGTCAAATGGTCCAATCATTTCGATACACCCAGCTTAGACAGGCTGCCGCGTCGGTACATGAGCAGCACACGCACACTGGTCCGATCAAACAGGCCAGGCGCGCTGTGCTTGTCAAATGGTCCAATCATTTCGATACACCCAGCTGCCGCGTCGGTACATGCCGCTGGGCAGTCGCACGGAAGCAGCACACTCACACTGGTCCGATCAAACAGGCCAGGCGCGCTGTGCTTGTCAAATGGTCCAATCATTTCGATACACCCAGCTTCGACAGGCTGCCGCGTCGGTACATGCCGCTGGGAAGTCGTACGGAAGCAGCACACGCACACTGGTCCGATCAAACAGGCCAGGCGCGCTGTGGTTGTCAAATGGTCCAATCATTTCGATACACCCAGCTTAGACAGGCTGCCGCGTCGGTACATCAGCAGCACACGCACACTGGTCCGATCAAACAGGCCAGGCGCGCTGTGCTTGTCAAATGGTCCAATCATTTCGATACACCCAGCTTAGACAGGCTGCCGCGTCGGTACATGCCGCTGGGCAGTCGCACGGAAGCAGCACACTCCCACTGGTCCGATCAAACAGGCCAGGCGCGCTGTGCTTGTCAAATGGTCCAATCATTTCGATACACCCAGCTGAGACAGGCTGCCGCGTCGGTACATGCCGCTGGGAAGTCGTACGGAAGCAGCACACGCACACTGGTCCGATCAAACAGGCCAGGCGCGCTGTGCTTGTCAAATGGTCCAATCATTTCGATACACCCAGCTTAGACAGGCTGCCGCGTCGGTACATCAGCAGCACACGCACACTGGTCCGATCAAACAGGCCAGGCGCGCTGTGGTTGTCAAATGGTCCAATCATTTCGATACACCCAGCTTAGACAGGCTGCCGCGTCGGTACATGCCGCTGGGAAGTCGTACGGAAGCAGCACACGCACACTGGTCCGATCAAACAGGCCAGGCGCGCTGTGCTTGTCAAATGGTCCAATCATTTCGATACACCCAGCTTAGACAGGCTGCCGCGTCGGTACATGCCGCTGGGCAGTCGCACGGAAGCGGCACACTCCCACTGGTCCGATCAAACAGGCCAGGCGCGCTGTGGTTGTCAAATGGTCCAATCATTTCGATACACCCAGCTTCGACAGGCTGCCGCGTCGGTACATGCCGCTGGGCAGTCGCACGGAAGCAGCACACTCACACTGGTCCGATCAAACAGGCCAGGCGCGCTGTGCTTGTCAAATGGTCCAATCATTTCGATACACCCAGCTTCGACAGGCTGCCGCGTCGGTACATGCCGCTGGGAAGTCGTACGGAAGCAGCACACGCACACTGGTCCGATCAAACAGGCCAGGCGCGCTGTGCTTGTCAAATGGTCCAATCATTTCGATACACCCAGCTTAGACAGGCTGCCGCGTCGGTACATGAGCAGCACACGCACACTGGTCCGATCAAACAGGCCAGGCGCGCTGTGGTTGTCAAATGGTCCAATCATTTCGATACACCCAGCTTCGACAGGCTGCCGCGTCGGTACATGCCGCTGGGAAGTCGTACGGAAGCAGCACACGCACACTGGTCCGATCAAACAGGCCAGGCGCGCTGTGCTTGTCAAATGGTCCAATCATTTCGATACACCCAGCTTAGACAGGCTGCCGCGTCGGTACATGCCGCTGGGAAGTCGTACGGAAGCAGCACACGCACACTGGTCCGATCAAACAGGCCAGGCGCGCTGTGCTTGTCAAATGGTCCAATCATTTCGATACACCCAGCTTAGACAGGCTGCCGCGTCGGTACATCAGCAGCACACGCACACTGGTCCGATCAAACAGGCCAGGCGCGCTGTGGTTGTCAAATGGTCCAATCATTTCGATACACCCAGCTTAGACAGGCTGCCGCGTCGGTACATGCCGCTGGGCAGTCGCACGGAAGCAGCACACGCACACTGGTCCGATCAAACAGGCCAGGCGCGCTGTGCTTGTCAAATGGTCCAATCATTTCGATACACCCAGCTGAGACAGGCTGCCGCGTCGGTACATGCCGCTGGGCAGTCGCACGGAAGCAGCACACGCACACTGGTCCGATCAAACAGGCCAGGCGCGCTGTGCTTGTCAAATGGTCCAATCATTTCGATACACCCAGCTTAGACAGGCTGCCGCGTCGGTACATGCCGCTGGGCAGTCGCACGGAAGCAGCACACTCACACTGGTCCGATCAAACAGGCCAGGCGCGCTGTGCTTGTCAAATGGTCCAATCATTTCGATACACCCAGCTTAGACAGGCTGCCGCGTCGGTACATGCCGCTGGGCAGTCACACGGAAGCAGCACACGCACACTGGTCCAATCAAACAGGCCAGGCGCGCTGTGCTTGTCAAATGGTCCAATCATTTCGATACACCCAGCTTAGACAGGCTGCCGCGTCGGTACATGCTGCTGGGCAGTCGCACGGAAGCAGCACACCCACACTGGTCCAATCAAACAGGCCAGGCGCGCTGTGCTTGTCAAATGGTCCAATCATTTCGATACACCCAGCTTAGACAGGCTGCCGCGTCGGTACATGCTGCTGGGCAGTCGCACGGAAGCAGCACACGCACACTGGTCCGATCAAACAGGCCAGGCGCGCTGTGCTTGTCAAATGGTCCAATCATTTCGATACACCCAGCTGCCGCGTCGGTACATGCCGCTGGGCAGTCGCACGGAAGCAGCACACTCACACTGGTCCGATCAAACAGGCCAGGCGCGCTGTGCTTGTCAAATGGTCCAATCAATGCGGGCTTGGAATAGTGTCATGTCACTCGTTGAGTTGACTTTGAGACATTGAGACCAGTGAATATCAGCCAATCAGTGACCAGAGAATCCTTCAACCCCTGTCCCGACAACTTGCCGCTGTTTGGAACTTCAGCAGCAACCGGCATGTCCATTCCCATCTGAGTCCCGACACCACAGACCCTCAAGGTACTCACGCCACCCAGAACACGGCGACGCGGACTGGGTTTGTCTGACTCTCCACCGACCTGGACGCACCTGCATCCTGAAAATCCTCTGTCGCGAGAAGGTTCTTCTGTGAGCTGCGAGCGCATCCTGACCGATGAAGGACTACGCTATACGACCCCCCCCCTGGACGACCAAGGCGATTCGCTACACACACTAGGATCTGTTTGCTCGTACGAGTCCTCTTCTCTGCTGAACCATATCTTGGAATTCTCTGTGCAATGGGGCTTGAACCTCGTAAATGCTTTCCAATGGACTACCTCCTCGCTCGTAGCTCTAGGTTTAACGGTCAGTACAGCGACCAGTGCGACAACATTCGCCGAGCTGTACCGTTTCAACGGTACATGTACCGGTAGGTACTCGGGTTGAAGTGGTGTGGCCCACCTAACCCACGCTGCTGGGAACGTCAGTGCCAGTCCAGATCTCTTTGGCATGAGCGGCAAGGGCGTGCAGAAGCAGCGGCAGAAGCGCAAGTCGCTGGCCGAGGACTACGGCGGCTCGGTGGGCGAGGACCTGCTCGAGTACATGGAGGCGGAGGAGGCGCCGGGCGCCGTGCAGCAGTCCGTGGACAGCGTGGGCGCCTCCAGCAACCTGTCGCGCCGCATCCAGAACCGCCTGCAGAAGCTCAACGACGTGGCGCAGTCGGCGGGCGGCGACGGCGACGCCGCCGGCTACTACGACTTCTCCACGCTGGACATGAAACCGGACCACGAGGCGCGGCCCGTGTGGGTCTGCCCCAACGGCCGCATCTTCCTCGAGGCCTTCTCGCCCATCTACAAGCAGGCCTACGACTTCCTGGTGGCCATCTCCGAGCCCGTGTCGCGCCCCGAGTTTCTGCACGAGTACAAGCTCACGCCCTACTCGCTCTATGCCGCCGTGTCCGTGGCCATCGAGACCGAGAGCATCCTCAAGGTGCTGGAGCGACTGTCCAAGAACCGTCTGCCCGAGGGCATCGTGGCCTTCATCAAGGACTGCACGCTCAGCTACGGCAAGGCCAAGCTGGTGCTGCACCACAACGAGTTCTACGTCGAGAGTCTCTACCCGGAGGTGCTGCGGAAGCTGCTGGAACACGAGCACATCCGGGCGGCCCGCGTCAAGGAGACAGCGGAGGATGTCGCAGCCAACGCGGCTACGGCGCCGCCTGTTGCACCCGGCGGGACTCGGGCTGAAGACGCGAGCGAGTTCATCCAGAAAGACGTCACTGCCGAAGACCAAGCGAATCTGCAGTACCAGAAGCTGCTGAACGAAGACTACAACGTGGCGGAAGAACACCACCCTGGAAAGGCCACCGGCGACCAGCAGAAGACGGTGCGCACGGTGTCTTTTAAAATCCGTAAGACGATGGTGGAGCAGGTGAAGCGCGCATGTTTGGATCTGGACTACCCGCTCATGGAAGAGTACGACTTCCGTAACGACAAAACCATTCCCGACTTGGAAATGGATCTGAAGCCCACAACGCGCATCCGCGAGTACCAGGAGAAATCACTGAGTAAGATGTTTGGCAATGGGCGTGCTCGGTCAGGTATCATTGTGCTGCCGTGTGGTGCAGGCAAAACGCTGACTGGCGTCACAGCTGCATCCACGATTAAGAAGTCGTGCTTGTGCCTCTGCACATCTGCTGTATCTGTTGAGCAGTGGACTGCTCAGTTCAAAATGTGGACTAACATCCCCGAGAAGAAGATTGCACGTTTTACTTCTGTGGCCAAGGACTATATCGACCCGGAATCGGGCGTGATTGTGACGACGTACACTATGGTTGCTTTCGGAGGGCGTCGTGCTCGCGCATCAGAAGAGGTCATGCAGCTTATTCAAGGTCGCGAATGGGGGTGCATCCTACTAGATGAAGTCCACGTTGTGCCCGCAAAGATGTTCCGTAAGGTCATTGGATCTATTGCTTGCCATTGCAAGCTTGGCTTGACGGCTACACTTGTGCGTGAGGACGACTTGATCGGAGACTTGAACTTCCTCATCGGCCCGAAGCTGTATGAAGCCAATTGGATGGACTTGACCCAGAGTGGATTCTTGGCCAATGTCTCGTGCGTGGAGGTATGGTGCCCCATGACTGGCGAGTTCTACCGAGAATACCTGCGAGAGACCAAAAGCGCCCGCAAGCGTGCACTGCTGTATGTGGCGAACCCAAACAAGTTCACTGCCGCTGAGTTCCTCATTCAGTACCACGAAGAGCGAGGCGACAAAATTCTGCTCTTTTCGGACGATGTATTTGCCCTGCGTCTGTACGCGACTAAGCTTAACAAGGGTTACATTTACGGTGGAACGGGAGAGCGCGAGCGAATGCGGCTGCTGCAGTCTTTTCGAAGCTCGCCTTTAGTGAACGTCATTTGCATCTCGAAGGTCGGAGACACATCCATCGATCTGCCAGAGGCCAATGTCATCATTCAAGTGTCGTCCCATTTCGGTTCTCGGCGACAGGAGGCGCAGCGCCTGGGCCGCATTCTACGTCCCAAGGCCAATGCCACGGGCGGCTTCAACGCCTTCTTCTACACACTCATTTCCACGGACACGCACGAGATGTTCTACTCGAACAAGCGTCAGCAGTACCTCGTGGATCAGGGCTATACGTTCAAGGTGGTCACAGACCTCTTCGAGCCGGGGTCGTTCCAGGGCGTGTTCACGCGCAAAGAGGACCAGCGGGCGTTACTGAATGAAGTGCTGAGTGCCGACGTGGAAAGCGCCGCTAAGGATGAAAACGCAGCCATCCGCGACGACGAAGACCTCAAGCGTCTCGAGCTGTCAGGCCACGGCCGCAAGAAGAAAAAACTGTCTTCTCTGGGGGCTCTCTCCGGCGCGGATGGGACGAAGTACATGGAGTACTCGGCTGGCCACGGCGCCAAGCAGCGCCACAACCTGTTCCGTGACCGGTATCGCTAGACGCGTGCAACGTCCTGCTGCGCTGCTACTCTCGCTGCAATAATAAATGACAAGTTCATCTTCATGCATTGGTTCCATGCTCTCACTAGCTGCTCCTGCACAGGTTTTGCTCGACACTCACGTGGCCGTCGTCCATAGTGAGAGCAAGTGGCTCGAATCAGAGGATCAGCCGCTGGCTCAGACGCTTCCTCCTCTGAGTCCATCGGTACGTCAATCGCCTTCCGTCCCCATGGGCCTCGGCCGCGGCGCTAACGTGTCCCCCCTGGCAGACGCATGTCGGACGCGCCGCCCCCGCCCTCCGCGCCGCCCGGCTCCGAGCGGCCCGACTACCGCGGCAGGTGCCTCTACAAAACCGGCAAGTGCGTGAACGAGCGCGCGCTCAAGACGTCGGGCGCGGCGCACAACCTCTGCGACGAGCACCGCAACCGCCAGAACCAGCACCAGCGCAAGCTCGACGCCAAGAACCGACTGCACAAGCGCGAGCGCCGCGCGTCGGCCGGCGGCCCCAAGGCGCCCAAGAGCGAGCGCTTCGCGCCGTACGCGGCCCCGCGCCAGGCGCTGGCGGCCTCCGTCGACGCGTCGGGCGGCGCCGAGACGGCCGAGCCAACGACCGTCGTGGTGGAGGACGCGCCGCCGTCGGCGCAGACGCCGGTGCTCGCCTCGGCCGGCAGCGGCGTCATGTTCCTGCCCAACGGGCCGCAGCCGCCGCAGGTGGCCTACCCTTTCGTGATGCAGGACTTCGACGGCATCGTCGTGCCGCTGCCGTCCTATCTCGAGGGCCAGGAGCGCGTGGAGTTTCGCTCGCGCATCTACCAGAAGGTGCTCGACTTCATTTCGGAGGAATGCATCCTACGCTTCGGCGCCAGGGTCGAGCCTGGAGCGGAAGACGCTAGCGCGGCGCCCGTGGTTCAAAGCAACAGCAGTGGACCTGAAGCCGAGCCTCAGACAAGTAGCGAAACGGCGGCATCTTCGAGTGAGGCTCGTGGAAGCGAAGGCGGCAAGGCAGTCTCGGAGCAGTCCAGGACCACCGGCATCTCATCCAAGAAGGTGCATTGATGCGCAACTTCTGGACTTGCCGGCGGTCATGTCAAGAGGGAAGACGTTGTAGTGTGTAACTTCGGCATGCATTATGGCACACTGCCAGCTAGCGTTGTTCGTTCAAGGTCAGCCGACTGCATGCAGATCTATTAGTGCTATCATTCTCGCTACCCATATGAATGAGAGGCATATCGATGAGTTCCTCAGCGTTTCTTGGCGGCCTTCTCGTCTCGGGAACCTCCCTCGAATTGGTGTTGCACCAAGGAGAAGAGATACCCGTGTTCCCTCCGCGTGAGACTTCAGTGATGGAAGATATCCGCTGACTTTTTGATGCTCAACATCTTGGCAAGCTGTCAATGATAATGCGCTCATAAAATAATCGGATTCATTGACTGCTATCACGCTCTAAGAGAGATTACGGGGCGACGAACATGCCAGCGAGAGACCAATGTCCAGCTGAGCCTAGATCTCGACTTCGCGCTTGCCCTCTCGTACCTGACTGTCGTCGAGGCCATCGAGACTGCTAAACGAATACTTTTCGTCGTTGTACGACATCTCACTGAAGCAGTCGCTCTCGCCGCGAGCGCGGAGTTGCTCCGCGTACTCCGAGTCGGTGACCGAGTCCGCGATGGAGTCGGTAATGGAGTCGGCCATCGATGACCGGCCATCGAGGTCGGTTCGCCGCTGAGGCAGCCGCCCAATGCCCTGCGACGACTCGAACGAGTACTTGCCGCTGTCCAGGTCACTGATAGTGTCACTGAAGCTAACGCCGCTCATTCCGCCCATGGTGCTGCGGTCAGCATCGTCGTATTGCATCTCCTGCTTCATTCGCAGGTACTCGCCAAACACATTCGGCGTGGATGTGCAGCGAGAGGAGACGTCCTGCTGTACGTACTCGTTCACATTCGAGAAGCCTCCGATGCCTCCGACAACAGGGGCCGCCTGAACGCTGCGGCCGCCGCTCTTCTGGGAGCCTCGCGAGGTGTGCGAGGTGTGCGAGGTGTGCGTGCTGCCACCAAGCATCGCCGGCGAGTGTGTTGAGTCGGTCAGCATGCCATCGAAGCTGCGCGGGGACTCGTCCGTGGGTACGCGCGACAAGTTGTCCATCGGCTCAGGACGCGATCCCTTGCGGTGGCCGCCGTATCCGCCACCGTACCCTGCGTTGACGTTGGGGGGTGGGTAGTTGACCTTGCTGGAGTCCAGTATGTTGTTGTACGGGCCGGCGAAGGCGTCGTCGCGCTTCGACAGGCCGCGAGGACGCTTGTCCGACAGCGCACGGTTGCGGCCGAAGTTGCCTGCGCCGCTGACGGCAATGTTCTCCTCGCGGCGCCGCCTCATCTTGCGTCTCCGAGCGCACAGGATGATGAGGATGACCACGATCAGGACGGCGCCGAGGCCGATGGCTCCGTAGGTGATGAGGCTGGAGCTCAGTCCGCCGGTGCTGGCCGAGCTGGTGGTGTCGGCGATTGTGCCCGACGACGAGGCCGAGGACGTCGTCGAGGGGGTCGAGCTGCCTGCAGTCGAGTTGGTCGACGACGACGACGCTGTCCTGGACGACGCCGAGGTGCTGCTGCCGGAGGTCGCGGCGCTCCATGAGTCGGCTGTCAGACAGAGAGAGGTGAGATCGGGCGGCGGGGGCCTCGGCAGCTCGCGCGCGCAGCCAACGTACAGCAGTCGTAGCGGACGCCCGTGAACGGGCAGGTGTTGGTCGAGTTGTCCTTCTCCCAGCACGTGTACGTGCTGTCCAGCGCGTAGATGCAGGGCGGGCAGGCGCCCGTGGTGGTGTCGCACGCGGTGCTGCCGTCCTTGAGGCAGGACGTGACGGAGCTGCAGAAGTCGCTCGTGTCCGAGGCCGCCGCCACGGCCAGCGCCGCTGCCGTCGCCAGCGCCTGCTGCAGCGCGCGTCGTCCCCCGGCAGTCATGGCCGCCAGCGCTCCTCTTTTCTTATGCCGCCGAGCCCCCAGCGGCAGAGACCTCGGGCCAGACGCATCGCGCGTCGCGACGGCACTCTGCGCTGCCACCTGACCAGGTTTCCGACTATGCAGCGCCAGCTGGTTTCACGCAGGACTCCCGAGCCCTCATTTCGAAGGTTTGCTGAGTGTTTCTGCAGGGGCCAAACGCCTCATTTAGAGGGCAGTCACTCGACGGCCCGTGTCTTTCGCCCTTACGGTATTCAGTCCGCATCGAAGCGATCCTTGGCGGCAGCCTTCGTGCCAGCACTCTCAGCTCTGCTTAAACTCCTTGAGCGAAGCACCAGCAACTCATTCAAATGAAAAAGGGTTCTTTGCGTTTGCTCAAGTGACCTGGCAACAAACAACTCGACGCTGCTATCGACGAGGAACTATGGTACTGGTTTGTTGGTGCGCTGTCTGCATGTGCATGTGCTGTATCGATGATGCCATCCGCCAAAGCGTGTAAATTGTAATGCTTGTGGTACACTCCGTACGAGATAAGATTTACCATACGTCAGTCAAGTCGGAGGAGGATTTACCTCATTTTGTTGTCCTCATTTTAGCTTCAACAACTACAGCTTGTTCCTCCATCTGATCGTTGCCCACGGTGGCCCCATGTAGAGACCGGCGTCGCGCAGAGAGCGGGGCGCGCGATGCCCCAGCGGTGATCGCCGCCGCCCTCTCCGCTCTGTCTCGTTCGCCGGATGCCAGTCAGCGCCGGCACGCCAGCGCGCGGCGCCTGTGCCCGGCCAGCTCGAGCAACGGAAGATACCTCGTTACTCGCGGCGCTGTAAAATCGCAAGTCTCATTTGCGCCGCGGCTCGCCCGTTACCAATGCTTAAGTGCGCTGGGCCTGCACGCGCTCGCTGTGATAGCTGGGCGAGTCGGCGCGGGCGGTGGACACTTGCACCGAGGCGCTGGTCAGCGCCGCCTTTCATCGCAGAGGCGGGCGCGGTGGCTCGCTCCTGCAACTGGCGTCTGGGTGAGCCCAAGATGGCCACGGCGGTAGTCGTGGGGGCACTGCGCTCGATCGTGCGCTCGCAGTGCATTTCGCCGCTAGGCCGAGTATAATAGAGGTCGTCTCACTGTGGACGCGGGAGCTCGACTTGCGGACCTCGGCCTGACTGCAGTTGCAGCGCTCGGATCGCGTCCGCGATTTGCAACGTGAGCTCGGATTTCGTCCGCACTGCTGCCAAATGCAGCAACGATCAGGACAATAGGCTGGCGGCAAGTAGATGCTGTGTGCTGCCTCCGAGTCGGTGGGGGGATGCCTCGACTTTTTTTTTCAGCTCGGTAGCGAAGCGAGAGATGACGATCTGGATCGACTGCCAGACCGGTCGCTCCAAGACATGAACTCGGTGCTGGTGCTGCCATCGTCACTCGAAGCCTCGGCCTCAGCGACGCGATTCGGATTGCAGTCTTTGTCATCCTGAGAAGCGCCATCCAATGGTGCTGCCGGCACCAACTTGAGATACTCAGCGTAACCTTCCAACGGCAACTCGATGTCTGCTAACTCATCCTCTTCGTCGTCATCGTCGCCGAACCACTGCGATACGTTTGAATCGTCTACCTTGGCAAACTTGTCTTGGTCGCTCTCTTTTTCGTCTTCATCGCTTTCATCAGGCGGCAGCACAATACCTTCCAGCTCGCTGTCTTCGTCCTCGCTGTCTTCGTCGTCAAACCACTGCGGCGCATCTGGCTGCAATAACTCAACGCATCGTTTATTCCGTAGCGACTCATTGACATCAGCGCGATCGATCTTGCTCCGGCATGGTCTGTCGCCAATTCCCATACCAGATAGGAGACTCGTGCACTCATGGTCTTCACTCAATGCTTCGTCTTCACCACGAAATTCACGATCGCTGGAGCAGACATAACGCGTTGCCTTCAGCGCGTTAGTATCCTTGACTGGGCAATCCTGTCTGGTTGTCAAATACTCTTCATACCAGTCTCTTAGATCGCCAATCTGCAGCGCGGTAGCGACCTTGGACTGGGTGACAAGCTGGTGTACAGCGTCAAAGAACGTCGACACCAACGTTGATCGTACAGCATTGAGTCGAATCAAGCTAGAGGTCAGGAGTCTCTCAAAAATCTTGATCACAATAGTCACTTCGTTTTTCCCCAGTTCGGATGTTAACGTTGTCAACACATGCAAGCTCGTTTGTACGCAGCGTGCTTCCGATATCGTGCTTGAGGTTGCTTCATTAGGCAAGGTCGCAGATCTGGCTAGTTGGGACAGCGTTCCAATGACTATGGGCGAGAGGATCTTCAGTAGTGTGCCGATATCATCTCTTCTGGTAGCAAGGTAGTCGAGTCCAGCTTTGAGCACCAAAAGAAACACGTCCAGCATGCGAATCATCCCAGCAGCGTCCTCGGCTTTTGCTTCCGGGGGGTCGGATAGCATCTGGAGAATCGCGTCGCAGCATTCAAAGCACGCGATGCAGTGTTCATTGATCCATGTCGTCGCATTCAAGTCGTCGCACTCGTCCAGGAAATGAGCGGCTACCAGGCGCTCCAGCAACTGTACTTTCAGCACCATTCGCGTGCTGAATTGGTACGCCGGGCCCTCATCGATGACCGTGCTGACGAGCTCAGTCATTTGATGCAGGCAGAATTCTTTTAGCGCTGCTGGCATCTGTGCGAATGCAGACCCGATCACGAGCAGAGTCTGGTCGGTGTGTGTCGGGTCTGCCTTATCTACACTACACCTTTCCTGGGCTCGGAGGAGCAGCATCTCGAGTGCCAAACTCGCGGCCAGGTCGTCCCAACGCCGACACAAAAGCTCCCGCCAGAGAAGTTGCTGGTCCTCGTCCCCATAGCCGACAGAACACAACGCGTCGACCACCCGCTCGCAACTCCGCAGCAGCAACCGTCTCGCATCAGACGCACCCGCCTCCAGAGCCTTCAGCCGGTCCGCAGCGACCTGGAAGGCAGCCACCAGCACCTCCAGCGACTGCTGCTGCTCTTCCTCCCGCTGCTGCTCGATCTCGCTCTGCAGCTTCTTGGTCTCCGTCGTCACGACGTACTCGAGCTTTTGAAGCTGCTCGGGGCCGCAATCGCCCTCTTCCGACAGCGACGCGAGCGCCGTAGACGCGGAGCTGGACGCGTAAGACTGCGGCGATCGCTCCGTGTCGGCGGGGCCCACCACGCCGCCGTCGTCGCCCGGGAGCGGCATGGGGTTTCCGAAACTCCCGAACTGAATGGGACTCAGAGCAACAACAATGGAATTGACGACCGAATATTGGCAGCGGCATTCCCGTTGTTGGTCTCCAACGGAGCTTCCTGGGGGGGGCAGCCGCAAGGTTAATGAAAGGATCGCAGCAAACAATTTACCAAGGAATCACTACATGTATATTCTGTGCATCGCAAAGCGGAGCGACGAGGTCGGGACCTACACCCTCCTCACGCGGCAGCCTTCAGGTCGGGTAGGCGTCGTTTTGCTGCCAGAGGTGGTGACGCCGGAGGTATACGCATCCGTGTTGGAACCCGAGTCGGTGGCGCTGCTGCCGGGAGCGGGGGCCTCCTCGTTCCTGCTGGCAAGGCAAGTGGAGCCTAGCGAGAGATCAGCGATCTCCGACTTAAGCGTTCGGTCTTCGTGGAACAGTCCAAAGTATCCCTCGACGGTGGCGTTGCTGGCAGCGATTTTCCACTCCTCGTCGAAGCCCTCAAAGTAGTAGAACTCCAGGCCTTGCTGCTTGGCCATTTGATAGAAGTTGTGAAAGTAGCGAGCGGCGTTCGCAGGAGACGCCTTCGAAGCCTTGGGGCTCGAACCGTCCGAGGCCCACCCTGTCTCGCCGACCACCACTTTCTTGCCCCGTGCTGCTGCCTGCTGGTACAGCGGCGCCATTCTCGATTCAAAGTAGTCGACGGCGTTCTCCACGTCGATTTTCTCCCAAAACGGGAATCCGTTGGCTTGGACAAAGTCGACCGCATCGGTGATCTCCGGGTGCGCTAGGTAGACATCACCGATCTCCGCGATAGTCACGGGCACGGAAGCAAGGTTGTATGCTTTTAGCATCGCCTTGACGCGTCCGAGATCGTCAATATTTTGTTGTGCGGTGACATCCTTTCGATAGACAGCCTCGCTGCCGACGTGAATATCGACGATGCTCCCGCCACTGAAGAGAGTTGGGTTTTGCTGGAGAAGCGCTTGAAGCTTGGTGAATTCTACCTCGAAGACAGCATCATCGCTGCTCACCCACAGACCCAGGGACACACTCAATCCGGCGTTGACGGCTGCTGGCACCACGGTTGAGCCCTGGTCGCAGTCCCCGAGTCCGTACAAACGAACCGAGTTGGTGACTCGAGCTAGCGTCTCCATGTCCGCCTGGATGTCGGCGGCACTCTTGCATCGTTGATCCACCGGGGCCCAGTCAGGTCCAATGCGAGGGTTGTAGTTGATACCGTGGATGCAAAAGTCCTGCCCCATTGCTTGCTTGGCTGACAGTGCGAAGCTGAAAGCAGCGGCGACCGCGAGAAACTTGAAAGAAAGCATTATTGTTGCTTGGGATAGAGTCACTGGTTGAAGTGTTTGCTGGATCGCCTATTGGAAAATGAACTTGAGAACGCCACTACCCACCGAGCCATACATCGCATACCAGGGCACTTGGCAAGCAAAGCTTTTCACCATTCCTCGACACTGGTGGGTGTTTCAACTGCCACACTGGCCAGTAACCGAAGAACAAACCGAGAGAATGAAACTGGGAAACGCACTAGTGGTGCGTGGTGTCTTCGGTGTGAAAGTAGAGTCGAGCATCAAGATGCGTCCGTGCTGATTGGTGCATCAAGTGTTTGATGCTGTTTGCAGTCCTCATGGGCTGCTAGAATGGAGTGCAACAATAGGAGTTTGATAGACCTCAACGAAGGCAAATGGAGATCATCAACGCTAGATAATGCCACCTCACATTACAAGTATCTTCCCATGGGGACACTGCGCGGGACGGTGGTCTTGCTCATCCAAAGTCTCACCTTGAGGGTGCTGGTTTGTCCGTTTTGGAGGAGTTGATAACGGCTTTTGTTTTCACGAGCCTGGTGTTCGATACGACTTCCTCGGATAATTGACACAGCAGGAACCAATGGTGGGGCCCTGCAGACTTTATTGTCCTTGGATCCAGAAGCAATTCCAACGGCTCGCAACGTGACTGCTGAGTTCCGGTGCAGCCTGCACGCGTTGTGAAACTAAAGCATTCAATACACATACGCTCATAGTGCCTGTGAAAACGAAGAGCTTCGGCTCTATTATTGCTTTGCGTGTGCTGGTTGCCTTGATTTCTCGAAGCAAAACGCAGGATTCGAAAGTACAGTGATGTGCACTACAATGAAGCATTATTACAATTCAAACAATATCGTAATTGCTCATCAGCCCCTAATGCCCAGCATCTGCCATCCACATTGCCGTTGGTGCCACGAATCAAGCCCGCATATGGCGCTGCTCTCAGTGCCCCCGCACCGCCAGAATGAGGTGGTGCCAGGCATCCTCCATGAGCCTTTGAACAACTTCAAGCTTGCTATCCCGCCAGGGAGTGTAACGAGAGCAGCTTGGGTAGACTCCCAGCTCGCAAGACAATGTTCATTGCTCATTTTCGTCAGCAACGAGCCCTTGACTCTCACAACAGTTCACCTCCGAAACATTCCTACCCGACACCATGGCAGCTGGAGTTGTGGTGAACGTCCACAACAGCAACGACGGCGACGATGTCCCGACGGAGGGATCGCGTACATATGCCATCATCGTATGCATCTTCGCGGCGCTCGGTGGCCTCTTCTTCGGGTATGACCAGGGTGTAACCTCAGGCGTGCTCATCATGCGGTCATTCTTGGAGGACTACTGCGTGGGTTGGCACAACTTTACGTATCATCGACGAGCAGTGCTCACATTGGCTTCTTCGGAGTTGCCATCGGAGTGGACTTCGTTTACCGTTTGGTATAACCTCAGCTACAACCTAGGCTGTCTTGCTGGCGCCTTCCTGGGAGGTGTCATTGATGACAAGCTCGGTCGTCGAGCGACAATCTTCTCGGGGTCTGCTTTTCTGTGTAGGAACCTCGTGAGTGTGTTTAAACGCAGCCCAAGCGCACGAACTCATGTACGTGGCGCGTGTGATCCAAGGCTTTGGCGTCGGCAATTCTTCCTTTTCACTGCCGCTTTTCGGTGCTGAGATGACGCCCAAGAAGCTGCGTGGACTTCTGTCCGGGTTCATGCAGATGACAGTCGTCACGGGTCTCTTCTTGGCCAGTGTTGTCAACATTATTGTTGAGAATCGCGAGCGCGGTTGGCGTACTACAAATGGCGTGGCAATGGCGGCTCCAATGGTGGTCATGCTCGGCATCTTCTTCGTTCCGGAAAGCCCTTGCTGGACATACCAGCACAAGGGTTAAGGAGAGGCTGAGAAGGTCCTCCGACGTCTGCGCCAGACGGACAACGTGACACGTGAGCTGCAATCCATCGGTGACCAGGTGGAAGGAAGAGTTAGCGGGCTGTTCGAGCTGCTGGACCTACCCATCCGAAAGCGTGTGGCCATCGATATGTTCCTGCAGGTGCTGCAACAGGCTACTGGTATCAACCCCATCATGAGTTACGGCGGTCTAATTTTCCAGGACATCACGAACGCTGGCATCTACTCGGCTATCTTCCTTTCTGGTGTCAACTTCCTCAGGACAATCCCAGCCATGCGTTGGGTGGACACTTTCGGGCGTCGTCAGTTGCTGCTAATCGGTGCTGTGGGCATGGTGCTTGGCCTCTTTTCGCTGCTATTCTCTTCAGCATCATTTGCAACGGTGATGTTAACGATGCTGGTTGTCCTAAGGTTGGTGGTTGGTTCATCTGCCTAGGCACAGCCTTCTTCGTCTTTAACTTTGCCATTTCGTGGGGGCCTGTGTGCTGGATCTACCCGGCTGAAATCTTCCCACTCAGCGTGCGTGCACCGGCAGTGTCTCTGTCTACCGCTGCAAACTGGGCCATGGGAGCTCTCATGACAGAAGTGGTGAAGCTCTTCCCGTATCTCAACATCAACGGCGTCTTCTTTCTGTTTGCAGCACTGTGTGCTCTATCGGGAATCTTCATCTTCTTCTTTTGCCCCGAGACGATAGGGCTCATGCTCGAGGACATTGAAGCTCTTTTCCAAGGCAGCGCCCGCCAGCCGCTACAGAGCGCGGTAAGACGCCAGGGTTTGAGCAGATGAAGTCTCCAGCCACGGAGGCCTAAGCTCGTATCGTTGGTTCACACGGTCTTGTGTAGTTGCTAATTGAAGTTCAGAATTAGCCTTCAATATCACTTTTGATTGTAATACGCATTCTTTTGTTTTCACCTGAAAACCTTTCCCACGCCACTAGCCTCCTTCAGTTCATCATTTTTTTTTCTCCGGAAAGTAATGCTATCAGATTAGACTTGTAACACTCATGCTTCAACTTCAGTCGAGGAACCAGTAGCTTCCAGCTGTAAGGAATTGTCGACAACTTTCACAACAGTAGCGACTATATCCACTTGCACAGCTGTACAAATGGACATCTTGGTGTCACCATCTCCAACATTGCTACTCTCCATCTTATCACCATTATCTTCTGGCTCACTGCCCTCGTCTGTTTCTGAAGCATTCTCTTCGGTGATGGTTGCGCGCTGCACAGGTCCTGCGGAGCGACCTCCACCACGATTTCGAGGAACTGACGCGGGGGCGGCCTGGGGATGGTTTCGTTGCGAGTTTATTGCGCTAGCAAAAGCCTCGAGGCGGTCTTTGACGAGTGCCTGGTCAATAGCTTCACAGAATTGCCCCACTAGTGCGTCGTGCTTGTAGAAATGATTAATAAGTAGCTTCTGCAGACTGCGCACGACTTCAGCTACCGTAAGGGATCGAGGCGGATATCGCAATACACTCACACGTAGAATGATTTCCATGAAATCTGTGAGATACAGCTTCTTATGGCCCATGGTGGTCATTTCATCTAGAACAACCAGCTTACAGGCCAAGAAAGGGTCCTTCAAATCTCGCACACGGAACGAATCAGAAAATATTTGGTACTTCTCACTGTAACAATACGTATAGTTAGTGCTGTAGAATCAGCAGACGAACAGTAAATGAAAGTGCTTACAGGAGGGCAAGAAATTCGACAAGATGCATGCCCTTCTTTTCGCCAGGCTTGCAGTACTTGCCCATATTAGCGTCGTAGAGCTCTTGTAACTACAAGGTAAAATAAACACAAATTAGTAGCTGTCCAATTATGGTAATTTCCTCAGTAAACGTTTGGGAAAAGGAGAGTAGCTTACCAGAGTAATATGCTCCGTAAATATGTCGCTGACCTCCTCAGTGTAGAGGAAGCGAGAACGAAACTCATTTGAATCTTCTGGGGTCACAGGCAATATGTTTTCCTGCATTAGCTTGTCGACGGCTTTGGCAGGAGTCTCACACACATTGGCTGTTCAAGAAGAAAAGGAGCTCACAAGTTAGTGAGCTAAACAGCAAAAGTTATTTTAACGAAGCACTCACTTCGGAAGTACTTGTTCATCGCGATGCGGATAACACACTCCAAAAACTCAAACCGCGTGAGGCTGCGGTCTGGGTTATCCTTTTCTTTTGCCTCCTGCGTCAGCTCAAGGTTTGCTGCTACGAACACATTCTCTAGATCTGGTAGCGAGCAGTACTCTGATGAATCATCCAGAATTCGAGCTTCCGAAAGGAACTCGGTGTAGCCTGACCATGGTACGCACGTTATGTCATTTTGTAATTGAATGGCGGCAGCAGGGGTGAGTGAGCCCAGAGGTGCTAGGTTCATCAGGACATTGTGACCACAGTAGCGCCGATATGCATTGCACACAGTCCGGTACCAGCGTGTGACGCTGACTTCTACTTCCCGCCGCCGTATTGGATCCTTCACAAAACGGTCAATTTTGCACTGCCGCCAGTCTGCGGCGCATGCCTTCGCGATAAATCCATCCGTATCCACGTAGTTCCGACACTCAGATTCGCGTTTTCGTCGCGCGAAGACACTTTTGTTGATATCCCATTTGCTGCGTCGCTCGCTACTCTTTCCAGAGCTACGCGGTACTAGCGTGTTGCAAGGGTCTCGACCACCACGTTGAGTAAGACGAACCACATTTAATCGCTCAAGATTCCCAAACACGTCTCCTTGAATTGCTGCTGCCGTCTCTGCTTCCTCGTTGTCGCCTAAACTGCAGCTACTTGCAGACCTGCCGGGTACGAGGCGACGTTGACGATGTACGGGCCGGCTAGGCCGCGAGCTGACATAGTGATAACTCACATTAGCTGTGCCGGCCGGGTCAGCGTTAGTATCGACAACCGTGAAAAAATAGTTGGTGGCCCCGGGTGGAATCACACGCAAGGCACTGAAAGACACACCTTCACCGTCACTCTCCCGTCGCTCCATGGCCACACCCCTCCAGTCGTCAACAGATAAATGCAAGCGAACCTCCATGGATGGGGTAATCCCAAACCTGTCAGTAGTACCCGCATAAGGTCCCTGACCGGCGGCTGGGGTCCAGGTAAAGCGGTGCTCCGCCCAAAGGCCACAATACCAGCACGATGCATCCACTACGGGCACCAGGTGCGACGGGAATACCCCCGATCCCGCATCGCTGTGTACTTCCTCGAAGACTGCGATGGAGTAGAGCTTGTGCTGGTCGCGAAGTCTCCTCGACCCACCACCGTCCTCATCATGAGCCTGAATCTTAGGAATGAGAAATCCACGAGAGTCCATGACAGCGCAATTTCCACTCATATGTAGACCGATCAGTGTTTGGTTGCTCTCCAGTTGCTTCGCCAAAAGGGTGCAGTCTTCGAGGTCGAGTCTGTTACTGGATAGGTCCAAGTGAGCAAGCACTTTGTTGTTAGCTAGTGAATCAGCCAGGGCAGTTACCACTGCTCGTGGTCGAAGAACCCCACCAGAGCTACCACTCGAGCTACCACTACCAGAACCAGAGCTGGCACCAGATGAACTGAGGGCGTTCCATGACAAGTCACACACGCGCAGTGATGCATGAAACTTTAACGCCTCTACAATTTTCAGCGCTCCGACACCTCGTAGCTGATTCCAAGCCAGATACAGCTCCTCGATGCGTGCGTTTTCTTCCAGAAATCTCGCGACAGCTAGCATTCCTGGAGTGCCGAAGCGGTTCTCGGACAAATGTAGGCGCACCACAGTTTGGTTGGGAGTAAGGGACTCACAGAGCTGCTGAATTTCGCGATCACGCAAACCGGTGTGCGATAGGTTTAGCGATGTAAGCGTACGTGAGCGCCGCAATAGCTCGGAAAGTGCCCGTGACGAGGCTGTTGCCAACGCGTTGTGCGATAAGTTGAGTTGCTGCAGTCCTGATGCACCCTGTCCGCTTGCTGTCGCCGCCGCTGTGATAAGTCTGGCCGCAACTACATCTCCGATTCGATTGTGCGACAGGTTGAGGCTTTCAACGCCTGGTAGCAGTGAAAATCCCTCGCCAAAAGCGCCGGCGTAGGCGTTGCCCATACGATAACTGCTGAGGTTCACTTCCTGTGCCGTGCTTCCACTGGCATAGGACGTGGTTTTGTCGACGACGCGGCGCCGTACAATGCCCAAGGGTTCCGGACAGAGGCGAAGGCTGCGCACCGCAGCGAGGTAAGTTGTACGAGCAGACTTGGGCCGTCCACCCAGATCGCTGGCCATCGACTTGGCGTCGGACGAAGCGGGTGTGGCCTTGTTGTTGTGAACAGTTTCCTGTCGATGAAAGATGTTCCAGAACTGCTGCATGGCCTCCACCCCCATGTAGTTCGCTGGCACCGGCGGTTCCGAAGACGCCCCGCCTTCAACGTAGTCACTCGAGGGCTCCGTCGACTCAAGCGGCGACGGCGGTCGTAGCATCTCGCTCTGCCGTCTGGAGCGACGTCGCGCTGGCACCAGCGCCGTGAGGAAAGTCTTGGACTCCGCCGGCGTGGAGCTGCGCGATGTCGACGGCGGCGGCGGCCTCGGCTTGAGCTTTGGGGCCTGGCGAGGCGTGTCGGCCGCTGCGGGCCGCGTCTCCTCCTCCTTCAGAGCGGCCCGAGCCGCAGCCCGCACCGCGGTGGGCGTCGCGGCCAGCTCCTCCTCCACGCTGGCCCGCCGCGACCGCGACACGGGGCGGGAGGCGCTGGGCCTCGACACTTCGTCCTTCATCGGCGCCACCAGTTTCCAGGTGGGCCATGGTCAGGAATAACCTGCGCGAGCGTGGCGAGCTGTCTATTTACTCTCCAGGCGGACACCAGGCTTGCGAGGCCGGCGCTCGTCGCGCTGGACGGCGCCGCCGATGGCGGCCACCCCATACTCACTTCAGTATTGCCCTGGACTGCGTCCCAGCCAACCAGGCGGCCATGAGCAGCGCCGACACCTCCGAGCAGCCTGTCGCCGAGGCCCCCGAGCGCCTGCGCCGAGCCGAGACGGTGCTGCGCCACCGCACCGGCCGCATCGTGCTGGTGCTGGAGCAGTGCATGGACTCGCACAACCACCAGGCCGTGCTGCGCACCGCCGAGGCGCTGGGCGTGCAGCATGTATGGCTCATCGCCGCCAACGACCAGCAGCTCAAAACGCACGACGACAAGGGCAAGAAGGGCAAGAAGAGCAGCGGCAAGAAGATCACCAAGAACTGCGCCGTGTGGCTCTCGGTGCGCGAGTTCTCGAGCATCGCGGCGTGTCTGCAGGCGCTGCGGGAGCAAGACATGACCATCTGGGCCACGGACCTGTCGCCGCAGGCTGAGTCGCTGGCAGCCGACAGCAAGCCCAGCGAGCTGCCCGCACGTTTAGCGGTCGTCATCGGGCGGGAGATTGACGGCGTGAGCCCCGAGATGCTGCGCGCGGCGCACCGGCGAGTGTATCTGCCGCTTTTTGGCTTCAGCGAGAGCCTCAACTTGTCGGTGGCCACGGCGCTGGTGCTGCAGAGATTGCTGGACTGGTTCCCGGAGGTGCGCGGCGACCTCGACGAGCACGAGAGGCAGAGCATTCGCGAGAAATGGTACCCTCAGTTGGTTGGCAACCCGACACAGGCAGCTCAAGCCGAGCCGTGGACATCAGGCAAAGTTCCTATCCGTCCTCTTGACGATCTGCGTCGCGAGAAGCACGAGGCTTGGGTCCCTAAAAACGTTCGTCGACGCGAAGAGAACATGCCAGAGGTGAAGGAGCGTTTGGGAAAGAGGAAGCAGCCTGAAGGCGAGCTGCCATCGGGCGATACCTCAGCAGACAAGAAAAAGCTCACGGATGACAAGGTACAGGAGTAATTCTCAAAAGGCTGACATGAATGATAGAGCTTATCCTTGGACTTCAGCTTGGCCTTTGCAACTTAAGCAGAGACCACCATACGCAGTAGCTGCTGAGTTTTCTCCTCGTTCTTCGCGATAACAGCCTTGAGCGTGTTGATCTTGTGCAGCTGTTCTTTAACCTGTTCCTCCACTTCACGGAGCTGCACTTGGAGAGGCTGCAGCGCGTCTTCCGTGCGCTTTTGCTCATCCGCCAGTGCATCGCGCTTTCGTGCGTATTCCTTGCGCCAGAACTCGAGCTCCTTGGACATTGCATCCAAGTCCTCGTGCACAAACTCGACGCTTTTGCCCACTGGATTGGCTGCTTGGCACAGGCGCTGGATGTCTGCACGCAGCGCGTTCATTTCAGCAAGCGACGACGCGGCAGCTGCACTGGAGCTCTTCATGCGCTCAGGTTTGAACGACTTCTTGCGTCGACCAAGGCGGATACCAGTCTCAGCTTCGGTAGTAGCAGCGGCAGCAGTGTCTTCACCTTCCTTAGCGCGGCGCGCAGCTTCCTCGGCGTTTTGGTCTTTGAGAATGTCACGTACTAGCCGTCCATGTGCACCAGCATCGCCAGGCAGAAGCGCCGAGTGAGGTTGATTCGAGGTATCATCGCCTCCTGCAGCACCAACTGCTTCGTCTTCGCTGTCAGTGTCGTTATTGTCCCCGTCCTTCATGATACTTGCAACGGGCACAGCCTTCGCATCAGGCACCATTAGCCGCCCCACCTCGGTGACATTCTCTTTGAGTTTTGGAGGACGGCGTCTTGCAGTTGTGGGTCGCGACGTTCGACTCGTTCCACTTGTGCCAGGAGCACTCGTGCCCATACGAGCCCCACCATCGTCACCATCATCAGTTTTAGCTTCAGCTGCACCACCAAATCGCAGGTTGCCGCCATCGTTATCGTTGTCTGGATCTCCAGCAAGACCTTTCACGGCCAGAGGTTTCATGGGCCCTGAGAAGCTGCCCGGTTCGGCCTCTTTCGGCTTTTCCTTAGCCTCAGCAGCGGGCTGCGACTCTACTCGCGGTTTATTATCTGGTGGGGTGCTCGATCGGGAAGGTTGCTTAGTTTCTGGGGTACGCTCACGGCTAGCTGGCTTCTTGGTATTTCCACTGCGGACCGCTGTATCACCTGCCAGCACCCGTTGCACAGCTTCATTGGAGCTACCTGCTTTACAGGCAACGGTTAGCAATTGCAAGAACTTGCACGTGGCCTCGGGCTCCAGTCCTGCTACTATCTTGGCAGGCTTGGCCTCCACCTCCACATTCAGCTGACAACCAACGCACTGAATAATCTTGGTGAGATAATCCATTTTCGGCCCCTTTTCCTTGATAGCACCGGAATCGAGCTCTTCGCCGGAAAATAGTCCTTCAGCAAAGCCGGTCACACGAGTCACTTCAGAAATGATGTCATGCAAGAAGCGGAATGGTGGCTTTCCCAAAAGCTTGGGAGACATTTTGGGCTTTGAAATTACTTGCTCAACGAGAGTCTTCGTACGCTCCACATCACCGTTGCATTCAGCAATGCTCTGCAACAGCGCTTCATCGAGGTTGTTGTCCTTAATACTGGCTCGGCTTTCCTTGCCACTTGGAGCGCGACTAGTTTCGGGTGCGGATTGCTTGGACGACGCAGGCGGAATCTGTGTTTCTCCTTTGCTCTCAGCGCTACGAGGAGGGGCCGCTGCAACCGCTGGTGCAGCTTCACTGCTTCCCTTAGATTCCGCCTTCCGCTCTGGAACACTCTCTCGTCGTGCCTAGTACCCACCGACAAGATCAGCAAGTAAGCAACAGCAGAACTACATAGGCACTCGCAGCAATCACTTTAAAACCTCACCTTTTCCTTTTCTTTGGCTTCAGCTGAGCCGCTGCGATCCTTTGAGGAGGGGCGCGTTGCTGCGGCAGCTTCTGCAGCCGGAGCTGAAGTTGCAGATGCAGGTGCCGCCCCTGGTGCCACTTCTCCCTCTGCTGTGAATGAGGGCACCTTGGAGAGCGCCGCCTGCACCGCCTTGCCCCAGTCCAACGACTTGTCCTTGGCGGCCTGTGCGAGACCCTGCAGCAGCAGGTTCGTGTTCTCCGGCTCAAGGCCGGCCACGATTTTGGAGGAGCGCACGTCCACGTCCTTGCCGAGGCACTGCCCCACGCACACGATCATCTTGTCCAGGAAGGCGGTCTTCTGCGGCTTGTCCTTGAGGTTGGCGGAGCCCAGCTCGAAGTCATTATAGAGCCCCTTGGCGAAGCCCGTGCTCTGCGTCACCGCCGTGAAGACGTCGTGTAGGAAGCGGAAGGGCGGCTTGGCCAGCAGCTTGTCGGCCAGTTTGGGCTTGGCGATCAGCGGCTGCAGCTGCTCCTGCGTGCGCGCGATCAGCGTCTCGAGCGAGTCCCCCATGGCGACGGCGGCGAGTGGCGGCGAGTGGATCCGACGGGTCGGCCGAAGACTCTTCAGTGAAGAGACGGCTAATTGCGAGCGCAGGCTTCAGCGCCGGCTGGCAGCGACACTAGCACTAGCAATTGCGCATTCCATTCCTGCTGGGCCTGGCAGCCCTGCAACTCCGTGATCTGGCAGCGTCGGGCCGTCGTCCAGGCCCCAAGCGCTGTGGAGCGCAAGCGGCAGGCACATCGCCCATCGCACCGCCAGGTCGCTGCTCATCGACGGTCAGCACAGCGAGCTGCTGCGTGTGGCAGCGGCACCGCTGCCTATCCGCTGCCCGCGTCGGAGGCGGAACTCGTCTCGTGGATGTCGTCTGATGCATCGCCATCTTGCGCTGATCTCGGAATAGCGCGCGTCGCAGACGTTGGCGTCATCATGCCGCACTTAAGCGGGTGTAGGTGCGGGCTGCGGCCCAACAATAGGAACTGGGCGGAACAAGACACTGACGTCGGCATGGGCGTGCTGCTGGGGCTTGCGCTGCTGCTCGTGGCCTTCGCGGGCGCGCTGGGCGCCAGCGCCAGGCTGCGCAAGAGCGCGTTCATCTGGTTCTCGTACGCCACCATCACGGGCTGGTACTACTTCCGCGTGCTGCACAAGCGCTACGCCGGCGGCAAGGAGCCCGCCAGCCCGCCCGCCAGCAAGGCGCGCGCCGCCTCGCCGCCGCCGTCCCCGCGGGCGCGCGACCCGGACCTGGTCTACTTCGAGCCGCGCGAGGTGATCGAGCGGCGCCAGCAGCAGCACGAGCGGCTGGAGCGCAGCGGCGTGTCCGAGCGCTCGAGCCGCGCGAGCGACTCGGGCTCCAGCGGCGGCTCGGACGGCGCCGCCACCCCCGGCAAGCACAAGCGAGGCTTCTTCCACAGCCGCCGCAAGGCCGCGGCCGAGGAGGCCGTGCGACGCGTGAGCGACGCGAGCTCCGTCGACCTGCTCACGAGCTCGGGCGTGTCGGACGCGAACGGGCCAGTCACGCCCGGCCGCAACAGCGCCACCCGACGGACGTACACTGGGCGAAAGAAGCCCGTGTCGTGGGCGGACTAGTTACTAGAGAGAGTAAGAGATCAGGCACACAACGGAGCGGCGCGCACGCAGGACGTACGTACGAGGGGCGCAGAGCGAGGCACGAGGAAGAGTCGACGCCCGCGCGGCATGTAAACCAGGAAATAAACTGCATGGATGAAACGGCTCGCTTGCTTATGCGTCTCTGTCTGTCTGCAGGCGCTGTACGCTCTGCTCGTCGCGCCCAGTGCTGCCGGCCTGGACGCTGCTGGGCCAATGCGCACTTAATCGCGTATTGTGCGCCCTACCTTGCGTATTGCGCAGACTATCAAGCGCCGGACAGCACATCGAGTCTCACGCCGCGGAGGATGTTCGGGTTCAACGTGAACAAGCTCAAGCCCAACCTGAAGATGGCGGTGCACCGCATCGGCATCGTCAAGAACAAGAAGGCGAACGCAGCGCTGGCGCAGCGGCGCGAGGTGGCGCGGCTGCTGGCGGACGGCAAGGAGGAGAAGGCGCGCATCCGGGTACGTGGCGCGCGTCGCCGACTGCGTCTGCGGGGCTGACTGGGCGTCTCGCAGGTGGAGGGCATCATCCGCGACGACTTCACGATGGAGGGCTACGAGATCCTGGAACTGCTGTGCGAGCTGCTGGCGGAGCGAGCGGTGCGTCGGCGTTGGCGGAGCTGTGGCCGCGCGCGTGCTGACCTTTGCCGCTGTCGCACTTGCTGCTGCTTGTTGTGCAGAACCTCATCAAGACGGAGGCGGACTGCCCCTACGACATGCGCGAGGCCGTGTGCACGCTCATCTGGGCGGCGAGTCGCACCGAGATCCCCGAGCTAGCCGAGGTCAAGAAGCAGCTCACCAAGAAGTACGGACAGGACTTTGAAGCCGCAGCTATCCGCAACGTGGACGGCTGCGTGAACGAACGTGTGATCCAGAAGCTAAGCGTGCAGCCGCCAAGCGCCTTCCTGGTGGTGAACTACATGAAGGAGATCGCCAAAGAGTTCAAGGTGGACTGGGAGCCCGATGAGGCGGAGGTGGCGGACCCACTGGCACCTATTCCGGCCCCCACAGGCTCTACTGTCATGAGTGCGGCTGTATCAGGGCCTGACTTTGCTGCACTCTACGCATCGGTACGTGTGTGTCATATTCTGGTCCGCCCGAGGCACTGGTGCTGATGATCTCTGTTTTGCGATGCGTACAGGCTCCTCCACCAGGTAGCATTCCGTCTTACCTGCCGAACGTTCCGTCCGGCACGCCTAGTGCTGAGCCTGCCGCTCCTGCGCCTCTGCAGGCATCGTTGTCGCGGCGCACAGTGGATACCTACACGAACCAGCCTACACACTACTATTCCACAAGGTCATCCCAGCCAGTCTCCGAACAGCAGCTAGAAGACGCACCAACGCAGCCAGCACCAACTCCGTACACGGAAGGCCTCCCCCCTCCCGCTGCGGCTCCCGCCCCAGCGGCCCCAGCAACCCCAGCGGCCAACGGAGGCATTCCAGACTTCGACGAACTCACTGCGCGTTTCGAGCGTCTGCGCAAGCGCCAAGACCGCCACGACCAGGACAACGTCTCGTTCACATTTTAGAAGTGCACGCAACAATGACACAAATGGCCTGCGTATTATTGTGCGGATACGTTAACGATGAGCATGTTGCTCGCGTTCTCGAGTATGAGAAACCCGGAGATAGAGCATTCCTTGTAGAGAGTTACATGGGTTGACGGGGTTGACGACCTGCTATGTCGCCTGCAGTTTACTCTGGGAAGTAGCTAACTACAGGTCGCGAGACGCATTGCTCGTGCAGCAGTATTGCGAGTGCTGCATGCATCCATTTTTATAAGAACATACAAAAAGGAAGTTCTAGAATTGTAGCATCTCTGCTGCTCCTTAGCGTTGTTGCGAGTGCCTCCTTCTTGAAACCGTTTGCTGCATGCATGCCTCGCCACAACGACCGAGCTGACTTGCCCACAACTTCTTCTTGACTGGGTTAATCTGCCCAGTATCAGCGCTTCCCACTAGTAGAAGCAATTGCGTTGCTCGGCGCACTTCAAAACGAGCGCGTTCAAAATCAACGAGACTGTATAATTGGATACGCGCATATTAACTGCTGCAGTGAGCGGTGTACATTGTGCTAGCTGCCATGGGCCGCGGCTGCAGCCTGGACGAGTGGGCGCACTTCCAGAAGCTGCCGGAGGAGGGCCGCGTGGGCAACTCGTCGTACTGGCACGTGCGGTGCCGCCACTGCGTGGCCGGCTTCGCGCAGAAGCAGCTCTTCAACGCGCCCGCCACGCTCACGGGCCGCCGCTCCGCCATGCGCGCGCACCTCAAGGTGTGCCCCATGTACGCGGCGCAGTACCGCGCCGAACAGAGCGCGCGGCAGGCGGCCAAGGCCGAGACGCAGCCGGCGCCGACCGCCGCCGCCGACGACGCCGCCGCGACCGGCGAGAAGCGCAAGCGCAAGGCCGACGGCGGCGCCCGCGGCGGCCGCGGCAAGCACTGCCTCATGGAGGAGTGGGAGCACTTCGCCCGCCTGCAGGACGAGGGCTACATCGGCAAGTCCAACTTCTTCTACGCCGTGTGCAAGCACTGCCAGCGCGCGTACGACGAGGCCGACGAGGAGCGCAAGCCGCTGCTCGTGCCGGAGAAGCTCGTGGGCCGGCGCGAGAAGATGCGCAAGCACCTCGCGCTGTGCCCGCACTTCAAGGGCGAGCTGCCGCTGATGGAGCGCCGGCAGCACCAGCGCGGCAACGGCTTGCCGCCGAGTGTCGTGCTCAGTGCGCTGACGGCAGCGAGTCTGGGAGCGTCGACCAATGCTGCCGTGTCGGCGGAGCTGCCAGCTACAGGAGCGGCCACAGCGCGCGCTGCAGCTACCGTCGTGCCCGCGACCAACGGCTCCTCAAGACTAGCGCTGGACGAGTGGCACTTCTTCACGCGTCTCGAGCGCAAGAAAGACAGTGCTTACTACTACGCTCGTTGCAACTTCTGCCAGCAAGCGTACGAGAACGCACCAGAGAACATGAAGGCGACTATGGAGCCTATCATCATCACGGGTCGCAAAAGCAACATGCAGACGCACTTGGCCAAATGTCTGCATATGCCCAAGGACCCGTCGGTGTTGGCGCAGATCTACAGCAGCACGAATCCAGGCGGCGTGTCTGCGGTTGAAACACAAGTGGATGGGAGCGTACCGCCTTCAGGGCTCAAGCGTGCTAAAATGGATGTAGCGAATGTCTCTCTGGTACTTTCACCTGATAAAACCTCTGTACATCGGGCGTTGGTGCGATTTCTTATCGAGCACCACTTGCCTTTTGAGTGGGTGGAAAGTGACAGTGCCAAACAGTTATTCCGCGCGTTGGTTCCCGCGCCCAGGGCCATGGACGAGCTGCTACCGACTACTGCAGACTTTCGTACTCGCATTCTGGACGAGACGCAAAACACGACACTTCTCAGCGAGCTCTTGAAGCTACAAGAGCTTATTCCACTCGAGCTAGGCACGTCAGCATTTTCCTCGGACACCATGGATGAGCTAGCTATCGCACCGGTCGGCTCGTGGCCTGTCATGCTTCACTGCACTTTATCAGGGGATTTTGATGCGCTAGCCATCGAGGGAATCGTAACAAACGGGAAGGCGGTTGTATCGCTCGCGTTTATTCGAGCGCAAAAAACGGAATTGGATGTGGAGGCTGCACTTGCCCACTATCATGGATTGGAGGTTGCTCGGTGGCTGGATGAGCATATTGGACTCTGTCTGGACACGGTAAAGCTATCCCTCGCGGTGGTGGTGCTGCCGTATAACACGATCACGCAGCGCGCGATAGGAATTCTGCGCGCACCTACACGGTGGCCTCAACTAACTTATCTTCCCGACATGAAAGACCTGTTCCAGTTTCCTTTGCTGAAGTTGCTAGCGACTGCGGAGATGTTCGCGGTCGTTTCTTCGCTTATCGAGGTGTGGCAACTGGAGTCCATTCGATCGTGTGTGATGGAGCGGTTAGCGGAAATTGACAACGGTGCCCATGCAAGCCCTTTCCATGATTGGAAGTCTTGTGCTACGCTTATTCAAGTAATACTTGACGAAAAGACATTCGAAGCAAGTACGAAAAGAGGAGCGGCTAATGCGAAAAAGCTGGTAGAAAACGCGTTGAATCGCTCACTATTGGAGCGCGTGTATAACCTCCTCCATGCCTTCATGAACGCTTTATCGAGCTGCCGGACAGGTCTGACGCTGTCGGAGGCAATGGAGCATTTAGGAGTTTTGTTCACTGCGGCTGAAGGGCTCGTCACGGTGCAGCTTGCGCTTGAGGTGATATGGGAGCAAATGGAACAACCACTCTTCCTGGTAGCACATGCTCTCAACCCGAATCTACGGCTTCGCGACCTCAAAAGCACCGGTATTACGAAGCTGAGCACTCTAACTGATCTCAGCGTATCATACTTTACGTCTTTTTTCGGTCGAAAGCCAAGTTCGCTTCGGGAAGAGGTGACCGCATACCTTCACACGTCACAGCGCGTATTTACAAGGGAGTTCTTAGCCGAGTTTACCGTTGTGGATGACTACTTCCGCTACTTGAGCGACAACTTCCCGTCATTATCTATGCTGATGCAAGTGTTACACTCCTTCTCGGCAGTGTCTCTGGTGAACAGCCCCACACATCCGAAGCAGTTAGGGGCGAAAAAGGAAGCAAGCACAATTTACAACTGGGAGGAGCAGCAGAAACTTGACTATCTACGAGGTCGATGGGGCATTGCATCTGCTGCTAATGATTTATCGTTTGAAACACAAGAAGGTGAGACGAAAAGCCGGATTGCTGCCCACAATGACCGTAGTGGGGCTGCAATGTTGAATGCTGGTGTCGTGGTAGACGAATGGAAGGAGGCCCTGGAGTCTGAACTCCACGAACGAAACGTGGACTTTTCCCCGCTGGATGACAAATTCGACGGTGTGGATGAATCTGATACTGCGGAAGTAACTAGCGAGCTAGGTGCTAGCGGTGCTGCAGTAGCTGAACAAACCACTGCGCGGGGACCCAAGCTGCCATCGTTAGAACTTGACGACGAGTTGACATTTCCATCGGCTTCTCTGCGGGCTGAGTTTTCTGCAAAGGTGTCTTTAAAGGACCTATTCAAAACGGCTGAGGCCACGATTTAAAAGCGATGCAAAGCTGTCGCTGTGCGTATATTGATGCAGAACAATTGCTGCCAGCAGGGAGTGAACTTACTACCGAGTTCAGGACCCTGCTTCGCAGCAACGATGAGGACTCTCCGCCCTCTTTCGTCATTCACTGTCGTGCAGGCAAGATCTTCCCTTCACACGGCCCAAAACCTATCCTGTAGCCGTTGCCTTGGCAGAAGCCCGTGATCGCCACAGTGTCACCGTCCTGCAAGAACTTGCGCTTGATGCCGCTGTCTCCGAGCACAATTTCTCGGGATCCCTGCCAGCTTAGCTCGAGCATCGACCCCAAACTGTCGTCTGTACTGCCACTAATGGTACCGCTGCCCAGGAGGTCTCCAGGCTGCATGTTGCACCCCGTGACTGTGTGGTGCACAAGCTGTTGCTTCATGTTCCAGTACATGTTGCGGAAGTTGCTCCTGGTCACGGTGTAGGCTTGACCCGAGCCCTCGGGCTTTATCGAGACCTAAGCGAACAGATTAGTACAAAAACAGCATGTAGCGCCAACCAAAAGTAACTCTCGACGTACATTTAGCTTGATATCGTAGGTGCCAAGCGCGTAGTTCGGGTCCGTAATGTACGGCAGCGGCGTTGGGTCTTTTTGGACTGGTCCGAAACTCGGCTCACAGCGGAACGGCTCCAACGCTGCCAGTGGCACCACCCACGGCGAGATGGTAGTCGCAAAGTTTTTGGCCCCAAACGGTCCGAGCGGAACGTACTCCCACTTTTGAATATCGCGGGCTGCCAGCAAATGCGTTGGTGTTGCAGTTGGTTAAACAAAGCAGCAGTAGACGCAGCTCTGACAACTCACTTACCGCTCCAGTCGTTCATTAGCACCACTCCAAAGATGTGACTTTCCGCCTTGCTCATTGGAATCGGCTCACCGAGGTTGTTTGGTGGGCCAACGAAGAACGCCTAGAACAAGGGCACGTTAGATCCAGACACCACAGATTCGAGGCCACCTTTGCCCTACCATTTCGAGTTCATAATCCAGCACCCGGCATGGACCATACTCGGAGCCCTTTAACGGGTCTGCATTGTCGACCTGCAGTTGACCGCACGGACGGCGCACATTGGTGCCCGACGAGACAATCGACGAGGAGCGGCCGTGGTAGCCGACCGGCAGATGCAGCCTAGCGTTATAGACACCAGCAACGTCGTCAATAGCAGTGTCTTCTGGGTGCCAGTATGAGTGCTTCAGTGGACGTACCAATTAGGCTGCAGCGCATTCTCTTCGCCTCGGAACATGCGTCCGACATTGGTGGCGTGCTCGCGCGACGAGTAAAAGTCCGTGTAGTCGCCCACCTTGGCGGGCAGGTGCATGCGCACGTTCTTCATGGGGACCAGCGCGCGCTGCCGCAGCGCCTCGTTGTCGCGCAGCGTCGGCACGTCGGCCGACAGCAGGCGCTGCACGGTGGCGCGCGCCGTGGCCCACGCCTTGGGGCCCTGCGCCATGAAGCGGTTGAGCGTCGGCTGCAGACACACGTGGATGGTTAGCAGCAGCGTCTCCGAGCCTCCTGCGAGCACGGCGGCGTACGTCGTGGAAGCAGGCGGCGTCGAAGCCCTCGAAGTGGCCTTCCATCTCCACCACCGACAGGTCCAGCACCTGCGGCACCGAGCGTTAGTCATTGCGCGCGCGGCCTCGGCGGCTGCGACCTACGAAGTCTCCGATGGCGACGCCCACGCGCTTCTTCTCGTTGGTCTTGGTGGAGAAGACGCCGTACGGCAGGTTCTGCAGCGGGAAGTCGCAGTCGGGGGCGACGGCGACGAAGCTCATGGAGGAAGGGACTGCGCGGATACACACAGGGCGGGTGAGAGGCGGCACACTTGCGGGGTCCGGGGCTGGATCGGGAATGCGGATCTTTCGCTACAGGTACACGGTACCGCGGACAACTTCAACGTGCGGGAGTGCTCGCTCATTTGCTGCAGTTCGGATGAGGCCGCGGAGACAAGCACGACGCCAGCTTGGAGCTGGTCCTGCCTGGACGGCCAGCCAAGCGTTCAGCATCGAGATAGCCTCGCGTGCTGTCCTTGGGCTTCGATCACCGCACGACTGGGAGCACGTCGTCGCCTGAATCAACAACCCGGCGTTGCCCAGCCCAGAGATCCTCGCAGTCTCCTGACGACGGCGAGACCCAAGACTTCATCCCTTGACCAAGATGTCGTTCTGGATCCAATTGCTTGTTGCCCAGAGGACTGCCGCCTCCCACCCCAACGACACGCCATTGCCCCTAAAGCTAGTTTTTTTGAGCGTCGAAACGAGCTGCCCCTGCTGCACTCGGTTCTTTCTTCAGCCCCCTTCAGGTCCCCCGACGGACACTAAACGCGGGGCGCATGGGTTGCCTGCTGGTTTGGCTCGGTTTGATGCCGTGAGGTGTCATGCGCCGAGCAACACGGATGCTAGAGGTGCTCCACTCCACGCAAAGCTGAGAGCCCAGTCGAGAAGACGCAGACTAGCTGTGGCTTGTCGTGTAGCACCGGAATTCCCACGCAGCAAGCTCGTCCAGGAAGGCGGCACTCACGGCAGCGCGGCGGTGGCCCCGGCAGGGAGCAACTTGCGGCGGCGTCGGCTTGGTCGAGCCACCGCGCGCGCACTTCGCCTTGCAGCGAAGTGCTTCGTCGTCGCCACCAACCGCTCACTTCAACTTGCGAGCTAGATCCTGATCCGTCTTTGATCGGCAGAACAGCTGGTCTCCATAGAGTGCGCCCCCGTTCGCGCATCGTTCCCGACTCAGCCGAGCCCGCGCGGTGATGACCTTGCTGCGGCCGCCGAGGTGGCGTGCTGTCCTCGCTCGGGGCCTCACTTGATCGCTGCGGCATTGCCGCGGAGCGCGGGCTGGTGTCGCCGGCCCCGTCCGGGCGACCGCTTCGACAATCGGCCGGCGGCCGCTCGCCAGTCTCCACACACAGTGGCCCGACGATTGTGGCGACCCAGCGCCGACGCAGCAGGTGGTGGGTGTCGCGGCCGAGGGCAATGTGGTCAGCGGCGCCGCCATCGCCACCCGCGCTGTCTGACCAAAATTCCTAGCGCCGGCGAGCGCGGGCAGCGCTGCCGCCGCCGCCGCCACCCGAGCCGCCCACGCATTCCAGCGGAGACCGAGCACCAAGCTGATTTCCTCTGTTTTGCCGCTTAATGGTGCGATCCGACAAGATCGGCCAAAAGCGGAGGCGCTATTGGAGCTTTCGTGACTACCGCCAGCTGGTGATACAGTATTCCCCGGCTTACCTGGACTTCCGTGTGGGCATAAACCTTCCAGAGATAGTGCAAGGGTGCAATGGAGATTTGCTGTCCCATCTACGTGCGTACTGAGTTAAGGTCGAAGTGGCGGGAAAGTGTCGCGTCTTGCGGGAAGCAATCACATGCAGTGTTGCTCTGCGAGAATGGGCAAACTCCATGATGCTGCATTCTCAACTAAAGATCAGACTAACCCAGTACATTTTGCATTTATGTGAATCCTGTGGGAACTTTCCAACCTCGCAGTCTTTATTGGTCCCACCTTTCCAGCTAAGCCGGGGATTACAGTAGTACCATCGCTTGGGTCAATCGTGCCAACTTCAGCCGTATCTTTGTCAGACGAGGCGGTCCGGCGTCAGCGCTAGACGCGCGTGGCTTCGGATCGTTCACAATCGCTTTTGCGCCGCGGACGTCGAGTGGATCGGCCGGGAGCGGCAGGAGCGAGCGACAGCAGAGCAGAGCAGAGCAGCGAGCGAAGCATGGGCGGCACCGAGTCCAACGAGGTGCCCAAGGACGACGCGCGGCGGCAGCACCCCATGGTGATCCGCAGCCCGCCGGCCCAGCCGCCCGCGCAGCAGGACAAGAAGCCCGCGGCCGCCACGGCGCAGCCGCGCGTGACGACGGCGGCGGACGGCGTCCAGACCGTCGTCTCCACGGCCAGGGACGGCACCATGACGGCGGTCACGACCAGCGCCGACGGCTGCACCGTCACCACGGTGGTCACCAGGCCCGACGGCTCGAGCGAGACGACCACCGAGACCGTCATCACGACGGAGACCCAGGCGGAGACCCAGCAGCAGCAGGGCGTGAGCCCCACGGCGGCGGCGGCCGCCCGCGCCGTGGCGGACTTCGAGAGCGTGAGCGAGGAGAAGCGCACCGCGCAGAGCCTCGCGGAGCTCGCGTGGCACGCGTGGAGCGCGGGTGCCACGGCGGCGGCCATGGGCGTGAAGGAGGCGACGGCCGAGACGATGCGCAAGCTCAGCGACAACTCGGGCGTGCTCTTCACCAGCACCGTCGTGTCGCCCCAGGCTGGGGCGAAAGGCGCCATGACTGGCCTGGAGGCGGGCGGGGAGAGGAAGAAGGAGGATTTCAAGAAGTGGCTGCCGGACTTCTTGACGTATGTGACGAGCCACGGTCGCCGCTTCGAGTCAGTGACCGCGGTGGAGCTATTCATTCTTGCGCGTGCGTTTTGCCGTTTTCGTCTGTTGAAAATCGAGGTGGACCAAGAAAAAGAAAAACAAAAAAGTGTGACGGAGCGTGCGCTGGCCCTCGCAGCGCGTCGCTCCAAGGAGCGCAAAATCGCGTGGGAGATCTCCCGCGCGTTTACACTGTACTACCCTGAGTTTCCGATCCATCGCCGCGGTTTGCGCTTCAGCAAGACCAATGCCGTGCTCATGGACGAGGCTCAAGTTGAAAGCGAGTCGTCGTTTGAGTTCATCTCGCTTAATCGTCGTCTGTCAAAGTGGCTGCACAAGGTCATCGTGATCTCACTGCTACGTCACCCAGCCGAGGATTGCACTCGGGCTCAAAATGTTATTGTGTTGCATGACGGTGAGGTCGTGCGCAGTGGTTCGTGGAATGAAATCATTAAGTACGTGCAAGAGTTAGATGTTCAATGTCCGCCACAGAAAGATGTGGCTACGTGTCTAAGTGACAAGAAGGCGACGGCTGCGCTGTTTGACCAGCGCAACTCAACGACGAAGTCAACGACGATGTTTAGACTGGCCGATGAGGTTGTGTTCCTCTCTGGATCGCCCATTGTCGAAACCTCGACCGAAAATGACAGTTGTCTTATTAATGTCGGCAGTTTTGGCAAGGTGCAAGCTGTGGCCAAGCGTGAATATTCGGATAAACCTGAAATGGGAGCATTTATATATGAGTTCAATGATGGCAGCACCTCCGAAAGTGACGAAAGCGACGACGAAGGAGGGTTCGATGCAGGAGAATGGCTGATGTCTTGGTTCCAGCAGCGAACGCACAGCCCACCACTAACCACCAAGGCTGCTGCGCGCAAACTCGTTAGCAACTGGACGGCACAGAAACAGCAAAAGAATGCCGTGTCGGGTGCGAGGGTGAAGACGGAGGTGTTCCGCTCGGAGGAAGCCGACGGCAGCATCGTGACCAAGACGGTGCGCACGACCACGCGCACGGAGACGTCCCCCGCCGGTGAGCTCGTGACGACGATCGAGGTGGAGACGACGACGGAGACGGAGACGAAGGGCGGCGCCAAGAGCACGACGGTGGAGACGGAGACCACGATGGAGACCGCCACCGAGACGGCTGCGACGACGTCGAGCATCGCTTCGACCGCCGGCATGACGGCGATCAGCTTGACCGAGGAGGCTGGCGCTGCGCCTGGCGAGACGGTGAAGACGGAGGTGTTCCGCTCGGAGGAAGCCGACGGCAGCATCGTGACCAAGACGGTGCGCACGACCACGCGCAGGGAGACGTCCCCCGCCGGTGAGCTCGTGACGACGATCGAGGTGGAGACGACGACGGAGACGGAGACGAAGGGCGGCGCCAAGAGCGCGACGGTGGAGACGGAGACCACGACGGAGACCGCCACCGAGACGGCTGCGACGACGTCGAGCATCGCTTCGACCGCCGGCATGACGGCGATCAGCTCGACCGAGGAGGCTGGCGCTGCGCCCGGCGAGACGGTGAAGACGGAGGTGTTCCGCTCGGAGGAAGCCGACGGCAGCATCGTGACCAAGACGGTGCGCACGACCACGCGCACGGAGACGTCCCCCGCCGGTGAGCTCGTGACGACGATCGAGGTGGAGACGACGACGGAGACGGAGACGAAGGGCGGCGCCAAGAGCACGACGGTGGAGACGGAGACCACGACGGAGACCGCCACCGAGACGGCTGCGACGACGTCGAGCATCGCTTCGACCGCCGGCATGACGGCGATCAGCTCGACCGAGGAGGCTGGCGCTGCGCCCGGCGAGACGGTGAAGACGGAGGTGTTCCGCTCGGAGGAAGCCGACGGCAGCATCGTGACCAAGACGGTGCGCACGACCACGCGCACGGAGACGTCCCCCGCCGGTGAGCTCGTGACGACGATCGAGGTGGAGACGACGACGGAGACGGAGACGAAGGGCGGCGCCAAGAGCACGACGGTGGAGACGGAGACCACGACGGAGACCGCCACCGAGACGGCTGCGACGACGTCGAGCATCGCTTCGACCGCCGGCATGACGGCGATCAGCTCGACCGAGGAGGCTGGCGCTGCGCCCGGCGAGACGGTGAAGACGGAGGTGTTCCGCTCGGAGGAAGCCGACGGCAGCATCGTGGCCAAGACGGTGCGCACGACCACGCGCACGGAGACGTCCCCCGCCGGTGAGCTCGTGACGACGATCGAGGTGGAGACGACGACGGAGACGGAGACGAAGGGCGGCGCCAAGAGCACGACGGTGGAGACGGAGACCACGACGGAGACCGCCACCGAGACGGCTGCGACGACGTCGAGCATCGCTTCGACCGCCGGCATGACGGCGATCAGCTCGACCGAGGAGGCTGGCGCTGCGCCCGGCGAGACGGTGAAGACGGAGGTGTTCCGCTCGGAGGAAGCCGACGGCAGCATCGTGACCAAGACGGTGCGCACGACCACGCGCACGGAGACGTCCCCCGCCGGTGAGCTCGTGACGACGATCGAGGTGGAGACGACGACGGAGACGGAGACGAAGGGCGGCGCCAAGAGCACGACGGTGGAGACGGAGACCACGACGGAGACCGCCACCGAGACGGCTGCGACGACGTCGAGCATCGCTTCGACCGCCGGCATGACGGCGATCAGCTCGACCGAGGAGGCTGGCGCTGCGCCCGGCGAGACGGTGAAGACGGAGGTGTTCCGCTCGGAGGAAGCCGACGGCAGCATCGTGACCAAGACGGTGCGCACGACCACGCGCACGGAGACGTCCCCCGCCGGTGAGCTCGTGACGACGATCGAGGTGGAGACGACGACGGAGACGGAGACGAAGGGCGGCGCCAAGAGCACGACGGTGGAGACGGAGACCACGACGGAGACCGCCACCGAGACGGCTGCGACGACGTCGAGCATCGCTTCGACCGCCGGCATGACGGCGATCAGCTCGACCGAGGAGGCTGGCGCTGCGCCCGGCGAGACGGTGAAGACGGAGGTGTTCCGCTCGGAGGAAGCCGACGGCAGCATCGTGACCAAGACGGTGCGCACGACCACGCGCACGGAGACGTCCCCCGCCGGTGAGCTCGTGACGACGATCGAGGTGGAGACGACGACGGAGACGGAGACGAAGGGCGGCGCCAAGAGCACGACGGTGGAGACGGAGACCACGACGGAGACCGCCACCGAGACGGCTGCGACGACGTCGAGCATCGCTTCGACCGCCGGCATGACGGCGATCAGCTCGACCGAGGAGGCTGGCGCTGCGCCCGGCGAGACGGTGAAGACGGAGGTGTTCCGCTCGGAGGAAGCCGACGGCAGCATCGTGACCAAGACGGTGCGCACGACCACGCGCACGGAGACGTTCCCCGCTGGTGAGCTCGTGACGACGATCGAGGTGGAGACGACGACGGAGACGAAGACGAAGGGCGGCGCCAAGAGCACGACGGTGGAGACGGAGACCACGACGGAGACCGCCACCGAGACGGCTGCGACGACGTCGAGCATCGCTTCGACCGCCGGCATGACGGCGATCAGCTCGACCGAGGAGGCTGGCGCTGCGCCCGGCGAGACGGTGAAGACGGAGGTGTTCCGCTCGGAGGAAGCCGACGGCAGCATCGTGACCAAGACGGTGCGCACGACCACGCGCACGGAGACGTCCCCCGCCGGTGAGCTCGTGACGACGATCGAGGTGGAGACGACGACGGAGACGGAGACGAAGGGCGGCGCCAAGAGCACGACGGTGGAGACGGAGACCACGACGGAGACCGCCACCGAGACGGCTGCGACGACGTCGAGCATCGCTTCGACCGCCGGCATGACGGCGATCAGCTCGACCGAGGAGGCTGGCGCTGCGTCCGGCGAGACGGTGAAGACGGAGGTGTTCCGCTCGGAGGAAGCCGACGGCAGCATCGTGACCAAGACGGTGCGCACGACCACGCGCACGGAGACGTCCCCCGCCGGTGAGCTCGTGACGACGATCGAGGTGGAGACGACGACGGAGGAGACGAAGGGCGGCGCCAAGAGCACGACGGTGGAGACGGAGACCACGACGGAGACCGCCACCGAGACGGCTGCGACGACGTCGAGCATCGCTTCGACCGCCGGCATGACGGCGATCAGCTCGACCGAGGAGGCTGGCGCTGCGCCCGGCGAGACGGTGAAGACGGAGGTGTTCCGCTCGGAGGAAGCCGACGGCAGCATCGTGACCAAGACGGTGCGCACGACCACGCGCACGGAGACGTTCCCCGCTGGTGAGCTCGTGACGACGATCGAGGTGGAGACGACGACGGAGACGGAGACGAAGGGCGGCGCCAAGAGCACGACGGTGGAGACGGAGACCACGACGGAGACCGCCACCGAGACGGCTGCGACGACGTCGAGCATCGCTTCGACCGCCGGCATGACGGCGATCAGCTCGACCGAGGAGGCTGGCGCTGCGCCCGGCGAGACGGTGAAGACGGAGGTGTTCCGCTCGGAGGAAGCCGACGGCAGCATCGTGACCAAGACGGTGCGCACGACCACGCGCACGGAGACGTCCCCCGCCGGTGAGCTCGTGACGACGATCGAGGTGGAGACGACGACGGAGACGGAGACGAAGGGCGGCGCCAAGAGCACGACGGTGGAGACGGAGACCACGACGGAGACCGCCACCGAGACGGCTGCGACGACGTCGAGCATCGCTTCGACCGCCGGCATGACGGCGATCAGCTCGACCGAGGAGGCTGGCGCTGCGCCCGGCGAGACGGTGAAGACGGAGGTGTTCCGCTCGGAGGAAGCCGACGGCAGCATCGTGACCAAGACGGTGCGCACGACCACGCGCACGGAGACGTCCCCCGCCGGTGAGCTCGTGACGACGATCGAGGTGGAGACGACGACGGAGACGGAGACGAAGGGCGGCGCCAAGAGCACGACGGTGGAGACGGAGACCACGACGGAGACCGCCACCGAGACGGCTGCGACGACGTCGAGCATCGCTTCGACCGCCGGCATGACGGCGATCAGCTCGACCGAGGAGGCTGGCGCTGCGCCCGGCGAGACGGTGAAGACGGAGGTGTTCCGCTCGGAGGAAGCCGACGGCAGCATCGTGACCAAGACGGTGCGCACGACCACGCGCACGGAGACGTCCCCCGCCGGTGAGCTCGTGACGACGATCGAGGTGGAGACGACGACGGAGACGGAGACGAAGGGCGGCGCCAAGAGCACGACGGTGGAGACGGAGACCACGACGGAGACCGCCACCGAGACGGCTGCGACGACGTCGAGCATCGCTTCGACCGCCGGCATGACGGCGATCAGCTCGACCGAGGAGGCTGGCGCTGCGCCCGGCGAGACGGTGAAGACGGAGGTGTTCCGCTCGGAGGAAGCCGACGGCAGCATCGTGACCAAGACGGTGCGCACGACCACGCGCACGGAGACGTCCCCCGCCGGTGAGCTCGTGACGACGATCGAGGTGGAGACGACGACGGAGACGGAGACGAAGGGCGGCGCCAAGAGCACGACGGTGGAGACGGAGACCACGACGGAGACCGCCACCGAGACGGCTGCGACGACGTCGAGCATCGCTTCGACCGCCGGCATGACGGCGATCAGCTCGACCGAGGAGGCTGGCGCTGCGCCCGGCGAGACGGTGAAGACGGAGGTGTTCCGCTCGGAGGAAGCCGACGGCAGCATCGTGACCAAGACGGTGCGCACGACCACGCGCACGGAGACGTCCCCCGCCGGTGAGCTCGTGACGACGATCGAGGTGGAGACGACGACGGAGACGGAGACGAAGGGCGGCGCCAAGAGCACGACGGTGGAGACGGAGACCACGACGGAGACCGCCACCGAGACGGCTGCGACGACGTCGAGCATCGCTTCGACCGCCGGCATGACGGCGATCAGCTCGACCGAGGAGGCTGGCGCTGCGCCCGGCGAGACGGTGAAGACGGAGGTGTTCCGCTCGGAGGAAGCCGACGGCAGCATCGGGACCAAGACGGTGCGCACGACCACGCGCACGGAGACGTCCCCCGCCGGTGAGCTCGTGACGACGACCGAGGTGGAGACGACGACGGAGACTGAAATTCCTGTCGTGGATGAGCCGAAGACTGAAGAAAAGACTGGTGAGGATGAGCCTAATTGGTTCATGTCGTTGTTTACTTCTGGAAAGCCAAAAGAAGCTGAAAAGACGAAACAAGGTGCTGCAGATCCAGTGCAATCTCCTCGTATCCAAAAGGAAGTATCAAGTGCGACTGTAAAGAAAACTGTACAAGCAAAGCCTGTTCTCACGAAGCAAATTTCAACGACAGCACTCAAAACGACTGATGAAACGTCATCCGCTATTCCCACCGAAAAAACAAACAACCAGCTCAACACGACCAAGCTCGTCAAAGAGATCCTGGAGGAGACCGTGGAGGAGACCGAGGTGACGGAAGGCAAGAAGCCCAAGTCGAAGAAGCACCGCAAGCCGAAGCGCAAGCCGAGTGCGGGCACGACCGAGGAGGAGACCACGGAGGTGACGGAAGTGACCACCGAGACGGTCGAAGTGACCGAGGAAGTGCCGACCACCACGGAGGAGACCACGGAGGTGACGGAAGTGACCACCGAGACGGTCGAAGTGACCGACGTCAAGCCCGAGGAGACGACGGAAGTGACGGAGGTGACGGAAGTGACCACTGAGACGACCGAGGAGGTGCCGTCCACGAGCGAGGTGACGGTCGAGACGACCGAGACGACCGAGATCGTGGAGGAGACCGTGGAGGAGACCGAGGTGACGGAGGGCAAGAAGCCCAAGTCGAAGAAGCACCGCAAGCCGAAGCGCAAGCCGACTGCGGGCACGACCGAGGAGGAGACCACGGAGGTGACGGAAGTGACCACCGAGACGGTCGAAGTGACCGACGTCAAGCCCGAGGAGACGACGGAAGTGACGGAGGTGACGGAAGTGACCACTGAGACGACCGAGGAGGTGCCGTCCACGAGCGAGGTGACGGTCGAGACGACCGAGACGACCGAGATCGTGGAGGAGACCGTGGAGGAGACCGAGGTGACGGAGGACAAGAAGCCCAAGTCGAAGAAGCACCGCAAGCCGAAGCGCAAGCCGACTGCGGGCACGACCGAGGAGGAGACCACGGAGGTGACGGAAGTGACCACCGAGACGGTCGAAGTGACCGACGTCAAGCCCGAGGAGACGACGGAAGTGACGGAGGTGACGGAAGTGACCACTGAGACGACCGAGGAGGTGCCGTCCACGAGCGAGGTGACGGTCGAGACGACCGAGACGACCGAGATCGTGGAGGAGACCGTGGAGGAGACCGAGGTGACGGAGGGCAAGAAGCCCAAGTCGAAGAAGCACCGCAAGCCGAAGCGCAAGCCGACTGCGGGCACGACCGAGGAGGAGACCACGGAGGTGACGGAAGTGACCACCGAGACGGTCGAAGTGACCGACGTCAAGCCCGAGGAGACGACGGAAGTGACGGAGGTGACGGAAGTGACCACTGAGACGACCGAGGAGGTGCCGTCCACGAGCGAGGTGACGGTCGAGACGACCGAGACGACCGAGATCGTGGAGGAGACCATGGAGGAGACCTTGGTGACGGAGGGCAAGAAGCCCAAGTCGAAGAAGCACCGCAAGCCGAAGCGCAAGCCGACTGCGGGCACGACCGAGGAGGAGACCACGGAGGTGACGGAAGTGACCACCGAGACGGTCGAAGTGACCGACGTCAAGCCCGAGGAGACGACGGAAGTGACGGAGGTGACGGAAGTGACCACTGAGACGACCGAGGAGGTGCCGTCCACGAGCGAGGTGACGGTCGAGACGACCGAGACGACCGAGATCGTGGAGGAGACCGTGGAGGAGACCGAGGTGACGGAGGGCAAGAAGCCCAAGTCGAAGAAGCACCGCAAGCCGAAGCGCAAGCCGACTGCGGGCACGACCGAGGAGGAGACCACGGAGGTGACGGAAGTGACCACCGAGACGGTCGAAGTGACCGACGTCAAGCCCGAGGAGACGACGGAAGTGACGGAGGTGACGGAAGTGACCACTGAGACGACCGAGGAGGTGCCGTCCACGAGCGAGGTGACGGTCGAGACGACCGAGACGACCGAGATCGTGGAGGAGACCGTGGAGGAGACCGAGGTGACGGAGGGCAAGAAGCCCAAGTCGAAGAAGCACCGCAAGCCGAAGCGCAAGCCGACTGCGGGCACGACCGAGGAGGAGACCACGGAGGTGACGGAAGTGACCACCGAGACGGTCGAAGTGACCGACGTCAAGCCCGAGGAGACGACGGAAGTGACGGAGGTGACGGAAGTGACCACTGAGACGACCGAGGAGGTGCCGTCCACGAGCGAGGTGACGGTCGAGACGACCGAGACGACCGAGATCGTGGAGGAGACCGTGGAGGAGACCGAGGTGACGGAGGACAAGAAGCCCAAGTCGAAGAAGCACCGCAAGCCGAAGCGCAAGCCGACTGCGGGCACGACCGAGGAGGAGACCACGGAGGTGACGGAAGTGACCACCGAGACGGTCGAAGTGACCGACGTCAAGCCCGAGGAGACGACGGAAGTGACGGAGGTGACGGAAGTGACCACTGAGACGACCGAGGAGGTGCCGTCCACGAGCGAGGTGACGGTCGAGACGACCGAGACGACCGAGATCGTGGAGGAGACCGTGGAGGAGACCGAGGTGACGGAGGGCAAGAAGCCCAAGTCGAAGAAGCACCGCAAGCCGAAGCGCAAGCCGACTGCGGGCACGACCGAGGAGGAGACCACGGAGGTGACGGAAGTGACCACCGAGACGGTCGAAGTGACCGACGTCAAGCCCGAGGAGACGACGGAAGTGACGGAGGTGACGGAAGTGACCACTGAGACGACCGAGGAGGTGCCGTCCACGAGCGAGGTGACGGTCGAGACGACCGAGACGACCGAGATCGTGGAGGAGACCGTGGAGGAGACCGAGGTGACGGAGGGCAAGAAGCCCAAGTCGAAGAAGCACCGCAAGCCGAAGCGCAAGCCGACTGCGGGCACGACCGAGGAGGAGACCACGGAGGTGACGGAAGTGACCACCGAGACGGTCGAAGTGACCGACGTCAAGCCCGAGGAGACGACGGAAGTGACGGAGGTGACGGAAGTGACCACTGAGACGACCGAGGAGGTGCCGTCCACGAGCGAGGTGACGGTCGAGACGACCGAGACGACCGAGATCGTGGAGGAGACCGTGGAGGAGACCGAGGTGACGGAGGGCAAGAAGCCCAAGTCGAAGAAGCACCGCAAGCCGAAGCGCAAGCCGACTGCGGGCACGACCGAGGAGGAGACCACGGAGGTGACGGAAGTGACCACCGAGACGGTCGAAGTGACCGACGTCAAGCCCGAGGAGACGACGGAAGTGACGGAGGTGACGGAAGTGACCACTGAGACGACCGAGGAGGTGCCGTCCACGAGCGAGGTGACGGTCGAGACGACCGAGACGACCGAGATCGTGGAGGAGACCGTGGAGGAGACCGAGGTGACGGAGGGCAAGAAGCCCAAGTCGAAGAAGCACCGCAAGCCGAAGCGCAAGCCGACTGCGGGCACGACCGAGGAGGAGACCACGGAGGTGACGGAAGTGACCACCGAGACGGTCGAAGTGACCGACGTCAAGCCCGAGGAGACGACGGAAGTGACGGAGGTGACGGAAGTGACCACTGAGACGACCGAGGAGGTGCCGTCCACGAGCGAGGTGACGGTCGAGACGACCGAGACGACCGAGATCGTGGAGGAGACCGTGGAGGAGACCGAGGTGACGGAGGACAAGAAGCCCAAGTCGAAGAAGCACCGCAAGCCGAAGCGCAAGCCGACTGCGGGCACGACCGAGGAGGAGACCACGGAGGTGACGGAAGTGACCACCGAGACGGTCGAAGTGACCGACGTCAAGCCCGAGGAGACGACGGAAGTGACGGAGGTGACGGAAGTGACCACTGAGACGACCGAGGAGGTGCCGTCCACGAGCGAGGTGACGGTCGAGACGACCGAGACGACCGAGATCGTGGAGGAGACCGTGGAGGAGACCGAGGTGACGGAGGGCAAGAAGCCCAAGTCGAAGAAGCACCGCAAGCCGAAGCGCAAGCCGACTGCGGGCACGACCGAGGAGGAGACCACGGAGGTGACGGAAGTGACCACCGAGACGGTCGAAGTGACCGAGGAAGTGCCGACCACCACGGAGGAGACCACGGAGGTGACGGAAGTGACCACCGAGACGGTCGAAGTGACCGACGTCAAGCCGGAGGAGACGACGGAAGTGACGGAGGTGACGGAAGTGACCACTGAGACGACCGAGGAGGTGCCGTCCACGAGCGAGGTGACGGTCGAGACGACCGAGACGACCGAGATCGTGGAGGAGACCGTGAAGGAGACCGAGGTGACGGAGGGCAAGAAGCCCAAGTCGAAGAAGCACCGCAAGCCGAAGCGCAAGCCGACTGCGGGCACGACCGAGGAGGAGACCACGGAGGTGACGGAAGTGACCACCGAGACGGTCGAAGTGACCGACGTCAAGCCCGAGGAGACGACGGAAGTGACGGAGGTGACGGAAGTGACCACTGAGACGACCGAGGAGGTGCCGTCCACGAGCGAGGTGACGGTCGAGACGACCAAGACGACCGAGATCGTCGAGGAGACCGTGGAGGAGACCGAGGTGACGGAGGGCAAGAAGCCCAAGTCGAAGAAGCACCGCAAGCCGAAGCGCAAGCCGACTGCGGGCACGACCGAGGAGGAGACCACGGAGGTGACGGAAGTGACCACCGAGACGGTCGAAGTGACCGAGGAAGTGCCGACCACCACGGAGGAGACCACGGAGGTGACGGAAGTGACCACCGAGACGGTCGAAGTGACCGACGTCAAGCCGGAGGAGACGACGGAAGTGACGGAGGTGACGGAAGTGACCACTGAGACGACCGAGGAGGTGCCGTCCACGAGCGAGGTGACGGTCGAGACGACCGAGACGACCGAGATCGTGGAGGAGACCGTGAAGGAGACCGAGGTGACGGAGGGCAAGAAGCCCAAGTCGAAGAAGCACCGCAAGCCGAAGCGCAAGCCGACTGCGGGCACGACCGAGGAGGAGACCACGGAGGTGACGGAAGTGACCACCGAGACGGTCGAAGTGACCGACGTCAAGCCCGAGGAGACGACGGAAGTGACGGAGGTGACGGAAGTGACCACTGAGACGACCGAGGAGGTGCCGTCCACGAGCGAGGTGACGGTCGAGACGACCAAGACGACCGAGATCGTGGAGGAGACCGTGGAGGAGACCGAGGTGACGGAGGGCAAGAAGCCCAAGTCGAAGAAGCACCGCAAGCCGAAGCGCAAGCCGACTGCGGGCACGACCGAGGAGGAGACCACGGAGGTGACGGAAGTGACCACCGAGACGGTCGAAGTGACCGAGGAAGTGCCGACCACCACGGAGGAGACCACGGAGGTGACGGAAGTGACCACCGAGACGGTCGAAGTGACCGACGTCAAGCCGGAGGAGACGACGGAAGTGACGGAGGTGACGGAAGTGACCACTGAGACGACCGAGGAGGTGCCGTCCACGAGCGAGGTGACGGTCGAGACGACCGAGACGACCGAGATCGTGGAGGAGACCGTGGAGGAGACCGAGGTGACGGAGGGCAAGAAGCCCAAGTCGAAGAAGCACCGCAAGCCGAAGCGCAAGCCGACTGCGGGCACGACCGAGGAGGAGACCACGGAGGTGACGGAAGTGACCACCGAGACGGTCGAAGTGACCGACGTCAAGCCCGAGGAGACGACGGAAGTGACGGAGGTGACGGAAGTGACCACTGAGACGACCGAGGAGGTGCCGTCCACGAGCGAGGTGACGGTCGAGACGACCGAGACGACCGAGATCGTGGAGGAGACCGTGGAGGAGACCGAGGTGACGGAGGACAAGAAGCCCAAGTCGAAGAAGCACCGCAAGCCGAAGCGCAAGCCGACTGCGGGCACGACCGAGGAGGAGACCACGGAGGTGACGGAAGTGACCACCGAGACGGTCGAAGTGACCGACGTCAAGCCCGAGGAGACGACGGAAGTGACGGAGGTGACGGAAGTGACCACTGAGACGACCGAGGAGGTGCCGTCCACGAGCGAGGTGACGGTCGAGACGACCAAGACGACCGAGATCGTGGAGGAGACCGTGGAGGAGACCGAGGTGACGGAGGGCAAGAAGCCCAAGTCGAAGAAGCACCGCAAGCCGAAGCGCAAGCCGACTGCGGGCACGACCGAGGAGGAGACCACGGAGGTGACGGAAGTGACCACCGAGACGGTCGAAGTGACCGAGGAAGTGCCGACCACCACGGAGGAGACCACGGAGGTGACGGAAGTGACCACCGAGACGGTCGAAGTGACCGACGTCAAGCCGGAGGAGACGACGGAAGTGACGGAGGTGACGGAAGTGACCACTGAGACGACCGAGGAGGTGCCGTCCACGAGCGAGGTGACGGTCGAGACGACCGAGACGACCGAGATCGTGGAGGAGACCGTGAAGGAGACCGAGGTGACGGAGGGCAAGAAGCCCAAGTCGAAGAAGCACCGCAAGCCGAAGCGCAAGCCGACTGCGGGCACGACCGAGGAGGAGACCACGGAGGTGACGGAAGTGACCACCGAGACGGTCGAAGTGACCGACGTCAAGCCCGAGGAGACGACGGAAGTGACGGAGGTGACGGAAGTGACCACTGAGACGACCGAGGAGGTGCCGTCCACGAGCGAGGTGACGGTCGAGACGACCGAGACGACCGAGATCGTGGAGGAGACCGTGGAGGAGACCGAGGTGACGGAGGACAAGAAGCCCAAGTCGAAGAAGCACCGCAAGCCGAAGCGCAAGCCGACTGCGGGCACGACCGAGGAGGAGACCACGGAGGTGACGGAAGTGACCACCGAGACGGTCGAAGTGACCGACGTCAAGCCCGAGGAGACGACGGAAGTGACGGAGGTGACGGAAGTGACCACTGAGACGACCGAGGAGGTGCCGTCCACGAGCGAGGTGACGGTCGAGACGACCAAGACGACCGAGATCGTGGAGGAGACCGTGGAGGAGACCGAGGTGACGGAGGGCAAGAAGCCCAAGTCGAAGAAGCACCGCAAGCCGAAGCGCAAGCCGACTGCGGGCACGACCGAGGAGGAGACCACGGAGGTGACGGAAGTGACCACCGAGACGGTCGAAGTGACCGAGGAAGTGCCGACCACCACGGAGGAGACCACGGAGGTGACGGAAGTGACCACCGAGACGGTCGAAGTGACCGACGTCAAGCCGGAGGAGACGACGGAAGTGACGGAGGTGACGGAAGTGACCACTGAGACGACCGAGGAGGTGCCGTCCACGAGCGAGGTGACGGTCGAGACGACCGAGACGACCGAGATCGTGGAGGAGACCGTGAAGGAGACCGAGGTGACGGAGGGCAAGAAGCCCAAGTCGAAGAAGCACCGCAAGCCGAAGCGCAAGCCGACTGCGGGCACGACCGAGGAGGAGACCACGGAGGTGACGGAAGTGACCACCGAGACGGTCGAAGTGACCGACGTCAAGCCCGAGGAGACGACGGAAGTGACGGAGGTGACGGAAGTGACCACTGAGACGACCGAGGAGGTGCCGTCCACGAGCGAGGTGACGGTCGAGACGACCAAGACGACCGAGATCGTGGAGGAGACCGTGGAGGAGACCGAGGTGACGGAGGGCAAGAAGCCCAAGTCGAAGAAGCACCGCAAGCCGAAGCGCAAGCCGACTGCGGGCACGACCGAGGAGGAGACCACGGAGGTGACGGAAGTGACCACCGAGACGGTCGAAGTGACCGAGGAAGTGCCGACCACCACGGAGGAGACCACGGAGGTGACGGAAGTGACCACCGAGACGGTCGAAGTGACCGACGTCAAGCCGGAGGAGACGACGGAAGTGACGGAGGTGACGGAAGTGACCACTGAGACGACCGAGGAGGTGCCGTCCACGAGCGAGGTGACGGTCGAGACGACCGAGACGACCGAGATCGTGGAGGAGACCGTGGAGGAGACCGAGGTGACGGAGGGCAAGAAGCCCAAGTCGAAGAAGCACCGCAAGCCGAAGCGCAAGCCGACTGCGGGCACGACCGAGGAGGAGACCACGGAGGTGACGGAAGTGACCACCGAGACGGTCGAAGTGACCGACGTCAAGCCCGAGGAGACGACGGAAGTGACGGAGGTGACGGAAGTGACCACTGAGACGACCGAGGAGGTGCCGTCCACGAGCGAGGTGACGGTCGAGACGACCGAGACGACCGAGATCGTGGAGGAGACCGTGGAGGAGACCGAGGTGACGGAGGACAAGAAGCCCAAGTCGAAGAAGCACCGCAAGCCGAAGCGCAAGCCGACTGCGGGCACGACCGAGGAGGAGACCACGGAGGTGACGGAAGTGACCACCGAGACGGTCGAAGTGACCGACGTCAAGCCCGAGGAGACGACGGAAGTGACGGAGGTGACGGAAGTGACCACTGAGACGACCGAGGAGGTGCCGTCCACGAGCGAGGTGACGGTCGAGACGACCGAGACGACCGAGATCGTGGAGGAGACCGTGGAGGAGACCGAGGTGACGGAGGGCAAGAAGCCCAAGTCGAAGAAGCACCGCAAGCCGAAGCGCAAGCCGACTGCGGGCACGACCGAGGAGGAGACCACGGAGGTGACGGAAGTGACCACCGAGACGGTCGAAGTGACCGACGTCAAGCCCGAGGAGACGACGGAAGTGACGGAGGTGACGGAAGTGACCACTGAGACGACCGAGGAGGTGCCGTCCACGAGCGAGGTGACGGTCGAGACGACCGAGACGACCGAGATCGTGGAGGAGACCGTGGAGGAGACCGAGGTGACGGAGGGCAAGAAGCCCAAGTCGAAGAAGCACCGCAAGCCGAAGCGCAAGCCGACTGCGGGCACGACCGAGGAGGAGACCACGGAGGTGACGGAAGTGACCACCGAGACGGTCGAAGTGACCGACGTCAAGCCCGAGGAGACGACGGAAGTGACGGAGGTGACGGAAGTGACCACTGAGACGACCGAGGAGGTGCCGTCCACGAGCGAGGTGACGGTCGAGACGACCGAGACGACCGAGATCGTGGAGGAGACCGTGGAGGAGACCGAGGTGACGGAGGGCAAGAAGCCCAAGTCGAAGAAGCACCGCAAGCCGAAGCGCAAGCCGACTGCGGGCACGACCGAGGAGGAGACCACGGAGGTGACGGAAGTGACCACCGAGACGGTCGAAGTGACCGAGGAAGTGCCGACCACCACGGAGGAGACCACGGAGGTGACGGAAGTGACCACCGAGACGGTCGAAGTGACCGACGTCAAGCCCGAGGAGACGACGGAAGTGACGGAGGTGACGGAAGTGACCACTGAGACGACCGAGGAGGTGCCGTCCACGAGCGAGGTGACGGTCGAGACGACCGAGACGACCGAGATCGTGGAGGAGACCGTGGAGGAGACCGAGGTGACGGAGGGCAAGAAGCCCAAGTCGAAGAAGCACCGCAAGCCGAAGCGCAAGCCGACTGCGGGCACGACCGAGGAGGAGACCACGGAGGTGACGGAAGTGACCACCGAGACGGTCGAAGTGACCGAGGAAGTGCCGACCACCACGGAGGAGACCACGGAGGTGACGGAAGTGACCACCGAGACGGTCGAAGTGACCGACGTCAAGCCCGAGGAGACGACGGAAGTGACGGAGGTGACGGAAGTGACCACTGAGACGACCGAGGAGGTGCCGTCCACGAGCGAGGTGACGGTCGAGACGACCGAGACGACCGAGATCGTGGAGGAGACCGTGGAGGAGACCGAGGTGACGGAGGGCAAGAAGCCCAAGTCGAAGAAGCACCGCAAGCCGAAGCGCAAGCCGACTGCGGGCACGACCGAGGAGGAGACCACGGAGGTGACGGAAGTGACCACCGAGACGGTCGAAGTGACCGACGTCAAGCCCGAGGAGACGACGGAAGTGACGGAGGTGACGGAAGTGACCACTGAGACGACCGAGGAGGTGCCGTCCACGAGCGAGGTGACGGTCGAGACGACCGAGACGACCGAGATCGTGGAGGAGACCGTGGAGGAGACCGAGGTGACGGAGGGCAAGAAGCCCAAGTCGAAGAAGCACCGCAAGCCGAAGCGCAAGCCGACTGCGGGCACGACCGAGGAGGAGACCACGGAGGTGACGGAAGTGACCACCGAGACGGTCGAAGTGACCGACGTCAAGCCCGAGGAGACGACGGAAGTGACGGAGGTGACGGAAGTGACCACTGAGACGACCGAGGAGGTGCCGTCCACGAGCGAGGTGACGGTCGAGACGACCGAGACGACCGAGATCGTGGAGGAGACCGTGGAGGAGACCGAGGTGACGGAGGGCAAGAAGCCCAAGTCGAAGAAGCACCGCAAGCCGAAGCGCAAGCCGACTGCGGGCACGACCGAGGAGGAGACCACGGAGGTGACGGAAGTGACCACCGAGACGGTCGAAGTGACCGACGTCAAGCCCGAGGAGACGACGGAAGTGACGGAGGTGACGGAAGTGACCACTGAGACGACCGAGGAGGTGCCGTCCACGAGCGAGGTGACGGTCGAGACGACCGAGACGACCGAGATCGTGGAGGAGACCGTGGAGGAGACCGAGGTGACGGAGGGCAAGAAGCCCAAGTCGAAGAAGCACCGCAAGCCGAAGCGCAAGCCGACTGCGGGCACGACCGAGGAGGAGACCACGGAGGTGACGGAAGTGACCACCGAGACGGTCGAAGTGACCGACGTCAAGCCCGAGGAGACGACGGAAGTGACGGAGGTGACGGAAGTGACCACTGAGACGACCGAGGAGGTGCCGTCCACGAGCGAGGTGACGGTCGAGACGACCGAGACGACCGAGATCGTGGAGGAGACCGTGGAGGAGACCGAGGTGACGGAGGGCAAGAAGCCCAAGTCGAAGAAGCACCGCAAGCCGAAGCGCAAGCCGACTGCGGGCACGACCGAGGAGGAGACCACGGAGGTGACGGAAGTGACCACCGAGACGGTCGAAGTGACCGAGGAAGTGCCGACCACCACGGAGGAGACCACGGAGGTGACGGAAGTGACCACCGAGACGGTCGAAGTGACCGACGTCAAGCCCGAGGAGACGACGGAAGTGACGGAGGTGACGGAAGTGACCACTGAGACGACCGAGGAGGTGCCGTCCACGAGCGAGGTGACGGTCGAGACGACCGAGACGACCGAGATCGTGGAGGAGACCGTGGAGGAGACCGAGGTGACGGAGGGCAAGAAGCCCAAGTCGAAGAAGCACCGCAAGCCGAAGCGCAAGCCGACTGCGGGCACGACCGAGGAGGAGACCACGGAGGTGACGGAAGTGACCACCGAGACGGTCGAAGTGACCGAGGAAGTGCCGACCACCACGGAGGAGACCACGGAGGTGACGGAAGTGACCACCGAGACGGTCGAAGTGACCGACGTCAAGCCCGAGGAGACGACGGAAGTGACGGAGGTGACGGAAGTGACCACTGAGACGACCGAGGAGGTGCCGTCCACGAGCGAGGTGACGGTCGAGACGACCGAGACGACCGAGATCGTGGAGGAGACCGTGGAGGAGACCGAGGTGACGGAGGGCAAGAAGCCCAAGTCGAAGAAGCACCGCAAGCCGAAGCGCAAGCCGACTGCGGGCACGACCGAGGAGGAGACCACGGAGGTGACGGAAGTGACCACCGAGACGGTCGAAGTGACCGACGTCAAGCCCGAGGAGACGACGGAAGTGACGGAGGTGACGGAAGTGACCACTGAGACGACCGAGGAGGTGCCGTCCACGAGCGAGGTGACGGTCGAGACGACCGAGACGACCGAGATCGTGGAGGAGACCGTGGAGGAGACCGAGGTGACGGAGGGCAAGAAGCCCAAGTCGAAGAAGCACCGCAAGCCGAAGCGCAAGCCGACTGCGGGCACGACCGAGGAGGAGACCACGGAGGTGACGGAAGTGACCACCGAGACGGTCGAAGTGACCGACGTCAAGCCCGAGGAGACGACGGAAGTGACGGAGGTGACGGAAGTGACCACTGAGACGACCGAGGAGGTGCCGTCCACGAGCGAGGTGACGGTCGAGACGACCGAGACGACCGAGATCGTGGAGGAGACCGTGGAGGAGACCGAGGTGACGGAGGGCAAGAAGCCCAAGTCGAAGAAGCACCGCAAGCCGAAGCGCAAGCCGACTGCGGGCACGACCGAGGAGGAGACCACGGAGGTGACGGAAGTGACCACCGAGACGGTCGAAGTGACCGAGGAAGTGCCGACCACCACGGAGGAGACCACGGAGGTGACGGAAGTGACCACCGAGACGGTCGAAGTGACCGACGTCAAGCCCGAGGAGACGACGGAAGTGACGGAGGTGACGGAAGTGACCACTGAGACGACCGAGGAGGTGCCGTCCACGAGCGAGGTGACGGTCGAGACGACCGAGACGACCGAGATCGTGGAGGAGACCGTGGAGGAGACCGAGGTGACGGAGGGCAAGAAGCCCAAGTCGAAGAAGCACCGCAAGCCGAAGCGCAAGCCGACTGCGGGCACGACCGAGGAGGAGACCACGGAGGTGACGGAAGTGACCACCGAGACGGTCGAAGTGACCGAGGAAGTGCCGACCACCACGGAGGAGACCACGGAGGTGACGGAAGTGACCACTGAGACGACCGAGGAGGTGCCGTCCACGAGCGAGGTGACGGTCGAGACGACCGAGACGACCGAGATCGTGGAGGAGACCGTGGAGGAGACCGAGGTGACGGAGGGCAAGAAGCCCAAGTCGAAGAAGCACCGCAAGCCGAAGCGCAAGCCGACTGCGGGCACGACCGAGGAGGAGACCACGGAGGTGACGGAAGTGACCACCGAGACGGTCGAAGTGACCGACGTCAAGCCCGAGGAGACGACGGAAGTGACGGAGGTGACGGAAGTGACCACTGAGACGACCGAGGAGGTGCCGTCCACGAGCGAGGTGACGGTCGAGACGACCGAGACGACCGAGATCGTGGAGGAGACCGTGGAGGAGACCGAGGTGACGGAGGGCAAGAAGCCCAAGTCGAAGAAGCACCGCAAGCCGAAGCGCAAGCCGACTGCGGGCACGACCGAGGAGGAGACCACGGAGGTGACGGAAGTGACCACCGAGACGGTCGAAGTGACCGACGTCAAGCCCGAGGAGACGACGGAAGTGACGGAGGTGACGGAAGTGACCACTGAGACGACCGAGGAGGTGCCGTCCACGAGCGAGGTGACGGTCGAGACGACCGAGACGACCGAGATCGTGGAGGAGACCGTGAAGGAGACCGAGGTGACGGAGGGCAAGAAGCCCAAGTCGAAGAAGCACCGCAAGCCGAAGCGCAAGCCGACTGCGGGCACGACCGAGGAGGAGACCACGGAGGTGACGGAAGTGACCACCGAGACGGTCGAAGTGACCGACGTCAAGCCCGAGGAGACGACGGAAGTGACGGAGGTGACGGAAGTGACCACTGAGACGACCGAGGAGGTGCCGTCCACGAGCGAGGTGACGGTCGAGACGACCGAGACGACCGAGATCGTGGAGGAGACCGTGGAGGAGACCGAGGTGACGGAGGGCAAGAAGCCCAAGTCGAAGAAGCACCGAAAGCCGAAGCGCAAGCCGACTGCGGGCACGACCGAGGAGGAGACCACGGAGGTGACGGAAGTGACCACCGAGACGGTCGAAGTGACCGAGGAAGTGCCGACCACCACGGAGGAGACCACGGAGGTGACGGAAGTGACCACCGAGACGGTCGAAGTGACCGACGTCAAGCCCGAGGAGACGACGGAAGTGACGGAGGTGACGGAAGTGACCACTGAGACGACCGAGGAGGTGCCGTCCACGAGCGAGGTGACGGTCGAGACGACCGAGACGACCGAGATCGTGGAGGAGACCGTGGAGGAGACCGAGGTGACGGAGGGCAAGAAGCCCAAGTCGAAGAAGCACCGCAAGCCGAAGCGCAAGCCGACTGCGGGCACGACCGAGGAGGAGACCACGGAGGTGACGGAAGTGACCACCGAGACGGTCGAAGTGACCGACGTCAAGCCCGAGGAGACGACGGAAGTGACGGAGGTGACGGAAGTGACCACTGAGACGACCGAGGAGGTGCCGTCCACGAGCGAGGTGACGGTCGAGACGACCGAGACGACCGAGATCGTGGAGGAGACCGTGAAGGAGACCGAGGTGACGGAGGGCAAGAAGCCCAAGTCGAAGAAGCACCGCAAGCCGAAGCGCAAGCCGACTGCGGGCACGACCGAGGAGGAGACCACGGAGGTGACGGAAGTGACCACCGAGACGGTCGAAGTGACCGACGTCAAGCCCGAGGAGACGACGGAAGTGACGGAGGTGACGGAAGTGACCACTGAGACGACCGAGGAGGTGCCGTCCACGAGCGAGGTGACGGTCGAGACGACCGAGACGACCGAGATCGTGGAGGAGACCGTGGAGGAGACCGAGGTGACGGAGGGCAAGAAGCCCAAGTCGAAGAAGCACCGCAAGCCGAAGCGCAAGCCGACTGCGGGCACGACCGAGGAGGAGACCACGGAGGTGACGGAAGTGACCACCGAGACGGTCGAAGTGACCGAGGAAGTGCCGACCACCACGGAGGAGACCACGGAGGTGACGGAAGTGACCACCGAGACGGTCGAAGTGACCGACGTCAAGCCCGAGGAGACGACGGAAGTGACGGAGGTGACGGAAGTGACCACTGAGACGACCGAGGAGGTGCCGTCCACGAGCGAGGTGACGGTCGAGACGACCGAGACGACCGAGATCGTGGAGGAGACCGTGGAGGAGACCGAGGTGACGGAGGGCAAGAAGCCCAAGTCGAAGAAGCACCGCAAGCCGAAGCGCAAGCCGACTGCGGGCACGACCGAGGAGGAGACCACGGAGGTGACGGAAGTGACCACCGAGACGGTCGAAGTGACCGAGGAAGTGCCGACCACCACGGAGGAGACCACGGAGGTGACGGAAGTGACCACTGAGACGACCGAGGAGGTGCCGTCCACGAGCGAGGTGACGGTCGAGACGACCGAGACGACCGAGATCGTGGAGGAGACCGTGGAGGAGACCGAGGTGACGGAGGGCAAGAAGCCCAAGTCGAAGAAGCACCGCAAGCCGAAGCGCAAGCCGACTGCGGGCACGACCGAGGAGGAGACCACGGAGGTGACGGAAGTGACCACCGAGACGGTCGAAGTGACCGAGGAAGTGCCGACCACCACGGAGGAGACCACGGAGGTGACGGAAGTGACCACCGAGACGGTCGAAGTGACCGAGGAAGTGCCGACCACCACGGAGGAGACCACGGAGGTGACGGAAGTGACCACCGAGACGGTCGAAGTGACTGACGTCAAGCCGGAGGAGACGACGGAAGTGACGGAGGTGACGGAAGTGACCACTGAGACGACCGAGGAGGTGCCGTCCACGAGCGAGGTGACGGTCGAGACGACCGAGACGACCGAGATCGTGGAGGAGACCGTGGAGGAGACCGAGGTGACGGAGGGCAAGAAGCCCAAGTCGAAGAAGCACCGCAAGCCGAAGCGCAAGCCGACTGCGGGCACGACCGAGGAGGAGACCACGGAGGTGACGGAAGTGACCACCGAGACGGTCGAAGTGACCGACGTCAAGCCCGAGGAGACGACGGAAGTGACGGAGGTGACGGAAGTGACCACTGAGACGACCGAGGAGGTGCCGTCCACGAGCGAGGTGACGGTCGAGACGACCGAGACGACCGAGATCGTGGAGGAGACCGTGGAGGAGACCGAGGTGACGGAGGGCAAGAAGCCCAAGTCGAAGAAGCACCGCAAGCCGAAGCGCAAGCCGACTGCGGGCACGACCGAGGAGGAGACCACGGAGGTGACGGAAGTGACCACCGAGACGGTCGAAGTGACCGAGGAAGTGCCGACCACCACGGAGGAGACCACGGAGGTGACGGAAGTGACCACCGAGACGGTCGAAGTGACCGACGTCAAGCCCGAGGAGACGACGGAAGTGACGGAGGTGACGGAAGTGACCACTGAGACGACCGAGGAGGTGCCGTCCACGAGCGAGGTGACGGTCGAGACGACCGAGACGACCGAGATCGTGGAGGAGACCGTGGAGGAGACCGAGGTGACGGAGGGCAAGAAGCCCAAGTCGAAGAAGCACCGCAAGCCGAAGCGCAAGCCGACTGCGGGCACGACCGAGGAGGAGACCACGGAGGTGACGGAAGTGACCACCGAGACGGTCGAAGTGACCGACGTCAAGCCCGAGGAGACGACGGAAGTGACGGAGGTGACGGAAGTGACCACCGAGACGGTCGAAGTGACCGACGTCAAGCCGGAGGAGACGACGGAAGTGACGGAGGTGACGGAAGTGACCACTGAGACGACCGAGGAGGTGCCGTCCACGAGCGAGGTGACGGTCGAGACGACCGAGACGACCGAGATCGTGGAGGAGACCGTGGAGGAGACCGAGGTGACGGAGGGCAAGAAGCCCAAGTCGAAGAAGCACCGCAAGCCGAAGCGCAAGCCGACTGCGGGCACGACCGAGGAGGAGACCACGGAGGTGACGGAAGTGACCACCGAGACGGTCGAAGTGACCGACGTCAAGCCCGAGGAGACGACGGAAGTGACGGAGGTGACGGAAGTGACCACTGAGACGACCGAGGAGGTGCCGTCCACGAGCGAGGTGACGGTCGAGACGACCGAGACGACCGAGATCGTGGAGGAGACCGTGGAGGAGACCGAGGTGACGGAGGGCAAGAAGCCCAAGTCGAAGAAGCACCGCAAGCCGAAGCGCAAGCCGACTGCGGGCACGACCGAGGAGGAGACCACGGAGGTGACGGAAGTGACCACCGAGACGGTCGAAGTGACCGAGGAAGTGCCGACCACCACGGAGGAGACCACGGAGGTGACGGAAGTGACCACCGAGACGGTCGAAGTGACCGACGTCAAGCCCGAGGAGACGACGGAAGTGACGGAGGTGACGGAAGTGACCACTGAGACGACCGAGGAGGTGCCGTCCACGAGCGAGGTGACGGTCGAGACGACCGAGACGACCGAGATCGTGGAGGAGACCGTGGAGGAGACCGAGGTGACGGAGGGCAAGAAGCCCAAGTCGAAGAAGCACCGCAAGCCGAAGCGCAAGCCGACTGCGGGCACGACCGAGGAGGAGACCACGGAGGTGACGGAAGTGACCACCGAGACGGTCGAAGTGACCGACGTCAAGCCCGAGGAGACGACGGAAGTGACGGAGGTGACGGAAGTGACCACCGAGACGGTCGAAGTGACCGACGTCAAGCCGGAGGAGACGACGGAAGTGACGGAGGTGACGGAAGTGACCACTGAGACGACCGAGGAGGTGCCGTCCACGAGCGAGGTGACGGTCGAGACGACCGAGACGACCGAGATCGTGGAGGAGACCGAGGTGACGGAGGGCAAGAAGCCCAAGTCGAAGAAGCACCGCAAGCCGAAGCGCAAGCCGACTGCGGGCACGACCGAGGAGGAGACCACGGAGGTGACGGAAGTGACCACCGAGACGGTCGAAGTGACCGACGTCAAGCCCGAGGAGACGACGGAAGTGACGGAGGTGACGGAAGTGACCACTGAGACGACCGAGGAGGTGCCGTCCACGAGCGAGGTGACGGTCGAGACGACCGAGACGACCGAGATCGTGGAGGAGACCGTGGAGGAGACCGAGGTGACGGAGGGCAAGAAGCCCAAGTCGAAGAAGCACCGCAAGCCGAAGCGCAAGCCGACTGCAGGCACGACCGAGGAGGAGACCACGGAGGTGACGGAAGTGACCACCGAGACGGTCGAAGTGACCGACGTCAAGCCCGAGGAGACGACGGAAGTGACGGAGGTGACGGAAGTGACCACTGAGACGACCGAGGAGGTGCCGTCCACGAGCGAGGTGACGGTCGAGACGACCAAGACGACCGAGATCGTGGAGGAGACCGTGGAGGAGACCGAGGTGACGGAGGGCAAGAAGCCCAAGTCGAAGAAGCACCGCAAGCCGAAGCGCAAGCCGACTGCGGGCACGACCGAGGAGGAGACCACGGAGGTGACGGAAGTGACCACCGAGACGGTCGAAGTGACCGAGGAAGTGCCGACCACCACGGAGGAGACCACGGAGGTGACGGAAGTGACCACCGAGACGGTCGAAGTGACCGACGTCAAGCCCGAGGAGACGACGGAAGTGACGGAGGTGACGGAAGTGACCACTGAGACGACCGAGGAGGTGCCGTCCACGAGCGAGGTGACGGTCGAGACGACCGAGACGACCGAGATCGTGGAGGAGACCGTGGAGGAGACCGAGGTGACGGAGGGCAAGAAGCCCAAGTCGAAGAAGCACCGCAAGCCGAAGCGCAAGCCGACTGCGGGCACGACCGAGGAGGAGACCACGGAGGTGACGGAAGTGACCACCGAGACGGTCGAAGTGACCGACGTCAAGCCCGAGGAGACGACGGAAGTGACGGAGGTGACGGAAGTGACCACCGAGACGGTCGAAGTGACCGACGTCAAGCCGGAGGAGACGACGGAAGTGACGGAGGTGACGGAAGTGACCACTGAGACGACCGAGGAGGTGCCGTCCACGAGCGAGGTGACGGTCGAGACGACCGAGACGACCGAGATCGTGGAGGAGACCGTGGAGGAGACCGAGGTGACGGAGGGCAAGAAGCCCAAGTCGAAGAAGCACCGCAAGCCGAAGCGCAAGCCGACTGCGGGCACGACCGAGGAGGAGACCACGGAGGTGACGGAAGTGACCACCGAGACGGTCGAAGTGACCGACGTCAAGCCCGAGGAGACGACGGAAGTGACGGAGGTGACGGAAGTGACCACTGAGACGACCGAGGAGGTGCCGTCCACGAGCGAGGTGACGGTCGAGACGACCGAGACGACCGAGATCGTGGAGGAGACCGTGGAGGAGACCGAGGTGACGGAGGGCAAGAAGCCCAAGTCGAAGAAGCACCGCAAGCCGAAGCGCAAGCCGACTGCGGGCACGACCGAGGAGGAGACCACGGAGGTGACGGAAGTGACCACCGAGACGGTCGAAGTGACCGAGGAAGTGCCGACCACCACGGAGGAGACCACGGAGGTGACGGAAGTGACCACCGAGACGGTCGAAGTGACCGACGTCAAGCCCGAGGAGACGACGGAAGTGACGGAGGTGACGGAAGTGACCACTGAGACGACCGAGGAGGTGCCGTCCACGAGCGAGGTGACGGTCGAGACGACCGAGACGACCGAGATCGTGGAGGAGACCGTGGAGGAGACCGAGGTGACGGAGGGCAAGAAGCCCAAGTCGAAGAAGCACCGCAAGCCGAAGCGCAAGCCGACTGCGGGCACGACCGAGGAGGAGACCACGGAGGTGACGGAAGTGACCACCGAGACGGTCGAAGTGACCGACGTCAAGCCCGAGGAGACGACGGAAGTGACGGAGGTGACGGAAGTGACCACCGAGACGGTCGAAGTGACCGACGTCAAGCCGGAGGAGACGACGGAAGTGACGGAGGTGACGGAAGTGACCACTGAGACGACCGAGGAGGTGCCGTCCACGAGCGAGGTGACGGTCGAGACGACCGAGACGACCGAGATCGTGGAGGAGACCGAGGTGACGGAGGGCAAGAAGCCCAAGTCGAAGAAGCACCGCAAGCCGAAGCGCAAGCCGACTGCGGGCACGACCGAGGAGGAGACCACGGAGGTGACGGAAGTGACCACCGAGACGGTCGAAGTGACCGACGTCAAGCCCGAGGAGACGACGGAAGTGACGGAGGTGACGGAAGTGACCACTGAGACGACCGAGGAGGTGCCGTCCACGAGCGAGGTGACGGTCGAGACGACCGAGACGACCGAGATCGTGGAGGAGACCGTGGAGGAGACCGAGGTGACGGAGGGCAAGAAGCCCAAGTCGAAGAAGCACCGCAAGCCGAAGCGCAAGCCGACTGCAGGCACGACCGAGGAGGAGACCACGGAGGTGACGGAAGTGACCACCGAGACGGTCGAAGTGACCGACGTCAAGCCCGAGGAGACGACGGAAGTGACGGAGGTGACGGAAGTGACCACTGAGACGACCGAGGAGGTGCCGTCCACGAGCGAGGTGACGGTCGAGACGACCAAGACGACCGAGATCGTGGAGGAGACCGTGGAGGAGACCGAGGTGACGGAGGGCAAGAAGCCCAAGTCGAAGAAGCACCGCAAGCCGAAGCGCAAGCCGACTGCGGGCACGACCGAGGAGGAGACCACGGAGGTGACGGAAGTGACCACCGAGACGGTCGAAGTGACCGAGGAAGTGCCGACCACCACGGAGGAGACCACGGAGGTGACGGAAGTGACCACCGAGACGGTCGAAGTGACCGACGTCAAGCCCGAGGAGACGACGGAAGTGACGGAGGTGACGGAAGTGACCACTGAGACGACCGAGGAGGTGCCGTCCACGAGCGAGGTGACGGTCGAGACGACCGAGACGACCGAGATCGTGGAGGAGACCGAGGTGACGGAGGGCAAGAAGCCCAAGTCGAAGAAGCACCGCAAGCCGAAGCGCAAGCCGACTGCGGGCACGACCGAGGAGGAGACCACGGAGGTGACGGAAGTGACCACCGAGACGGTCGAAGTGACCGACGTCAAGCCCGAGGAGACGACGGAAGTGACGGAGGTGACGGAAGTGACCACTGAGACGACCGAGGAGGTGCCGTCCACGAGCGAGGTGACGGTCGAGACGACCGAGACGACCGAGATCGTGGAGGAGACCGTGGAGGAGACCGAGGTGACGGAGGGCAAGAAGCCCAAGTCGAAGAAGCACCGCAAGCCGAAGCGCAAGCCGGCTGCGGGCACGACCGAGGAGGAGACCACGGAGGTGACGGAAGTGACCACCGAGACGGTCGAAGTGACCGAGGAAGTGCCGACCACCACGGAGGAGACCACGGAGGTGACGGAAGTGACCACCGAGACGGTCGAAGTGACCGACGTCAAGCCGGAGGAGACGACGGAAGTGACGGAGGTGACGGAAGTGACCACTGAGACGACCGAGGAGGTGCCGTCCACGAGCGAGGTGACGGTCGAGACGACCGAGACGACCGAGATCGTGGAGGAGACCGTGGAGGAGACCGAGGTGACGGAGGGCAAGAAGCCCAAGTCGAAGAAGCACCGCAAGCCGAAGCGCAAGCCGGCTGCGGGCACGACCGAGGAGGAGACCACGGAGGTGACGGAAGTGACCACCGAGACGGTCGAAGTGACCGAGGAAGTGCCGACCACCACGGAGGAGACCACGGAGGTGACGGAAGTGACCACCGAGACGGTCGAAGTGACCGACGTCAAGCCCGAGGAGACGACGGAAGTGACGGAGGTGACGGAAGTGACCACTGAGACGACCGAGGAGGTGCCGTCCACGAGCGAGGTGACGGTCGAGACGACCAAGACGACCGAGATCGTGGAGGAGACTGTGGAGGAGACCGAGGTGACGGAGGACAAGAAACCCAAGTCGAAGAAGCACCGCAAGCCGAAGCGCAAGCCGACTGCGGGCACGACCGAGGAGGAGACCACGGAGGTGACGGAAGTGACCACCGAGACGGTCGAAGTGACCGAGGAAGTGCCGACCACCACGGAGGAGACCACGGAGGTGACGGAAGTGACCACCGAGACGGTCGAAGTGACCGACGTCAAGCCCGAGGAGACGACGGAAGTGACGGAGGTGACGGAAGTGACCACTGAGACGACCGAGGAGGTGCCGTCCACGAGCGAGGTGACGGTCGAGACGACCGAGACGACCGAGATCGTGGAGGAGACCGTGGAGGAGACCGAGGTGACGGAGGGCAAGAAGCCCAAGTCGAAGAAGCACCGCAAGCCGAAGCGCAAGCCGACTGCGGGCACGACCGAGGAGGAGACCACGGAGGTGACGGAAGTGACCACCGAGACGGTCGAAGTGACCGAGGAAGTGCCGACCACCACGGAGGAGACCACGGAGGTGACGGAAGTGACCACCGAGACGGTCGAAGTGACCGACGTCAAGCCCGAGGAGACGACGGAAGTGACGGAGGTGACGGAAGTGACCACTGAGACGACCGAGGAGGTGCCGTCCACGAGCGAGGTGACGGTCGAGACGACCGAGACGACCGAGATCGTGGAGGAGACCGTGGAGGAGACCGAGGTGACGGAGGGCAAGAAGCCCAATTCGAAGAAGCACCGCAAGCCGAAGCGCAAGCCGACTGCGGGCACGACCGAGGAGGAGACCACGGAGGTGACGGAAGTGACCACCGAGACGGTCGAAGTGACCGACGTCAAGCCCGAGGAGACGACGGAAGTGACGGAGGTGACGGAAGTGACCACTGAGACGACCGAGGAGGTGCCGTCCACGAGCGAGGTGACGGTCGAGACGACCAAGACGACCGAGATCGTGGAGGAGACTGTGGAGGAGACCGAGGTGACGGAGGACAAGAAACCCAAGTCGAAGAAGCACCGCAAGCCGAAGCGCAAGCCGACTGCGGGCACGACCGAGGAGGAGACCACGGAGGTGACGGAAGTGACCACCGAGACGGTCGAAGTGACCGAGGAAGTGCCGACCACCACGGAGGAGACCACGGAGGTGACGGAAGTGACCACCGAGACGGTCGAAGTGACCGACGTCAAGCCCGAGGAGACGACGGAAGTGACGGAGGTGACGGAAGTGACCACTGAGACGACCGAGGAGGTGCCGTCCACGAGCGAGGTGACGGTCGAGACGACCGAGACGACCGAAATCGTGGAGGAGACCGTGGAGGAGACCGAGGTGACGGAGGGCAAGAAGCCCAAGTCGAAGAAGCACCGCAAGCCGAAGCGCAAGCCGACTGCGGGCACGACCGAGGAGGAGACCACGGAGGTGACGGAAGTGACCACCGAGACGGTCGAAGTGACCGACGTCAAGCCCGAGGAGACGACGGAAGTGACGGAGGTGACGGAAGTGACCACTGAGACGACCGAGGAGGTGCCGTCCACGAGCGAGGTGACGGTCGAGACGACCAAGACGACCGAGATCGTGGAGGAGACTGTGGAGGAGACCGAGGTGACGGAGGACAAGAAACCCAAGTCGAAGAAGCACCGCAAGCCGAAGCGCAAGCCGACTGCGGGCACGACCGAGGAGGAGACCACGGAGGTGACGGAAGTGACCACCGAGATGGTCGAAGTGACCGACGTCAAGCCCGAGGAGACGACGGAAGTGACGGTGGTGACGGAAGTGACCACTGAGACGACCGAGGAGGTGCCGTCCACGAGCGAGGTGACGGTCGAGACGACCGAGACGACCGAGATCGTGGAGGAGACCGTGGAGGAGACCGAGGTGACGGAGGGCAAGAAGCCCAAGTCGAAGAAGCACCGCAAGCCGAAGCGCAAGCCGACTGCGGGCACGACCGAGGAGGAGACCACGGAGGTGACGGAAGTGACCACCGAGACGGTCGAAGTGACCGAGGAAGTGCCGACCACCACGGAGGAGACCACGGAGGTGACGGAAGTGACCACCGAGACGGTCGAAGTGACCGACGTCAAGCCCGAGGAGACGACGGAAGTGACGGAGGTGACGGAAGTGACCACTGAGACGACCGAGGAGGTGCCGTCCACGAGCGAGGTGACGGTCGAGACGACCGAGACGACCGAGATCGTGGAGGAGACCGTGGAGGAGACCGAGGTGACGGAGGGCAAGAAGCCCAAGTCGAAGAAGCACCGCAAGCCGAAGCGCAAGCCGACTGCGGGCACGACCGAGGAGGAGACCACGGAGGTGACGGAAGTGACCACCGAGACGGTCGAAGTGACCGAGGAAGTGCCGACCACCACGGAGGAGACCACGGAGGTGACGGAAGTGACCACCGAGACGGTCGAAGTGACCGACGTCAAGCCCGAGGAGACGACGGAAGTGACGGAGGTGACGGAAGTGACCACTGAGACGACCGAGGAGGTGCCGTCCACGAGCGAGGTGACGGTCGAGACGACCGAGACGACCGAGATCGTGGAGGAGACCGTGGAGGAGACCGAGGTGACGGAGGGCAAGAAGCCCAAGTCGAAGAAGCACCGCAAGCCGAAGCGCAAGCCGACTGCGGGCACGACCGAGGAGGAGACCACGGAGGTGACGGAAGTGACCACCGAGACGGTCGAAGTGACCGAGGAAGTGCCGACCACCACGGAGGAGACCACGGAGGTGACGGAAGTGACCACCGAGACGGTCGAAGTGACCGACGTCAAGCCCGAGGAGACGACGGAAGTGACGGAGGTGACGGAAGTGACCACTGAGACGACCGAGGAGGTGCCGTCCACGAGCGAGGTGACGGTCGAGACGACCGAGACGACCGAGATCGTGGAGGAGACCGTGGAGGAGACCGAGGTGACGGAGGGCAAGAAGCCCAAGTCGAAGAAGCACCGCAAGCCGAAGCGCAAGCCGACTGCGGGCACGACCGAGGAGGAGACCACGGAGGTGACGGAAGTGACCACCGAGACGGTCGAAGTGACCGAGGAAGTGCCGACCACCACGGAGGAGACCACGGAGGTGACGGAAGTGACCACCGAGACGGTCGAAGTGACCGACGTCAAGCCCGAGGAGACGACGGAAGTGACGGAGGTGACGGAAGTGACCACTGAGACGACCGAGGAGGTGCCGTCCACGAGCGAGGTGACGGTCGAGACGACCGAGACGACCGAGATCGTGGAGGAGACCGTGGAGGAGACCGAGGTGACGGAGGGCAAGAAGCCCAAGTCGAAGAAGCACCGCAAGCCGAAGCGCAAGCCGACTGCGGGCACGACCGAGGAGGAGACCACGGAGGTGACGGAAGTGACCACCGAGACGGTCGAAGTGACCGAGGAAGTGCCGACCACCACGGAGGAGACCACGGAGGTGACGGAAGTGACCACCGAGACGGTCGAAGTGACCGACGTCAAGCCCGAGGAGACGACGGAAGTGACGGAGGTGACGGAAGTGACCACTGAGACGACCGAGGAGGTGCCGTCCACGAGCGAGGTGACGGTCGAGACGACCGAGACGACCGAGATCGTGGAGGAGACCGTGGAGGAGACCGAGGTGACGGAGGGCAAGAAGCCCAAGTCGAAGAAGCACCGCAAGCCGAAGCGCAAGCCGACTGCGGGCACGACCGAGGAGGAGACCACGGAGGTGACGGAAGTGACCACCGAGACGGTCGAAGTGACCGAGGAAGTGCCGACCACCACGGAGGAGACCACGGAGGTGACGGAAGTGACCACCGAGACGGTCGAAGTGACCGACGTCAAGCCCGAGGAGACGACGGAAGTGACGGAGGTGACGGAAGTGACCACTGAGACGACCGAGGAGGTGCCGTCCACGAGCGAGGTGACGGTCGAGACGACCGAGACGACCGAGATCGTGGAGGAGACCGTGGAGGAGACCGAGGTGACGGAGGGCAAGAAGCCCAAGTCGAAGAAGCACCGCAAGCCGAAGCGCAAGCCGACTGCGGGTACGACCGAGGAGGAGACCACGGAGGTGACGGAAGTGACCACCGAGACGGTCGAAGTGACCGACGTCAAGCCCGAGGAGACGACGGAAGTGACGGAGGTGATGGAAGTGACCACTGAGACGACCGAGGAGGTGCCGTCCACGAGCGAGGTGACGGTCGAGACGACCGAGACGACCGAGATCGTGGAGGAGACCGTGGAGGAGACCGAGGTGACGGAGGGCAAGAAGCCCAAGTCGAAGAAGCACCGCAAGCCGAAGCGCAAGCCGACTGCGGGCACGACCGAGGAGGAGACCACGGAGGTGACGGAAGTGACCACCGAGACGGTCGAAGTGACCGAGGAAGTGCTGACCACCACGGAGGAGACCACGGAGGTGACGGAAGTGACCACCGAGACGGTCGAAGTGACCGACGTCAAGCCCGAGGAGACGACGGAAGTGACGGAGGTGACGGAAGTGACCACTGAGACGACCGAGGAGGTGCCGTCCACGAGCGAGGTGACGGTCGAGACGACCGAGACGACCGAGATCGTGGAGGAGACCGTGGAGGAGACCGAGGTGACGGAGGGCAAGAAGCCCAAGTCGAAGAAGCACCGCAAGCCGAAGCGCAAGCCGACTGCGGGCACGACCGAGGAGGAGACCACGGAGGTGACGGAAGTGACCACCGAGACGGTCGAAGTGACCGAGGAAGTGCCGACCACCACGGAGGAGACCACGGAGGTGACGGAAGTGACCACCGAGACGGTCGAAGTGACCGACGTCAAGCCCGAGGAGACGACGGAAGTGACGGAGGTGACGGAAGTGACCACTGAGACGACCGAGGAGGTGCCGTCCACGAGCGAGGTGACGGTCGAGACGACCGAGACGACCGAGATCGTGGAGGAGACCGTGGAGGAGACCGAGGTGACGGAGGGCAAGAAGCCCAAGTCGAAGAAGCACCGCAAGCCGAAGCGCAAGCCGACTGCGGGTACGACCGAGGAGGAGACCACGGAGGTGACGGAAGTGACCACCGAGACGGTCGAAGTGACCGACGTCAAGCCCGAGGAGACGACGGAAGTGACGGAGGTGATGGAAGTGACCACTGAGACGACCGAGGAGGTGCCGTCCACGAGCGAGGTGACGGTCGAGACGACCGAGACGACCGAGATCGTGGAGGAGATCGTGGAGGAGACCGAGGTGACGGAGGGCAAGAAGCCCAAGTCGAAGAAGCACCGCAAGCCGAAGCGCAAGCCGACTGCGGGCACGACCGAGGAGGAGACCACGGAGGTGACGGAAGTGACCACCGAGATGGTCGAAGTGACCGACGTCAAGCCCGAGGAGACGACGGAAGTGACGGAGGTGACGGAAGTGACCACTGAGATGACCGAGGAGGTGCCGTCCACGAGCGAGGTGACGGTCGAGACGACCGAGACGACCGAGATCGTGGAGGAGACCGTGGAGGAGACCGAGGTGACGGAGGGCAAGAAGCCCAAGTCGAAGAAGCACCGCAAGCCGAAGCGCAAGCCGACTGCGGGCACGACCGAGGAGGAGACCACGGAGGTGACGGAAGTGACCACCGAGATGGTCGAAGTGACCGACGTCAAGCCCGAGGAGACGACGGAAGTGACGGAGGTGACGGAAGTGACCACTGAGACGACCGAGGAGGTGCCGTCCACGAGCGAGGTGACGGTCGAGACGACCGAGACGACCGAGATCGTGGAGGAGACCGTGAAGGAGACCGAGGTGACGGAGGGCAAGAAGCCCAAGTCGAAGAAGCACCGCAAGCCGAAGCGCAAGCCGACTGCGGGCACGACCGAGGAGGAGACCACGGAGGTGACGGAAGTGACCACCGAGATGGTCGAAGTGACCGACGTCAAGCCCGAGGAGACGACGGAAGTGACGGAGGTGACGGAAGTGACCACTGAGATGACCGAGGAGGTGCCGTCCACGAGCGAGGTGACGGTCGAGACGACCGAGACGACCGAGATCGTGGAGGAGATCGTGGAGGAGACCGAGGTGACGGAGGGCAAGAAGCCCAAGTCGAAGAAGCACCGCAAGCCGAAGCGCAAGCCGACTGCGGGCACGACCGAGGAGGAGACCACGGAGGTGACGGAAGTGACCACCGAGACGGTCGAAGTGACCGAGGAAGTGCCGACCATCACGGAGGAGACCACGGAGGTGACGGAAGTGACCACCGAGACGGTCGAAGTGACCGACGTCAAGCCCGAGGAGACGACGGAAGTGACGGAGGTGACGGAAATGACCACTGAGACGACCGAGGAGGTGCCGTCCACGAGCGAGGTGACGGTCGAGACGACCGAGACGACCGAGATCGTGGAGGAGACCGTGGAGGAGACCGAGGTGACGGAGGGCAAGAAGCCCAAGTCGAAGAAGCACCGCAAGCCGAAGCGCAAGCCGACTGCGGGCACGACCGAGGAGGAGACCACGGAGGTGACGGAAGTGACCACCGAGATGGTCGAAGTGACCGACGTCAAGCCCGAGGAGACGACGGAAGTGACGGAGGTGACGGAAGTGACCACTGAGACGACCGAGGAGGTGCCGTCCACGAGCGAGGTGACGGTCGAGACGACCGAGACGACCGAGATCGTGGAGGAGATCGTGGAGGAGACCGAGGTGACGGAGGGCAAGAAGCCCAAGTCGAAGAAGCACCGCAAGCCGAAGCGCAAGCCGACTGCGGGCACGACCGAGGAGGAGACCACGGAGGTGACGGAAGTGACCACCGAGACGGTCGAAGTGACCGAGGAAGTGCCGACCATCACGGAGGAGACCACGGAGGTGACGGAAGTGACCACCGAGACGGTCGAAGTGACCGACGTCAAGCCCGAGGAGACGACGGAAGTGACGGAGGTGACGGAAATGACCACTGAGACGACCGAGGAGGTGCCGTCCACGAGCGAGGTGACGGTCGAGACGACCGAGACGACCGAGATCGTGGAGGAGACCGTGGAGGAGACCGAGGTGACGGAGGGCAAGAAGCCCAAGTCGAAGAAGCACCGCAAGCCGAAGCGCAAGCCGACTGCGGGCACGACCGAGGAGGAGACCACGGAGGTGACGGAAGTGACCACCGAGATGGTCGAAGTGACCGACGTCAAGCCCGAGGAGACGACGGAAGTGACGGAGGTGACGGAAGTGACCACTGAGACGACCGAGGAGGTGCCGTCCACGAGCGAGGTGACGGTCGAGACGACCGAGACGACCGAGATCGTGGAGGAGACCGTGGAGGAGACCGAGGTGACGGAGGGCAAGAAGCCCAAGTCGAAGAAGCACCGCAAGCCGAAGCGCAAGCCGACTGCGGGCACGACCGAGGAGGAGACCACGGAGGTGACGGAAGTGACCACCGAGACGGTCGAAGTGACCGAGGAAGTGCCGACCACCACGGAGGAGACCACGGAGGTGACGGAAGTGACCACCGAGACGGTCGAAGTGACCGAGGAAGTGCCGACCACCACGGAGGAGACCACGGAGGTGACGGAAGTGACCACCGAGACGGTCGAAGTGACCGACGTCAAGCCCGAGGAGACGACGGAAGTGACGGTGGTGACGGAAATGACCACTGAGACGACCGAGGAGGTGCCGTCCACGAGCGAGGTGACGGTCGAGACGACCGAGACGACCGAGATCGTGGAGGAGACCGTGGAGGAGACCGAGGTGACGGAGGGCAAGAAGCCCAAGTCGAAGAAGCACCGCAAGCCGAAGCGCAAGCCGACTGCGGGCACGACCGAGGAGGAGACCACGGAGGTGACGGAAGTGACCACCGAGACGGTCGAAGTGACCGAGGAAGTGCCGACCACCACGGAGGAGACCACGGAGGTGACGGAAGTGACCACTGAGACGACCGAGGAGGTGCCGTCCACGAGCGAGGTGACGGTCGAGACGACCGAGACGACCGAGATCGTGGAGGAGACCGTGGAGGAGACCGAGGTGACGGAGGGCAAGAAGCCCAAGTCGAAGAAGCACCGCAAGCCGAAGCGCAAGCCGACTGCGGGCACGACCGAGGAGGAGACCACGGAGGTGACGGAAGTGACCACCGAGACGGTCGAAGTGACCGAGGAAGTGCCGACCACCACGGAGGAGACCACGGAGGTGACGGAAGTGACCACCGAGACGGTCGAAGTGACCGAGGAAGTGCCGACCACCACGGAGGAGACCACGGAGGTGACGGAAGTGACCACCGAGATGGTCGAAGTGACCGACGTCAAGCCCGAGGAGACGACGGAAGTGACGGTGGTGACGGAAGTGACCACTGAGACGACCGAGGAGGTGCCGTCCACGAGCGAGGTGACGGTCGAGACGACCGAGACGACCGAGATCGTGGAGGAGACCGTGGAGGAGACCGAGGTGACGGAGGGCAAGAAGCCCAAGTCGAAGAAGCACCGCAAGCCGAAGCGCAAGCCGACTGCGGGCACGACCGAGGAGGAGACCACGGAGGTGACGGAAGTGACCACCGAGACGGTCGAAGTGACCGAGGAAGTGCCGACCACCACGGAGGAGACCACGGAGGTGACGGAAGTGACCACCGAGACGGTCGAAGTGACCGACGTCAAGCCCGAGGAGACGACGGAAGTGACGGAGGTGACGGAAGTGACCACTGAGACGACCGAGGAGGTGCCGTCCACGAGCGAGGTGACGGTCGAGACGACCGAGACGACCGAGATCGTGGAGGAGACCGTGGAGGAGACCGAGGTGACGGAGGGCAAGAAGCCCAAGTCGAAGAAGCACCGCAAGCCGAAGCGCAAGCCGACTGCGGGCACGACCGAGGAGGAGACCACGGAGGTGACGGAAGTGACCACCGAGACGGTCGAAGTGACCGACGTCAAGCCCGAGAAGACGACGGAAGTGACGGAGGTGACGGAAGTGACCACTGAGACGACCGAGGAGGTGCCGTCCACGAGCGAGGTGACGGTCGAGACGACCGAGACGACCGAGATCGTGGAGGAGACCGTGGAGGAGACCGAGGTGACGGAGGGCAAGAAGCCCAAGTCGAAGAAGCACCGCAAGCCGAAGCGCAAGCCGACTGCGGGCACGACCGAGGAGGAGACCACGGAGGTGACGGAAGTGACCACCGAGACGGTCGAAGTGACCGACGTCAAGCCCGAGGAGACGACGGAAGTGACGGAGGTGACGGAAGTGACCACTGAGACGACCGAGGAGGTGCCGTCCACGAGCGAGGTGACGGTCGAGACGACCGAGACGACCGAGATCGTGGAGGAGACCGTGGAGGAGACCGAGGTGACGGAGGGCAAGAAGCCCAAGTCGAAGAAGCACCGCAAGCCGAAGCGCAAGCCGACTGCGGGTACGACCGAGGAGGAGACCACGGAGGTGACGGAAGTGACCACCGAGACGGTCGAAGTGACCGACGTCAAGCCCGAGGAGACGACGGAAGTGACGGAGGTGACGGAAATGACCACTGAGACGACCGAGGAGGTGCCGTCCACGAGCGAGGTGACGGTCGAGACGACCGAGACGACCGAGATCGTGGAGGAGACCGTGGAGGAGACCGAGGTGACGGAGGGCAAGAAGCCCAAGTCGAAGAAGCACCGCAAGCCGAAGCGCAAGCCGACTGCGGGCACGACCGAGGAGGAGACCACGGAGGTGACGGAAGTGACCACCGAGACGGTCGAAGTGACCGACGTCAAGCCCGAGGAGACGACGGAAGTGACGGAGGTGACGGAAGTGACCACTGAGACGACCGAGGAGGTGCCGTCCACGAGCGAGGTGACGGTCGAGACGACCGAGACGACCGAGATCGTGGAGGAGACCGTGGAGGAGACCGAGGTGACGGAGGGCAAGAAGCCCAAGTCGAAGAAGCACCGCAAGCCGAAGCGCAAGCCGACTGCGGGCACGACCGAGGAGGAGACCACGGAGGTGACGGAAGTGACCACCGAGACGGTCGAAGTGACCGAGGAAGTGCCGACCATCACGGAGGAGACCACGGAGGTGACGGAAGTGACCACCGAGACGGTCGAAGTGACCGACGTCAAGCCCGAGGAGACGACGGAAGTGACGGTGGTGACGGAAATGACCACTGAGACGACCGAGGAGGTGCCGTCCACGAGCGAGGTGACGGTCGAGACGACCGAGATCGTGGAGGAGACCGTGGAGGAGACCGAGGTGACGGAGGGCAAGAAGCCCAAGTCGAAGAAGCACCGCAAGCCGAAGCGCAAGCCGACTGCGGGCACGACCGAGGAGGAGACCACGGAGGTGACGGAAGTGACCACCGAGACGGTCGAAGTGACCGACGTCAAGCCCGAGGAGACGACGGAAGTGACGGAGGTGACGGAAGTGACCACTGAGATGACCGAGGAGTTGCCGTCCACGAGCGAGGTGACGGTCGAGACGACCGAGACGACCGAGATCGTGGAGGAGACCGTGGAGGAGACCGAGGTGACGGAGGGCAAGAAGCCCAAGTCGAAGAAGCACCGCAAGCCGAAGCGCAAGCCGACTGCGGGCACGACCGAGGAGGAGACCACGGAGGTGACGGAAGTGACCACCGAGACGGTCGAAGTGACCGAGGAAGTGCCGACCATCACGGAGGAGACCACGGAGGTGACGGAAGTGACCACCGAGACGGTCGAAGTGACCGACGTCAAGCCCGAGGAGACGACGGAAGTGACGGTGGTGACGGAAATGACCACTGAGACGACCGAGGAGGTGCCGTCCACGAGCGAGGTGACGGTCGAGACGACCGAGACGACCGAGATCGTGGAGGAGACCGTGGAGGAGACCGAGGTGACGGAGGGCAAGAAGCCCAAGTCGAAGAAGCACCGCAAGCCGAAGCGCAAGCCGACTGCGGGCACGACCGAGGAGGAGACCACGGAGGTGACGGAAGTGACCACCGAGACGGTCGAAGTGACCGACGTCAAGCCCGAGGAGACGACGGAAGTGACGGAGGTGACGGAAGTGACCACTGAGATGACCGAGGAGTTGCCGTCCACGAGCGAGGTGACGGTCGAGACGACCGAGACGACCGAGATCGTGGAGGAGACCGTGGAGGAGACCGAGGTGACGGAGGGCAAGAAGCCCAAGTCGAAGAAGCACCGCAAGCCGAAGCGCAAGCCGACTGCGGGCACGACCGAGGAGGAGACCACGGAGGTGACGGAAGTGACCACCGAGACGGTCGAAGTGACCGAGGAAGTGCCGACCACCACGGAGGAGACCACGGAGGTGACGGAAGTGACCACCGAGACGGTCGAAGTGACCGACGTCAAGCCCGAGGAGACGACGGAAGTGACGGAGGTGACGGAAGTGACCACTGAGACGACCGAGGAGGTGCCGTCCACGAGCGAGGTGACGGTCGAGACGACCGAGACGACCGAGATCGTGGAGGAGACCGTGGAGGAGACCGAGGTGACGGAGGGCAAGAAGCCCAAGTCGAAGAAGCACCGCAAGCCGAAGCGCAAGCCGACTGCGGGCACGACCGAGGAGGAGACCACGGAGGTGACGGAAGTGACCACCGAGACGGTCGAAGTGACCGACGTCAAGCCCGAGAAGACGACGGAAGTGACGGAGGTGACGGAAGTGACCACTGAGACGACCGAGGAGGTGCCGTCCACGAGCGAGGTGACGGTCGAGACGACCGAGACGACCGAGATCGTGGAGGAGACCGTGGAGGAGACCGAGGTGACGGAGGGCAAGAAGCCCAAGTCGAAGAAGCACCGCAAGCCGAAGCGCAAGCCGACTGCGGGCACGACCGAGGAGGAGACCACGGAGGTGACGGAAGTGACCACCGAGACGGTCGAAGTGACCGACGTCAAGCCCGAGGAGACGACGGAAGTGACGGAGGTGACGGAAGTGACCACTGAGACGACCGAGGAGGTGCCGTCCACGAGCGAGGTGACGGTCGAGACGACCGAGACGACCGAGATCGTGGAGGAGACCGTGGAGGAGACCGAGGTGACGGAGGGCAAGAAGCCCAAGTCGAAGAAGCACCGCAAGCCGAAGCGCAAGCCGACTGCGGGTACGACCGAGGAGGAGACCACGGAGGTGACGGAAGTGACCACCGAGACGGTCGAAGTGACCGACGTCAAGCCCGAGGAGACGACGGAAGTGACGGAGGTGACGGAAATGACCACTGAGACGACCGAGGAGGTGCCGTCCACGAGCGAGGTGACGGTCGAGACGACCGAGACGACCGAGATCGTGGAGGAGACCGTGGAGGAGACCGAGGTGACGGAGGGCAAGAAGCCCAAGTCGAAGAAGCACCGCAAGCCGAAGCGCAAGCCGACTGCGGGCACGACCGAGGAGGAGACCACGGAGGTGACGGAAGTGACCACCGAGACGGTCGAAGTGACCGACGTCAAGCCCGAGGAGACGACGGAAGTGACGGAGGTGACGGAAGTGACCACTGAGACGACCGAGGAGGTGCCGTCCACGAGCGAGGTGACGGTCGAGACGACCGAGACGACCGAGATCGTGGAGGAGACCGTGGAGGAGACCGAGGTGACGGAGGGCAAGAAGCCCAAGTCGAAGAAGCACCGCAAGCCGAAGCGCAAGCCGACTGCGGGCACGACCGAGGAGGAGACCACGGAGGTGACGGAAGTGACCACCGAGACGGTCGAAGTGACCGAGGAAGTGCCGACCATCACGGAGGAGACCACGGAGGTGACGGAAGTGACCACCGAGACGGTCGAAGTGACCGACGTCAAGCCCGAGGAGACGACGGAAGTGACGGTGGTGACGGAAATGACCACTGAGACGACCGAGGAGGTGCCGTCCACGAGCGAGGTGACGGTCGAGACGACCGAGATCGTGGAGGAGACCGTGGAGGAGACCGAGGTGACGGAGGGCAAGAAGCCCAAGTCGAAGAAGCACCGCAAGCCGAAGCGCAAGCCGACTGCGGGCACGACCGAGGAGGAGACCACGGAGGTGACGGAAGTGACCACCGAGACGGTCGAAGTGACCGACGTCAAGCCCGAGGAGACGACGGAAGTGACGGAGGTGACGGAAGTGACCACTGAGATGACCGAGGAGTTGCCGTCCACGAGCGAGGTGACGGTCGAGACGACCGAGACGACCGAGATCGTGGAGGAGACCGTGGAGGAGACCGAGGTGACGGAGGGCAAGAAGCCCAAGTCGAAGAAGCACCGCAAGCCGAAGCGCAAGCCGACTGCGGGCACGACCGAGGAGGAGACCACGGAGGTGACGGAAGTGACCACCGAGACGGTCGAAGTGACCGAGGAAGTGCCGACCATCACGGAGGAGACCACGGAGGTGACGGAAGTGACCACCGAGACGGTCGAAGTGACCGACGTCAAGCCCGAGGAGACGACGGAAGTGACGGTGGTGACGGAAATGACCACTGAGACGACCGAGGAGGTGCCGTCCACGAGCGAGGTGACGGTCGAGACGACCGAGACGACCGAGATCGTGGAGGAGACCGTGGAGGAGACCGAGGTGACGGAGGGCAAGAAGCCCAAGTCGAAGAAGCACCGCAAGCCGAAGCGCAAGCCGACTGCGGGCACGACCGAGGAGGAGACCACGGAGGTGACGGAAGTGACCACCGAGACGGTCGAAGTGACCGACGTCAAGCCCGAGGAGACGACGGAAGTGACGGAGGTGACGGAAGTGACCACTGAGATGACCGAGGAGTTGCCGTCCACGAGCGAGGTGACGGTCGAGACGACCGAGACGACCGAGATCGTGGAGGAGACCGTGGAGGAGACCGAGGTGACGGAGGGCAAGAAGCCCAAGTCGAAGAAGCACCGCAAGCCGAAGCGCAAGCCGACTGCGGGCACGACCGAGGAGGAGACCACGGAGGTGACGGAAGTGACCACCGAGACGGTCGAAGTGACCGAGGAAGTGCCGACCACCACGGAGGAGACCACGGAGGTGACGGAAGTGACCACCGAGACGGTCGAAGTGACCGACGTCAAGCCCGAGGAGACGACGGAAGTGACGGAGGTGACGGAAGTGACCACTGAGACGACCGAGGAGGTGCCGTCCACGAGCGAGGTGACGGTCGAGACGACCGAGACGACCGAGATCGTGGAGGAGACCGTGGAGGAGACCGAGGTGACGGAGGGCAAGAAGCCCAAGTCGAAGAAGCACCGCAAGCCGAAGCGCAAGCCGACTGCGGGCACGACCGAGGAGGAGACCACGGAGGTGACGGAAGTGACCACCGAGACGGTCGAAGTGACCGACGTCAAGCCCGAGGAGACGACGGAAGTGACGGAGGTGACGGAAGTGACCACTGAGACGACCGAGGAGGTGCCGTCCACGAGCGAGGTGACGGTCGAGACGACCGAGACGACCGAGATCGTGGAGGAGACCGTGGAGGAGACCGAGGTGACGGAGGGCAAGAAGCCCAAGTCGAAGAAGCACCGCAAGCCGAAGCGCAAGCCGACTGCGGGCACGACCGAGGAGGAGACCACGGAGGTGACGGAAGTGACCACCGAGATGGTCGAAGTGACCGACGTCAAGCCCGAGGAGACGACGGAAGTGACGGAGGTGACGGAAGTGACCACTGAGACGACCGAGGAGGTGCCGTCCACGAGCGAGGTGACGGTCGAGACGACCGAGACGACCGAGATCGTGGAGGAGACCGTGGAGGAGACCGAGGTGACGGAGGGCAAGAAGCCCAAGTCGAAGAAGCACCGCAAGCCGAAGCGCAAGCCGACTGCGGGCACGACCGAGGAGGAGACCACGGAGGTGACGGAAGTGACCACCGAGACGGTCGAAGTGACCGACGTCAAGCCCGAGGAGACGACGGAAGTGACGGAGGTGACGGAAGTGACCACTGAGACGACCGAGGAGGTGCCGTCCACGAGCGAGGTGACGGTCGAGACGACCGAGACGACCGAGATCGTGGAGGAGACCGTGGAGGAGACCGAGGTGACGGAGGGCAAGAAGCCCAAGTCGAAGAAGCACCGCAAGCCGAAGCGCAAGCCGACTGCGGGCACGACCGAGGAGGAGACCACGGAGGTGACGGAAGTGACCACCGAGACGGTCGAAGTGACCGACGTCAAGCCCGAGGAGACGACGGAAGTGACGGAGGTGACGGAAGTGACCACTGAGATGACCGAGGAGTTGCCGTCCACGAGCGAGGTGACGGTCGAGACGACCGAGACGACCGAGATCGTGGAGGAGACCATGGAGGAGACCGAGGTGACGGAGGGCAAGAAGCCCAAGTCGAAGAAGCACCGCAAGCCGAAGCGCAAGCCGACTGCGGGCACGACCGAGGAGGAGACCACGGAGGTGACGGAAGTGACCACCGAGACGGTCGAAGTGACCGACGTCAAGCCCGAGGAGACGACGGAAGTGACGGAGGAGACGGACGAGGACGGCGCCCCTGGTGCAACCGTGAAGACCGAGGTGTTCCGCACGACCGGCGCGAACGGAAGCGTCATCACCAAGACGGTTCGCACGACGATCCGCAAGGTGACCACTTCCAGCGGCCTGGTGAAGCGTATGATCGAGGTGCAGACGACGACGGTGACGAAGACCACGGCCGGTGAGACGAGCACTACTGTGGAGACGGAGACCCGCGAGGAGATCGATGACAGCAGTGCCACGAGCGCGACGAGTTCGAGCACGTCCACGTCGGACGCGACTCTGGTGAGCTCGTCGACTACGGAGGAGACGGACGAGGACGGCGCCCCTGGTGCAACCGTGAAGACCGAGGTGTTCCGCACGACCGGCGCGAACGGAAGCGTCATCACCAAGACGGTTCGCACGACGATCCGCAAGGTGACCACTTCCAGCGGCCTGGTGAAGCGTATGATCGAGGTGCAGACGACGACGGTGACGAAGACCACGGCCGGTGAGACGAGCACTACTGTGGAGACGGAGACCCGCGAGGAGATCGATGACAGCAGTGCCACGAGCGCGACGAGTTCGAGCACGTCCACGTCGGACGCGACTCTGGTGAGCTCGTCGACTACGGAGGAGACGGACGAGGACGGCGCCCCTGGTGCAACCGTGAAGACCGAGGTGTTCCGCACGACCGGCGCGAACGGAAGCGTCATCACCAAGACGGTTCGCACGACGATCCGCAAGGTGACCACTTCCAGCGGCCTGGTGAAGCGTATGATCGAGGTGCAGACGACGACGGTGACGAAGACCACGGCCGGTGAGACGAGCACTACTGTGGAGACGGAGACCCGCGAGGAGATCGATGACAGCAGTGCCACGAGCGCGACGAGTTCGAGCACGTCCACGTCGGACGCGACTCTGGTGAGCTCGTCGACTACGGAGGAGACGGACGAGGACGGCGCCCCTGGTGCAACCGTGAAGACCGAGGTGTTCCGCACGACCGGCGCGAACGGAAGCGTCATCACCAAGACGGTTCGCACGACGATCCGCAAGGTGACCACTTCCAGCGGCCTGGTGAAGCGTATGATCGAGGTGCAGACGACGACGGTGACGAAGACCACGGCCGGTGAGACGAGCACTACTGTGGAGACGGAGACCCGCGAGGAGATCGATGACAGCAGTGCCACGAGCGCGACGAGTTCGAGCACGTCCACGTCGGACGCGACTCTGGTGAGCTCGTCGACTACGGAGGAGACGGACGAGGACGGCGCCCCTGGTGCAACCGTGAAGACCGAGGTGTTCCGCACGACCGGCGCGAACGGAAGCGTCATCACCAAGACGGTTCGCACGACGATCCGCAAGGTGACCACTTCCAGCGGCCTGGTGAAGCGTATGATCGAGGTGCAGACGACGGTGACGAAGACCACGGCCGGTGAGACGAGCACTACTGTGGAGACGGAGACCCGCGAGGAGATCGATGACAGCAGTGCCACGAGCGCGACGAGTTCGAGCACGTCCACGTCGGACGCGACTCTGGTGAGCTCGTCGACTACGGAGGAGACGGACGAGGACGGCGCCCCTGGTGCAACCGTGAAGACCGAGGTGTTCCGCACGACCGGCGCGAACGGAAGCGTCATCACCAAGACGGTTCGCACGACGATCCGCAAGGTGACCACTTCCAGCGGCCTGGTGAAGCGTATGATCGAGGTGCAGACGACGACGGTGACGAAGACCACGGCCGGTGAGACGAGCACTACTGTGGAGACGGAGACCCGCGAGGAGATCGATGACAGCAGTGCCACGAGCGCGACGAGTTCGAGCACGTCCACGTCGGACGCGACTCTGGTGAGCTCGTCGACTACGGAGGAGACGGACGAGGACGGCGCCCCTGGTGCAACCGTGAAGACCGAGGTGTTCCGCACGACCGGCGCGAACGGAAGCGTCATCACCAAGACGGTTCGCACGACGATCCGCAAGGTGACCACTTCCAGCGGCCTGGTGAAGCGTATGATCGAGGTGCAGACGACGACGGTGACGAAGACCACGGCCGGTGAGACGAGCACTACTGTGGAGACGGAGACCCGCGAGGAGATCGATGACAGCAGTGCCACGAGCGCGACGAGTTCGAGCACGTCCACGTCGGACGCGACTCTGGTGAGCTCGTCGACTACGGAGGAGACGGACGAGGACGGCGCCCCTGGTGCAACCGTGAAGACCGAGGTGTTCCGCACGACCGGCGCGAACGGAAGCGTCATCACCAAGACGGTTCGCACGACGATCCGCAAGGTGACCACTTCCAGCGGCCTGGTGAAGCGTATGATCGAGGTGCAGACGACGACGGTGACGAAGACCACGGCCGGTGAGACGAGCACTACTGTGGAGACGGAGACCCGCGAGGAGATCGATGACAGCAGTGCCACGAGCGCGACGAGTTCGAGCACGTCCACGTCGGACGCGACTCTGGTGAGCTCGTCGACTACGGAGGAGACGGACGAGGACGGCGCCCCTGGTGCAACCGTGAAGACCGAGGTGTTCCGCACGACCGGCGCGAACGGAAGCGTCATCACCAAGACGGTTCGCACGACGATCCGCAAGGTGACCACTTCCAGCGGCCTGGTGAAGCGTATGATCGAGGTGCAGACGACGACGGTGACGAAGACCACGGCCGGTGAGACGAGCACTACTGTGGAGACGGAGACCCGCGAGGAGATCGATGACAGCAGTGCCACGAGCGCGACGAGTTCGAGCACGTCCACGTCGGACGCGACTCTGGTGAGCTCGTCGACTACGGAGGAGACGGACGAGGACGGCGCCCCTGGTGCAACCGTGAAGACCGAGGTGTTCCGCACGACCGGCGCGAACGGAAGCGTCATCACCAAGACGGTTCGCACGACGATCCGCAAGGTGACCACTTCCAGCGGCCTGGTGAAGCGTATGATCGAGGTGCAGACGACGACGGTGACGAAGACCACGGCCGGTGAGACGAGCACTACTGTGGAGACGGAGACCCGCGAGGAGATCGATGACAGCAGTGCCACGAGCGCGACGAGTTCGAGCACGTCCACGTCGGACGCGACTCTGGTGAGCTCGTCGACTACGGAGGAGACGGACGAGGACGGCGCCCCTGGTGCAACCGTGAAGACCGAGGTGTTCCGCACGACCGGCGCGAACGGAAGCGTCATCACCAAGACGGTTCGCACGACGATCCGCAAGGTGACCACTTCCAGCGGCCTGGTGAAGCGTATGATCGAGGTGCAGACGACGACGGTGACGAAGACCACGGCCGGTGAGACGAGCACTACTGTGGAGACGGAGACCCGCGAGGAGATCGATGACAGCAGTGCCACGAGCGCGACGAGTTCGAGCACGTCCACGTCGGACGCGACTCTGGTGAGCTCGTCGACTACGGAGGAGACGGACGAGGACGGCGCCCCTGGTGCAACCGTGAAGACCGAGGTGTTCCGCACGACCGGCGCGAACGGAAGCGTCATCACCAAGACGGTTCGCACGACGATCCGCAAGGTGACCACTTCCAGCGGCCTGGTGAAGCGTATGATCGAGGTGCAGACGACGACGGTGACGAAGACCACGGCCGGTGAGACGAGCACTACTGTGGAGACGGAGACCCGCGAGGAGATCGATGACAGCAGTGCCACGAGCGCGACGAGTTCGAGCACGTCCACGTCGGACGCGACTCTGGTGAGCTCGTCGACTACGGAGGAGACGGACGAGGACGGCGCCCCTGGTGCAACCGTGAAGACCGAGGTGTTCCGCACGACCGGCGCGAACGGAAGCGTCATCACCAAGACGGTTCGCACGACGATCCGCAAGGTGACCACTTCCAGCGGCCTGGTGAAGCGTATGATCGAGGTGCAGACGACGACGGTGACGAAGACCACGGCCGGTGAGACGAGCACTACTGTGGAGACGGAGACCCGCGAGGAGATCGATGACAGCAGTGCCACGAGCGCGACGAGTTCGAGCACGTCCACGTCGGACGCGACTCTGGTGAGCTCGTCGACTACGGAGGAGACGGACGAGGACGGCGCCCCTGGTGCAACCGTGAAGACCGAGGTGTTCCGCACGACCGGCGCGAACGGAAGCGTCATCACCAAGACGGTTCGCACGACGATCCGCAAGGTGACCACTTCCAGCGGCCTGGTGAAGCGTATGATCGAGGTGCAGACGACGGTGACGAAGACCACGGCCGGTGAGACGAGCACTACTGTGGAGACGGAGACCCGCGAGGAGATCGATGACAGCAGTGCCACGAGCGCGACGAGTTCGAGCACGTCCACGTCGGACGCGACTCTGGTGAGCTCGTCGACTACGGAGGAGACGGACGAGGACGGCGCCCCTGGTGCAACCGTGAAGACCGAGGTGTTCCGCACGACCGGCGCGAACGGAAGCGTCATCACCAAGACGGTTCGCACGACAATCCGCAAGGTGACCACTTCCAGCGGCCTGGTGAAGCGTATGATCGAGGTGCAGACGACGACGGTGACGAAGACCACGGCCGGTGAGACGAGCACTACTGTGGAGACGGAGACCCGCGAGGAGATCGATGACAGCAGTGCCACGAGCGCGACGAGTTCGAGCACGTCCACGTCGGACGCGACTCTGGTGAGCTCGTCGACTACGGAGGAGACGGACGAGGACGGCGCCCCTGGTGCAACCGTGAAGACCGAGGTGTTCCGCACGACCGGCGCGAACGGAAGCGTCATCACCAAGACGGTTCGCACGACGATCCGCAAGGTGACCACTTCCAGCGGCCTGGTGAAGCGTATGATCGAGGTGCAGACGACGACGGTGACGAAGACCACGGCCGGTGAGACGAGCACTACTGTGGAAACGAAGACTCGTGAAGAAACCGATGATACCAATGTGGGTGTGATAAGTGTTGCATCTGTTGTTGGTACGGACGGTATGAAGCGCAAGATTGCGACGACTGAGTGGGAAGAGAAGTCAGCTACCATTGCCGCTCAACGCACTGAGAAGGGTTCTGCGCTGTGGAACATGAAGCGTCGTCGTCTTGTCAAGACTTGGCTGCCCCAGTTTGTGTCTTATGTCCAGCGTCGTGGACGTAGTTTGTCGAAGGCAATGCCGCGGAAGGAGCTGCTGAACTTTGCTCGTGACTTCTGTGATCAAAACTTTGTGAGTTTTGAGGACGGATTTTTTAATGCTGGCACCTACGAGGAAAAGAGGGCTACGTGGACAATTGCACGTTCTCTCTCTTTCCACTACCCTGGTGTTGCGGTTCAGCAATTGGGTCTTGGTGTTGGGAAGTTCCAACGGACACTATTGATTGACGAGGTGTGTCACGCTCGCAATGGCCCTGACGGTTCTCCCGTGATGGAGGTGGAGTTTATTCTGTCGGTGCTACAGGTTGTACCAAAGAAGTGCGCGTACTACGAGGATGTCTTGATTCTTGAGAATGGCGAAGTGCTGTTCCACGGAACTGGCGAGTCCCTTATCTCGTACTTCCAGGAGCTCGGATTTGTCTGTGCTCCGGGTGTGAACGTGACGGACTACCTGCTCAACCTGACTGAGGAGCAGCAACATCACCACCAGGTCACTATGATCCAAGGTTTCAACAACCAGCGGCAGCTTCGCCGCAGCCGCATGTTCTCCGGAATGATGAAGTTTGCCGACGACATGGCGCTCATTACGGGTGCCCCTGGTGCTGGAGGTCCATCTCGGACGAGCACTCCGGTCGCTAGTCCTGCGCGCAGCAGCTCTACGGCAAGGCTGAGTACTTCGTACTCTCCTCTGCGGCGCCAGCTCAAGCACCGCTTCGCGCAGGGTTCTCCGGCAAGATCGCCATTTGGATCACCGATGAGTGCTGCGGCGAGTTTCGTGTCGCCGCAGACAACCAGCGCGACGAAGGGCCTGAAGATCACGGCCTACGCGTCGCCGGAGCCGAAGCAAGCGACCAAGTCCGTGACCAGAGCCAGTGCTGGTTTTGAGTCGCCATCACTGTCGAAGGTGACACGCGGAGCGACGACGACGTCGTACTCGTCGCCTGTGACGACCAAGACGACGACTTACTCGTCGCCGGCTCAGTCGACTGCCACCGCAGGCTCGACCACGACGCGCAAGATCACCATCGAAGGAGACTTCACGGTGATCACGACGGAGGTCACGTCGCCTCGCGGCACCAAGCGGGTGTCCACCACGCGCCAGCCCACCAAGAGCAGTCCGAGCACCACCGCCGCCTAGACGCGACGCGCACAGCCAAGCTAGCTGCAACTTGCACATCTACATGACCGAAAACTACCTAATACACCTTTGCATTTTTCCACTACAGCTCTCCAGTGTAGCCATCCCTCTGCCGACATTGGTGTGTCGCACATCGCGCCATCGCAATTCAAATCCGGCGCGCGTCGACATGGCGGAGCGCGGGCTGCGCTCGCAGCAGCAGGAGGCCGAGCGCATGGCGCGCGAGCTCATGGACATGAAGATCGAGACGGCGCATCTGCGCGAGCGCCTGCGGCTGCGCGTGGGCGGCGACGCCACGGCGGCGGAGCTGGAGGCCGAGGCCTTCGCGCTGCAGACAGCGCTGGGCGAGGCGCAGCAGACGCTCAAGGCGCGCGAGGCGGCGCTGCAGGCGCTGGAGGACAAGTACCAGCAGGCCATGCGCGGGCTGCTGCGGCTGGACGAGGCCTGGCAGCTCAGCAAGACGCAGGCGGCGCAGGCGCTGGCCGCGCAGGAGGCGGCGCAGCGCCAGGCGGAGGCCGCGGGCCAGCGCGCGCTCGAGCTGCAGCAGCAGCTGCAGGCGGCTGGAGACAGGGAGACGGCGCTGGCCGCCAGAGTCGACGCGCTCGAGCAGGAGAAGCAGCAGGTGCAGACGCAGCGCGACGAGAACGCGCAGGAGGCCAAGCGACGCGAGATTCAGGTCCACGAGCTGCGGGCACAGCTGGAGACCACCAGGCAGAGCTTCGAGACGCAGATGAAGCAGCAGGAGGGAGCGACGCGGGAAGATGTCAGGAAGCTACAGGAGGAGCTGCAAAAGGCGGAGGAGGATGCTGCGGCCTTGAGAGGGGAGATACACGCCAGACAAGAGGAGGCGGCCAAAGCCGACGTGGAGCTCAGAGACACGAAGGAGGCGGAGGCGGCTTTAAAGCAGAGACTCGTCAAGCTGACGGAGGACCACGCGACATTGCGTGTGCATCTGGAGTCATCCAAGCTGGTGGCAGTGGAAAGCACACAAAGGGCGATACAAGCAGAAGCTGAGAACGAAGACTTGAAGGAGGAACTGGAGGAAAAAGAAGAATTACTGGCTGAAAAGGAGCAGGCGGTGCAGGCGCTGGAAAAGGAGCTGATTGCGAAGCAGAACATGATTGAGGAAGAGATAATCAAGAAGAACCAGGCAGTGGAGGAAACAGAAAAGCGGTTGACGAAGGAATCGCAAGAAATGCTGCAAGCCCAGGAAGAGACCTGGAGCCGTCGGGAGCAGGTTCTGCAGGAAAAAGTGGATACGTACAAACAGGAGTTAACACGGATGCAAGCATTTCACCTGGAGCTGGCACAGTTGCTGCAAGTGAAAGAAGGCGATGATGTTGATGTAGAGAAGCTTGAAAAGGTTGAGCCAGCGATGCTCAAGGCTTTTGTGGTTCAGGCGATTAACAAGCGTGATGTCCTGGAAGCCTCACTTCAGCAGATGAAGCTCAAGCTCACTGCGACAAAACGGCTGATAGGTTCACAAAAGCATCTTGAGAGTGAGAATACGAGACTTCGCGCAGAGTATGAGAAAGCCAAGTTAGCCATGGAGCGCATGGCAACACGGAGGGCAAAAAGCCTCGCTTCGGCTGGAATGTTACCAGCTCGGCAACCTGGCCATGACAGCAGCGGCAGTAACTCTTCGGAGAAAAGTGTCGGCAAAGAGAATAGACAAGATGTGGTGGCACAGATTGTAAAACGAAAGCTGGAAGCTGGTGAAGGTGAGACTAGCGATTTCAGGACAACACCTCGAAAGGCACAACGTGCAAAGCGCGTGTACGTAGCTTCACGGTATCTAAGCAGTGCATCGAAGCGCTGAACCAGACCGCCAACCACAGTACAAACGAAGGTAGCTCCTTTGGTATACTAGTTCTTCATAAATTCTTGATAAAACGAAATGGAAATGCAACTCGTCTTCGTATGTTGTTCACAACGAAACTTAGGCTAATTACTGTCAAGACAACGCGTTGGTCATTACAGCTCGTGCTTTTCAGTTGGGAAGGGTTCTTCTTCCTGCTGATGCTGGTGCAGTGACCAGCCAGGCACGCTCCTCTGGTCCTTTACACGCAGCCGAATGCTTTCGTAACACTGGAAGGCCTCGGACGGCTGGATCTCGCCGTCGACGATAACTGCGGAGGCAGTGTCTTTCGCACTGAGGTAGCACGGCACATATTCATTCACCTGAGCGAAAGACACTAGCACGCCTCCGTTGCTGAGCTGCTGCGGGAACCGTTTCGGGCAAGCTTGGGCTTGCTGCTGCTGGACACCACCCCAGTAGGGAGCCCACGCCACGGAGCCACCTTCCTCAAGGTTCTGTCCGTCAATTGCGATCTGTATCAAGCGAGCAAGCATTTAGCATAGGTTAGCTATGGCCCCAATGCAGAACAACTACAGCAGCATGACTTACGAAGATGCTTTCGTTAACAAAGGCGAAAGTGGGGTCCAGAGAAAAGATCTCGACGGCCGCACGCTGCTGCAACTTCACCTCCGTCATCGCGTTGAACGCCACATAGCTGGTCGCAGTCAAAAGCACCAGCGTCTTCGCCCAGACGCGGTGAAAGCAGATCAGAGTGATGAGTGCCCCAGCAATGAGCACCGCGAGTTCCCGCACAACTGGTGCATCGAGACTCGCCATAAGCGTCCAGATGTCGTCATCCAGTCGTCTTAGCGGGGCCGTCGGGCTGGATCCCAGCGACAGCGCGTCCACCACCGCGGCCACGAACTCCCGTCCTCCTTGCCGCAGTCTCTCGCTGCACTCGGTAGGCGGCTCCAGCGCGAGCTGCCTCCAGTTGAGCAGATTCGTCAGCGTCAGCGTCTCGAGACTGCACGTGGCACCGTACAGCACCGCGGCCGCGACCGCCAGCGTCAGCAGGTTCAGCAGCACCTTGGAGAGCATGCCCGCCAGCCGCGGGCTCTGCAGCGGCCACAGCTGCTCGTCCGTGCGCGGCAGGGACACGTACAGCAGCAGCGGCGCCACGGCCAGCGAGGCCAGCGTCCAGCCCACGTTCTGCAGCAGCCCGCCGCCCGCCAGCCAGCGCTGCGCGAAGCTCGGCGACAGCGCGGGCCGCGGCCGCTCCAGCCAGTCGTCCTCGAAGTCCTCCGACTCGTCCGAGTCCGAGTGCCACGCGTCCTCGTCGTCGTCCGGCTCGGCGTCCGAGTTCTCCTCGCCTAGCTCGTCCCAGCCGCGCTGCGACGCGTCGGCCGCCAGCATGGCGTCGATCTGCTCGTCCTTGGTCTTGATGTACTCGTCGTTCCACTTGTCGTCGATGAACACCGGCTGGTTGGAGGCCCGCGAGCGCGAGCGCGTCAGCATCTTGGCGCCGTCGAGTCCTGTCGGGGTTTGAGCCGTTTGAATTTTCAGACCACCCACCCCCGAATACAAGCACGCATAGAATGCTAAAGTCAAATCGCAGGGCGAAAGTCATTGTACACTTACAGATGAGCCACAAAAGTATGCACCCGCGTCACGTACGTCAGCGGAAGAAGCTGCGCAGGTCGTCGAGGTTGAGTCTCTCGCTGCGCCGCTCGTCGTGCGCCTTGGCGACCACCAGCACGTGCTTGGCCAGCTTCTCTTTGCGCTGTTGCAACTGCAAGATCATGTCCTCCACCGTGTCGTTCACCACGTAGCGCTTCACGATCACGTCCTGGGTCTGGCCCAGGCGGTGCACGCGGTCCACGGCCTGCTCCTCCACGCCCGGGTTCCACCACGGGTCCAGCAGGATCACCACCGACGCGCACGTGAGGTTGAGCCCCACGCCGCCAGCTTTCAGACTGATTACCAGCACCTCGACGTCCGGGTCCTTCGCGAACTTGGTCAACACGCGCTCGCGTGCCTCCTGGTTTAGTCCACCGTTGAACGTGCAATGCGAGAAGCCGTGGCGCGTGAGCAGCTGCGACACCATGTCGAGCATCGATGTCCACTGCGAAAACACGACCACCTTGCGCTTCTTCTCGGGAGACTCGGCGTTATCGTTTTCCAGTTTGATAGCCTTCAGGTCGCGCAGAAGCTGCTGCAACTTGGCGCTTTCAAAACCCGTGCCATCGTCATCTTCGTCACGCCTGCCGTTTTCACCTTGACTCTTGTCCACTAAGCCATCGGCCTTGGCACCTTCTTCCTGCGCCTTTGAGGCAGTAGGGGGCGGGAGCTTGAATACCTTAGTGATATCGACCACAGTTCGACACACAGGGCAACCATTATCTGGATCATTAGCAAGACTGTCACGCAGACACTGATCACACAATACGTGTGCACACGGTGTTAAGACGGCATGTTGCGGCGGGTCCAAGCAAATTGGGCACTCTTGCGATTCCAAGCCACCTTCGACCTGCGCTATCACACTCTGGATATATGATGTTGTCAAGCCACCTCCCGAGCTCTCTTTATCATCCGAGTCTTTGCTGCTATCCACAAGCTGCGCGCGATTGCTGGCTTGCATATCTTTTTGAAGCTGCATGGCAATACGCTGGTAGTACGCCTCGGAGCTCTCGTTTGGCTGAGGTTGAAATGATGACCTGGTTGGTGGTGCTTTTCCGCCTTCGGCACCCTTTTCATCAGGTTTCAAGGCCTGTTCAAAATCCTTTCCGAGAGCAAGCAAAGGGTGATCACAAGCTTGACGGAGTCGAAGCAATAACGCGAAAATGGCAACATAGCTTGTCATTGCAGTGCCACTAGCCACAAACCCGTTGAACTCGGCCCTGCTCTTATCGTAAACTGCCTGGTAAAAGGCACGCTCGTCTGGAGAAAACTCCAGCTTTACCAAGTCGATGTGTTTTGGTGGTAGTTCCACGATCATTTTGCCTTGTTTGTCCCGCGAGTGCTTCGTTCGACGAAGTAAAATTGGAGTAAGAATGACTTTGAGGCGACCAAGTGCATTCACATCGTCGCCATCTTCGTACGGTTTGGTAATTACTCTTTTCCACCAAGCTACTCGTGACCAAGGCTGATACTGGAGAAAGCAGAGAAGCGAGAACATGTCATCTAACGTGTTCTGAATTGGAGTGCCAGTCAGACACCATCGATGAGTGGCTTTAATGGAGGAGCACGTTTTGAAGTAGCCTGTTGCCCGATTCTTAATGCTGTGGGCTTCATCGAGAATGACACGGTTCCACTCGGTCGTCGAAAGCAGACCGTTATTCCCAAACTCGGCTGATAGTACTCCATAGGTGGTCAGCACTAGATCGCTCTTGATGAACGAACTTGCTGCAGACCCAGTGGTAGTGTCTCGCTCATCGCCATAGTAGACATGCACAGTCAGCGTGTTCGGAAAGAAGCGTTCTTGCGCTTCATTCTTCCACTGGTGAAGCAAACTTAATGGGCAGACTACTAGAGTTTTGCCCGTCGCCTTACGCTTACTTAGTGTTGAAGAGCCACCAGTGTCTTCATCGTTCGTTTCGTTACCGACATGCTTTTGGTACGCAATCAAAGAGAGCATCATCATCGTTTTGCCTGCAGACGCACACAAAATGTTAGCTTGCGCCAGTTTGCACAGAAAAGTTCGTAGAGGTGTCGTTTACTTACCCATGCCCATGTCGTCCGCCAAAATACCACCAAGGCAGGGAGCAGGCGGATTAGGGCGAGTCAAAGACGCGCTTTTCTCGAAGGGGTTCACGTAATATGAGCTCTTCGATAGAAAATGGCGTTCCTCCCACATCTGACAGTGACAGCGCAGTTAGCCAGAGCTCAGCATGAGCAACCAGAATATTTTGTAAACTCCGTACCGGATCCTTGCTCTCCTGCTCGCTGATTCCGTTCTTTAGCTGGTTCTCTCGCCACAGCATCCACCTCAGCGCTTGCTTTTGGTGATCCCGCAATTGGATAGCATTCAGATACTGCGTGAGGTGCTCTGATGGATCATCATAAGAGCCATCTGCCGAATTGTGCAGGTCATCTGCTCCGGCGCATTCTGAGAACAGAGTGTCCAAGTCCTCCGGGTTAACCTGTGACGATCGGTCTTCCGCCTCGGATGTTGAGCGTGACGCTAACGCGTCTAGAGATGGGGCTTCAACTCCATTGATCATCTGCAGCAAGTTGTAGAGTTGATCGGAAAGGTGGAAGTTTTCATGATCCTCCTGAAAAACGTCGAAGGCCTTGACGCTCACATACACGAACACGGTCACCTGGAACATATACCAGCACCCGTCTCATCGTCAGCAAAGAACATCGCAGACCAATGAATCGACAACACCACATACATCAAACGATGCAAACATGTGCGCGGACACAGGTGGGGCCTCGCACACTCCACCCAACTTCACCAGGCCGCTCTTCATCAGCGGATGTAGCAGCACCTCCAAGCTCCTATCCAGGCGTCCAATCTGCGACTCCTGCAAGGTTGCGACCCTCACAATGCCGCCCGACGCCGTCGCCGACAGTCCGGGTCTCAGCCTCTTCTTGCCAGCGTTCTCGGCCTGCAGCAGCAGCTCGTCGCCCACTTGGAGCTGCACGCCCTGGCGGTTCACCGACGCCTGCATGGTGGTGCTGCCCAGCACCTGGAATCCCTGGTCCGCCGTCTGCAGCCTGAGCGCGACCTGCTCGAGTCTGCGCTTGCTCTGCTCGTCGCCGCCTCTGCTGGCCGCGCGCTCCTGCGAGGCCAGTCGCTCGAAGTACTCGGAGGCGGCGCCGGGCACGCTGAAGCAGTTGCGCCGCAGCAGCGCCATGACCTCCTGGTCCGGCAGCTCGATGCCGAGCTCCTTGAGCTGCTGCAGCTTCCTCTGCACGCGCTGCGTCTCCTTCTCGGCGGAGCTGCCGACGCCGAAGAGCAGCGCCGGCGTCTGCGTCTTGGGCGGCGTCCGCTTCGCCTTCTTGCTGGCGCGCGCGGCCGCGGCCGGCGACGCCGCCGCCGCCTTCACAGCAGCTGCGGCCGGACGCTGCGTCAGGCACATGGCGCATTGGCGCGCGCCGCGCGCGTTCTCGAACGTGCAGCGCGCGCAGCTCCAGGCGGCCGTCGCCATCGCCGCCTCCGGTTCTGCCGCCACAATTCGTATCCGCGCGTCGCACCTAGGCGGAGCCGCTCGGTGCGTCCGACCATCAGCCGCGGGGCCAGCCACAGAAGCCCGAGCGATGCTGGCCGCAAGTCGCCGCGCCGTGACGACGCGCAGTCTGCGCGCGGGCGCCGCCGCCCTGCGCCTCCAGTCCGGCGCAGCGCAGACGCAGACGCAGACGCAGACGCCGGTGAAGGTGCAGCGCTCGCGGCTGCCGGCCGACGGCCCGGGGCTCGGCGACTTCCTGCAGGCCCACGACCACCAGCGCACGGCTGAGGCGGCGCGCGAGCCCAGCGAGATGAACTTCCCCGTGCCGCCCGACTCGGTGCGCTCGCTGGAGGAGCTGGAGGAGCAGCAGCAGCAGCGCCGCCGCTCCTTCTTCATCGAGACCTACGGCTGCCAGATGAACTCGGCCGACTCGGAGATCGTGCGCGCCATCCTGCTGGAGGATGGATACACCACGGCGCCCTCGGCCGACGCCGCCGACGTGGTGCTGCTCAACACGTGCGCCGTGCGCGACAACGCTGAGGCCAAGATCTGGAACCGTCTCGAGTCCTTGCGGCAGGTCAAGGCCAAGCTGCTGCGCAAGAAGCAGAAGGAGGTGCAGACGGTGGGCGTGCTCGGCTGCATGGCCGAGCGGCTCAAGAAAAAGCTGCTCGAGTCTGATAAGATGGTGGACGTGGTGGTGGGCCCGGACGCCTACCGCGACATCCCCAACTTGCTGCGTGTGGTGCACGGAAGCGGTGAGGCCGCGGTCAACGTTCAGCTGTCGCTGGACGAGACCTACGCCGACATTGCACCCGTGCGCGCCGACCCGCACAGCCCGTCGGCCTTTGTGTCGATCATGCGTGGATGCAACAATATGTGTTCGTACTGCATCGTGCCCTTCACGCGCGGACGCGAACGCAGTCGTATCATGAGCTCGATTGTGGACGAGGTGCGTGCGCTGAGTGACCAAGGCGTGAAGGAGGTGGTGCTGCTGGGACAGAACGTGAACTCGTACCACGACAAGAAGTCCGAGGGCGCTGCGGAAAAGGGCCGTGGCTACGTTTCGTCGGCAGGGTTCAGCAACATGTTCCGCTCGCGTGATGCACCCGGTTTCCGCTTCTCTGATCTGCTGGACGAGGTGTCTCGAGTGGACCCGGAGATGCGTCTTCGCTTCACTTCGCCCCACCCGAAGGACTTTCCGAATGAGGTGCTGGACCTAGTGAACGAGCGCCCAAATATCTGCAAACAGATCCACATGCCGGCTCAGAGCGGTAGCACCACGATGCTGGAACGTATGCGCCGTGGCTACTCGCGCGAGGCATATCTGGCGCTAGTGGACAACATGCGCTCTCGCATTCCCGGAGTGGCTATTTCTTCCGACTTTATCGCTGGCTTTTGCGGTGAGACGGAAGACGAGCACGCTGACACGATCTCTTTAATGCGTCAGGTGTGCTACGACCAGGCGTTCATGTTCGCGTATTCGGTGCGTGCTCGTACTCACGCTGCACACCGCATGGAAGATGATGTGTCCCAAGAAGACAAGCTCCGTCGTCTGCGTGAAGTTATCGACACTTTCAGCGAGGTGGTTACACGCAAGAACCAAGTTGAAGACTCGGACCGGCTGCACATCGTGCTTGTGCAGGGTCCTAGCCGCCGCTCCACAGATGAAGACCCCAAGCTTACGGGTCTGACGGATACTAGCAAGCGTTGCGTGTTCCCTAACCAGGAAATGCCGGGTTCGCTGCGCGCGTTCACGAAGCAGGCAGGTGAGCTGGCATCCGAGTTTCTACCGCTGCCGAGTGTTAGTTCAGAGAGCGTTCACGCGGCTCCTGGCGACTACGTGTTGGTTCGCGTCCGTGACGCTGGCCGCCATACCCTCCATGCCACTCCAGTGGCACGTACGACCCTACAGGAAGTAGCGGAGCTTGTGCCGTCCGAGCTGCTTGGCGCCAGGCCACACTCACTCGAAGCTCTAGGGCTATAGATTTTAAACACTACATTTTTGCAGACAGGAGAACACAGCTAACGCAGCAACAGAAGCACGTATTTTCCACCCAACAGACCTCGCGCCACCATACCGACTTCGCTCTCTGCAACGAGCAGGATCTGTCCGACGTTTCCACAGCTCCATACGCCATATTTGTCGATCTACTGGGCCGCGACGGCACCCTTGGCCGCCTCCGCGGCGCGCTTCTGCATCTCCATCTGCATGTTCGAGATCTGCGCAGCAACACACGTCAGCGCCAGCCTCGTCGCCACAACACCTAGAGCAGCGTACGTTGGTCCGGATGCCGATGGCCTCCTTCTCCTTGGCCTCGATCTTGGTGTTCACCTTGCTCCTGCAGCCACCAACCACAGCGTCAGCCCGCGCACTTGCCGTCGCCGCCGCCGCCGCGCTTACAGCTCGTTGTTGATGAACTCGAGGCGCTTGTTGACGTTGGTCTTGGCCTCGTCCGCGTCCTGCTTAAGCAGCACGGGGCCCACCAGCTTGTACACCTTGGCCTCGTCGTCCAGCAGGTCCAGCTCCTTCTTCACCATGTCGTTCTCGTTGGCCTGCTGCGCGTACGTCTGGCGCTGCGTCGCCAGCACTTGCACCTCTGCACACAGCGGCGTCAGCGGCCTCTCCCTGCGACAGGCCGCGCGCCCGCCCACGCACCGTCCTGCAGCGCGCGGTAGCGCGTCATCTCCGCCTCGACCTGGTCCTTGAGCTCCGCCATCGTCAAAAGTGAGCGGATCCAGTCAACGAGGGGTACGCGCGCGTACCCCGCGTAACCCTGTCTGCGACGTGTGAGAAGGAAGTTGAAGTGATGGGGTCAAGTTGCTGTTTCCATTTACAAGCGACTACCGTCGCGCTAGGACGCGAACTGCACCATGTTGTGCTGAACTAGCAGGCGCAGTTTTGGGCCAAGCACCGGGTCTTGAGCCAGTCGCTGCAACTCCCCGGGCGACTGCTGACACGAGTGCAAGCGCTGCATGAGGGCCGCGTCCGACAGCGCAGCCAGCAGCTCGGGGTTCTTCAGAATGCGCTGCACTTGTTCCTCTTCTTCGGGTGAGCGCTGCATTCCGGCGATGGCCTGGCGACGGGCCTCGTCCAGGTCTACTATTGCGGGAGGCTTTGCGGCGGCTGAAGCCGTCGGGCTGTCATTCAGTCGGAGACCTTGCAACTGCTGCTCAGGCTGTTGTACTTGATTCGTCGTCTCCCGCTTGGACGATGCCTCTTTTGAAGCGGTCTCGCCCAGCTACACAATAAGAAATCGCAAGTTTCTGCATCAGTACCAGAGCTTTGTTTGCAGCTCGCGTGGTAGCGTACCTCTTCGAAATGGTTTCCGAGGAACTCCATGAAGTCCTGCAGCATTGTGGAGACAGCTGGGTCTTTTTGGTATTTCAGAATGGCGGATTGTGGGTCTTGCTGCATTTCAGCGATCGCCTTGGAGAACGCTGGATTTTGCAGTGCTGTCATTTGCGGATTGAATCAATTAGACTCTGCGGGAGCTATACAGAAGCCACTTTGAAAACATACCCTGTGCGAGCTTTGGATTTCGAGCAAGCTTCTCGAAGAACCGTTCATTCATCCACTCTGAAATCAGCACAACACATAAAGCGTTTACGACTCAGAATTTGCTGTGGCATACGAAGCCGATCGAAATCACCACGGTAATGCGAACCTTTGGGATCCAACTGGTTCATGCTTTTCATTGCCTCTTGAACCTCTGGAAAGACAAAAGCTGGATCGCTGGTTGTAGCTTCGTCTTTCGATTGTTTTACGATTTTCAGGCGTTCCTCGCGCTGGAAATCCATAGAGAATCATGTTAGTGTGCACGAATTATCCCTCAAGCCAAACTCCACTCATACAGTTTGCTGTCGAGCAGGCTCCATCAGCGTTAAGCTCTTGGCTGGCGCTGGCTTCTTCTTTTTGGCCGGTGCAGTTGTATTGAAGAACCCTTTCTTGAGCCCCTGGCCGAACGCCTTGCGGTTGCGCTCCCTTTCCTGCTGCTTGCGTTTGTTCTCTTTGGCTCGCTGAGCGATCGCCACCATCTCATCCATGATACTTGCGTCTTGAGAATTCGTTGAATCCTCTAGTGCTTGATTGTCTTCTGCTGGCTTGTCGACCCCGCCTAGCATTGGCGGCTCGTCTTCCTCCCAAGTCTCGTGGTCAATACCTTTCATGGTGCTTATCGCCCGTACGGCCACTTGCAAAGTGATACCGACCGACGGATCCAAGCGACGCCTCCAAAGATTTTATCGTGGCAGCTTCCACCACATGGCAAGATAGATAACAAGTAAGCAAATCCATTTTCAAGCAGGGATGAGTTCAGTTGCTTAAGACGAGAGATGTTAACAACCGGTTGCTAATTTTTTTCATGCTAAGCGCTGCATTGCTGTTGTCCAGCTCTGCCTAGTAGACCTTGGTAACCTCCGAGTGTGCCATGTCGTCGCCCTCATCCTCAGGCTTCTCACTGTACTCTTCAACAACCATATCGTGCAGCTTCTGGGTTTCCTCTTTCGACATCTACACAAGTACAACAGGCACACGACAGTTTAGTTACTACCCAGACACTAAGCTACATCTTGGGCAGGAAGATCTTTGGTTAACAAGGAAAGAAACCTACCTTGTACGGAGAGTACGCCTCGCTGGAGAAGCGACCACTTTCCACATCGTCACGATAGTTCTCGAGACCGATACGGATCTGCTCACCGACATCAGCATAGCGCTTGCAGAACTTGGGCACAAACTGCGCGTGATGCGGGTGTTGCAGCATGCCTAGAAGATCATGGAAGACGAGCACTTGGCCATCTGTCTCGGGGCCAGCGCCGATTCCGATAGTGGGGATTTTAAGCAGTTCTGTCACCGCTTTGGCAACCGCAATGGGGACGCATTCGATTAATACAGCAAAAGCACCTGCCTTTTGGACAGCTAGGGCGTCCTCGATGATGGTTCTAGCCTGGGCGGCTGCAATCGTACAAAAGTTAGCGAACTGGGCACCATGCACAGGAACTTATGAGCCGCAACATTACCTGTGCGGCCTTGAGAACGAAACCCTCCAAGCACGCTGATGTGCTGCGGACGAAGCCCAATGTGTCCCATCACAGCGATGCCTCCATCGACGATAGTTTTGACTTACAGCACACTGCGACTCAGTTGAAGGTAACGTTTGCACCTTTTAGAAATGCACCATATTACTTACTCGTCTCGCAACGTTCCTTGCCTCCCTCGATCTACACGCAATCTGCGCCGCCCTCCTGTAACATACACAGCAGCAAGAGTCAACACTTTTGCCAGCAATACGCCATCTGCTGATGTGATCGTTACCTTCACGAGAAGCTGTGCATTTTTCAGTGGCTCGTACGGAGTTCCTTCACACGAGCCGAACGGCATGTCCGTGATAATGAGCGGACGAGTAGCACCCCTGTTGTATGCAGGTCACAACGGTGCATTAGAACTGAATCTCTGATCTACAGCGCCACCTTTCGACTTGCCGCTTTACTGCCTTCGTATGGTGGACCATGTCTTCAAGCGGTACAGGGATTGTTGTGTCCATGCCCTGCATCAGCAGCAACAAAATGGCCGTAACACAAAGACCTGTCAGCCCTCCGTTCTGAGCCAACCTCCATTAATACCAAACCGTACCAGCTCCACCATGCCCAGCGAGTCGCCCACCAGCAGGATGTCGAAGCCCGCCAGATCCACGTGCACCGCCGACGGGTAGTCGTAAGCCGTGACCATGGTGATGGGTTTCTTCTTGCGCTTGAAGATGCCGATGTCGAGCGTCGAGACTTTGCGGCGCTCGAGCAGCTTGAGGGTGTGCGCGGCGGACTCGGCATTGTAGGGGCGTTGAAGAGGAGGAGGAGGCGTCGCTGCTGAAGAGTTTGGCGGCGCAGACGGCGGGTCGACTGCGGCGCAGCGCGGGGCGGGCGATGGCGGTCATGGAGCGCATGATGGTGCCAAGAACTTGTTGGGGTGGTCGCCAAACGTGAAGTGAAGCAATCGTCAAAAGCGAAGCACCGGATTGAAGTGATGTTCCGAGCGATGAGTCACCAGCGCGACGAATCGATGATGAGATGAATGTTGTGATTAGAGGAGCAGCGGCAGTATTATAGCACGACCAAAAGCGCAGGGACGAGGCAGTGATCCGCGACAAGCATGCCAACGCTTGGACTCCTTGGCTTGGACCCGGTCCTGGTTGCGTAGCTGGAGTTATACTTCCCCGTAGCTCGTCTAGTGCTTGGTTGCACTTGTGGCAGTCAGCAGTGGCTCCAACCTTGGAATCGCCAAGACTCAACTGGAGCAGGCAGTGCCTGCATGCTGCAGCTCGCCCTCCACGCTTAGTACCCGGCGAGTACTAAGCCGGAAACTCGTGAATCGCAAACGCACCGAGCAGGCTAGCACTCCTCGACGCCCACCTCGAGCGTAAATTGACTGCAGTCATGGCCACGATATCTTCGCATCCGATTATCCGAGCCGCCAACGCTCTCGGTAAGCTTTCGCTCTCGCCGATTTGCATCTCTCGACTGCTGCATCAGCTCGTCGCCAGCCGCCTGCATCAAGCAGCAACGCCCCGTGCAGTGCCGCGTCGACGTCTCCAATCGCCGCCTGCCAAGTGCGAAAGCGTCATGCGCATGATTACTACGCGCCGCCGTCTACGAGCCGCGTCGTACTTAGCGCTGCCTTGAAGCCCACCCAACAATCCCTCACTTTATCTTTCGTCAACAGGCCACTAGAGCACCATGATGCGCTCCATGACCGCCGCCGCCCGCCCCGCGCTGCGCCGCAGTCGACCCGCCGTCTGCGCCGCCAAACTCTTCAGCAGCGACGCCTCCTCCTCCTCTTCAACGCCCTACAATGCCGAGTCCGCCGCGCGCACCCTCAAGCTGCTCGAGCGCCGCAAAGTCTCGACGCTCGACATCGGCATCTTCAAGCGCAAGAAGAAACCCATCACCATGGTCACGGCTTACGACTACCCGTCGGCGGTGCACGTGGATCTGGCGGGCTTCGACATCCTGCTGGTGGGCGACTCGCTGGGCATGGTGGAGCTGGTACGGTTTGGTGTTGATGGAGGTTGGCTCAGAACGGAGGGCTGACAGGTCTTTGTGTTACGGCCATTTTGTTGCTGTTGATGCAGGGCATGGACACGACGTTGCCGGTCACGCTGGAGGACATGATCCACCATACACAGGCGGTAAAGCGGTGGGTGTTTCGGCTGAAGTCTGCGTTCACGACCTCTGGCTTGTCCTGACGGGTGTTTTCGCTGTCTTTGATTTGGTAGTGGCGCTAGTCGGCCGCTGGTGATCACGGACATGCCGTTCGGCACATGCGAAGGAACGCCGTTTGAAGCACTGAAGAACGCGCAACGACTGATGAAGGTAGTGAGCGGAGGGTAATGAGCACGAAGGAGGTAGTTTTAACGCGATTATACGGATCGGTTAATTGTTGATGCAGGAAGGAGGTGCTGACTGTGTGAAGATCGAGGGCGGCAAGGAACGAGCTGAAACGAGTGAGTTGGCTGCTCGATGGTGGTAGGCAATAAGCCGTATCTGTGACTAACCGTGCCATCTTTATTCAGTCAAGACCATCGTAGACGGAGGCATCGCTGTGATGGGACACATTGGCCTTCGCCCACAGCACATTAGTGTTCTGGGTGGATTCCGCGCACAGGGTCGAACGGGTATGCCCTCAATTTCGGTTTCTCTGCATGTAGTGTGCTAACGATACTTTTTTCAGCTGCACAGGCCCGAATGATCATCGAGGATGCACTAGCTGTCCAAAAGGCAGGTGCCTTCGCCGTTGTGCTCGAGTGTGTGCCCTCCGCTGTCGCCAAAGCGGTGACAGAACTGCTTAAAATCCCCACTATCGGAATCGGCGCTGGCCCCGAGACAGATGGCCAAGTGCTCGTCTTCCATGATCTTCTAGGCATGCTGCAACACCCGCATCACGCGCAGTTTGTGCCCAAGTTTTGCAAGCGCTATGCTGATGTCGGTGAGCAGATCCGTATCGGTCTCGAGAACTATCGTGACGATGTGGAAAGTGGTCGCTTCTCCAGCGAGGCGTACTCTCCGTACAAGGTAAGTTTTCTTTCCTTGTTAACCAAAGATCTTCCTGCCCAAGATGTAGCTTGATTTCTGGGTAGTAACTAAACTGTCGTGTGCCTGTTGTGCATGTGTAGATGTCGAAAGAGGAAACCCAGAAGCTGCACGATATGGTTGCTGAAGAGTACAGTGAGAAGCCTGAGGATGAGGGCGACGACATGGCACACTCGGAGGTTACCAAGGTCTACTAAGCAGAGAAAACGAGTTTATGCAATCTATTTGCTTGGCTCATTTAGAAATGCAAAGCTGTCTGGAAATGGCGGGTCATCATCATCGCTGCTGGCTTCTTCATCTTCGTTGGTGTAAGAAGGCCCTAGCGCTGGATTACCTTGTGGAAAAACTCGACACTCTCCTGTCTCAATGCATTCATAGAAATGACAACCAGCTTGGAATCGTGGCTTCCACGTCTGTCGCTTTTCCAGTGCTGCCATTGCAGCTTTGCCTTTTTTCCAGCTAATAATGGTAGGCCCGTTGTTTGCGTTTGCTGTATTAATTTTTCTCGTTTCTAGGCGCTTCAGAGGCACCTTTACACTTTCTTGCTGCTGCTGTGCCATCTTTTGTGCTTGCTTGCGCGTTAGAAACAGCGGATCAGGTGTTTTCTGTTCCGAAGTGTCCAAGTAAGTCATGCGAGCCGCATACATCATGGACTGGGTCTGTTGTTCCTCTTCATTGGTGTGGTGGGCATGGAGCTTTTCTCGAAATGAGCCGGACGAACCAGCTTTCGCTACGGCGAGTGTCAATAGTGCTGCCAATGGTCTAGGCTCTTCGGACATCGCGCGTTGTCCCGTACAATCAAAAAATGCAGAATAGGGGGCACTGGGAGAGGTCTATTTTTGTTGAATTGTGGGTGACTGGGGTGATCCTTGCTACTTCGATTGAATTATGTTCCTGGGCCTCTTATGTACTTGGCAATTATCTCCCGTGTCTTCCCTCCTTTCCATATCTTCTGGATATTTGCAGCTTGTTTGTTCAATTCAACTAGGCGTGACGCCTCGAGCTCTGAGAGTTGAAGAATTAACCTACTTTGAAGTCGGCAGTCGCTGTACCCCAATACAACTAGGACGGCTAGCTCTTCCATCAGCAGCATCGAGTGGATTCCATACGTGTCAACGTGAACACTCATGAGACTTGACATGCGAATTGGATCCCACACCTTCACGTACCCGTCGAGACTGCTCGAAATGAGGAGTGCAGTGCTGGTTGTCCACTGCAATCCAGATATTCTTCCGGTATGGGCTATGAAGCGTTTACTTGAAGGTTTTTTGGTGCTTACGTTCACGATAGAGATCCATGACTTCATAAATCCTGTCTCCGCCACAGCGAGAAAGAATCCTGAAGCATCGAACGATATCCGGTGTACGGGAAATTTGAAGTTAATAACTTCCTCTGCAGGGTTAGCATTGTTGGATGTGTTGATGGTGATATTGCGATAAAACTTGACGAAGGGCTTGTTGCGAAATGCCAAACTGAACAAGACTGGACCCCGCAAACTAGCTGACATGTGACAAACTACATCGCGGTCAAACGAGATAATATTTCTGCCCGCGAACGACGGAGAGAGATCGTAGATAGCAACCGTGTGCATCATGTCCGTCACAAGTAGCATTTTTCCATTGTCAACGAATTCCGCTGCATGAACTTCGGTTACCGCTTTGACAGGCTGAACATTTACTAGCTGAAACTTGGCTGAAGTACTCAACAACGGCACCTTGGGCTTTAGAGACAATGCGAGGATACTGTTGTTGCGTCGACGATTTGGTGCTGCAGGAGAGTTGTCACTGCTCGGTCCCGCAGCTGGACGCTCCAGTGAATAAAAAAGTACTTGTGCAGGTTCATCCATTTTCTTTGAAGCTGAGAATGCTGCTAAAATTTTGGTTTGCGGATCCCATGCCAGAGCCTCCATGGCTGTGGGTAATGCCGGAAATACTTTGGCTGGTGAAAGGGTCTTTGCGTCACTGTAGTTGAGTTTTCCGCCGACGCATGCCACTATCATGCCTCGGTCGCATGCGTAAATTGGCGATGTTGATAGCGTACCAAGTACCTTGCTTGCAAGACGAGATAGGCGCAAAACTGCTAGAGATACCCGACACGTCGGAGTACTTACTGTTCCCTCTTCGTTCTTACAAGTGCAGAAGTACTCACCAACCACACGTTTCGTGAGCTTAGGGATGATAAGTGTTGAGCGATTGATGCCGGCCACGAATGATTCCGATTCAATAGGACGGCCATTAAAGAACCATCGAAACTTTTGCACGTATTTGGCGTTCACACGCAGTTCAAGACTGGCGTTCTCGATGGCTGCCACGATTGGTGGGGGCACATCCACAAGGACAGGAGGGCGCTCAACGGACGGGTCGAGCCCCATTGCAATCTTCTTCGCACGCAATCGCGCCTTTTTCGCGTTCTCCAGTGCGTGTAGCTCCTGTCGGCGCTCTTCCTCCATCTTTTGCTGTATTACTACCTGCTCTTGCTCTCTGCGACGCTCTTCATCTTTTTCGGCGTCTTCATCTTCCTGAATCCAATTTGCGGTGGGCGTAAGTATCTTCCGGATACTGATGAGCTTTAGCACGAGCTGCTCGTCATCTTTCGCGTGGTTTTGCATCACTCGAACGCTTTCCGTCACGCCTTCAATACTCTCGGTGAAGCCGAAGCGAGAAACTACGTGAGCAAAAACTTCAATCGCTACAGGCAAATATTTCTATTGTGCATCAACATGAGCAAGACGTTCACCGTCGAGTTGCGAGGAAGTAGGTGAAAGCACTCACGCACATGACAAATTAACCCGAGATCGCCTTGAGCTATAGGACAGCAAGATACACTCAGGCGATTGTATCCGAGGGAGATAACGCCAAGAACTTGATAGGCTTACCGAATCCAAGTGCTCGTTGCAGCTTGCGCTTGATCCGTTGATGCGTGAATGCATCTAGCACTTGGTCTGCCATCTCTGTTCGTCAGAAACCCACCACAACCGTTAACCATAAAAACTTCACACCAGATACATCAGCTTCGACCGCGTACGCTGTGCCCGCGCCTTATCCAGCGGGGTGTAGTCATCGCGGACTCCTGGTCGTGGCTTGGACTGGCTGAAGTCGGGCGAGACCACGCCGCAGCATTGGCACTTGATAAGTCTCTGACCAGCGACGTTGCCGACGCTGGTCTGTCGGAAGATGACAACGGTGCGGCTGCCGCAGGAGATGCAGTAGCTGTCCGCTTCTTGGAGCTTGTCTCGAGGCTGCAGTGGAACTGGGCGGAACTTGGCTCCGCGACGTCGAGAGCGCTGCATGGTCGTGCCCACGGAGATCGCAATCTTTGGAGACGACGCTTGACCGACGACTGCAGTCCAAAAGAACTGCACTCGCTGGTCGCTTGTGCGTCTCTGCTCCTGGGGCTACACTCAACATGCGCGCAGACGTCGCTGCGGCGACTGCATCACTAGCAGCTCTAGCCACTCGTCGCCGGAGGGGGTTCCTCTCGGCCCTTCCAATCACCCCTCTCTTCCCATCCAGAGCCCCACGTTCCAGCGCTCCTTGAAGCGCTCGCTCAGTTCGGAAGCGGCGTCGTGGGACCCATCGGAACATGCTGCAGCGCGCCGTCGCGAACGCCCTCAAGCCCGCCGGAAAGAGACTCATGTCCTCGCAAGTGCCGCCGTTCCACCTGGCCGTGCCCGTCCACGACCTGGAGCAAGGTGCGACTAGAGAGAGGGAGGATCCACGTCGATACATCTGACCGCTTGGCCTCGTGCAGCCAAGGAGTTCTACGGCTCCAAGCTGGGCTTCATCGAAGGCCGCTCGTCCAAGCAGTGGCAGGTCCGTGAGCTGCCTGCACTTTGCAGTGTTCAGCTCGTGCTGGCCTGACGTGTGCACCCCCGGATTCCTCGTACAGGACTACAACATGTTCGGCCATCAACTGGTTGTGCACCAAGTCACCAAAGACTACCGCGCCGTCGACTTCTTTAACCCCGTCGGTGCGTGCGCACCACATTTACAATTTGTTTGCATTAGTCGAACATGGCCGACTGAGTGCTTGTCCTGAAGATGCGGACGATGTGCCCGTGCCGCACTTTGGCGTGGCGCTGACGGTCGACGAGTTCCACGCGTTCTCCAAGCGTGTGCAGGGCCTGAACATCAAGTTTATCGTGGAGCCGCACCTGCGCTTCGTCGGCCGCAAGGGAGAGCAGTGGACCATGTTCTTCAAGGACCCCAGCGGCAACAACCTCGAGTTCAAGGCGATGACGAACCCGGAAAACCTGTTCGCCAAGTACGTCGAGGAGTAAGTTGCCCCGCAGATTTTGCCCGGGCCAAGCTGGCCCCGGAAGATGCTACAGCGTACAGCATCAAGTAATAATGGAATGGGCAAATAAAATACGGGGTCTATGTGGAATTGAAAGTTTGTCTAGCCCAACTACATCGGTGGCGCTATTAGTCGTCACCACCGTCGATATCATCAGGCTCGAAATCACCAAACTCGTCTCCACCTCTTTCGTCTGAATCGCTACCTTCTGCTTCAGCTGCGGCAGCAGCTTCAGCCTCGGCCTCAGCTTCTGCGAGCATCTCCTTGTGCATTTCGATTGCCGTCTCGTACATGCCGAGGAACATTTCGTCAGAAACGTTCTCCTTCGTGGCAGTCGGCTCAGGAAGCTCGTTCAACTCCTTCTCAATCCACTGGTAGGCGCCGACGGTGTCCACCCAGACACCGATGTTCTGTGAGACGTAGACAAATGCTTCCTCAATCGATCCTCGCTTCGGGTCCTTGATTTCATCGACATACTCCATCACTTGGAAGAACGTTTCATGGTACGCGATGACTACTGCCATGAACGGGTTCAATGCAAACGCCTTGCGGAACGCTGCTTGCACGACCTCTTCGGACGATCCTTCCTCTTCCAGCACCTCCCACGAGACGTACTCGATGATAACCTGGCAGTAGGCCAGCACCGGCGACTCCTCGTCCTTGTGCTCCTCGATCAGCGTCCGCGCCTCAGCGCCGCGACCTTCGTCCACCAGCGCGCAGGCAAGGCCTTCGCGGGAGTGGAACGAGTCGGTCTTGTCCAAGCTCATGCAGAGCTCGTAGTTCTTGATGCCGCGGTCCGGCATGCCGGCCTCGCAGCAGGCAGCTGCAAGCTGCTTCAGCAGACTGCACAAACACACCGCGTCAGTCTCCACAGCAGTACCGTATCTCTCTCAACCCTGCACACACCTGATGTACTCCTTGGTGTCCTTGTGCTCGGCCAACTTGCCCTCCTGGCGCGTCTTCTCGAACAGGTCGAAGGTCTCCACGGGCTTGGGGAACTCGTTGCCGCACTCGTCCAGCTCGCCCGCCGCGATCTTGGCCAGCAGTGCCGCTGGCCTGGCCGCGCCCTTAAGCTTCCACTCGGACGGCGGCTTGGGGCCCTTGCGCGCCGGGGCGGCGGGCGGCGGCGCGTGCTTGGGGAAGGCGCGCAGCTGCTGCAGCTTGCGGTCCACCGAGCGCTGCAGCTGCACCACGCGCATGCGGCGGCGGTTGGCCAGCTTCTTGTCCTTGCTGGACTGCATGTTGTCCATGCAGTTCTGCGCGAAGGCCTGCGCGCGCCCGCTGTTGGACGAGCGCGAGCCCTTGCGCTTCTTCAGCTTGGGCGCCGCCATGCTCGGGTGCAAGTGGCCGACTGACTGGCTGCGCGCAAAGGCGATAGGACGCAGCCATATCGGCTTGCACAGGTTGACATTTAGAGAGGCAGTGTCTAGATTTGGGAACTCGCCCCATCAAGCGTGTGTGGCGCAGACGGACAGTGGACGACGACAGGAAGATGCTGGCGACCACGCGGAGACTGGTCAAGCCGCTGATGGCGGGCGCGCGCTCGTTCGCCGCCAAGGGCAAGGGCGCCGCCGCCGCCGTGGAGGAGGTGGTGGACCTCACCAAGGTGGTGCCCACCAACATCCTCAAGGACGGCGCGCACCCCGAGCTCAAGGACAAGTCCGAGTACCCCGAGTGGCTCTTCACGCTGCTGGACCCGCAGCCCACGCTGGGCGAGCTGGAGCGCGCGGGCTTCGACAACCTCGACATGGAGCAGCAGCACCGCTACCTCGTGCTGGCCAACCGCCGGGCGGTCAAGGCCACCAACGCGGACAAGGCCAAGAAGTAAGCACAGCACTATAGAGACGAGCACAGGGACGCAGGCGGCGGTGTAGGCGAGACAGACAGACGTGAGAGCAATGAAGACGTGTGTGTGTCAGCGTTCGCAACTGTCTTATAACTGTATGGAAGCAGGGACGTCGTGGAAATCGTTGTGCAGTCTGCATCGCATTCCTGAACGCTTTGCTTTTGAGCTTGTGACGCTGTAGAGAACAGGTTTGCAGGTCGTTACCGAGGCAATGTTGTCAACCAGCATGAAGCTACCGTACTGCTATCTGACAGAACAACACGAAGTTGTTGGCGAAGCGGCCTAAGACGTCGTTGGAAATCCTCCAGGCACAAGCTGTCATACGAACACAACGTGATGAGGTTAGCTATCTGCAGCAAGGAAGCACTCCCATACAAGTGGAACAATGCTGTTTCGACATGGACGCACCAAGCAAACGTTGTTGCCGTTGAGCAAGACCTGGTCCAACTTCACCTCACGCTTGCCCTCCGGCGTAATTTCGCTGTGAATTGCAGCAGTAGCAGCAAGTTTAGTCTGACACAAAATTCTCCACAACTATCATGACGAAGTAGTGGCTGCAGTCGGCACGTACTACTCCGTAACATCATCCAGCACCATGTCTAGAAACAGCAAGTGCAGCAGAAAAAAATAGCGAGTCAGTACTTCCTCCTCTCCTTCACCAACACAAACGGGAGGTCTACACAGCCATAGCTTTATCTACTGCCACTTACTGACGTAGTCGTCGAATCCCCGCAGCGTGCCGATGAACTCCTTGTCGCCCTTCATGACGATCCAGAGCTTCGAGCCGATGCACTTGTCAATGAGCTCTGGCGGACGAAAACGGCAAGCCGGGACGAGCAGACAACAACACAAAACACGACGTCAGCTTCCACCACACATACACCACGGGAGATGCGCCCTCCAGACGCCTCGGGGCACGCACCGAGCGGCAAGATGCGGCCTTGGGACATGGTAGTCTGCTCTGCCGACCAATTGTGTATGGGCAAGTCGTGCGGTGTGGCCTACACATATGTGGTGTGGCGTACGCATCCGGTGTAGTGCACACCAATGACACAAAAGTGATGAGCCTGATCACTTTGCCAACCGAAGGCGGAGGTGTCCACGTCGTCTACTGCGCCGCGCTCGAGCCACGATGGAGCAGGACCCGGAGGAGCAGGAGCACTACAAGTCGGTGCTGCTGTCGTTCCGCGAGTATGAGTCCTACATGATGCGCGAGATCTACCGCCGCAAGAAGCACCTGCAGTCCATGCCCATCGAGATGCAGCGCCGCCTGCCGCAGTCCTCCACCATCCGCAACCTGCACCACTTCGTCAACGCGGCGCACCACAACCAGGCCTTCTTCGAGCGCGTGGTGCAGGCGCAGCTGGAGACCGGGCCGACCGTGGAGCTGCCCGAGGTCACGCCCAAGACGCCGCTGCTGAGCCCCCCGCGCCACTTCTCCAAGCTCGAGAGCACGCTGCACCAGTTCGTGCGCGACTGGTCCGACGAGGTCCGTCTTCTGGCTGAGAGATTTAATGCGACGGGAAGCGTAGTTAATTCCTGACTGACGGTTGGTCTGCTTTGTGCTGGTGCAGGGCAAGAAGGAGCGTGACATGTGCTACACCCCCATCATCAAGGAGCTGCGTCGCGTCCTGCCTGTGAATGTCGACAACCCGTAAGCAGTATATCGCTGTAGGCGCAAACGCGGCGCTAACTGTTTTTTTTTCGTACGCAATAGGACTGAGCGTCCTCGTGTGCTGCTGCCTGGTGCGGGGCTGGGACGACTGGCGCTGGAGATTGCTGCCAAGGGCTATGCCGTCCAAGGCAACGAGTTCTCGTATCAGATGCTATTTGCGAGTAACTTCATCCTCAACTGGTATGGGTCTTTTCTTCTGGATTGTATAATTCATTCGCGCCTGGAGTCTCATGCACTGTTTGATATTGTGTTTTCCATAACAGGGTCACGCAGCCACTTGAGATTGAGATCCACCCGTGGATTCACAACCCGTCTAACGCGCTAACGATCACGGACTTGCTGCGCCCTGTGGCGATCCCGGATGTTGCACCGGCGGAGCTTTTGGGTCTTAACAACGGCACTGTCATCCCGCCAGACTTCTCCATGTGTGCAGGCGAGTTTTTGGAGGCTTACGCGAATGATAAAGGTATGTGGTCTGTTCCTGGCGGTGCTCCGAACTATGGATTGAGACGAGACTAACGCGCCGTGTGACAGAGTGCTGGGACTGCATCGTGACGTGCTTCTTCATTGACGCGGCCCCGAATGTGATCGAGTACATCGCGGTGTTCGAGCGTCTGCTGAAGCCTGGCGGCTACTGGATCAACCTCGGTCCTCTGCTCTACCACTGGCAGAACAGTGGAGGCGACGACGACGAGCGCTACGAGCAGTCGGTGGAGCTGTCGTACGAGGAGATCAAGCACGTTATGAACACGTACAACTTCCGCATCCAGAAGGAGTCGCAGCGCGAGTGCCTGTACACGAACAACGTCAAGAGCATGATGAAGACGGTCTTTAACTGCGCCTTCTTCACGGCCGTCAAGGAGGCCGGCCGCGTCTAGACGGGCGAGAGGAGTCAAGTGTGCTGTCTGATATTGCTCATAGCGCCGCCTGCAGCTGTCTGTCTCCTTCTAAATAGCAATTTGCATGTCCACTTGCGTGTTGTCGGCCACGTGTCGCCCGCCAGGTCAGTTGATGTCGTCGTCGTCGAAGTCGTCGGCCAGCGGCTTGACGGCGGCCGCGTGCACCGGCGCCTCGTCGCCCATGCGTTCCATCTCGGGGTTGCCCTCCACGTCCATCTCGCTCTCCATCTGGTGCTTGAGGCGCGCGTGCAGCTGCTTGGCCGCGGCGGGCGTGGGCGGCTTCCTACCTCTGGGCGGCGTCTCCATCTCGCTTCTGGTCGATCCTCGTCACCGCTGGACGCCGCGCATTGGCTGAAAATGCAGAGGATGGTGTGCGCCACACCACGCGCTTCCAAGCTCGCAGTTCCCCCATTCTGGATCCTTTGTAGCGCTTGAAGGCACCGAGCATGGACCGACTGCAGCGACTCTTTGGCAACCTGCCGGGCCTCCCGGGCCAGGGCGGGCCGGGCGCCGACGGCCCGCTGGTCGACACGGCCGAGAAGGTGCACATCTCCTCGCTGGCGCTGCTCAAGATGCTCAAGCACGGTAAGACGCGGGCGAAGACGCCGCCGCCCGGCCGCGACTGACGCGCTGCTGTGTGCTGCAGGCCGCGCCGGCGTGCCCATGGAGGTGATGGGCCTGATGCTGGGCGAGTTCGTGGACGACTACACCGTCAACTGCATCGACGTGTTCGCCATGCCGCAGAGCGGCACGGGCGTGAGCGTGGAGGCCGTGGACCCCGTCTTCCAGATGAAGATGCTGGAGATGCTCAAGCAGACCGGCCGGGCCGAGATGGTCGTGGGCTGGTACCACTCGCACCCGGGCTTCGGCTGCTGGCTGTCGGGCGTGGACATCAACACGCAGCAGAGCTTCGAGGCGCTCAACCCGCGCGCCGTGGCCGTGGTGGTGGACCCCATCCAGAGTGTCAAGGGCAAGGTCGTGATCGACGCCTTCCGCCTCATCAACCCGCAGCTCATGATGATGGGCCAGGAGCCGCGGCAAACCACCTCCAATATCGGCCACCTCAACAAGCCCTCCATCCAGGCGCTGATCCACGGCCTCAACCGCCACTACTACTCGATCGCGATTGACTACCGCAAGAACGAGCTCGAGGAGCAAATGCTCATGAACCTACACAAGAAGACCTGGAGTGACGGCCTCGTGCTTACCAAGTTCGAGGACCACTCCAAGGAGAACGAGGAGACTGTTAAGGTATGGCACGAAATGTGCGTGGCTTGTGTTGCTTGTTGCTGTGGTCTAACGCTGTGTTTGTTTGCATCGGAATTACAGAGTATGTTGGCGCTTACAGAGCAATACAACAAGCGGGTGCAGGAAGAGGAGGAGAAAACTCCCGAGGAACTTGAGGTGCTGAACGTCGGTAAATTGGACCCCAAGAAGCATCTTGAGAACGATGTGTATGACCTTATGGCCCTCAACACAGTCCAGTGTCTCGGCGCCATGCTCGATACTATCGTGTTTTAGATGCACCGCCTTCAGACCGAGAGAGACGAAGGTAGTGTGGCTAACCAGGCGACGGCACAAGAAAAAAATCGTGTCTACTCTCTGCTATTGTTTTTCTCGGTTGAGTATGTCCATTGGGTTTACACTGCTGATCTCACGAAGATCCTTTCTACAACAAAAAAGTAAGCAACCTAGCGTCTACTACTGGCAGTCGATCAGCACTGCGGCAGCATTCATAAGGAAGCTACCGCAGCTCGTCGACCTTCACAGGACGGTTCTCCGCAAGAGACTTGTTCGCAGCCAGAGCCAGCAACAAAGCCTCACGACCGTCGTCACCACCAACAGGAACCGACGCATCCGTCGTGCACACACGGATAAACGCCTCCATCTCCGCCACGTAGGCATCCATGTAGCGCTCCAGGAAGAAGTGCAGCGGCAAGTCGCGGCGAACGCTCTCGCCCGTGGACACCACCACCTGGTTCGAGTGCTTGTTGTCGCACGCCACAGACCCCTTGGAGCCCAGCGCTTCCACGCGCTGGTCGTAGCCGTACGCCGCCTCGCGGCTGTTCTCGATGTAGCAGATCACGCCGTTGCGGAACTTGAGCAAGATCACGGCCGTGTCGATGTCGCCTGCTGCCGCGATGTCCGGGTTGACGCTCTGCGCCATGGCGTAGACCTCGTCCACCTCGTCGCCGACGAGGAATCGCGCCATGTCGAAGTCGTGGATGGTCATGTCACGGAACAGACCGCCTGACACCTTGACGTACTCGATGGGTGGGGCGCCAGGGTCACGACTGGTAATGCGCAACATGTTGACCTTGCCGATCTCGTCGCGATCAATGGCCTGCTTGATGCGGGCGAAGTTGGCATCGAAGCGGCGGTTGAACCCAATCATAAGCTTCACGCCAGCGTCGTCCGCCTGTTGCAACGATCCCAAAAGGAAGCATAGCACGTCAGCACAATGCAGGCCAAAAGGAACGGCACCCGCAGCTACCCACCGCCTTGATGGCCTTGTTGACGACGTCGACGCTGAAGTCCACGGGCTTCTCGCAGAAAATCTGCTTCTTGTGCTTGGCAGCCTCGATGATCTGCTCGGCGTGCATGGCGGTCGGGGAGCAGATGACGACGGCGTCGATCTCCGGGTCGCGGAAGACCTCGGACGCGTCCTTCGTCCAGCGCGCGATGCCGAACTGCGCCGCCACCGTCGCGGCGACGTCGCCCACGGGGTCGGCGATCTGCGCGCGCAGCCTTCGTGAGTTACCGCCAGAAGCGGCCACGGCAGACGCGACTACGTACCATGGCGATGACGGCGCCGGCGCGCTGCAGACTCTGCGCATGCACTTTGCCGATGCGGCCGCCGCCCACGAGGCCCACGCGCAGGGGCTTGCACAGGTGCGAGTTGAGCATCTTGGGCCGGGGGCGTCGGGCGGAGAATCGCGGAGTGGCGCGCCGCGCGGGACAAGCACAGCAGGACGGCTCTATTGCGGCCGTTACATCGGAGCCGGCGCGCAGCCAATCGGAGCGCGCGCCGGAGCTTTTTCTGCGACTCGGCACTGGCCACGCGACTTGCCTTTCGGGGATCGCGGCAAGTATCCGCTGGGCGTCGCGTCGTGTCCGCCGACGCGATGGCGGCGCTATTTATACGGGGCCCGGCGGCGGCGGCAACCGCCTGCAGTTGATGCGCCGCCGCGACGCCCATGCAGCCGGACGCGAAGGTCGGCAGCGCGCGCCCCGCGTCCCTCGCGTTGCCGGCGCACGGCGCGTTGCCGGCGATTGGCGCGCGCGGCGTGAGCCCCAACGTGGCCAAGCGCGCGGCCTGGTCCACGCCGCGCGACCGGCTCGCGACGCCCGAGAGGACGGCGGAGCGCGCGGAGGCAGATGGCGGCGCGCCTGCGGGTGCCGGCTCGCTGTCGCCGAGACGCGAACAAGGCCAGGCAGCTTCAACGTCGGCGGAGCCGCTGGAGGACGCGCTCGACGTGCTCCACGCGGTGCTGGTCGAGACCGACGACCAGAGTGACAACGCTCGGCGGCGACAAGCCGCGCTGGAAGAGGCCAAGCGCCTGCGCTCGGCAGAGGAACGCGAGCTGGAGCGAACGCGGCTTGCTGCCGACGAGCAGCTGCAGACGACGCTCGAGCTGCTGCAGGCCGAACTCGCTCGAGAAAGACGCCTTCGCAGCACTGGAGAGGGACCCAAACCTGGCGTGACAGCAGTGCCGCCTCCGACAGAAAGAAAGAGTGTGAGCAAACGGCAGACTGCGAGGCTGGCAACCCGCTTACGAAACTCGCCGCTGAAACCGCGCACGAAAGAGCCCGTCCTGACACTGCGTGGCGAAAGAGAGGCCGCGGAAGAAGGCGTACCGCAATCTTTGTTTGATCATAACCTGACGGTGGATAGTCTCCATGCGTCTGTCCGAGAGGTAAAGCTGCACGGTCTATGGGAAGAGCGTACTCGGTGGCAGCGGGACTACGAGGTCATGCGCGAGCAAGTTATCGAAGAGAAGGCACGCCAAGTCGCGTTATTTCAGCGATTGGAGGTGTTGCGCCGGTCACACGCAACGCAGCTTCATGAAGCGGAGCTTGCTCTTTGTGCGTCGCAGGCAGATGTAGAGCGGCTTCAAACGCGTCTAGCTCAAGCCCGAGTAAGTGCTGCCCACGAAGCACGCCGAACAGCATCACTTGTGCAGAGTTCCCGCTCAGAACGGCAGCGGCTTGTATGTGCCTTAGCTGAAACACGACACAAATTTCGCGAATGGAAAGAGGGTGAAGCAGCTACGCTTCGTGCTACACGCGAACAAGCCGTGCATGCGTTACGCACAGAATATGAACTCAAGCTGGCGCGTCATCAAGAGGAGAAGCAAAAGCTGCGTGACAAGGTTAAAGATTTGGAAGTATCTCTTCGTCTGCTCCAGCGAGATCGTCAGCTGTCGCCTGGTGAACTTAGCGAGAGGAAGGGGACTCTCTTGCAGCACAGCTCAAGTGGAGTTGGGTTCGGCGATGTTGGAGCTGCAGATTTCATTGAGGCTCAAGGACGCATTCACGAACTAGAAGCATTACTCCAGCTCAGCAAAGAACGCCAAGATCGGCAGGATGCACTCTTGCGCGTTTCAGAGACGGCACTTGCTCGGCTCACGCAGGAGCGTGAGTTGGACGCCTTGGAAAATCTTTCATTGCCTTCACCTGCAGTTGCGTTAGTTTTGTCGAACCTGACAGGAGAAGTACAAGTGGAAGAAGATGTCAAGCCCAATACCCCAGACGAACCAACACCATCACCTGTCAGTGCGTTGCCCTCTCCTGAAGTCATACCAGCAAGAGATTTAAGGATATTCGAGCGTGAGGGTTCTGCTGCAACGATAGCTGTCCCTCCATCGACACCTAATCGGAGTCCTACAAGACGCCAAAGCTTAAGTGGTGGCGTCGTCGGTACGGATCTGGAAAAAGAGATTTTGCGGCGCAAGAGTATTGCTCTAAGTGCAGAAGTGAACCGCTATCAGAAGATTGTCGTGCAATCAATGGAAGAGGTCCGTGCCCTAAAAGAGTCTAGACGACGTAGTAGGAGCGGAAGCATAAGTAGCTCGGCAATGGTTTTGAGCCCGCGAGAGGCGTACTTGCTGGAAGAACTTGCTGCGTCGCAGCGTGAAGTTGAAGCAATCAAAGCAAAGCTCAAGAAGAAACGCAAGAGAGACAAGGCTAAGAGTAAGAGCGCAGCAGAGGAATGTAAGCCTTCGGAAGGTGAGGCTGAAGATACTGACTCAAGTAGTAGTAGTAGCAGCAGCAGCGACAGTGGCAGCAGTAGTGACAGCAGCAGAGATTCCGATAGCGAGTGTGGAAAAGACGAAGATGTTGTAGCGGTGGCTAAGCGTGCTGCTTCACTTGCAGTATCAATCAGTCAGCCACGAATGTCTTTGATCAAAGAGCACGGCCACGACGAAGAGGAGAGCGAAGAAAAGGAACCACTAGAGACGGATGCAGCAGTCAAGGTTATTCAGACATGTTCGAAGGGGTTTCTTGCTCGGCGCGAGTTCATTCGCATGAAACTGGCGATTGGAAAGATCAAAGCCCGGTACCGTGGGTACTTGGTGCGAAAGAACTATGAAGCACTCGGAGGGAGTTTACTGCCATCGGATCGTAAGCTGCTTCCGTCGGGTTTAGCGCCACAAGCGGCTCCAGATTTCCTGCTTGTAACAGAAGCTATGCAGTACAAGATGCAGGTTGTGGAGCCCCACTACAAAGCATCTTACATTTGCGAAGGAGGCAGCAAGAGTAGCCGTGCCAAAGTGGATGTTGTACTTCGTGTGTCAAAAGACCCGCCAGTGCTTCAGCTCCAGGTGACCCCAGCTACTGCACCTGGTGAAGTTGTCGCTGTACCTCGTGTGGCTTATTTCCATTTGTTTGAGACTATTGCACTCCTTCCGTACGAGGACGAGGAAGTCGTTTTGGAGACTTCGAGCGAAAAAGAGATCGCACGCATCTTTGCTTCACGGCTGGTTGTCCAGGACAGGGCCTCCGATAGCGATTATCACTTCTTCATTGCACGTCCAAGCACTCAACTGCAAGGTGGGGCTGCTCATAGTAATGAAGAACCCGCATTCAATCGGGGTCCTCGCACGCTTCTAACGGAGCTTCCAGTACAGCCGATGGAAACAAGAGCGTCCTCAGCTTCGAGTGACACCTTTGATGCTACTCTGGACGGATCACTACCAGGGACGTTCAGCCAAGAAATTGACTTAGACTTGTTGATTCAGGAGGCTCGAACGGATCCCTTGGAAAGTGACAATACGAAAGCACATAGTTCTGAAACAGGAGTACCAGAGGATCATACAAGCAGAATTCGACGTCTAGTAAAGCGGTTATCAAGCAATTCGTTTGATACCAGTGAGTCGCTAAGCTAAGCACTTCGAATCCAATGTCTGTCAGAACAGCAATCTATGGCATTTTGATTTGCACTGGTCAATTTCAAATACGCAACTCGTCGACTTTCACAGGACGGTTCTCCGCAAGAGACTTGTTCGCAGCCAGAGCCAGCAACAAAGCCTCACGACCGTCGTCACCACCAACAGGAACCGACGCATCCGTCGTGCACACACGGATAAACGCCTCCATCTCCGCCACGTAGGCATCCATGTAGCGCTCCAGGAAGAAGTGCAGCGGCAAGTCGCGGCGAACGCTCTCGCTCGTGGACACCACCACCTGGTTCGAGTGCTTGTTGTCGCACGCCACAGACCCCTTGGAGCCCAGCGCTTCCACGCGCTGGTCGTAGCCGTACGCCGCCTCGCGGCTGTTCTCGATGTAGCAGATCACGCCGTTGCGGAACTTGAGCAAGATCACGGCCGTGTCGATGTCGCCTGCTGCCGCGATGTCCGGGTTGACGCTCTGCGCCATGGCGTAGACCTCGTCCACCTCGTCGCCGACGAGGAATCGCGCCATGTCGAAGTCGTGGATGGTCATGTCACGGAACAGACCGCCCGAACTTTTGATGTAGCTCACAGGCGGTGGACCAGGGTCACGACTGGTAATGCGCAGCATGTTGACCTTGCCGATCTCGTCGCGGTCAATAGCCTGCTTGACTCGAACAAAGTTGGCATCGAAGCGGCGGTTGAAACCCAGCATCAGCTTCACACCTGCGTCCTCAGCCTGTATTTGGTATAACATCACTCTAAATGAGCTCTGGAAGGCAGAACCGCTGGGCCGATGCTAGCGTACCGCCTTAATGGCCTTGTCAGCGACGTCAAGACTGAGATCCACGGGCTTCTCACAGAAGATGTGCTTCTTGTTCTTCGCCGCCTCGATGATCTGCTCGGCGTGTTTGTCCGTCGGCGAGCAGATGAGCACCGCGTCGATCTCCGGGTGACTCAGCACCTCGGACGGTTCGTTGGTCCAGTTGGGGATCCCGTACGCCCTCGCGATCTTCTCGGCGCGGTCCGGCTCCGACTCCTGCACGCGCAGATGTCAGTCTCGTCATCGACCAGCAATTGCAAGACCCCGGACGCACACGAGCGGGCAACTGAATGCAGTGCACCACGGCGCTGGTGCGCTGCACGCTCTGCGCGTGCACTTTGCCGATGCGGCCGGCGCCGACGATGCCCACGCGCAGAGGCCGCGGGGCGGCGGTGGAGGCCATCGCGCGGACGGAGCAGAGCCGCAGCCCCAGGCGGCGCGTCTGGCGGAGCAGCGGCGACATCTCGGCGGCGGGTTGGCGACTGGCGGCGAGCAGCTCCGCGGGATCAACGCGTTGCTCGCGATGGCGTGACGTGGTGCAAGTTGAAGCTGTCGAACCCATCTTCCGTCGTATTTGATGTGTGCGCATTAATTACAAGCGATATGATGGGGCCTGCCCTACCGACTGGGAACTTGTCGAACAGACTGGACACTTCGAGCCAAGCACTGGCAGAGAGAGGAGCGCGCCAAAAGCTGCCAAAGCTGCGCGCCATTTTATCTGATCCCTTGCGCGCGGCAGCCCCGAGCCCATCGATACACGCGCCCCCATGAGCGAAGCTTTGAAGGCGCTGGAGAGCGCGTCGCGTCGCGAGCTGCAGGCGCTGGCCAAGGAGCTGCAGCTGTGCCGCGGCAACGCTAAGTCCGACGTGATCGTGAGCCACGCCATGCAGTTCCTGGACGACCACCCGGCGGACGGCGAGCAGCAGGTGCTGAGTGCGCTGGGAGGCAGTGGGAGCTCGACGCCAGTGGCGTCGCCTGTGGCCAAGAAGGAGATGCTGAAAAAGGACACTCCCAAGAAGGAGACACCAAAGAAGGACACTCCCAAGAAGGAGACACCAACGAAGGACACTCCCAAGAAGGAGACACCAAAGAAGGATGCTCCCAAGAAGGAGACACCGAAGAAGGAGACACCGAAAAAGGTGACGCCTAAGAAGGTGACACCAAAGAAGCAGGAGGCGGTCGTTGCGACTGTCAACGTGAACTCCTCCGCGAAGACGACCAAGAGCGATTCACAGCAGCCGGAGGACGAACCCGCCATCAAGGTAGATAGCGTGCAAGTTGTCGAAACGAAGGTCACGACTCCTGCGGTGAAGAAGACTCCGACGAAGATCTCGGCTGAGGTTGCAAAGGATGCCAAGAAAGTAACGCCAAAGGACAAGAAGAAAGCTAAGCAAGTGCCTTCGCCTACGGCCGCCGCGAAGACTGCGCCTACTACTACATCGCCTGCTAAGAGCCCCAAGCCAAGCGTTGGGACATCGCCCTCGACTAAAAAGTCTCCGAGCAGCAAAGCGCAATCAGCACCAATGAGCAAGAAGGCAGAAATCAAGGCGCTTAAGGCCGTGGAAGCTCTGGTCAAGTCTGTAGCCGACCTAACGTTTGTCGGTGAGTCGCGTGTGCGCTGCTCCACAACGGGACACGAGATGAAGGCGGAAGTGGATGTGATCAAGGCGTACATCAACGGCAAGCGCTATCAGAAGGCTCGCAACCTTAAGCTGTCGTTTGCAAAGTACGCGCCTATGTTTGTAGATCACCCGGACGAGTCGAAGACGGAGATGCTGTGGTGTAACGTGACCGAGTTAGCCATCGCTCGCGACTTGAAGCGTGTCAAAGAGCACATGGCCGCGCCGAAGTACCAGAAGCAGCTTCCGATCTGGAAGGAGCAGGAGGCCGCGAAGAAGAAGGCAGAGGAGGAGGAGGCGCAGCGTCGGGCAGCTCGCATCGCGGCAGCCAAGAAGCGGAGGCTCGAGGCGGCCCAGGAGAGCGGAGACGACGCAGCGGAGAGCGAGCGGCCCGCCAAGCGAAAGCGCGTGGCCGCCGACAGTAAGTAGACCCAGCGACGCCTAGTAGAAAGTACCAGAAGTTTTTGTGCATTCCAATAGATTCCGGCGGCAGCTCGCCGCCATGTTCCTCCTACTAGCACTCGCCTGTCACACACTCCGAAAGTTCGAGAAGAGTGACCGGCCGCGTCCTCGAACCAATGGGCTCACTTCCAATCGCGCCGCGTACGTGCCAAGAGGATGTTCGGGGGAGACGCCGCGCTGCCGTTCTCGCGCCACTCGGACGTGCTGCACGGGCCCGTGCCCGCGGACCCGACGGAGCTGCAGAACCTCGTGGCGGAGCTCAAGCGCCGCGGCAACGCCGCGTTCCAGCAGAAGGCGCTGGAGGAGGCCGAGGTGCTGTACTCGCGCGCCATCACCGTGAACGAGAGCGACCCGCTGCACAACCAGCACATCTTCTTCGCCAACCGCTCGGCCGCGCGCTGCTCCATGGGCAAGGCCGTGCTGGCGCTCGAGGACGCCGACGCCTGCGTGGCGCTGGACGCCACGTACGCCAAGGGCTTCTTCCGCAAGGCGCAGGCGCTCGTCAAGCTCAACCGCTTCAAGGAGGCGCTGGCCGTGCTGGACGAGGCCAAGGCCCTCGAGCCTAGCAACAAGTCGGTGACCACGCTGTACACGAAGGTGCAGGAGATGGCCAAGAAGGAGAAGGAGGCGCCGGTCGCCCCGGCGCCCAAGAAGGTCGTGACGCGCGTGGAAGTGCCGCAGACCGGTACGCCCGCCCCTGCCTCGACTAAGACGGCTGCTGCCAGCTCTACTGTTGTCGATGAAGACGCAGAGATTGTCGGCCACGTTCGTGGGTACAAGAAGCTGGCTGATGGCCGCGTCACGACCTTCTTCAACAACGAGCTCTCCGAGGAGGCCAAGCAGCTCATCGGCGATATTGCCCCCAAGAAGGTTGAGGACCCCAACAAGGTGCAGATCAAGAGCGTGGATGGTGGCTCGGCATGGAACCAGGGCAACACTTTCGAAGAAAAGGACATGACCTCGTGGGCCAAGGGCAAGCTTGAGAAAATTGTGTCGGGCATTTCGGCGCCGCTGGGTTCTGGCGAAGGAGTCGTGACCTCCTTGGAGGTGTCGAACCTCGAGGGCGACGCGTCGATCGCGGTGGTTCGTGGCGCTAAGCGTTACATCTTTGACTTCACGTTCACGCTGGCGTGCTCGCTGAAGCAGGGAGATAGCACTGTGGCGGGTGAGCTGAAGTTCCTGGACCTGAGTTCTGACTGTGGTGGCGATTACGATGTGGAAGCCGTCGTGCCGTCTCGTTACCAGTCGGAAGGTGGCAAGGCGCTTCACGCGGCGCTGAACTCGTCGTCATCGCCCTTCCGCCAAGCACTTGCTGCCCAGCTAGCCCAGTTCGTAGAGGAGTACCACACGTTCTAAGCAGGTACAAATACAATGCTCGGTTTCTAGTCAATTTCCAACTCTGTCGTGGGTGCGTAACCGATACAGATCGTGCAGGTTGAAATCTCAGCTGTGTGGTTACGGAAAGAGACTCGGTGATAGCGCTCTTGTCAATGTTGTTCTAGTAGTAGGTACACATATGTTGCCAGCGCCAAAAACGCCTGTAGTTGGATAAGTGCCCTGCCCCAACGAAGTACATCCATCGGCAACGAGGACAGGAAACTGTCGGTCTTGTATTGGTGTCCATCTATCCGGCGAGCAAAAGACAGGAAGGCGGCTGTAGCGAGCCAGTCCTTCAACTTGAAGTTGTGTACCGTCAATCTGGTACCCCGAGCCAATCTTTGGGTACACGTCTTAGGACATCTGCCTTCCAGTTCGCCGTGTTGACTGGCGAGCACTCGTCGCATAGCCCGAAAAGCTCCACAGGACGCAGGCGCCGTCCGTGCTCGATTCTTCCCCCGCCTGCCTTAAAGCCCCTCGCGACCATGTCGGCAGTGGACGTGGCCTCCTCCTCCTCGCCCGCGCAGACGGACGAGGCCGGCAAGACGATGGTGGCCGTGGGCGGCATGCAGAACATGGCGTGGGCCGCCGACACGTCCAAGTTCGGCTTCAAGATGCTGGTGAAGATGGGCTGGTCGGCCGGCAAGGGCGTGGGCAAGGACCTGCAGGGCCAGGCCACGCACGTGAAGGTGGCGCGCCGCTCCGAGAACTTGGGCGTGGGCTGCAGCCTCAAGCAGGCCGAGGTGCAGGGTTGGTCCGAGACGGCGGGCGGCTTCGCCGACGTGCTCAAGACGCTCAACAAGTCGTACGGCAGCAAGGCCAGCTCCGAGGCCGACAGCTCGGACGAGGGCTCCAGCAGCAGCAAGAGCAAGAAGAGCAAGAAGAAGAAGGACAGGAAGGCCAAGAAGGAGAAGAAGGAGAAGAAGAGCAAGAAGAGCAAGAAGTCCGGCGCCGAAAAGACCACGGTCTCGCGGCGACTGCACTACCGCAAGCGCCAGACCAACAAGGACGCCAAGAACTACGGCGCCGCGGAGATGGCGGCCATTCTGGGCGTCGCGTCCTCCTCCTACAAGCCGGCCGAGTAGATGGCGCCGCTCCCCTTCGTTGCACAGCCGAGTTTCTTCAGCGCGAGCCGCGCGCCTGTGTTATGACTATTTAGAGCCTCTCGGGCCAATACATAGCAAACTTCCACTTACATGCGCAGCAGTCTTCCTTGCTTCACCTTCGTGCAGCGGTATACCAGCATCAAGTTGAAAACGCATACGTGTCCGCACCTTCTTCTCCATAGTCTCCCTATCTGTCTAAACCTTTCAAACCAAATGCCCCTTGTAAGTCGACCATATGCGGCCCCTGTCGAAAGCGATTTGACGGCCACTGGCTGTGAAGAGCCATTACGGCATTGGCCAGCAGAGCAGCATGGCGAGCGTGTTCGTGCGCAACCTGCCGTTCGGCGTGACGCAGGAGGAGCTGGAGCACGTGTTCGGCGACATCGGCCCCGTCAAGAAGATCGATGTCATCAAGGACAAGGGCAAGCGCAAGAGCGAGATGCTCACGCGTGGATTCGCCTTCGTCAAGTTGTACGTGCTGCCTTTCGATTCCGATCGCTGTCAGCGCGTTGGCTGCGTGTCGCTCACGCTGTCTTGTGTGGGTCTGCAGCGCCGTGGAGAGCGATGCCGCCGTGGCCATCGAGAAGCTTAACAAGACGGACTTCCAGGGCCGCAAGATGCTCATCGGTGCGTCGTTGTCCTTGGGCAATGCAAAAAGGAGTATAAGCTGGCTAATGCTCACGTATTGCAGACTACGCCATGGAGAAGGGCAAGCGTCGTGGACTAGCTGGCAAGACCAAGTCTGCACATGAAGAGAAGCCTGCTGCAGTGGAGCAGCCGAAGCAGGAGGAGCAAGTGCAGGAGGACGTACAGATGGAGGAGCCGGAGCAGACCGAGGAGGAGAAGGAGAAGGCTAGAAAGGAGCGCAAGGCCGCGAAGGAGGAGCACCGCGCTGCTAAGGCTGCTAGGAAGGCAGCGAAGGCGGAGAACAAATTAAAGCAGGAGGCTGAGGAGAAACCCGCTAAGGCCGAAAAGAAGCTAGCCAAGGCTGAGACAGAAGACAAGAAGAAGCCAACTCAAGTTAAGCAGGAAGTCAAAGCTGAGGCCACCTCTGCGCCAGCAGCTAAAGCTCCTGCTGCTTCTGGCACGCACGTACAGAGTGAGCGTAATGCGCGCCGTCGACAGCACCGCGAATTTTTGCGGGAAGTGGAGCGTCGCAAAGAGGAGCAGGCAAGCATTGAGCAGAAGTCCGTGCTGATTTTCGGTTTCGGTGCCGACGTCACCCAGAAGCACGTGCTCAAGAAAGCCAAGAAGGTTGGCGCTGTTGAAAAGGTCGAACTCAAGGAAGAAGCCCGCACCGGCAAAACCTACGCGCTTGTGCAATTTAAGACGACGAAGGATGCAGCTTTGGCCGTGGCTAAACTGGATCACCACATTTTCAAGGGCTCAGTGCTGCAAGTTAAGAGCGCAGCCAAGGCCGTCGTTGCCGACGATAAATCAACTGCAGGCAAGCCGGGTCACCCTAAGCATGCTGCCGGAGCTGAAGGACTGCGCCTGATTGTGCGTAACTTGGCTTTCCAGACCACCGACGAAGATTTAGAGAAGTTGTTTGAGGTGCACGGACCTTTGTTTGAGGTCCGCGTTGTTCGCATGCCGTTGGAGGAGGACAAAAAGATAAACGACGAAGAGGGAGATGGAGAGACCAAGACTGAGCCAGTGCTTGGTCGCAGTCGCGGTTTTGGTTTTGTTCAATATCGCGATGTGGCTGATGCTCGTGCTGCTGTTGAGAAACTCAATGGAACGAAGCTCAAGGGCCGCGAAATGATTGTGGATTTTGCTTTATCCAAGACCAAGTATCTTGAGCAGCAGAAGAAGCAGGAAGAAGAGGCGGTTGCTACAGCCCCAGAGGAGGAAGAGGAAGAGGCCAACAGCGGTGACGAAGATGAAGATCAACTCGAAATGGCTACGGATGACGAAGAAGACATGTCATCTGATTCCGAGGAAGAGGAAGATCATGCTATTCCTGCTCCCAAGGAGGACACCGACGCACAGCGTGAACGCACTTTGTTTATTCGTAATTTGTCTTTTCAGACATCGGAAGAAGGACTGCGCGAGTTCTTCCAGACATTTGGCGCTGTCGAATACGCTCGTGTGGTATACGACAAGGGCTCTGGGCTTTCTAAGGGCGTTGGATTCGTTCGGTTCAAGTTAGCTGACGTAGCTGCTGAAGTACTGAAGCGTGGCGCTCAGCCGCAGACCGATGACAAGAAGAAGCACAAGAAGGACAAGAAAAAGGAAAATGTGTTCACACTGTCTGCGCTGGCTGACGGTGGTGACGATGCTTTGACCCTGGATGGCCGCCAGCTCATCTTGTCCCGCGCGGTGTCAAAAACCGACGCTGAGCACCTGGCTGATTCAAATGCTCGTGAGCGCCGCCGCCTGGACAAGCGTAACCTGTACCTGGCATACGAAGGCACGCTTAACGTTAACAAGATGGCCGACGCCGAGCTGGAGCTGCCGAAGATGGACATCGACAAGCGCCGCCGCGCCATCCGCGAGAAGAAGCTGAAGCTTCAGAACCCGATGTATTTCGTGTCTCCGATGCGTCTGTCTGTGCGTAATCTGTCCACGGCACTGGATGACCGCAAGTTAAAGAAGCTCTTCCATGATGCAGCGAGCGCTGGCGTACGCGCTGGCAACGTAGATCGCACAGAAATTAAGCCGGAACTGTTGCCCAAAGGCAACCCTCCGGTGAAGGTGCGCATGGCGAAGGTAGTGCGTGACATGGAATCGGCCAAGGCTGGCAAGGAGCCACGTTCACGCGGCTATGGATTTGTCGAGTTTTCGGAGCACCTGCACGCTCTTGCTGCTCTGCGTATCCTGAACAACAACCCGAAGTACACTTCGTACGCTGCCGGTCGAGTTGCTACTTCTGGTGCCCCTGACAGCTCCAAATCACGTCTTATCGTTGAGTTTGCTCTGGAGAATCACGGCAAGCTTAAGCTGCGTGAAAAGCGCGCTGCGGATGCTGCCAAGAAGCGCGAGGAAGAGCGTGCGCTGAAGGAAGCTCAGGGCGAAGACGGTGAGGACGCTGAAAAGACGAAGAAAAGCCGTGGTCAGCGCCAGCGTGAAAAAAAGAAGCTGCGTGCATTAGCCAAGGCGGAAGCCAAGGCGGAAGGTCAGGAGGGAAAGACGAAGTCCAAGAAGGCAAGTAAAATAGTCAAGGAAGTGAAGCAGCAGCCGAAGAAGCGGAAACGCACCGAGACCTCGAATGGTGATGCCGAGGCGGATGCCCTGGCTTCACTAGAGACTGCGCCAGTCACGAAGAAGGGCAAGACGCTGTCGCGTAACCAGCGCAAGCACGCTAAGGAGCTTGAGAAGGAGAAGTCGTTCGAGGAGATGGTGCGTAGTTACAAGAAGGAGATTTTCGGTGAGAAACCTGTGACCGGAGGTGCTGCAAAGGGGGAGGAAAGCGCAAAGAGCGCCGAGCGCTGGTTTGGCTAATGTGAAGCTCGTTACGCATTCGGCAAGTGCTAAGTGCTTGGATCTGCCGAAGCTGGTCCGAAGACCACACGACATGGTACAGAACCGACGTTGTATGAACGGAAATATAGACTGCTTGCATGTTGTTCTTTGCTTCCGTCCACTTCATTCGGTTCTGATCTGTTTTCATCTTCTCCTCCCGCTCGATATAGTTATCGTCTTCGACTAATTGACGAGCTTAACCGCAGACTTCTTTAGTTCCACTTCCTTGTCCCCTCAGGCTCTGAGCACGATTAACTTGAAAGAACGGGCAGCCATGCTGTTTCGCATTCGGAACTTGGTTGATCCCCTCACTCACCTACTAGATGAGCTCGGGCCCGAGACGGCGACACCAATCACGAAACTCGGGTTGCTTGCCGCTGTCGCTTAATTGGTAAGCTGCGCGGGGCATGGGCACTGACGCACAGTGCGCAGACTCCTTTGCGTTCTTCACCAGCACCCCACTTGTAGTGCAAAAACCGAAGGCACACCGACTGCTAGTGGTGATTCCTGTTCGACGAGAGTGCTGCTCCTGGCAGTGCGGATCAAGTGCTCGCGTCGTGTATTTCACTGCCCACACAAGTACAATCATCGAGCCGGCTCGTTCGGGTGTGGATTACGTCGAAGCTCGTGGCACGGTTCTCTTCGAAGTCGGCCAGCAACGCGCCCAACTAGCAGTGGAGATCCTCCCAGCTCTTGTAGACGACTGGATAGAGGTTGGAAACTCAACGCACCTTTATCAGCGCGCATTTGCAGTCACCCTCGAAGCACCATCAAGCACATCCACGCTGCTCCGTGCATCAACTGAGATCATTGTGGAGCCCACACTTTTACCCAAAACTGCAACCACTTCCGCAGCATCGACCGTAAGTGTGCTGCGCATAGTGCTGGGAGTGCTTGCAGCGGCTGGAGTAGTGGTTCTGATTGCCTGCTGGTTTCGAGTAAGACGGTGTCGTTTATCCCGTCGGTCTCGTGCGTTTGAGTACAAGCTGCTGCTACTGCCTCGGCGGGACTCTGGAGCGAGTGAGGAGATTCGTGAAGCTCTTATCTCTACGAGCGGCAGGGCGACGCGGAAGAGCGGTATCCGACGCACTGCTCGGCGCGTTAGCTCGTTCACCAACTGGAGAGCTGCAAAGGATCGCCCAAAACATGAGGCAACGGACCGTGTTGTCCCGGAAGAAGCGGTGAGCGCAGTGAAGACTGCAGCAGACAAGCGAGAGAAAGAGAAAGGATCATCGGAAGACGCCGAGGATGATAGCGAGCCCGAGAGAGACCTGAGAGAGCACCTGGCTTCCATTCAGAGCTCCAGCGCCGGACAATAGCCTTGGGCATTAAAGTAGTGATTAAACTGTATTATTTATTGGACTGAAAACAGTAAAGTTAGCTAGCTTCATCATCCGTGGTGGATCATTCATCCGAGCGAAGCTGAAGTGGACCTCAAGATGGCTACAGCCCTACTAAGTACGTTTCGGTGCTCGTCAGATATGTCATGCTGATCAAAGCCATGATGTCAGCGCTAAAGCGTTCTCCTCCACACATGAGCTGCCTCGTTCCGAGGGTTGTGCTGCAAAGCGGTGCGGAGCGAAGATGGGGAGCTCAGGATGGTAGTCAGCGAGACGGCGGAGAAGATAAGTGCACTGCACGGATGAATTACGTTAATGAAGTTGGCTACTGGGGTGGTGCGGTGCCGGACGCAGCACCGCGGGTACAGTTGACTACCCGCCCTAGAGCTTGTTCTTGTAGAAGACGACGTTACCGTCGTCCTCGACGAACTTGCAGTAAGTGTACGATCGCCAGAGAGCGAGCGGCACGGGCGTGGTGTCCTTGAGGTAGAACTTGCCCAGGAGCGGCTTGATGGCGTTCGTGGCCTCCTCGCAGTGGTAGAACGGCATCTTGGAGAAGATGTGGTGGCACACGTGTGTGTCCACAATGCGGTGCACCACCGAGTCCAGGTACGGGCCGAACGAGCGGTCCACCGTGCACAGGGCGCCGCGCAGCCAGTTCCACTCGCCCTCACGGAAGTGCGGGATGTAAGTGTCCGTGTGCTGCAGGTACGTGATGAGCACCAGGTAGGCGTTCACGATGAAGTAGGGCACGAAGTAAAACTTGACCATGGTGTAGAACGAGAAGGTGTACACCAGCGTGGCCAGGACGGCCAGCATGAGCACCAGGAAGATGTCGCTTAACACGATCATCCAGCGCTCGCGGTCGGCGTAGATGGCCGAGTAGGGGTTGAAGTGGCTGCGCGGCTTGCCCCAGTACTTGCTCGGTCCCGTGGCGTTGAAGAAGAGGTAGCCGGGCATCCAGCCCACCACCAGCATGTACACAATGCGGTAGAGCTGGTAGAGCGGCGAGTCCTCGAGGGTCTCGTTCCACGTGCTGGCGATCACGGAGCGGGTGACGGGCACGAACACCTCGTCGTTCTCGCAGCTGCCCGTGTTGGAGTGGTGCTTGCGGTGCGAAATGCGCCAGCTGTGGTAGGGCACGAGCAGCGCCGAGTGCAGCACGAGGCCGATCATGTTGTTCACCACCTCGCTGGAGCAGTAGGCCTGGTGGCCGCACTCGTGGGCCACGACCCAGATGCCCGTGAGGTAGCTGCCCTGGAAGAACCAGTACACGGGCCAGAGCAGGTAGGCGACGTTGCCGGTCTGGTCGATGTAGGTAGCCGCGTAGAAGAGCGCGGCGCACGTGAGCAGGTTCTTGATGGCGTAGTACGAGGACGTGATGAAGGAGCGCTCGAAGCAGTGCTTGGGGATGGCGGCGCGCAGGTCGCGCAGCGAGAAGTGCGGCAAGTCCAGCGGCAGCGGCGCCGGGGCGCCCTCCACGTGCTTGTAGCCGGCCTCGGCGAGCTGGCGCTGCTTGGCCTCGCTGTCCGTGGCCAGCTTGGCGGCCGAGTCGGCCTCCGGGTTGAGGATCGCCATGGCGGTCGGCGGGGCGACGGAGCGGAGACTGGGGCTGGGTTGCAGGCGGAGAATCTGCAAGTGAGGAGGGCACCGAGACGAGGTGGCGGAATTCGAAGGTGCTGTCGTGCTGCTGGTGCAAGCTGCGGGCGCCGCCGCAGGACGCGCGGATCCGGCGGTGAGTGGCCGCCAGGCCCCACGTTCGGCGCTCGCATACTCCGGCGCAGTGTTCACGTCAGGCGCGAGGCGTCCATGATGTCATGCGGCGTGTTGCGTCAGACTGCGCTCGGCGGCGTGCAATGCCTCCTGGGTCGCCCGGTTTCTGCCCGCTCGCCGAGGCATGGAGCCGAGCTGTGGGCGCGACGCGAGGCTCGAGCGGCGGACTTTGCCTTCGGACGCGCCCGAGGCGCTGGCTGGAGGCGCAGGGTTGTATTTGGGGCTGCCGATGGCGCGCGGAGGCGAGCTGGATGGAGGTCAGTGGGCACTTCAAGTTGGTGCACTGAAACGGTTGTTAGACGGCATAGACATGGATCGGATCGCGATCTCTACAAATCGCAGGTGCCCAGGGCGTGCAGGGCAAACGTGCGGTGGCAAGCATCGAGCCCGATGCGACGTACTGTTCCTCCGCACGGTTGCTAGAATAACGCAGCGTAGGAATTGTCGTTTCGGTGGTGGGGTTCCGCTGAGCATCGCCCCGTATTATTGTCATGCGATTGGGGTCGAGCCCAGAGTTCAACAAGTCTTGGACAAGCTTGTTTTGGGACCAGTGCTATTCTGCCCAACAGCGCAGTGGCGGACTAGTTTTGCAATGAGCAGGTATGTGGTTTCAACTGTTACGAGTGCATGGGATTATACTCGACGTCCCATTCGGGCATGCCAGTCTAATTCAGTTTCTCTCGAGCGACAGAATCGCGCTTGCAGAACCAGCGCAAGGGTAGCAATGGTCTTAAACAATCCTCACGTCACATGATAGCTCTGCATTTGTATATTTTCCGCTGACTGCTACGTAGTGCAGTTTGCGAATGTGCGCGCCTGTCGTAGGACACGGTTGAGTGTGCTTGTCAGCGGTCAAATCGTGTGGAGGTAAGCTTAACTGTTCACCCTTCTCCGATAGCTTCGATACGGTGTTGCCAGCACAACGAGTATCCTAACGAAAGCAATTTGCATGTATGCCACGAGTAAGCGTTATTATTTCTTCTACTTGTGCACGACCGCTAGCTACCTGCAAGTTCGTCAGCTTCATCTACTACCAGCGCCATCAGTTCGTATCAAGCAAGTCCTAAGCCTTCTCACGCATCCAAAAGCTGAGAGACAAGAATTCCGGACCCACTTCTTAAGGGTAAGCATCTTAACCCGGCCCCGCATTGCCTCGGCCGACCTGCGCAAATCACATAAAAGCACACTTCAAAGAGCAGCACGTCGACGAAGGCAATTGTAAGTCTGCGCCAGGGCTGAACAATTGAGAGAGACATTGATTTGGCTTTGCTTAGTACATCGAGCCAGGGCTGAACAATTGAGATAGACATTGATTTGGCTTTGCTTAGTACTCTGTGCTTGCTTCAGTTTGGTGCAGGTTGCCGTCGTTGAAGTCCTTTGAATCCGAGGATTTATCACACCGATTTATAGCCAATCGCGGCATATCTATACCAGGTCGCTTTGAAGGTTTTCCTAGAAGAGGGACCGCGGCGGTCCGGACCGGTCCGGCGAACCGTCGCTTTCGTACTTAGGCCGCCGTCCGGCCCGGCGACCAACCAATGGACCAGCGGATGGTGGCAGGCCCGAAAGCCGCCCCGCGACGCAGGCAGCACTTAGTTCGGTTCTTTAAGTCTTTCGGAAGCAAAAAACATCACCATGTCCTCCACTGGAATCGCCGTGGGCCTGAACAAGGGTTTCCCTGTCAACAAGAAGCAGGTGGCTCCTCGCCCCGCTTCGCGCAAGGGAGTAAGTGCAAAAAGCGACGGGCGGCCGCGCAGCGCCGCGAGCGTTGGCTACAGGGCGGGACGGCGCTGGCGCGGCCGGCAGACAGACAGGGAGCGACGCAGAGCCGGGAGCTAACAGGCTGTTGTGTTGCTTGATGTGCGCAGCGCGCCGGCAAGAAGACCAAACTCGTGCGCGAGATCGTGCGCGAGGTGGTCGGCCTGATGCCGTACGAGAAGCGCATCCTTGATATGATCAAGAGCGGCGGCTCGTCGGCTGAGAAGCGTATCTACAAGTTCTCCAAGAAGCGCGTACGTATCCATTCTGCAGATGCAGCCATCGGCCACTGGCCGGTTTAGCCTAGCTGCAGCTATTGCATCTACACGATGCTAACGACTGTGTATGATTGTCGTGTCTCCCTATTGGATCCGGACCGATTGCGCGACTACCGCTACTACGATGACTACAGCTCGGCACGCACCGTCGCGCTCTGCAGAAGCGCGAGGAGATGAAGGCGTACTACGCTGCTCTCCGCGCCAAGGCCGCTCACCACGCTTAGGCTCGAGAAACCGACACAGTTCCAGGATTGCGGAGATGAGGATACCGACTTGTCAGTGGGTCGGGGCGGGCACGGATACACTCGACGGTGGCGTGATGTCCACTTGCCGACTGCTCTCGCGCGTGGTCACTGAGCTCTGCTGAGAGCGGCACTGTGCGTTGCCCGTTGGCTTGGGCTGCTTCGTCTCCGTCGCTTCATTATTCGAAAATAAAGGATCGCCAATCACTGCTTCAAGCCTCTGGCGCGTCTCGGGTGCCAACGTCTTCCTGCTTCGTGCCTGTGCATCTTGCTCAGTGTATCATCATGTGTACTATGCACTAATAGTTTGCAGGGGACGTCCAGCTCCAGGTCTGCGACTAATTGAAGTTGCCCCGCTGCAGTCAGCAAGGACCTATGTTGTTTTTGCACGCAGACCACGTGCTGCTCTCAGCGCAGAGCAATGGTAACGGGAATCGCCTGCCTCGCAGCATTTGCAGCGCCGAAAATAGAAGTCGCCGCAGTAAATGGCGGCGGCGAGCGACCGTTCCTCAGATGTTTTGTCCTCCTGCCCTCCTCGGGTGCTGCTGCTGGCAGTTTTTGCCTGCTGCTTGCAGCTCGGCTTCACTGCTGCACACTTATAAATAGGCAGTAATCAGAACGAGTCTGGCCGCTTCGCCCAGCGCCGAGGAGGGGAGGAGGGCCTGGGGACGAGAGGGCTCTGAGCTGCCCTGCCTCCCATCACGCACCACGACGCGATTAGGAAACAGGAGCGAGACAACGGCAGCCCGGCAGCCTGAGCGCGCGCGCGCCGTGAGCGGGTGCAACGCGGTCAAAGTGCAGGATTGCAAGGCGCCGACAAGAAACGAACCCACGGGTCGCGACGCGCGAGACTCGACCAGCAGCCAAGAATACCCGAGCTGTTGCCCTGCCTCTTGGATCTCTCCCATGGGGGTCGAGGCGAAGGAGCACAGGCGCCGTATGCTGCTGCACTCCATGGCGGCACTCGCTCGGCGCGCTACGAACACGAGCGCTGGCGCGACGAGCGCAATGCCGACTGCAGTGACGACTGGCGGAGGCGACGCCGCCGTCCTTTCTGCCAGCTTATCAACGTTGCCGTTGCCGCACCCCGCGCACCATGGGCAGTCTGACCTGCGCAAGGACCCACCGGCGGGGCCCTGCATCCTGCCGGCAGCTCATCAGCCTCGCATGGCTCCGCTGCGGGCGTCACCGCTGAGGATATCGCAATCTTCTCCGCGACTCGTAGGTACCTCGGTGGTCGAAAAGGAGGCTGCTGCGGTTGCAGTTGATCATGACGTCGAGGTGGAAGACCAGAGTGACGATGGAAGCAGTTGCTCAGAAACATCAAGCAGCACTAGCAGTGCCAACGTACTCATCAGACGTGCGACGAGTGCTCTGGAATCGTCAAGTGACCACACAAGTGACGAGTCCATCATGTACGCCGTGGCGCTGCTCCGCAGACTTCAGCAGCACGCCTGCGAGAACGAGCGTGGCGAGGCTGCCGTGCAACGAGAGGAGCTTGACCAGATCTTGCATGGATTCTCTCGCGCACTTGAGACCGTGACCTCGACCTGGGACGAACGAAGTGTTGAAAATACGATGCAAAAGCTTTTCGACACGCACTCCAACGTATTTGACGAAAGCATGCAGAATTTCTTCATCCAGAACTTCTTGCATGAGTCAGAAAGTGCCAAGACGCTCCGTACAGCTTTGCGTCGAACAAGCATGCTGCGTCGTTGTTTGCTGGCAATGTACCAGTCCGAGAATACTAGCGCCAGTGGAAAGCGCAGTAGCAGCCTGTGTGACGATAAGGGAACCGCTGCACGTCGATGGAGCGAAGCGGTAGCCCGGATCATGAAGCAGAAGGAAGAGGAGCGCCATCGCTACTCAATCGAAGTTTGCCCAGAAATCACGAATCCATCCATTGTGCTTGCTGTGAAGAATGCGATTGCCAATGTCGACTCTTGGAGCTTCGACGTGTTTGAGGTACAGTCACCGCGGAAGGTGCCCTCAGTATTGTGAACCAGCACTAATTTCCGTCTTTATTCACCTAGATCGCTACGGCAGTTCCAGGTCAAGCCTTGTGCATCGTCGGAAATGCACTGCTGGAGCAGTACGACTTTAGCTGTCACTTTCGGACAAATAAAGCTCGCGTCCAATCTTTATTAAGGCAGTAAGTCACCGCTCGGATATATGGTGATTGCGAAGAACCACCGCGTACTAATCACATCCTCGTAATCGATCGCGCAGGGTCCAGCGTCGATATCATGCCCACCCGTATCACAATGGTATTGCTCTCGAACTTACTTGTGACGATGGTTGTGATGGCATTGCGCTGACATTGTTTTGTTTTTGCTTCAATTGTAGCTGAGCACGCCGCAGATGTCACGCAAACTTTGCACCACTTTTTATCAGTCGGAAACCTTGGCAGTTTATTCACCGAACGAATCAAGTGCACTGCCCTTCTGGCAGCTATCATACACGATGTTGTAAGTCCCCGCACCTAGCCTTCCACTGATGCTTGTAATCCCTGTAATACTAACGTCGCCACTAATTTTGTGCTTACTTTCGGCACTGTTTCCGCCAGGGTCATACAAGTTACAGCAACAATTTCCACATTACCGTCAACGACGAATTGGCTGTACAATATGTGTACCGCTCTCCACTAGAGCACATGCACTGCGCTCTAGCTTTCCAATTGATGAAAGATCCGCAGTGTAACATTCTCCAGGGGCTCACAAAAATCGAGCAGCACGAGGTAGGATTGCAAGCCGACAACTACGACGTTGGCGACCATCCAACTGACCCTTGAGCTTATCATTCGCCTGTAGGTCCGGAACTTGATCACCGACATGGTCCTGGCAACAGACAACAGCGTCCATTCCGCGTACTTAGGCAAGCTGGAGAACCTCGTGCGGAGGTACGTCCGGCGTTCATCGAGTCGTCGCTTCGTGCACCACGCCCTGACCTGAGTCTTCTCTTCGTCCCTGCAGAGCCACCGAAGAAGGCTGGAAAGCCGCCGACCCGGACGACGACCGCCTCGTGCTGCAGATGGCGCTGCACGCCGCGGACGTGTCCAACCCGACCAAGCCGCTGCGCATCTACCTCATCTGGGCCGAGCGCATCAAGCAGGAGTTCTACCAGCAGGGCGACAAGGAGCGCGAGTTGCTGCTGCCCGTGAGCATCGGCTACGACCGCGAGCAGCCCATCCCCCTCGAGAAGATGCAGGCGGGCTTCATCATCGGCATCGTGCGGCCGCTCTTCCTGTCGCTGAGCCACCTGCCCAGCGCGCGCCTGGACCACTGCATGGCGCAGCTGGACGCCAACCTGGCGCACTGGCAGGACGAGATCAACCGCAACCAGCCCGCGCGGCCGGCGGCCGACGCCGTGGACAGCACGTAGGCGGCGGCAACTATCCCATAGGTAGGCTAGGCAACTGTAAGTTAAGGAATGGCGACAATCACTCTGTTTGACGCGACGGCCTAAGTCCGATCTGCATTTCAGCCAATCACTGCGGCCTCAGGGCGATCTCGTCCCCGCCTCTCGTTTGGCTCCGACTCGGCCCCCTGCAGTCGTTAAAGCCCCCGGAACAACACCGCCGACAAGATGCTGAGCCTCGTGAAGAAAGTGGCGACCGCGGCCAAGCCGGCCGGCCGCCGCACGCCCGCGCAGTCGCGCCTGATGAGCCACGGCCCGGCGCCGCCCGAGGGCAGCCTGGAGGCCAAGGTCCGCCACTACCTGCCGGAGGACTACCACGTACGTCGCGGGGTCGCCCGCTGAGTCGCTGCGACGCGCCTGGAGACTGACTGTGTTGCTGCTGGCGGAGCAGATCGTGCTGGCCACGCTGGGCGCCTACACCACGCTCATCATGCTGTTCAAGCTCAAGCCGTCCAAGAAGAAGGAGGAGGAGATCGTCATCCGTACGTTTGCAGGTGCTGCGGTCGAGAGCCGCCGGACGGTGCTGACCTCAGTGTGTTGTGGTGATTTCTGCAGCGGCCAGCTCGAGCTCGACGTCCACGGCCATCCCGTCGCTTTTCGACGACGAGTTCGACGAGTGGTCCAAGCTGCCGGGCAACCTCGACAAGTGGGAGAAGAGCCTCGAGACCCTCGGCAACTAAGCTGCGTGCTCGACGAATGACGCAGGCAGAGGTCGGACGACCGCGGTGTTTGCTCCTCCGGTTTGACATGGAGAGAGCGCGTGCCGAGCAGGTTATCGGGACCCCGAGATGAAATGAAAAGGCCCTGGCTGAGACAGCCTGCGCGAAGTGAACTTGTGTCGCCTTGTGCTTAGCTTTCCTTCCGTTTCTGCCTATAGGCTATGAGATAGCTACACAGTAAGACAAAATTTTCAGCAGTTTTCGTCAGCACCTTAGCAACAGGGTACCAAGTCCCGCGCACTTCAATGCCAATTCAGGGCTCCGATGGACTGCATCCGCACTGTACAGCAAACGACAAAACGATTTTTCTTCAGTGTGTGCTTCGGCAAAGATGGCCCTCAGCTAAGGAGTAGTTTGTTTTTTTTTAACGAGCCCAAGCAGTATTACTATTAGTAGTATGAAAGACCTCAACGCAAATGCAACGAGCTGGTACACGATGGTTTGATATATAGCGAATTAAGAAAGAAAGCATAGCGTTTGAGACGCACAAAAGCTCCGCCTGTCAGTTGAGTTAATCTCCAATCGAGCCAAATTCCGGCGACCCGTCACCGCGCAGTCGTTCGCACAACATGGGCTCGTAGTGGTCACCTCCACGGTCGCTACCCGTTAATCGCATGAGCAAGAACCACGGTGCGTGACCCTTCGAGTGGCAGATTGTACTCTGCTCCAAGCCAACCTCTCCGCGCGGTCGGTGAGGGAGGAAGAACATCTTGCCACACCCGACCAGAACCACGAAGATGTCACGCTGATACGCCGTTGCCAGCGCCTCGAGCACGAAATCGTCTCCCCACGCTACACGCGAGTTGTCGGGGTCGTTGTCCACTGAGATTAGCCCACGGCTACTGTAGTTCAAGCCAATGAGGAAGTGGGTGTTTTCACCTCGCCCCACCGTCATGTAGTCACAGTACGAGTGAGCGTCCACAATTGGCTGCGCAAAATCCGTGTACACAGCCTCTGCAGCCTTTCCCCACGAGTAGCCACGCTTCTGGAGCTCAGCACACTTGTCCAGCAGCATCTTTTTGTCCTTGCGACGCGCCACAAAGCGGCGTGTCTGTACCGGGCTTACGCCCCATCCTCCCTTCAGTGTGGGGTAGTAGAGATTCTGGATAGCCTTGTCGATCTTCTGCTGCTCCTCCGGCGAGCTGGAGGTATAGTGAGCCAGGAAAAACTTGGTAGCCACTTTGCGGATCCCTTCAGGGGACAGCGGTTCGCATTCCTCCGTGTACAGCAGCAGCTGCTCCATCGACAAAAAGAGGCAGTCGCCAAAGGGCAACACGGGTGCCAGGTACTTAACACTGTACGCGGTGTCGTGCGGCTCGTACGACACGCCATCCTCCTCCAGCACACGAAGCAAGTCCCGACTGCTCGAATCGATGTTGGACACACGCTGCCACCCCATGCACACCGTCACCGGGCGATCTACCACGGCGGGTCTTGCCGTCAGGACAAACCGCTCCGTCTTGGGGCGTCTGGGCGTCAGCAACACTTGCTTCGGTCGAGCCTGTCACGGTCACGAGGCGACGCACAGTCTCTCTAGTCAGAATATGTGCTAAGATTCTTGTTCTCCGGCCTTCAAGGCCCTCTCACCATTTGCTGGTACTGCGAGTATGCCAGCAGACGCGAGTCCAGCGCGTGCTGCGCGTCCATGATGGCCTCGCTGTAGCCGTCGTGGATCGTGATCTGCGTGGAGGCGTCCAGCGCCGGCAGGAAGGGCATGGCCACCGGCATCTGGTCCTCCTCCACTGAGGCGTCCGAGCCCGCGTCCTCCTCCGCCTCCAAGTCGCCGAGCGCCGCGCTGCCGTCCGAGGACGACGTGGTGGCCGACGCCGCGGCCGTGGGGGACACCGGCAGCTCCTGCGAGACGTGGCAGGCGCTCGAGTCGCTCAGCTTCTGCGTCAGCACGAACACGTACTCCTTCTCCTCCTTCTCGTCCTGCATGCTGCTGCTTGCTGGCTTCCTGCGCGGCTTCTTCCTGGTCTGCCTACTTCAAAGGGCGATGTCTGAGAAAAGCGTAAGGATAGGCCTCCATACAAAAATCAAGTCGAAAACTCTTGTCGGAAAGATGTGGTCCACATATTTTACACTAAATGCACACCATTTTTCGAGGACAACATCAGGGAAAATTCAACATAGGACACAATTGAGAAGGTATTGTACTTCTAAACCAAAACACATGAAGATTAAACCAACAGTGCAAATCAGGAACTAACCACTTTATGAAAACAATAATACAATCGCATATAATCCATGCACATACTTTGCGAACTGACGGGTTAGAGAGACAATGCCCATCTGGTCGGAGTTTCTTAGGAGCTCCAGAAATGGCTACAATCATCGTACTACATTTACTATATTTTTATCTTGGTTGGGACGCCAACACTCCCCAATCCGCAAGGCTACCACTTAAGGGCGTACACAACGCCATTTCCCAAAAAAAATTTAACAACTATTTTATTAATTTTATTATTATTTGGAGTTTTTTATTAAAAAAAAATCAAATTACTCCTACCAATGGCAGCATATCGATAAGAAAATACAAGGGAAGCGTGCAGCGCTAATCAAGTTACTCACCCCGCTCCATCACACCGTATGCTAACCTCAAGAATGGTTGTGCTGTGTGCAACGACATTTCTGCGATCATAAAATACAGTACACAGTTTGACGCTGCGATTCGTCAACGTGTTAGGCACCTGGTCTAAAATGCACGCATTGAGTGAAGGCGTTGCAATGCCTGGAGCAAGACGTATGGGACGTTTTTGAACACGGACAGCATGACACACGCATTGGATCATCAAATGAAAGACCGCTTACGCGTGTAATGAAGTTTGAAGCCCGGAAGAGCATCAATGGCTTCAGGACGCATACTTAACGCTCTTATTAATCAGTTTTCTCTTACTCATAGCTTCGTTCCAAGGCTGCAAACGATAAAAAAAATCGTGTATAACTTCAAGAAAACTGTTCATTGACTGGCACATTAGCTGACGTCGTATTTCTATTTCTAGCCAGAGATGTTCAATAAAACGATAGTCTGGTGTGGTGTTGAGACTCAGCTGGGAATGGACTTGCCGGTTGCCGCCGAAGTTCCAAACGGCGGCAAGTTGCCGGGATGTGGGTTGAAGGATTCTCTGGCCACTGATTGGCTAATATTCACTGGTCCCGATGTTTCAGAGTTAACCCATCGAGTGACATGACACTATTTCCAAGCCGAACCCCCCGGTCAGGATTCGTACTTAGCCGAGTCTTCGACGCCGGTTCGAGTCTTCGGCGACTGGTCCGAGTCTTCGACACGACTTTTAAGTCGTCGGTGGTTACACCCAAAGATTGCAACGGACCATGAGAAGATCCAAAACGGACGCGTTTATACTAGATATTTGTATAAGACTATAGGAAACTCTGGATGAAAAACTACCGCCCATTGGGCACTAATACCGAACAGCTTTTCCTCCCAACCACGCAAGGGTGAAGTCCGGCTATCGGTAAGTATACGTAGTGTCTGTGTCAAGCCCGGTAGGAAGGATTATGTCTGTCGGTGAGCACGCCTACTAGTGTACGAAGTTTTCATCCTGGCAGGGCCAAGAGACAGTGATAGTGGCCGTGTGTATTAGGATTGTGTGGCGAGTTGTCGCCAGTGACCGGAGGAGCGAGAGCGCACTCCCGTCGACTCTTACCGCCGGAGCTGAAGCTTCGGTAACCCCGTATCAGGCCGTGACTGGCTGGTACGCATCCTCCTGTGGGACTGCGGGGTATATTTGCGTGTGTAGAGCATCCTAGCCGTCGCTCGTGGCTAGAGGTGCTGGGCTTTCTCGGTGGCCTGTGGTAACCACGGTACACAGTGGAAACAGCCAACCCGGCGTAAGGACAAGATACTGGGCCTTCAGGTTCGATTTGCCCGACAAGCTCCACGAGTCTTCGCGGACTCGGGGAGTGTTGTTGGTGGGAAGTGTGCCTACAATTTTGGACGTGTTCCTACACGACAACTGGTGCCGCGACCCGGTATTGGTGTGACCTTCTGTGTCTCGTGACTACTGCAGGTCGTCCGACTTAACGAGCAACAAACAAGAGAAGAAGAAGAAGACGAACAAGATGGCGAAAGGATCACGTTCAGCGGTACCAGCAACGCCGATGAAGTCCGGCGGAACGCGTGGCGACGACTCAAATGCGGCCTTGATCACCCCGCACTTGGCGCCGATAACTGAGCGTTCAGTCAGCTTCGAAGACTCGGCGGACGGATCCGATGCCAAGGATGAGATGGAAGACTATGAAGACCTGGAGGAAAAGGCGCCAGCACTCGCTGTGGTGACGCCCGACGCTCCGGAAGACGCGATATTGTCGGCGGGACGCAGCGGAGGCTCGCGCTCCCTGTCCCGAAATCTCGCGGATGAATCCGCCTACGATGACTATGACAGCGATGCCGAAGACTCAAAGTCCCCGGTCACGATGGCTCAACCGACCGAACAAGCCTTAGGCTACCGGCTCCCACTCAACGGAGACACTCCGGCAGCTAACAAGGTGCTGGGGCGGTGCTACGAGGAAATGAAGACAAGCTAATGGATTCAACTCTTTGAACCAACGCCGATACGCCAAGCAGTGTGGGCTGATTTGAGCCACGAGCTAGCGTGGTCAGTGACTTCGACATCCCTGGACCAAGTGGTGAAGGAAACGGTGACTTTCTTGAAAGCGATAGGCCTCCAGGCCACGTCACGACCTTCGCCGTCGACTCTCGAGAGCTGGGCGCCGGGAAGCCGGTGCCGAACTCTGGAAATGGAAGAAGCGCCTGCGCGGAGCCTTCGGTGCAACAGCATTCAACATGGGACGTCGGCCGACACCTCATTTGACCGGTGAAACAACGGATCCATCAAGGTACCCCTGCGAAGACTCCCACGAAGACTGCCGAAGACTCCCGAGGCCGTAAGGTCCCAACAGCAGTGTTTTCGGCCACTGGTGAGCGTTCGCCGCATTTTCAAGACTCTCACATGGTGACACCAAAGTCTGTCAACCGCACTGAGCACGTTCGTACCACCGCCGACAACTCGGGAGAGACAAGGCGCGCGAACAGGAGCTCGGGACGAAGTTCCCGGCGGCGTTTCCCACTCAGCAACGACTCGTCGGATGATGACGACGACTCGAACGAATTTACGGGCGACGGAGGAGCTCAAATGAACGAATACTTGCGTCAGATCCGAGAAGTGACGGAAACGGAGAAGCAAAACGTGACCCCGAGGATTGAAGTAGCAACGCACCGACCACTGGGGCAGATCAAGGCGTTCTCCGGCTTGAGGAACAAGAGTGAAAACTCCATGCAGTGGTTGCGGCTTTCATCTACGAGATGAAGGGAACACGCGCGTCGCCCGACGAATGGTGCATGCCCTTCGAGCTGAGTCTTCGGGACGGCGCTTTACATTGGCACCGACAACTCCCGAAGAAGACCAAGCGATAGTGGAGCTTGCTTAGCGAAGCCTTTATCAAGTACTACTGATCGCAATTTAACCAGTCCGCGGAGTCCCGTTATTACACCGCCAAGCGCGATGACAAGGAGCATATCTGCGATTACTTGAACCGACTCAACGGTTACGCGCGAAATGCCGGCATTCAGTTCGAAAATGGAGGACGCAAGGCACGGGATCACGTTAAACGTTTTCTCGAAACCTGTGGCGACCGAGGGCTCGAACGACGTTTGTGCCATGTCCGAGTCAAGGGTATTCATGAACTGGAAGAGATGATCATGAATATTTTGAAGATTGACGAGCGTAATTCCACTCGCGAGTCGTCGCAACACCACTCGCGAAGTCGCGACTCAACCCGTCGGCGTGAGGAGAGGCGTCGCGAAGACTCGCGCGACCACAACAGTCGACGGGACCGACGAGACCGAGATTATGATCGCCGTCGCGATGACTCGCGCAATTTTCCAAGAGTTACGCTAGCTGAAGCTTCGGTGACCGACATTTTCGCTGAATAACAAGAGCGGGATGTCCGCAGCAGCCGTGGCGAGCGCCCCGGAAACACCCAACGGAATATCCCCGCAGTGAAGCCGACAGCGACGAACTTTCGGATGACTCCCGACAACTCAGTGATACTCGGAGTGATGGATATTCTTCCGACGGGAGTAGCCGGTATCTCGCTGCAGCCAACGACAACGAAAGACGAGCTGCTGCCGAATGTACATACGCACGTGCCGATAACCGAGGACCAAGGGGTGACCTAGCGAGCCAAAACCTTGGCAGAAATGACCGCTATCCAACACGAAGTGATCGTGAAGGACGTCCGCGGCAATACGGGCCTTGTGCCGCCTGCGGCGGACTCTCTCACTCCGCCCACTACTGCCGTAAGCGGTGTAAATTGTGCAAACAAGTGCATGACGCCGGCAGATGCGAGGTTCTCCAACAAATTGCAAACGTGGTTCGCAGCAAAGTTGACAAGAAGGATCTATCTCCTGAGTTGCAGAACCTCCTCTTCACCGAACATCCAAACTAGGCAGCCCGCCAACTGAAACTGGGCTGGTCCCAATCGGGCTGCCACAGTTAGCCGAGCCGGCGTCGAGGCGGAGTGTATCTACGCCTTTGTCGGCAAGTGCGAATGGCCGGAAAAAGATGGAAACAAAATTATGAAAACGACGGGACTTTTACAGGAGAGAAGTAGACACTTCGGTGGAGGTGATATGAAAAAGTATAGTGACGAAGGCTTAAGCAGAGATGATACCGACAACTGGGTGGCAAGTGCGGTTGAAATCACTCCGCGCCGACATTTCGCCAAGGAAGTCCGACTATTACCCAATGAACGCATGGGGGGTCGTCGGCGCAGAAGTTTCACCGGCGAGTACGGATGAGGACCTGGTGAACGGCGCAATTAATTTGACTCAAAGACAAGAATACTCCTACATACAGGGGCAAAAACGTTAGCGTCATCTTGAAACGCTACGCCAAGATTTTGAGGCTTCGCGACATCCCGAACCACGGTCGTTGCATGGAGGTACAAGGAATTACAAAAGGAAAAACAGCAACGAGTCGTCGGGCTTCGGTGAAAATCACCCTAGGATGGGAACGAGTTTACGTGTTCGACGTCTGGATCATGGATCATAACGCAGGAGTCGACGTAGTATTAGGCACAGATTTTATGATTCCAGCCGGAGTCCGACTGGATTTGTTTAACGCCACCGCGAAACTTCCTGATGAGGTCATGGTTCCCCTGATCAAGACACAGAACATGATCGACGAGACCGAAGGGAGTCACGTCGTTGGAGGACCCACGGAAGTACTGCAAATTCCGGGGCGAGAATGGCGAGATTTCCGATTGCAGCGGCGACAGCCGCCACCGTCGACTCACGTCGTCTGGATTCGCCGCCCAGAGGCGTTTGTGCCGACGATTACTCGGTTCTACAAGCAGAGACCAGCCCCCGTACGTCTCACGAACCTCAGAGACAAACTAGTAAGTTGCCCAGTCCACCTACCAGTGGTGGTCTGGGTACCTGCGGGTTCGCTCCCACGAGATGTCGGCTACGTGAGACTGGATTCAGCGAAATATCGCGAGTGGCAAGTGTTGGCGTACGAGGCGGTGCGAGATAAAACGCTCTTCCGATGGGAAGGAGAGTCTTATGATCAATGGCTAGCCCGCCAACCTTCGGCGGTGGAGAACCCGCCTACACTACCCCAACTGGGATCTTACAGCGCCCTCCCGACGACTCGGAACAGAGATGACCTCCGCCGATGACTGGAACAACGATAACGACGGGTCAGTGGCCGCTATGGGTGATGCCAACCTAGGGGAGACCCACAATGACAATTACCAATTCAAAACTACGTCAGCCAAAACCTCAGGAGAGCATACAAACGGAGCGGAACCTGAAAACATTAGTGGCAACAAGTCACAGACGACAGGAGTCGAGTGCCAGGGATGCTCTCAAAAGTGCCGACAAGTTTGTTCTAACAGATGACGGTGTACTACAATACGTGGATGCGAGTCGTCGGGAGACAGGAAAAATCAAGAAGAAACCCAATTACGACTAGTTGTACCCACCACGATGATTCAAGGAGTGCTACAAAGTTGTCATGACTCCCTGGAAGGCGGACATCAAGGAGTTGTCTAAGCTTACCAGCGTGTCAAGCAAGATTACTACTGGTTTGGCCTTTACACGGACGTTAAAAAGCACGTGAAGTCATGCCCGTGTGAGATAGTCCTTTGGCGGAAATGCCCACGGCAACGGACTTGAACCCTCGGTAGAAAAGTAGTCAAGTTGCTGATAGGCTGAGCGGTCAGACTCACATTTACCCCGTTGTAGTGTAGTGACATCATCGGTCGGGCCATAACAGAACCCCGACCGAGGCCTCTATTGGCCAATTTACCTGGTGGGTTCATTCGTACCTAGTAGGGAAGATCGGCCTTTCGTTCGCACTTAGAGGAAAACCTCGGATGGGCGAACGAAACCTTTGAGACACTAGGAGTTTGTATTGAGACCTAGGACGACAGATAGGAAGAACAAATAAGGTCTCAGGACCAGAAATATCAGTGTGCAGATTCCCCCCAACCACGCAGGGTCAAGTCCATCTACGGTAAGCCTAGCTAGCTACTGTAGAGCCTGGATACGCTCGGTTGCCCCGGAATGCCCGCTGGTGAGCCCAAAGTCACTTGACCGAGAGCTCATCCTAGGCGAGGCCAAGAGAAGGAGTGTGGCCGAGCGGCGAAGGGCAGAGCGGAGTGCTCTTTGTATTATTGTGTGTGGGAGTGAGCGTCAGACGCCTCCCGAGACTTACCGCCTTGGGTTCCCCTTGGCACCTCTGTATAGGCTTGCGAAAGCCGGTACCCTCCTCCCTGAGGGACCACGGGGTTAAGCGCGAAAGCGCAAACAAGCATCCTAGCCTCTGCTCGTGGCTAGTAGTGCGGGTACTGAGGTAAGCCTACCGAGGCCTCGGTACACAGAGAGTCAAGACCAGCCCGGTGTAAGGGATCGTTCCTGAGCCTTCAGGTTAATCCAACACTGCCGACCCTCGCGGGGAGGTAGTTGTTGTTGCTGTTGGGACTCGTACCGCTAGGTCACGAGAATTTAGCCGTGCTCCGACACGACAACTGGTGCCGCGACCTGGGACCGGTGTGACTTTCTGTGTGTTGTGGTCTTGTATAGGCTTTACCTCAAACGAGCAAACCAAGAGAGGGAGAGAAGAGAAGAAGAAAAGAAGAAATGGCGAAAGGAAGCAGTCAGCGGTACCAGCTACGCCGATGAAGTCGAGTGGTGGGCGGACCGAGGCGTCGGACCTTTCGGGCGACTCGTTTGTCACCCCTCAGAGCTCTCGTATGGAACCGATTCCTGACAGCTCTGCGACCTTCGACGACTCGGTAGACTATCCGGACGCCAAGTATGACGAAGGATGCGCATGATGATGAAGATGATGATGATTACCTGGAAGAGAAGGGGCCCTTTGTGGCCCCATCGAGCTCTCCGGAAGATGCTACGGTGTCAATAGGCCGTAGCAGTGGGGTGAGACCGGAACCTTACCGATGAACTGAATGACGTGACTGGCCCTGAACCAGCTCACGATGGTGAAGACGTGTCGACCTAGACGCCAGCGACATCTGCCAAGGCTGGCGGAGTAAGACCCCGGTCGACCGGCAACCGGCCACCACTTAACGGTGACACTTCGGCTGCCAACAAGGTATTGGGTAGATGCATCGAACTTATGAGAACGAAGAGTCAGTGGATGCCGCTATTCGACCTCAAGCCAACTCGCCAAGCCCTCTGGGCTGAGCTCAGCATCGAGCTGGCAACACCTGTCGACTCAACGAGCACTCGGCAAGTCGCCAAAGACACCGTTCTTTAGACACCGTTCTACTCTTGAGGGCGATGGGGTGCGAGCCCCAGAAGCACCCCTCTGACGCAGTGCTGCGCGACTGGACATCGTCCGACGCCGGCACCGTGCTGATGAAAGATAAGAATTCTAGTTTAGATAAACCCATAAATGGAAGCGGAAACTACGGATGGCTCGGGACACCAGACATCGGAGCTGGACGTCAGCCGGTCGCTCGAGACGCTCCTGAGGCGGAGGATCCGTCAAAAATTCCGCTGCCACAGACGCCAAGGAAGATTGCTGTTAAAGAAGATAAAGGCAAGGCGGCAGGAGTGTTCTCAGCCTCGACAGAAGCCTCTCCGTACTACCATGATTCGCACATGGTGACCCCAAGGTCAGCGAGCCGTTCTGAACGACCTGTACGCGATACCGAAGACTCTCACCCTCGGGCGAACCGCCGGAGAGGGTCTCAGAGGCCTCGTTCGAAGCGCTACGAGGTCTCAGAGGACTCGTCGTCCGACAACGACCTCCTCGGAGAGCTTGAGTACGACGGCTCGGACCTGACGGAACAATGGAAGCGCCAGATTCACGAGCTGAGCGCGTCAGAGGCGTCAGGAGGACCACCCCGACTAGAAATTGCGACGCATCTGCCGCTAGGGAACATCAAACCCTATTACGGCCGTCGTAACAAGAGCGAGAGGTCTATGCAGTGGCTCCGGACATTTGTCTACGAGATGAAGGGCACTCACACCCCTCCGAATGAATGGTGCATGGCTTTCGAGTTGAGCCTCCAAGATGGAGCTCTGCATTGGTACCGACAGCTCCCACGCAAGACGCACGTGGAAGCTGCTCAGTGACGCTTTTATCAAGTATTGCTGCTCCACCTTTACCTAGTCAGCAAAGGCGAGATACTACTCTGCCCGCCGGGAGGATAAAGAGCACGTATGTGATTACCTCAACCGCTTGAATGGCTACGGACGTAATGCCGGAGTCCAACTCGAGGATGGCGGACGCGATGCCAAGGAGCATGTTCGACATTTCCTCGATACGTGTGGCGACAGAAGTCTCGAACAGCGTCTCCGCTATGTTAGAGTGAGGGACATCCATGACCTCGAGGACCTGATCAAAGAAATCCTCTTGAGCGAAGAACGCAGTCGCGCCATCCGCGAGACCTCGTCCTACCGTTCTAAGGGTCGGGAAGATAGCCGACGACGTGATGATCGACGGACGAGGACTCAAGAGGTGCCTACCGGACCGACGTGACCGAGACCTCCGCGATACAGAATACAATCACCGTCGTGCCGATCGAGGCCTCGTTCGGAGTCGATCTGACAATAACCGTGATGATGCACGCTACCAGTCAAGAATCACACTCGTCGAGGCGCTGACTAACGCCCTCACTAACCTCGATACACGGTCACCCGGGAGACATCGAGCGAGGTTCGACTCGGCATACTCACCACGTAGTGGTAGCAGTGAGGCGAGTACTCCGGGGAACAACCGAAGTGAAGACGAGGCCTCGGTCGATAGCTACCAGTCGGAGGATAGCGACGACGGTTATCTGGCCGCCGCTAATGATGCGGAGCGTCGAGCAGCAGCGGCAGGTACCTACGGTCGGTCCGACCCACGACAGAGGGGTGACCGAGACCGGAAGATGTCAGACCGTGACGACCGACGCCTCGGACGGGATGGCAGAGGGACCAAGCCCCAGTATGGACCCTGTACAGCGTGTGGTGGGAGTAACCACGCAGCGCACTACTGCTTCCGTCGGTGCAAAATGTGCCGACCAGTCCATGATGCTGGAAAGTGCGAGGCCTTCAATGAGATCGCCAACTTGGTCCGAAACAGAGTGGATAAGAAGGAGCTTTCGCCTGAAATCCACACTTTGATCTATGGGAGTCATTTAAACTAGGCAGCCCGCCAACTGAAACTGGGTTGGTCCCCATCGGGCTGCCACAGTTAGCTGAACCCGCGGTGGACGCAGATTATATCTATGCTTCCATGGGGAGATGCGAACGGCCCATAGACGACCGAGATAAAAGTGTGATTATGACGGAATTTGGAGATGAACGAGGGCAAGCCCTCGGACGAAATTGTATAAGTGAAAATGATGATGCAGGAGCTACCGCCACCGTGACAGAGGCCTCTATCGCCAGTATGGCCCGATTAGGACCGCGTGAGCGAGGACTCAGTCATGCAGTGAAACTCCTGCCAGGCGAAAGAATGGGATGGTGGTCGTCGCAGAAGTATGATAAACGTAAGAGGATGAGAGCCCTGGTGCAGGGTGCTGTTGACGACGCTAGAACGAGGATTCTGCTGGACACTGGTGCAAACGTGAGTGTGGTCTCGGCCGCGTTGGCAAAGAGGCTACGGTTGCGCGACATTCCAGACCACGGTCGGAGCCTAGAGGCGAAGGGTATCAACCCTGGAGTGATGGCAACCACCCGCAGAGCCCTCGTTAAGATTACCCTTGGATGGGAGCGAGTGTATGAGTCGAATTGTGGATAATGGATCATAATGTCGGCGTGGATGTGGTTTTAGGAACTGATTTTATGATCCCTGCTGGCGTTGGATTGGATTTGTTTCATGGAACAGCGAGGCTGCCCGACGAGGTCATGGTACCGCTCGTCAAGTCCGCCAACGCCCCAGACGAGACTTCATATGGTACTCATGAAGTTGCAGGCCCGACCGAGGCCTTGCGGATTTCCGGTCGCGAGTGGGGTGAATTTCGGGTGAGTCGGCGACACCCACCGCGTGATACGCATACGCTATGGATTCGTCGAACCGATACACTGGTTCCCACTGTGGCAAGTTTCCGACGCGGTAAACCGCATCGCGCCCGATAGACGAACGTCACCTCGCGGAGCGCATACTGCCTAGCACATCTACCGCTGCTCGTGTGGACGCAGCTACCGCGAGAACTTGGGTATGTTCGACTGAACTCAGCGCGCTACAATGAATGGCAGGTGCTCGCGTACGCTAATGCCAGGGAAAAGGAGCTGTATAAGAAAGAGCGATAGCTCTATGAGCAGTGGCTGACAACGCAACCTCCTGCCGTTGAGCGTCCGGCCTACGTGACGCCGAGGGAAATATTGAGGCGACCGTCAGAGGCCTCGTTGGAAGGTGATATTCAAGAATGGGCTTGCGCCGCTAGCGACGGGAGCTCCTCAAGTGATACGGATCCCGAAGTCTCGGTCGATAGCCCAAGGGACTCTCGGGATGAGATACAGCCCACGGGGGCAACGACAGAGGCCACGGACATTCAACCTAGTGAGCTCGACCCTACTGAAGACAACCCCTCAACGGCTGAGTCAAATACGGTCGAGACGTTGTACAGCAATTATGTGTGTGCTCTGGTAGGGGGCGAACCAGATACAGTGGATGCAGATACGACAGAGACCGCGGAGCACACAGCCACTGTGGGAGGACTGGATGACTACGCCCATGAGCTGGCGTTTTCTTGCCTGACCTCTCAGAGATCTCGGTTACGGATCTGAATTACACAGGGGATAATGTACTCAACCGGGACCTCAGCCAGGATGAGCAGCAGCGTCTCATTGACGTGCTTAAAGCCACGAGACCATCATGATTTCGAGCGGCAACGCTTTGCCGCCGCCAGCTTACGGAGTGGTTTGCGACATTGACGTGGGTGATCCCCCCCCCCTCCGATCAAACAGAGGGCTCGACGAGTACCTCTCCGCCACCTGCGCAAGCTGTACGAGCTCTTGAAGGACTCCTTACAGCAGGGCTCGTCGCCTTCTCAGACAGCCCGTGGCCATCGCCTATTGTTATCGTACTGAAGAAGAATGGAGTTGATATCAGACTATGCATCGATTACAAGATGGTGAATGCTGTTACAGCAATGCTGGAGTATGCAATGCCTCTCGTTGATGACCTGCTTACGGAGATGGAAGCGTATCTGTGGTTCTGCTCTTTGGATGCTGCCAGCGGGTTCTGGGCGGTCATGAGGACACAGAGGGCTCGTAAGGTGTCAGCCTTTGTCTGCGCACTCGGGCATTTCGAGTGGCTGCGCATGCCGTTCGGCCTGAAGAATGTGCCCATGATATATCAGCGTATGCTTGACAACGCTCTGTGGGGATTTGTCCAGCCCAAGGGAGGTTGGAGGCAGTTCGCAGAGGTCGTCCGGGAAGCGGAGGCGAGACCTCTGAGAGCCCATTGTGAGGTCCCCGCGACCGGTCAGGACCCTGTGAACCTGCCTCAGAGCTCTCGTTTGGTCCCGACAAAGTTTGATGCTGCTCGATCGGCTCACAACGGTGTTGACCCATTTTCGCAGCAGGTGAACAGCCCCGACGCTGACATGTTCCTCACCGGTGAGCCGGACGAGTCCTCGTTGGTACCAGTTTTTAATCGAAAGTCTTTTGTGGATGATATTTGCTTTGGAGCTGAGACCTTTTATGCTTGTCTGGCCATGTTGGACCGGCTGCTAAGCGGGTTCGAAGAATGCCAAATCAGTGTGAGCTTCACGAAGAGCATCTTGTGCAGGCTCGGGTGGACTTCTTGTCCCACCAAGTGTCTTCAGGGGGCAATAGAGCTGACCCGAAGAAGCTCAGAGCCATCACAGAGCTCTCATTTCCCGCATCGAAGAAGGGAATGCAAGCTTTCCTGGGGCATTGAACTACTATAGCCGGTTCATCCAAGATTTTGCGGTCTACGCCGCCGTGCTTTATCAGCTCACGGATGATGACTTTACCGACCGGGGTAACCTCACCGTAGCCCGACAAAGCTTTGCAGCTCTCCAACAACGGGTGGTAGAGGCCCCAATCCTGCGGCACTTTAATGGGAGCAGAGCTGTCCACGTCATGCTATTTGCTAACGAGTACCACGTTAATGCAAGAGCACGATGACGTCTTCCATCCAGTCCGACTCAGCGGTCGAGTTCTGAAGCCATCCGAGCTCAACTACCATTCTGCCGAAAAAGAAGTTCTCGCCTTGCTTCAGTTGCTGAAACAGTGCTACGTACAACTAGCTGGACGCATCATTCACGTCTATACGCGGTTTTTGACGCTCGAGTGGGTGCACAAGTCGAAGGCACTGTTTGGTCGCGCCATGCAATCGCGGCACTCTTGTCCCCGTGGAATCCTGTGGTGATCCGAGTCAAAGAGGGCGATGTCGCTTTCCCCCAATTACTCCAGTCTACCATCACGAGCTTCGTGGACGCTGACGGAGGCCTTGCTCAGTTTGCACCGCCCAACCGAGGCCATGCGAAGCCTGTGGTCGAGCCACACTTGCTCTACGCAAGGCTGCCCAGGATGTACCGGGGCCTCGTTCTGTCGTTTGACGGCTCGGCCAAGATTCCCAAGAATGGTGGATATGGTAGCTGCGCGTGGATTCTTTGGCAGCTTCCCGAATGGACAATAGTGACCGCTGCGAGTGCTTACCTCGAGTCGACTACAGTAAATCAAGCTGAATACGAAGGCATGAACAACGGTGTCTCGGCCGCCCTCGAACATGGCGCCGAGAACCTAGTCATCGTCGGTGACTCGCGGCTCGCAATCCAGCAGTCCCTAGGGGTGATGGCGTGCAGGAAGGAGTCGCTGCTGACACTGTTAAACCACCACAGAGCTCTCGCCGCCAAATTCAAGTCTGTCCGATACCTTCACGTTGTGCGTGAATACAATGCGGCAGCGGATGCACTGGCGAGCGAGACGTTGGAAAATAAGGCGGCGGTGAACCCGAGAACGAGCAGGCAAACAGAATTGGCGGAACTGCACCGCATCCCCGAGGTCATCTACGAAACCTCGGTCGACCTCTCAGCTGAGACTTCACCGGAGGCCGAAACAGCGAGTCCAGTGACAGAGCTTTCACCCATGGTGAACTCGGGATATGGGCAGATAGACCGAATGAGGCCTCGAAGAAGAAATTTTTTCGATTTCGTGCAAGAGCAATCATGCCAATGACAGCAATGACGCGAAGCCAAGCCAAAGAGGCGAAGAGAAAACGGGTTAGATTCGCAGACAAGACCCCTGAGACCAGACCAGAAGCTGTTAAGAACCGTGAAGAAGCACTGCAAGACCCCTCAGAGACCTCATTCCAAACGCTCGAGGAGAATGCGGCACAGGACTTCACCGAAGATGCTAACAGTACAATCCCACCATCAGCAACCGACATAGACCCGGCCGAGGTTCAAGAAGAGAGACGTCGAAGGCTAGCAGCTAGCCAAGACGAGGAGTTGCGGTGGGCACACTTGAAGGTCGTTCTCCGCGGTGAGGAGTCCAAGCTTTCATACATAGATGCCCGCAACGCTTGGAAGATTGCAGACAAATTCGTGTTGAGTGAAGACAACGTGCTATATTTCTTGGGAGTGAGTCATCGTTGGAGTAAGCAGGAGAAAGACGAGACGACGCCGCGACTAGTGATACCAACAAGATTCAGGAGGTGCTACAGAGCTGTCACGACTCCCTTGAGGGCGGACACCAAGGAGTAGTTCGGACGTACCACAGGGTGAAAAATGACTACTATTGGCTAGGGATGTATGCCGACGTCGAAAGGCACGTCAAGTCTTGTCCAGACTGCTGCTCAAGTAAGAACAAGCCGCAGCTACGAGGATACTCGCCGGGCAACATTATGGCAGATCATCCGTTCCAAATAGTCTCGATGGGCTTTGTGATACCCCTACCGAGGTCTGGAGGGGCAATATGGCGCTGTTACTATTTCCGTGCTCGTTCACTGGATTCGTGATGGGGAAGGCAATGGCCGACACCACAGCTCTGTCGGTTGCCCAAGCATTCGAGGAGTGCGTTTACCGACGTTTCGGTGCCCCGACCCATATAAGGCATGACAGAGACCCCCGCTTCATGAGCGAGGTCTTCCAGGCCTTTGCGGAAATGATGCAATCACGGTCGAGGGCGACTCTGAGTTATCGGCCACAGGCAAATGGCCAACAAGAGAGATCGGTAAGGACTGTGATGCAGTCTGTGCGAGTGTATGCGGAGGATCCGCTACAGCAAGACTGGGTTGAGATCGCAGAGAAGCTCGTATTTGCGATTAATAATTCCCGAGACGCTACAAAGAAGGAGACTCCGTTCTACTTAGTGCACGGTTGGGACGCTAGAGAGAACGACGCTGCGAGCAATGTCCTCCTCCCCCAAGCGAAGCCTCGGACGCCAAACCGACGCGTTGGCGTGGAGGCGAGAGATGAACAGACAACAAGAAATAGCTCTCAAAATAGGAAAATAATACCAGGTGGGCGAAAAAGCCCGCAGAGCGAAGAAGCATAATGAGATGCTAAGTCGGCGTGAACAGAGCGTGGTACCGAGACCCACTGACGTTGAGACCTCTGAGGCAGGGGCAGACGGTGGCGAAAGAGCTGAGGATGCTAAGCTAGAACCTCAGAGATCTCTCTTCAAGGAAGGCGATAGAGTGTGGTTGTACATGGAGAGAGTGAAACCCGGTTTGGTGATAAAGCTAGCTCATTTGTGGCATGGACCCTTCCGAGTCAAGAAGAGGGTGGAAGCGTTTGCCTATGAGCTCGAATTACCTGACAGGAGTGGTTACAAGTTCTATCCGGTAGTGCACGTGTCACGGCTGAAGGCGGTCAATGAGTTTGAAGACCGACCGAGGACTCAACTAGCACCAGGAGTGACTGAGGAAGCCCGATTAGACTTCGAAGAGGATTTGCTGCCCGAGGATAGCTGGGAACCAGACAGACTAGTGGGCGAGTATGAAGTCGAATGCATACTAGACGACAGGACCTCTTCGATTGGAACAGGACGAGCTGTCAGGGAATTCAAGGTCAAATGGGTTGGATATGACGAACCCACCTGGGAGCCGGCGGCGAATTTGTCTTGTGGTGGACTTCTTTATGACTATATCCGCGCGAAACGCCAAGATCAATGGCTCCAAATGGTCCAGGTGGCAGATGAGAACTGACAGTGGGGTCAAATTGAAATGGAACTGTGCGAGAGCGAGGTGTGACTCTCGATGACAGATGAAAAAAGGTAATCACACTACTATGTCGACCGACGGCTCGGGGCACGTGCAGCCCGAGCAGTGGAAAAGAATTTACTGTGCAAAATTGCGTGTGACGGCCCTCCCACGATGAGGAGGGCGAATTTATATTTTTCATGATTAATAAAAGGAGATTCAAGCTTGCATAACGTTATTGAAAGCTCTGAGTTACCTTCGATGGATTTCAAATCGGCTAACTACGCTGTAACATCAAGAACGAGAGTTGACATGCATCTGGAACGGTACAACGAGGCGTAGAGAGACGCCGCGGTGGCTGCGTCAGCCAAGTCAGACAAATCTGGTCTTGGACGACTAGACCCGGCGGGCGTATCATTGACCGAGGCCTCTGAGACATCACCAGTAGACGACGCAGCACCCACCAGAGCCGCAGCGGCCGCCATAGAGCTCTGTGGTGAGTCTCCGTTGGACTCGTCGTCGACAGGAGCAGCCGGAGAAGCAGGAGGAGAAGTGCCAGGCTGTGTCCGGCGGTTCAAAAGCTCCACTGCCTAATGCGAAATAATTTCTTGCGCCGATACCTGCGGGTTCAGCATAATGTCGTCGATGACTTGCTGAGATGAACCAGCAGGAGCTGGAAGGCTTGCGCTGGAGGCCACCCCGCCAGCAGAAGCCTCGCGGAAGTTGGTGAGCCTCCGATTGCAGCGGAGGCCTCTGAGGGCATCCGAGAACCCCGCGGAGTCGGCGAAGACATGGCCTGAAGGGACGGACCCGTGGAGAAAGCGTTAGTTGACGCGGCATGACAAGATTGACAAGCATAGCGGGCTCACCGAGACGGAGAGAGTCGACCGTCGGAGCGGCGGAGGAACAAGAGCGCCGTAGCTGGACGACGCGGAAGCCAAGCTACGAAGACACCATGACACGCGCCAGGCGGTGGTTTGTGTCGCGGTGGGGGCAGTTGTGATATAGTCCTTTGGCGGAAATGCCCACGGCAACGGACTTGAACCCTCGGTAGAAAGGTAGTCAAGTTGCTGATAGGCTGAGCGGTCAGACTCACATTTACCCCGTTGTAGTGTAGTGACATCATCGGTCGGGCCATAACAGAACCCCGACCGAGGCCTCTATTGGCCAATTTACCTGGTGGGTTCATTCGTACCTAGTAGGGAAGATCGACCTTTCGTTCGCACTAGAGGGAAACCTCGGATGGGCGAACGAAACCTTTGAGACACTAGGAGTTTGTATTGAGACCTAGGACGACAGATAGGAAGAACAAATAAGGTCTCAGGACCAGAAATATCAGTGTGCAGATTCCCCCCCAACCACGCAGGGTCAAGTCCGTCTACGGTAAGCCTAGCTAGCTACTGTAGAGCCTGGATCCCGCTGGTGAGCCCAAAGTCACTTGACCGAGAGCTCATCCTAGGCGAGGCCAAGAGAAGGAGTGTGGCCGAGCGGCGAAGGGCAGAGCGGAGTGCTCTTTGTATTATTGTGTGTGGGAGTGAGCGTCAGACGCCTCCCGAGACTTACCGCCTTGGGTTCCCCTTGGCACCCCTGTATAGGCTTGCGAAAGCCGGTACCCTCCTCTCTGAGGGACCACGGGGTTAAGCGCGAAAGCACAAACAAGCATCCTAGCCTTTGCTCGTGGCTAGTGGTGCGGGTACTGAGGTAAGCCTACCGAGGCCTCGGTACACAGAGAGTCAAGACCAGCCCGGTGTAAGGGATCGTTTCTGAGCCTTCAGGTTAATCCAACACTGCCGACCCTCGCGGGGAGGTAGTTGTTGTTGCTGTTGGGACTCGTACCGCTAGGTCACAAAAATTTAGCCGTGCTCCGACACGACACCCGGATTGAAGTTCCAGCAAAAGCCGACCTTACCTGCGAGGATACTCTCCAGGCAACGTTCTAGCCGAACGACCCTTCCAAATAGTGTCTATGGATTTTGGAATACCGTGCCGAAGTCTCAACGAGGGAACACGGCACTGCTGCTATTCCAGTGCTCCTTCACTGGATTTGTCATTGCTAAAGCAATGTCCGATACGTCGGCATTTATGGTGGCACAAGGGTTCGAAGAATATGTGTACCGAAGATTCGAAGCACCATCTCTTATCAGACACGACAGGGACCCACGCTTCATGAGCGAGGTCTTCCAAGCCTTTGCCGAAAATGATGCAGTCAAGGTCCAGGGCTACCCTGAGTTATCGGCCACAAGCCAGTGGGCAACAAGAGAGGTCGGTGAAAACAGTGATGCAATCGGTCAGAGTTTATGCCGAAGACCCGCTCCAGCAAGACTGGGATGAAATTGCCGAACGCTTAGTCTTCATCATCAACAATTCTTTCGATCTAACGCGAAAGGAGACTCCTTTTTACCTGGTCCACGGATGGGAAGCGCGATTCACGCTCAAGGCAATGACTACTTCACTCCGTCAAGGCTCTGGGAAGCAGACAGACGCGTTAAAATGGCGCCGAGAAGTCAACAGACAACATAAGATTGCCCTCAAGATGGCTCAAACATACCAAGCTCACGAGAAGGCTCGCCGAGCTCAAGAACATAACGAGAGCTTGAGTCGTCGGGAACGGGCCGCTTTTCCACGAACAGCTCGCGGTGAGCCTTCGGCAGGCACTTCTAACGACCAATCAGGCGGAACGGATGCCACGAACGAAGCACCGAAGTCTCTCTTCGAGCCAGGCCACAGAGTATGGCTCTACATGGAAAGAGTCAAGCCCGGACTCACCAAGAAATTAGCACACAGGTGGCATGGACCCTTTCTTTTATAAAAAATGGAAAAATACGCTTATGAACTCGATTTGCCAGACCGAAGCGGATACCGCTTCTACCCAGTCGTCTATGTCTTCAGGCTCAAGCCCGTGAACGAATATGGCGACCGGCCGAAGACTCGCTTGGCTCCAGATATTACCGAAAACTCGCGTTTAGACTTCGACGAAGAGTTGCTGCCTGAAGATAGCTGGGAACCGGATCATCTTGCCGGCGAAAATGAGGTCGAAGCCATTTTAGACGACCGAACCTCAATGTCAACCAGTACTGAAAGAGCTGTACGCGAATTCAAGGTCAAATGGGTCGGCTACGACGACCCGACGTGGGAGCCAGCATCGAATTTATCTTGCCGTGGGCTTCTCTACGACTATCTGCGCCGAAAGCGGAAGTAGTGTGGAACACCCCCTTTGTGGGACGTTTTTTGTTCAGGGGATAAGAGACCAGACACCAGTCCCGTTCCTACCCGCATATGTCGTGAAAACCAAAACCTCACCAAATCGCTGTACAAGCGACATAGCACCTCTCTATATGTTAATATTGTCAGGGTTCGATTTGGTGAAATTTCAGATGATTAGAGATGCTCGACAAATCCTCGCTAAGGCTCTCAGAGGAATGAGTCATATTCCGGATGGAAAAGTGAGTCTATCTTAAGGGATGATATACCAAGTATATAACAAGCAGCTTCATAGCAACAACCAACCCATAAGCATAATGAGCAACCAACCCGACAAGGTCATTAGTGATTTCGTAAGCTATTTTACTCAGATTTCCATCATTCTCAAATCGGAGAAAGAGACTGATCGATTCGTTAAGAGATATCTATCTGCGGGATTACGTGAAACTATCGAAACCATTATTAATGATTTAAACAACCCGTACTACACCATTGAAGAGCACATCGATGATCAACGAAGATTCGCTGATTATGTATTTGGTGATTCGGTCAATCAATTCGTTAGAGAGCTTTTGAATTTTCAAGGATTGCGAGCCGAATACCATACTTATATCATAGAGGGGGTGCTGACTAATATTGGTTCAAACAGGCATTTCCATAAGTATTTTAATACATTCAACTATGATTTTACTCTCGACAAGCTTAATAGATTCGAATGTGAGGACTATTGTAAAAGTATCGTGAAGGACTTGAGACTGCATGAGGTGATTGATCTACTGAGCAAAATTAAAGGGGATTTCCATAGTGATATCAGAGCCGTTTTAACTCACGAAGCTATCATTAAACGATTGGTCTAAGACAAATCCATCCATTGGAATTTTTTTTATCTTCATATCTAAACAAAAAAAAATACTCAACGAGCTTATGCCAGAAGTGCATCGACTTCAGCTCTAAGCTTAGGGCATTTAGTTTGAACGAACTCATTCTTCTTTAGCCATTCAATGTCGTTAGGATCAGCGGCTTGGATTTGTTTGATAGTTCGATTCTTGTATTTACCCCAGGTCAATAGGAATGATCCATCATCGTTATCGAACTTCTCTTTTAGGAATTTTGCGATATCGCTATCATCACCAATGATAGTCTTTTGATTCAATAACCAACGACAGTATCCTGGATCAGAGGAATATACCTCTTCAATAGTCTTAGACTTATGCTTTCCAAATGTTAGTGTCGTACTCATGGGTGTTGCTATTATAGGTAGCCACTTAATTTTTTTGAAATTAAATTAAAATATTAGGTACGACTCCTGGTTGGTCTTAAGATCTGCGGATGAATGCATATGGGTAGGTATGGATCATCGAGATTGAATGGATTGATTCGTCCGCGAGTCAGCCAACAAAGGCAACTAAACGATGCTTTAATCGGCTCTAAACACCTCTCCTGTGGTTCTGTCGATCTCAAGGGTGCGCTCATACACTACCAGCACCAGGATGTTTGTGCCCTGTGTGGCGATGTTCGTGCCCGAGACCTTAATCGATTGAGGCACATCAACATCGCTTACACGCGAGCAATCAGCAACAAGGATACGCTGAGCCGTCTGCCACTTGTCAATGCCAATCAGACCGTTCGAGATCTCACGCGACAAATCGCCATTCACTGCGCTAATCTTGCTGAATTCGTCAAGGAAAGTCATCCAATCATACGAATGCACATCCTGGAACACATTTTTGTTGCGGACCTGGACCTGGAAGTCCCGGATGGACCAGCGCGGCTGCATGGTCCATGGAGCGCTATCGAACGGCGATGCGAACTGAGGCGTAGTAATCGAAGCCGCGTAGTTTCCGCTCTTGGTATTCGCAAACGGCAACAGACAGACGTATCGTGCATTCTTGTGAGAACTGGCGATCTGAACCGAGAAGGTCTTGTTCGAAGTGATCATACCAATACCAGCCTGATCCTCTACAAACTGACTATAGCAGTCGAGGTACTTGATAGTCTTCATCGGCTTGCTTACGATCTGAGTGGGGTTAGCAATATCGTAGAAGGGTAGCATTAATCGCGATTGCGTGAATGGGAAGTAGCTTCCAGAAGTGGCGAGAGTAGTGATCGAATTGTGGATTGGGCCCCAAGCGACACGGATCGAACCAGTCGTGGCAACCGTTCCAATCACAGAGTACATCGGATCAGCCTGCGTTGCGCTAACATAGTTAGCCGAGGCAAGCATTACTGGGCAAATGGATCCAGCAACGAGCGTTGTACTATTAAGTGTCATCGAGCGAGCACTACCAGCCGCGGCACCGACGATAGCAATATCGGAGTATCCAGTTTGTACCTTGAGTTCAAGCTTCAGCTGAGGGTTGCCAACAAGGTCTAATTCGGCGAAAATTGGGTGTAGATCAACAAGGCGGATCTTCAGCATGTAAAACCACTCTCCAATGGTAGAACCAGCGTTTCCATCGGCTCCCTTCTTAAACGCTCCCGTGCCTCGCATCTGAGCGATAGCCTGCGAAGACGACGCACCCAAGGAGGGCCATCGGTGAGATCCGGCAAGGCCTGCAACCTCAGGAGGGTTGTTTAACACCCGACGGATGAATCCAGTGTTAGGCTTCGAGTGCTCAAGCGTAGTCGAGTCGAGAGAAAGAGCGTGTGAGCCGTAAACATTGTTGTTCGAGTATCCATCACCGTAGGCGTTGGTGGTTGTGTTGAACTTAGTCGATTCCCAATCGTCGGAGTATAGGAGCATATCAGCTCCGTGCTTCTAAACCTCTGCCGTGGTGAGCTCAGCCATAGCGCGAACATTCGACCACAGATGCTTGTACTCGGAAGGAGTAATGATGGATTTGCCGTTGAGATAGACCTTGACCTCATCGATAACGTTTGCTACATTGCATTTGAGTCCAAGAGCGTAGCGGTTGGCAACTCCAGTAGCCGTCGTAGCATGGGTATTCTTCATCGATACTACGTACGGTAGTACGATGTACGCATCCTTGAGCGAGGCATAGCCCTGAGAGCCGTTAAGCGAGGCGGAGCAGTCGAACGAGACGATACCAGAGGAGTATGAGCCGCTCTGGCCATCATTGACGATCGCGACGCTCTTGCCTTTCGATACCTTTACCGAGGTATCGGGCTTGAGGGACGACTGTAGTAGAAATTGATCGGCGAGCTGAGTACTATCAGACATAATATCGGGGATTGGTTATATGAGTATTGATATAGTAGCCACCAAAAAATAAATAAATGGAGCTCATCAAACCAATTACCTCAGATCACGATCTAATTGAGCTATCGAAGCAGCTTGATGTGCATGTGGATCAGATCCTAACGCTCCCCGAGATCGAACGTCCTCTCCCCGAATGCGGAACGTTTATCATCCTCCTTCGTAGCGATGGAGGCGTCGGGCATTGGGTTGCGCTCAACGAGAACCATTATTGGGATCCGATGGGCGTTGGCCCTCCGAGTGTGATCGGTCCAGTTAAGTACAACGAGAAGCAATATCAATCGACCTACTCAGAGTACTGCGGGCCTTGGTGTATGCTCTGGTTATACACTCAGCAACACAATCGTCCAGATCTACTGAATCACTTTTACGATCTCGATGTTTATGTAATTTAATTTCAGAAAACTATGATCGCTATTGATATATCCTGATGTACTCAGAAATCTCAGTATCGAGCGACATTCCCGCGGCTAAGCTCCGCCGGGCTGCTAAGACAGGCGTTCTCAGCCTGACTAAGGATCAGCTACATGGCTCTGGTGCCACTCTTCACATCCATCCTGAGACAGCAATGAAGGTTCAAAAGGCTAAGAAGGCTAACCGCGGCGTTCGACTATTGATTACGCCCCATGAGATTGCCTATCCGATGACTTCGTTGAATGGAGGTGGTATGCATGGCTCATCGGTATGGAGCAAGGTATGGGGAGCTATCAAGACCGGCGCTAAGTTCCTCAAAGACTCAGGACTACTCAGCAAAGCGACTGATGCTCTCGTTGCGCCTGCCTCTGCTTACACAGGCAACCCCGGAGCGGTAATGGCTGCACGCCAGGGACTTCGTTCGCTAACGGGAGTGGGTATCACGCTGGATGACCCCGAAGGTGGCCGCTTGACTCTCGCGGATGTTAAGTCAGCTGGAACCAAGGCATTGTCGTATGCTAAACGCAAAGGAATGCTAATCGATGCTGCTGATCTAATCGAGGAGAAACTGATTGAGAAGGCAACCAAACCTGAGCACGTAGATATGATCAAATACCTACGTAAGGGAGTCAAGAACCGTTTCGGTGTTGGCGTACCCGCACCCAAAAAAAGATTGGTCAAGGGATCGCCAGAAGCTAAAGCCAGAATGGCTGAGCTACGATCTAAGCGCAAGACCGGCGGCAGTTTTAAATTATTATGATCAAGAGACTCTATAAGAGCTTTTTTTTTTGGCGCGTCGCGGAAGCTCAAGCTGATTAATAAATTAGCATCCTTAAATTTGATAAATCGTTCGAGCTGATCAACGATCGTGATTGTGATAACATTGTAAGAGCCGTCATTGACCTTCATCCATGAGAATTCATTCGGCTGAAAGTTAATTAGCTGACCTCCGGCTGTTCCCTGTGAGTTGAATACAGTGATGATATCGGGTGGCTGAGTGAAGCTGTTATTAACGAGCGAGCATCGAACCACGTATGCGGATACCGGATTCACCTGAGGGGTAATGTCGCTTAAGAACGATTGAGTAGTGGTTGATGACGCGGAAGGGTACGAGCCAGCGCTAAATCCGATGATCTTACCAAATTCGGCATTGTCAATGATCAGTCGAGGCACGCGAGCCGTAGTCGGCAAGCCGGATCCGCCCAAGCTGTACAAACCCGTAGCAGGTCTCTGATAAGACCCGATAGCAGTGGGAGTCGAGCTCACATCTACCTGAGCGGCGTAGTAGGTACTGTTTTCGATCAATTGGATGAAGAAGACATTATTGCCATCAGCATCGATCAGATACGCTCCGTTGCTGATCAAAGCTGCCTGAATCATGCGATTGATATCAGCATAGCTGTAAATGCCGTCCCTGAGGGTTATACTGATGGTACGGTACCGCCTGGCTTCTTACCATGGATCCACTCTGGGGGCGGGTGTTGCTTGGGCTTATCCAAAACTGGATCTTTCACAGATAGTTCTGAGAGAATTTTTTTGAGCTCATTCACGTTCGCGGTAGCTTATCGATTGAAGCAAAAGCAGTTTGGTAAAGAATCAGCGAAGTGGGGTACTCTCGTATATGAAGTCGTAGGGGTAGATGGCTATCGAATTCAGATTCGATCTAAAAATGGACATACCCTCTACAATCACCAAACGACCTTAAGTTCGTCAAGCTTGGTATTACGAATGCTGGTGAGGATGGAATCTTTGAAGCTGAGGCGATACTGAAGCACAAAAAATTACCCAATGGTAAGTACCAATACCTCGTCAAATGGAGAGGATACGACAAACCTTCGTGGGAACCTCAAGCTAACCTCCGACTAATTAACAAGAATGAAATGAGTACGTTGGAGAAGCAGTACTTCTTAAAGAGTGATTGAGCTGAGATCAGAGGGCGTACGGACAGCTCGTTGCTTTAGCTGAGTCTGTACTTCCTGGATAGTCGGTAGCCGGGCTCGGTTGTTGTCATACCTTCGCTTCAGCTCCGCCTCTCGTCGAGCGGCTTCTTCCACGATACGGCTGTTGTCATAGACTCTCCCTTGCTCATGATCGATATCTACATATTCGATTTCCGGATCCATGGAGATTTTGGTTCAGTTATATATATAGATAGCGTTAATTTACAATGACTGAAAAGATCGAAGATCCTTTAGGGGCCCTACGGGCGCCCTCGCCCGATACTTGCAAAGCAATGACCAGGAACGCAACCGCATGCTCTCGCAATACCCTTAAATCAGGATACTGTCGGCAGCATGATAAGGATGAGAAAATCCGAATATATCGAAAGGAACTTGCGAGAATGCACCAGAGGGTACGTAGATACCTCGAGATCAGCAATGATCTCAATCAGAAGCTGATGGATATCAAGAGACTTGACTACATCAAATCAAGACTGATTATGATCGGCGGGCCGCATATGCCGTTCCGGGCAGTACTCGCCAATCCATGCTTCAAGGATGAAGTAGAGAGCCTGTTCGACATGAATATGGATAACGTTCAAGATGAGTACGATGCACTACTCGCAAGGCGCAACGAGCTGGTACATCCATATACATTGGATGGACTGAACGGAAATCGACTCAAGCGAAGCTATAGATAATTAATAACAGAATGATGTTATTTTCTTATCGAGCACCATATAGAGATGTATCCCAATTTTGATAACAAACGCGATCGTGCTTCGAAGCGCGAGGCTCTACTTGCGAAGCTCGCGCTCGAGCAGCGGCTGGAAGCGAGGAAGCGAGAGGCATACGGGGTCATCTGGAAACATCTCAAGTTCGTCGTGCAACCGTCGTGGTCAAGCGCTTCTGGGCCCAAAGCTTGGCCCTAGAAAGAACCGCAAGGGGATTGCAAGTTGAGGTTACACACGCCTCACCTGGCTTGAGATCGGAGTTGAAGAGTCTGGGCTTTGAGCAGAGACTTTTCAGCCAGCTTCAAAAGCTTTCCATCCCTGTTAATGAGATGGGAATGATATTATCTGGCCAGCCACTAACCCTCAAAACGTGAACAACTTCTGTCGAAAATTTCATCGCGTAACTCCGCGACATACCCATAGAACCACCAACTTCGCGGTAGCCCTCTGCAGAAGGTAGAAAATAGAGCGCGGCCGTCACTTTCTTCTCGAAAGAGTGCTGCATAATATTAGCAGCAGTGAATACAATACCATAGTTGCGCAGAAAGACAGTGATACGAGAGAAGGTTGCCCTTGTACAGCGTAGATTATCATCAAACCAACTTGACAAGGCAGCAGCGTGAAACATTAGATCAACGTTTACAATCGTTACTGTGAAGAGTTGCTTCTTTGGTCCTTGATGTAGCGTCTTCACAAGCTTCTACGAGGAGAACTGCAACCTGCGTGGTTGCAGCGCTAGTTGTAACAAGCACCGTTTCCTCCTCCATTGAGTTTTCTCTGTCTTTTGATAGCTCCACCTCCACCTCTGAAGGTAGAGACAAAATCGTTCCAAATCTCCAGTTGTGTTGTTGTAAGCAGATCAATATTTACCAATCAGGGACCAGAAATAAAGTAACGTCAATGCAATCTCCTTCTCCAGCTGCGTAGTGAACACGCAACACCACAAACACCCTTCTCCTGCTAACGTAAGCCCTTGCATCCTCACGCGCATCCGTGCCACTTAAGCGTCCAAACACACGCGCACATGCTTGTCTTCATGTACACGCAATGTGGCGCCCAATCCAACCGAAACGATCAACAGGGTAACCGCACCCGCTTCTCCTGTCTGGGCGCTGCGGGTGCCCGCACCCGCAACACCTATCCAAAGATAAATGTGAGGCACTAAACCTATTCAGCAATCGATGAGCAAGTCTACAAAGTTTAGGATGCCCGTTACCCACCCAGAAGCCATTTTTTTTGGTGCGGGTAAAACCATGGATACCCACGTTACACCCGTTGCGTGCTCTGACGAGCACATATGCACGCACACAGGTTGCACACCAAGTTCGAGGCCACGCGCCGCATCACCCTCTAACAGATAGAAAGCCTTAACAAACCAAATTATACGAGATGTGACCCTCATTGCAGGTGGATGATTCGTTTAGGCGCGAAGTTTTCCTTAGTTTTGCATTCCCGACGGAAAAGGCTATAGAATACTGGGGCTGGTCAACAAAAACACGCAGATTGTGAGTTCAAGACAGCTCTTTTAAGACCATCTACAGGAACTAGAATGGACTATAGTCCTGTTTAAGGCTCTGTCTGATGTCTAGTTTTGCTAGCACTACCCAAAAAATTAAGACAACAGAAAGGTCTTTGGTGGACAAAAGGTTTTCGCAAGGTGATCGCACTGCGGTGTACAGCGAAGCGGTGTCACATCAGAATTCTGGTACGAGATCCTCCCACTACCAAGAGCGAGGGCTTTTCCCTGCTCTGTTATCCAGCCTGGGGCGGTACACCCTTCCTTAGTGACCTCGGTGCGCTCCCTTACGGAAGCGCCCCAATGTCGACTCCTGGTTTGAGATGGACGCACCATCGACATCCTGTGTACAGTGACACTGCGACACCTGCCACAGCACTCACACCTTACTACCCGGACAGAAGCGTATCCGTTACAAGTTGGCGCCACCCAACCCGGCGGTAATATCTGTAAATGCTCTCATACTTAACTTTGACTTGGCCCACACTTCGATAACCACTTCGACCAAAAACAATTCTTTTGGCTCCGAGCATTTGGAAGAATCACGGCTCCACAACCGCCTAAAGCTAAAGGTGTTTTACTGCTGTCTTTAGACTAGTGTCTACGCTGTTTAATATGGACAGCAAGTGTATAGTTTGCAAGTGTATAGTTTACTAGTGTACTTACAGACTGGGAGGGGGAGGGACTGGGCTCTCATGTATCCAATACCACCGTAGCAAAAGCTATTTGTTTGCCAATAGCTTCATACTGCCTATGTCTATTATTGCCGTTAATTTTCAAGCCTACGAGTCCTACGACAATCTCGCACATTAATAAGCCATCAAGTTACTCACAAACTCAACGACTCACATATATACTCAATAAATCTCTAATCTACTCAATCAATTGCAATGCTGAAATAACACACTCGATACTTCTATCATTTACTTAAGGACTCGTTAAGCCATCTTTCACTAATGCTTTCGAGACTATAAAACACTTTTATATATAGGTATATAGATACAATAATAACATTCTAATTTCATAATGACACGATGGCCGAGCGGTCTAAGGCGCTGGTTTTAGGCACCAGTCTTCGGGCGTGGGTTCGAATCCCACTCGTGTCACTTTTACGCCCTTGACTTCTTGTATTGACTTCAGTGTTGCCTTGGCCAACGAAGTCGAGGGCTAAGACCATTCAGACCGTTCCGACTAAACCTCAGTTAAAAGTCATATTTGACTTGTAGATAGCTTTCGAATGACTTTTCGAGCCCGCACCGATTCGACAAAAACAAACTAAATCTAGTCGACGGCTATCATGCGGAGAGCTTTCAGTCAAATTTAGCTTGTGGATAGCTTTTTGGATAGCCAGAATCCAAAGGCCCCTTGAAGGTCCCCTCAAGGCCTCCTCAAACCGCCGACCACTCCGTTGAAATGCCAGCGCGGGAGGAAGCAGCACGCGGCAGAAACTATCACGCTCTGGAGGATCTAGAGCTGAGAAGGCCTACGTTCACGTATCGATTGATCCATCGGTCGGAATAAACCAGACAGCGGAGACAATGTGGACACTCGTGAAGGAGGTGATGAAAAGGTCGAAGCACGTTAGTGACGCCATCGCGAGAGGATCACTAGAGCCGCGTGCTTGGACAAGTCTCCAGTCTCATTTTGGTTAGATACAGAAAGCTGTTGCGAAGTATGTTGGCTGTGTAAAAGTGGTCGAGGCGCTGCGCGAATCTGGGTCAACAGAGCGAGACATGATGAAGAAAGCTCTGACCATGTACAAAGGAAGGCATGGCCACAGCTTTTCCTACATCGACTGCTACGACGAGCTGGCAAAGTGCCCCAAGTTTCAACAGGCGATTGCCAAGCTCGGAGAACGCAAGCAAAACACTCACAACAACAAACGGAAAGAAGTGGACGGCGCAAACGTCGAGGCGTCCGACATCGCTGTTGAATCGCAGACGCAAAGCTTCAGCACCACCACATCAGAGGCCCGCCCGTCGCAAGGTGTCAAAGCAGCAAAGATGGCCAAGGTCGAAGCGTCCATGCAGGCGCGCACAGTCATTGCACAAGAAGCTTTGTCAAAGTCTGTGACTTCTAGGGTACTTAAAGAGCAGCTTCAAGTAAATCAAGCTCTGCAGCGTTTGCAGGAGAAAGAGGTTCTACACTCGAATGCGGAACGAGACCTTCAGCATTCGACCTAGCGGACCGGAGCAGGCTGCCTACCTTTAAAAGCGCCGTGACAATATGTTGCGTCGCGCTGGAAGCTGAGGCCTCTCCGATTCCGTCCCTTCACATGGAGGATTCGAAGTAACGGAAGCATTGAGTTCTACTGGCGAAAACATGACGTTGGAAGCTGACACAAGCGCAGATGACTGTATTCAACCATCATCCCTGCCTATCGATTGGGAAACGCAGCCATCGCCCTAGAGTCTCAGTGCTATCTGCCCTGTCGTTTTGGGACCGTTGACGCCGTTGTTGTTTTCGGACACCCCGTCATCTTACGTGACGTCAAGCTTCTGCCCGCTTGCCCAGCCATCGCAAACAAATAGTTCCGCGTATGCATCTTAAGGTTTGGATAGCATTCAACGCAGGTATTTGCTCCATCAACTTGGATCAAAAAGCTGGAGGTTCGCTTAACGTGCAATATAAATTGATGACTGTTGTATGCATCAGTAGCGTGTCCCTTGATACTGTTCATTACGCTTTATTCACCCTATTCTCCAACAAAATGCCAGATGTGTTCAATCATGTCCCGTTGCAAATTGAAGTACTACGCTTCATTTTGGATAGCATTTGAGGTGGCTATAAGCTCGCCAATTGAACGTGGTCGTTGCCCAAGCGGCTGCGTAACTCGAAGCTTGTGTTGGTGTAAGTTTTTCACGTCGTCAAACAAATAGCCGTACTCGTCAATAGATGAGGATCTGTTTTCTTCACAAATCGTGTTGTGCGATGATTCAAGCTCGCATCACTTTTTTCATGTTCAAACGAGAGTGTAGCTTGCACGGGATTGCTAAAAATTCTCCAACGCGCTAGTAGAACGCCAAATGCACGCTGCATCTTTTCTGCAACTTTCCTGCCTCTCAGTGAACTTCTTTTGATTATTACCTCGAGGCTGCGCCAGCGCTTTGAGAAATACTGGCCACTCTGGGTAGAATCCGTCAGCAAGGCAATATGCCATATTATATGTATGCCCATTCACCTCGTACTCAGCACGCGGTGCTCTGCCGTTCATAAGCTCATTAAAGATCTGGGAACGGTCAAGAATGTTCAGATCTCTTAAAAAACCTGGCCACCCGAAACTTGTGTGGCAAATCCATAATTCCTCATCAGCACATGCCTCTAAAACAACCGCAGGCTTCTTCTCCTTTCCCTTGAACTGCCCTGCCCACCCATATGGGCAGTTGTTCCACTCCCAGTGCATTCAGTCAATGCTAGACCACATGACAAGAAATCCACGGCGTGCATTCATCTTTAGCAGCCGCTTCAGGTCTACTTCAATTGGAGAGCGAAGAGACTCAGCACCAAAGCATTGGTCGACACCCTCAACGAAGTGTGTGATGCTGTCGTACATGACAGTACCATACATCTCCAAGTTTTCGTCGAGCGCATCTGCAGGTAAACCGTGTGCAAGTACACGCAATACTGCAGTGACCTTCATGATAGGGTGAATATCCATGCGCTTAGCAGCATCCGGGCGCTGTTCAAAGCATGCAGGATCTGTTTCCAGCACGCCAGCCAACACACGCTCGAACATATTCTTGCTCATTCTGTTCCGTCGCCGAAAGTCGTCGTCGCCGTACACTGAGTCCTCATAAAAATACTGCTTCATGAGGCGTTCATAGCGCATCTGAAAAACTTTGTCTTTGTTTGGCTTCTTGCCAGGACGTGACCCCCCCCCCTCCCGCGGAGCTCTCAGAGATGACTGGAAGAGAAGATGCTGCGCTCCGAAGTCTTCGTCCTCATCGTCAGTCGGTGCGCTCAGCATGTCCAGAAAAAAGCCCCGCGCGGAAGCAACCCCAGACACGCTGGAGGCGTCTACTGGCAGTCCGTCCATATCGAAATTAGGATGAGTTTTGATTTGAGCGCCTTTTAGTCGAAACGGGTGCAGATTTTTGCAGCTGACCAAATTTGCCCGAGATTTGCCTCTTCGTATCGCTAGAAATATAACTTTATTTTAGTCGAAACCGGTGCGAATGCTCTAAGCGGTCTTCGACGCCCCTGCTCGTAAACCCGTAGTGATAGCATGAATTTCCGTGGCCGAGCTTTTCGACTTCCCCACTCTCGACAGTTGCATGCCCAGTTCTTCTCTTCACGTCGTACCCCTCTCAACCAGCATCGTGCAATTGGCGTAAGATGTTAAATAAATGAGACGGAATAGCACAAATATGTGGGAAGCACAGAGTTTGAACAAGTAGCGTCAAGAGCTGCACACGGCGCCTGTCCCCTTTATCTTGCAACTACACGAACGCACTAGAAGCAAACACCACATTAACCCCCCGTCACGAGAGCAAATTTCATGCGCACGGACTATTTTTCACATGCTTGATATCAAGCATGTCAGAGAGAGGCTTAACTTAACAATTGTATAGGCAAGAGAAAAACCAGTCTCCGTATGCATGCACAAAGAACCTTGTATTGCTCTGGTTATGTAACCACACGCTGCTTATTAAGCGTGTTGAATGGAAAAAGAAGACTGCATGCTTGATGTCGAGCAAGGTGAGTTGGCTGTTTTATTAGACGGGTAGTTTGAGACGTGCAAAAAGACTACGAAAGCAAGTTTGTGCATTGCGTTTACAGTGCACACATGCTCACTGAAGGCCATGTTAGACGATTACTAACTCAATGACACGGTTTACTCCTGCATAGCCTCCTCATCACCACCGGTCTCTCCACGTGCCCGGTCCACAACCGCGGCGGTTTCGCCGTCGCCACTATCATTTTCACCCTCGGCCGCTTCATCATTCCCGTCAGACTGGTATACCCAGATGAAGTCAATAGACTCACGCTCAAACTGCATCTTAATTCGGACGGGGATGTGGCTAGCTGGTTCCCATGTTAGTTCTCGGTAGCCAACCCATTGAACTAAGTAGAATACCTTGATGTTGACCCACCGTTTAGCATACAATCGCTCGACCTCGTAGAGGTGCTGGCTAGCACCTCTACGAGCACGGCGCGTATGAGCAAATAGGCCGTCACCAGTCCGGCGCACTTCACGCAAACCACTACCTAGAGACGTAGTCGCTTCGGCCTCGGGGACATCGTTATCCTCGGCAAGGTCTGCCTCTGTAAAATTGCGACTTAGTCGAAGGCGCCAGAACGAGCCGTCAAGCGGCGTTGAATGTTGCGGGCGTGGAGCTGGCGAGGGTTGAGAGGCGGCATTGAGCTTTTAGAATGCCACTTGCCTTAAGTGCAACTAGCCTGGTGCAACGCTATTTTTAACACCTTGTTTTTGTACAAGGTCTATTCTAAAAATATTGCTGTCCCAACCTAAATTTGACAGATTTTCACCCAAAATATCTGCTCCCAGACTGGTACACTATGTGGTACATTCGTAGAGTTGCATCTACATCAACCCCACTTCGACTTGTAAAACAAATTTTTGAGAGGCTACTGTTAAAAGGTATCTGCAGCGATCTATCCAATTAGAATTTTAGTTTTAAGCTTTGACTATAGTGTTGACTATACTATACGTAAATGTAAAATTCTCATCGATTTTGCTAAATAGGCAATAAAATCTTGTAAATGTAATTTGTAATTCTTAAAGTATGAGCTAAAGTTCTCAGTTACAATGCATTTTTAGCGATCATTCGCTTGTCTTTTGGCTTTGGCCCAGGTTTTAATTCACGCTTGCCGATTCGTTCTGGGACACGTTCCAATTGCGGGGCAGATTGGGCAAGACACGTGCAAGTCGGGACCTGTTGAGCGGAGAGAAAGTTTCGTCTGGGGACATCTGGATATATCTCAAGTGCGTCGCGAAGGCGTCGTGGTCAAGCGCTTCTGGGCCCAAAGCGTAGCCCTAGGAAGAACCGCGAGGGGATTGCAAGTTGAGGTTACACACGCCTCACCTGGCTTGAGATCTGAGTTGAAGGGTCTGAGCTTTGAGCTAAGACTCTGAGACTCGGGTCTGAGCCGAGTGATCGGAGTTCAAGGTTTTCCCAAGAATTCTGAGCCGCCTCGCCACATGTAGGAGTCTGGTATGTCTGCAAGTGAGTAAAGCGTGAGCATAGCATTCACATAGAGAAAATGTGGGTAGCAACTCGGCGAAAGCGGTGATATATCTCACCAGCACCACGCCAGGAGTACAGCATAAGCGTGCGCTTACGCAGAGACGGTCATCATCAGACGCAAAATACAAAATCGCACAAATTCCTAAAAAATAATTTGAATTCAAACAGCCACCAAGTTGATTATTTTGCTCAATCCCTTCTGAAGTCTCTCGCGTGAAACAGTCTCCTTTGAAGTTGTGTCTACTAATGCACTCGTGGTTTGCTTTGCAAGATGGGGGAAGAAGTGCTGGACGGATGAAAGTCATCCAAAATTCCGGCTCCGGCTCGGAAGAGTTGCAGACACTGGTGGTAGAAGTCTCGGCGACATATTGCTCACGCTCATCACGTAGAGCTTCATGAACAGCTTTACATGCTGCGGCGATTGCTCCCTCCAGCGGAGTATTGAGAGCACTGGTCCGTGATAGCGCCGCAACAGTTCCGGCAACAAGTTTGTACGTGCGCAGCTTGCGCCACAGCGCGGCAGCGGGCTTAAACCTGTTGTCGAATCAGTCTGCAATGCGCTTCATCAGAATGTCGTCTGCCATGACCTCCTCCGTGTCGACTGCGATCGGAAGCTAGAGATCCATGCTGTCTTCGATCGGGATCACTATGGAGCGCTTGAGTCCCCTTGGATCGCCACAGACGAAAGCTCGGGAGAAGTACTCGATCGTGTCGCCCGCATGCAGTGTCCCCGGAGGTAGCTGTGCAGCCGTCAGCCCTCCCATCTTCGGGAGGAGTGTGCTGGATGCGCTAGCAGTGCTCTTCGTGCTTGGTGGTCTGAGAGATCGGTAATGAAGAATTTGAGGTGAGCCCACCCAAAATGAATACATTCCTTACGCATTACATTCCATGCACCCGCGACTTTGATGTCATCGCGTCACTCGAACTGGGCTTTCGAATTGCCCCACACCAGCCAGGTCTCCAGTATGCACTGTCCGCGTGTATTGTGGGAGATGGGCTATTGTGTTTATCATATTCTATCGTATGAAGGTTATATTTCCTACACCTCAGAAACCATGCACCTTTTTCCTTTCAAGCCGACGATAGACAACCAATAGTCGTCGTTTACATACGGTTGGCTGATCGTCAAACATCTCCAGTGACGATGCATTTCCTATCCTTGACAAATACAGTCTAAAACGAATCCGGAAGGAATTCACACGCTTGTTGTCATGCACAAGCTTTAGTACACGACGGTAAGTTTATAATGAATTGTCCGTAGCAGCATAATATGTATGTGACGAGTCCCCGAAGAATCTTTGGGACTTCTTGTCGGCTGCCTGGGACCACTCTCGGAAAAGTGACAGGATATGATTGGCTGATACCGACTGATAACTGGCACGCCACTGCCCAGACTTCAGGTTGTTTCTGGCAGTGTGAGGAGCTGAGGTCTGAGACTTGAGGTGGCCAACCCAGACTCTGAGGTCTGAGATGTGGAATTTGGGGTGAAACCTGCCAGCATGTCTTGAGAGTGCCCACCAATGGCTGATCATGGACGACGGATTGAGATGTGATCACTAGACGCTGAGAGGGACTTCGGCTGGTTCCCAAAACAAGGACTCACCTCAGCTTCGGCCGAGGACCTTGGGCTGAGACTTGAGACTTGGGGTCTGGGGTCTGAGGTCTGGGGTCTGAGGTTGGCTGAGATCTTTGGGTCTGAGTTGAAGGGTCGCCAGTAGTGTGCACCACCCCCTTTGTGGGACGAATTTGTTTCAGGGGATAAGAGACCAGACACCAGTCCCGTTCCTACCCGCATATGTCGTGAAAACCAAAACCTCACCCAATCGCTGTACAAGCGACGTAGCACCTCTCTATATGTTAATATTGTCAGGGCTCGATTTGGTAAAATTTCAGATGATTAGAGATGCTCGACAAATCCTCTCTAAGGCTCTCAGAGGAATGAGTCATATTCCGGATGGAAAAGTGAGTCTATTTAGAGACAAGATTCAGTAAGTATATACCAAGACCAACGACTGCTCGAAAGAACAATGTGCAATTTCATTCATGAAAACGGAGAAATCTGCAAGCGAGCCCCAAAACGACGTCTATGTTCAGCTCATCAAGTAGAGATTTCGGATCCAATAAGAATCAAGGAACTTGTTCAAGCTATAGAAAAAGCGAAAAAGAAAGAAGAAGTTCTTTGTCCATGCGGTGGCTATTTCCAGAAGTGGAATTTCATGAAGCATGCCGACAACAAGAAACATACAGATTGGTGTAAAAGAATTGGTGGTGGATACTATCATTACACTTGCTGGGATTAGTTCATCTCAATATTTTTTTTTATGATCCATCAATGGAGAAAAAGTAAGCTCATTCTGATACTTGGTATACCAAGTATATAGTACAACATTCAGCTACCATGGTTCAGCTATCCTTCAAGTCTAAGTATGCATCGATCGAGGAGATGCTCAACGATCGGTCATACTGCCTTCGCCTTATGAAATTATCATGGTTTCAGAAGCGAACGGAGTATCCAATCGTTAGGAAGAAGTTTGGTCATTACGGATGCGGTGATGTCCTTAAGGTTGGAGAGGAGGTCGAATATTATAATCCTTGTGATAGGATGTGGTGCAGACCAGATAAATCTTGTTGCTACAAGACCTCAATCAAATATGAATGCACAACTTGTGGATATTTCGAGATCCGGAAGTAATCAAGTACAAAGTTGTCTTATCTTAACAACACTCCACTAAGTATATACACAGCAATGGCGTATTCCCCGGAAAAGTATCAAGCTAACAAGGCCGCAATCCTTGCCGCCAAGAAGCGCTATTACCAGAAAAATCGTGAGAAAATCCTTGCGAGACAGAAGGCTTACGACGATGAACATCGCGACGAGATCAAAGAGCGCCACAAGAAATACAGCGGTAAGAAAGCTGGCAGAGTCGCTCTGTAGATGATAGACCCTATCATCATTTTTTTATATTTTAGCCGCGAGTGGAAAAGTCAGTCCATCTTGAAGGAAGACTGTTCCAATATACCAAGTAATTCCAGTTTTTCGAACGACAAATCTCCGAACTCATATACTATGTTGTCATCCGAACTCGAAGCACTAAAGCGACTTAACATCCCAGTCAAGAGATGGGGCGACAGCTTCCGCGTCAAGGTGAGAAACCAGAGCGGACGCCAAGTATATATTGGATCTTTCTCTAAGTCGAGCAACCGCAAACTACTCGCTAAGACATACAAGCTACCCGAGGCTCGCGTCGAACGCAACCTCAACAAGAACTATAAGCAACCTCCTGCTTACTCCTTCACGAAGAGCAACGTTCGTGAGACCCACCTCTATGAGTACTACTCAAAGGGGGAGATCTTTGACAAGGTTCGCTCAACGCTTAAGAGCCAGAAGAAGGCTTTCAAGGTTCAAGTTCAGCTGGGATATAAACTCATCGACCGCGTCTCTGGTTTGGAGCGAAACTACTGGCCAGCTTCAAACACGGAGGTGTTCAAGAAGCCGATCGCCATCAACAGTAAGGATGATATCGAGGGCAAAGTCATGGATGAGTTTCAATCCCAGGATTTTGCTTCGAAGATCAGCTATCCTTCGTCGAGCTATCAGCTGAAGGAGATTACCATGGCTAAGGTCAACATTATTTATCGCGACCACACGCTTGGTAAGAACATTCCCATCCCCGAGCCAATCAAGAAAAATAGATTCATCGTTGATTTCCCCAACACAAACAACAAGTGCATGTTCTATTGCATTGCGTACCATTTCGAAGAGCAGACACAGGACTTGAAGAAGCGAATGGTTTCCCTCGTCAAGACCCGAGTGAAGCAGTACTGTGAGTACAAATGCATCGAATACTCGGCTATGTTCTTCAGGGATATGGAGCCAATCGATATATTGGCGTTCGACGAGCTGGAAGACTGCTTCCAACTCAGAATCAATGTCTATGAGATGGATCAGTCATCCCTGGAGGTTGGATTGATACGTGAATCGAAGAAAGACTATCCGAATCGTATCAACATCCTCGACTACAAGTCCCACGCAATGTACATAACCAACCTTGATACGGTGCTGTTAAAGTATCCATGCAACGTTTGTGAAGCAGTGTTTGCTACGTTTCAGAAGCTCAAGGACCATAAGAAAACGAAGTGTGAGTTCGAGGTGATTGAGTCATTTCCGAAGACTCCAAAGATCTATCGACCAGCTCAAAACACGATCCGTAAGCTATTGAACAAGTTTGATATCAAGGGCGTTGATCACTACGTCGATCACTTTATCGTCTATGACTTTGAGGCTATTCTCAAGCCGTTAGCCTTCAACGAGGACGATAAAACGATTTACAGGAATCAACACATTCCTGTATCTGTCAGCGTATGCAACAGCCTTACTCGAGAGGTACGTTGCTTCGTCAATGAGTCAACGATGGAGTTGTTTAAGGAACTACTCGCTTACATCGAGGAGACTGCTGAAAAGATCCAGAGATACAACGTTTCCAAGTACGAAGCTTTGATTAAGAAGATCCTGGCTAAGCATCCTCTTACAGGTATGGATCTACCTGGAAAACCAATCTCTCATATCTTCGAGCTTGAGGAGATCGAGGACATGATTAGTAATGGTACGTATGAATCATTGTTTGAGGTACATCGCGATGCTGGCATTCCTCAGAAGAATCCGTATGGTGATCTCAAGAAAGTTATTGACTCTGTACCTGTATTTGGGTTTAACTCAGGCCGCTACGATATCAATATTTGCAAGAACGAGCTCTTCACAGCTATTGGAGCAAAGAACATTACTTCGGTGATCAAGAACCCAAGTTATATGTGCATCAGCACCAGGAACTATAAGTTCCTTGATATGACTAATTACGTACCTGCCGGAACAAGCTACGATAAGTACCTGAAGACTTACATTGGAGGTTGCAAGTGTAAAGACCCAAGTCGTTGCACCTGCGGTCTTCGTAAAGGTGTATTCCCGTACGAGTACATCACAAGCTTTGATGTTCTCAACGAGACCAAGCTACCGCCGAAGTCAGCCTTCTACAGTGATTTACGAGAATCCGATATCAAGGATGAGGACTACGAGTTTGTTAAGTTTGCTTGGGAGCATCACGAGATGAAAACACTCAAGGACCTACTCATTTGGTACAACAACCTAGACGTTGAGCCATTTGTTTCAGCTATTCAGGCCCAGCGAGAACTATTCAAGAAGTTTGACCTCGATATGTTTGTGGATGGAGTGTCTCTACCAGGACTATCTGAGAAGGTTATGTATCAATCCTGTTTCAAGGGGCTGAAGAAACCTAAAAAGGTTCCTGGTGCCCCATTTGAGTTTCCTCTCGATCGATTCAACGGCTACGAGGCCCAAGACACCAAGGCCGGACGTGATTTCAACATGAGTATCACCCACCTCAATCAACTTCTACGCAAGCAACTCTACACTTGCTATCATTGCTTCTGCAAGCTCGATGTGAAGAATGCCTCAGCCGATCGAATTAACAACAGCATTGGCCATATTGATGGCAACATCATGATGAGTTGTATTGCATGCAACGTTGCTCGCAAGGATATGTCCCCTGCTGCCTTTAGATATCAGAAGATGATCGAACATAACTCCGATAAGCTCGTCTATTCAATTGACAAGGAGGAGAAGGCGATCTATCATAAGATGAAGGCTAATATTGCTGGTGGTCCGTCAATCATCTTCAATAGGTTTGCCAAACGCAACGAGACTACAATCCGAGGCGGCAAGCTTTGTAAGAAGATCATTGGATACTAGCCAATGCTTTGTACTTGTGGGCTCTCGGAAATGAGATGCCATGTGGACGCCTCACTACAATTGAAGCGTACGATGGGATAATTAAAGATATCAAGGCTGATAAGATTTTCGGATTTCTTGAATGCGACATCCGGACCCCCGAACACCTCAAGGAGTACTTCTCTGAAATGACTCCGGTTTTCAAGAACATAGAGATCGACTGCAACAACGAGAATGTGATTGGTTCACACATGTATGAGTTCAACCAGTCTCGTGGTACTGCTCGCGCTAAGCCTGCTCGCAAGCTCATTGGGAGCTACTTCGGCGAGAAAATTCTAATTTATGCTCCTCTCCTTAAGTGGTACCTCGAGCATGGAATGGAGATTACTAAGACTTACAGCTTTATCAAGGCCAGCTCTTACAAGGCATTTCGTCCATTCATGGAAGCCGTATCAGATGCCCGTCGTGATGGCGATGTCGATAAGTCGAAGGAAATGATCGCTGATATGATGAAGCTCGTAGGCAATGCAGCTTTCGGTCGTTCAGGCATGGACAAGTCCAAGCACAAGGAGGTTAAGTATGAGCCTGACTGTGTGAAGGTCAGAGCCATTGTAGAGAGGCAGAACTTCCATGACGTTGAGGAACTTGCCGGAACCTATGAAGTTAGTCTCAAGAAGCGACGAATCAAGTTCGATAATCCGATCCACCTATCGATTGCGATCTATCAGCTCGCCAAGCTTCGTATGCTTCAGTTCTACTACGACTGCATCGATAAATACTTCGATCGCAGCGACTTCCAGTATCAGGAGATGGATACAGACTCGGCTTACATCGCCTTTAGCTGTGAGAAGCCTTTCGAGGAGTGTATTAAGCCAGATCTTCTTGATCACTTTAAGGACCACAAGTACGATTGGTTCCCTCGTGATGATACAAGCAAGAATGCAGCTTATGATCGCCGTACCCCCGGTTTGTTCAAGGAGGAATTCCGATGCAATGCTATGGTCAGTCTCAGTTCCAAGAACTACTGCTGCTATCTCGGAGATGAAATCGACAAGGAGACAAAACTCCCTAAGGTTAAAGTATCTGCCAAGGGTGTTCAGAAGTCTCTGAACCAAGGAGCATTATCTCCGGACAACTTCGAAAACGTTGTGAAGACCAGAAACTCGATAGAAGGCACAAACAAGGGATTCCGCATTTGCTCCGAGACAAAGAGTATGATCACCTACCGTCAGCAGAAAACGGCCTTGAATTACTTCTACGACAAACGAAAGGTTCTCCCGGATGGTATAGGTACTGTTCCGCTCGATATATAATGGAGACGCTTTTATCTAAGCTTTACCACGACCCAAAAACTGGCTTTGTTGGTGCCCAAAAGCTTTATGAGAAGGCGAAGTTAATCGATAGCGCTATACGACTCAAAGACGTGAAAGATTGGTACGCAAACAATAGGGAAACGCAACAGTTCCAAGGTCAAAGAAGTAAGTTTGAACAGTTCCATATCGCAAGCAACAATCCGGACTCTTGGCAAATGGACTTAGCTTTCTGGGAGCAAAGGCCCCTGCTCACCGTTGTGAATATTAACTCTCGTATCGGCTACGCTGACCTAATTCCCAACAAACAGGCGGAAACAGTTCTCAAAGCGATCAAGGCATTTGTGAAGATGCATCACCCGCGCGTCATCACAAGCGACAACGGCTCTGAATTCATGAATCAGCACATTCAGACCTATTTCAAGAAGGTTAAGATAACTCACTTCAATAACGAACCTGGTGAGCACTCAACTATGGGGAAAATCGAACGTTTCAATCGCACAATCAAGCAACGCCTGTTGCGCAGCGGAGCTCGCTTGACTAAGCGGTTAGTAGCAGACCTGATCGACAATTATAACTCAACGATTCATAGCGCGATTGGTATGACCCCTAACAAAGCGAAGGGTACGATCATTCAATCCGAACTCGATCATAATCGCGAGCTAATGACGAAGGTCGATAACGAGTTTGAAGTCGGCCAAACCGTTGTTTATCGATTGAAGCAAAAGCAGTTTGGTAAAGAATCAGCGAAGTGGGGTACTCTCGTATATGAAGTCGTAGGGGTAGATGGCTATCGAATTCAGATTCGATCGAAAAATGGACATACCCTCTACAAATCACCAAACGACCTTAAGTTCGTCAAGCTTGGTATTACGAATGCTGGTGAGGATGGAATCTTTGAAGCTGAGGCGATACTGAAGCACAAAAAAATACCCAATGGTAAGTACCAATACCTCGTCAAATGGAGAGGATACGACAAACCTTCGTGGGAACCTCAAGCTAACCTCAGACTGATCAACAAAAATGAGATGAGTACGCTCGAGAAGCAATACTTTGCTTAAAGAGTGATAGAGCTGAGATCGGATGGCGTACGAACGGATCGTTTCCTTAGCTGGGTCCGTACCTCCTCGATCGTCGGCAGTCGCGCTCGATTGTTGTCATACCTCCGTTTCAGTTCCGCTTCTCGCCGAGCAGCTTCTTCCTCGATATTGGTATTGTCATAGACTCTCCCTTGCTCAGGGTCGATATCAACATATTCTATTTCTGAATCCATTGAGGAAATTTGATCAAGCTATATATAGATAACAAAAAAACTCAGATATGAGCTGTCGCTCAGACGTGAGGCGAAGCCGACAGTCGGCGACCGCGACTCCACCTGTGGTGATGAGTTGCAATGCAATGACCCAGAACGACACGCAATGCTCCAGGAACGCTCTTCGGAGCGGATATTGCTCTCAGCATGACAAGGACCAGAAGATTCGTATGTTCAAACGAGAACTCGCAAAGATGCACGAGCGAGTGCGGCGATATGTAGAGATCACCAACAACCTAAACGATAAGATGACAGATATAAGATATTGCGATTTCATCAAATATGAGCTGATGCGCATTGGTGGCAATGGGCGATCGTTCCGTGGGATCATCCGAGACAACAGATATCAATCGCAAGTAGAAGATCTGTTCGATCTACCCATCGATGAGTGCTTAGGAGCTTACGAGCGGCTCAACCAACGCCGCAATGAGATTGTTCATGCATATACCATCCACGGATGGGAACATAGCCCCGACTGCCCATCAACTGTGAGGCAGCGAAGAGATGATATTTTCAACCGCTATGTAGCGCCAAGAAAGCTACGAAATCTCAGCAATTGATCGTATTTATTATTTTTTTTGGAAAGGATCGCTCGGTATGATATAAGAGCGCTCACCATGTACCCATCTTTTACCAGCCTTAGTGATCGCGAACGTAAGCGGCAGGAGCTCCTCCGTGAGGTTGAGCGCGAGCTCGCTATCGAGAAGCGACTCGATCAGGTGTACTCTGAGGCAATGTGGGCGGCTGATAATGAAGCAAGTATGATCAGCCTCCCGCCGGGATCAACATCAACGTCTGATGCGCAGACCAACATATCCATCCCTCCAAGCAGTAATGCCACTGTTGCGACATCGAGCGTTTATGACGCGGGGCTTCGCCCCCGTCCGGGAGCCGATGGCTCCTTTTCAGCACCAACTAATGCTCCGGGGTCGCTAACTGGAGACATCAGCATAGCCCCACATCTACCTCCACACAGGCGTCAGATTTGATTGGATTGGACATGGATCATGTCATGTATCGCCCGGACGAGACCATGGATGAAGCCGTATCGAAGAGAGAGAATGAACAACAAAGGGCTCACAAGGTCATTGTCGAGCTGTATAAGGCTAACCCAGATATTGCCTCGTGGGATCTCCATCCGATATTTGATCCTATTCAAGTCAAGGATGCTAAGGCCATGCGAGACATGTTCTTCCTCGGACCTCAAGCTAAGCTCTACCATCGCCAGTCAAGAAAGGCTGTGCGTCAGAGCAAGCAGGACGATCTAGTTGATCAGATCGATTGGGAGGAGACCTTTAAGTACATTCAGATGAAGGTAGAAGCCATCGATGGCTTTACCAAAGCCAGACAGCTACGCGAGGCTGCCACGCTAACGAAAGATGCCTTCGATGCGTTCAAGTACGACGCTCGTGAGCCATTAGATGCAAGCCGAGGAGCACTCGACTCAATCATGGGCCAAATTGTTGTCGACAACATGTCAAAGGACTCATGCACGGATAGCATTGAGGCTGACTCGAAACAAGCATTTATTCAGCTGGTCAAGAACAACCGCGATGTTATGAAAGGCCATCTAATGCATGATTTCAACGGCAAACCCGGTTTCTATGCGGTAAGACCGCTTGAAACGCTGAAGGGGCAACCCAGCATGCTAACTGATACTGAATCAAATACGTACTACATCGACCCAATCAATTTCAGGATTCGGAGATCGATTGACCATCGCCAATCGAACACTAAGGAAAAGCAGATGTCATGGGCAGCAAGTCTCGATTTCCTACTCCAGCAAGCTCAGAACCATGAGATTTTACTCGATACCTCAGGGACAAGCCTGAGAACGGCTGTTAAGCGATCCCTCGAGGATAGCACTGTTTCAGGAATCGATCTTGAGCAAAAGCGCCCCAATCTCAACGAGTTGAGTCGATCAGTCGGTAGTAATATTAATATGGTTGAAGCAGCTGGCGATTATAAAAGGCTGATATATGACATCTACACTGACAACCCTTGGTTGTTGAGGGAGTATTTGCCACCGGCAGTATCCAAGGTTAACATTACTGATCCACCGAGTGATTTCTATATCGATCTCAACGCTGGGATTCGCCGGAAGAAAAAAACCAAAAGCGGCAGTCCCCCGGCAGATCCTGATCTATCAACCGATTCGCTTGCTTCAGCCAAGACGCTCGAGCGCATGAACATGGATTGGGCCCGCACTTTTGAGGGCGTCATCGATTACCTGATTCAGGTCGTGAAATACTATGAGGATAATCCTGACCGCCTGAGAGCGGATGGGTTTAGCGTGGAACTCAAGCAGGTACGAGAGACTCTGAAACGATACAATATCGTGCTGCCCAATTACATGCCGCTCCAGATGGAAGATCTTGAGATGACGGGTGATACCCGTGGTCGCCAGACACTCGGGTTGAACCCCGAGAGCCTTGGCTCTCAGCCTTCAGTCAGCGGGAGGGGGCTTAGAGGCGCCGGCTACCAAGACAGGGGCGTGAGAGACAAGGAAGGCAATCCGATCAAGTACAATCGCTCTCGCGGCTACAATCTTAATCAGCTCGAGGGAACGCCTCATGCGTCGGCAATGGCTTATAAGCGGGTAGGAACTAAGTTCATTCATCTGCCAAAATTGAACGAGGGACTACTCAAAGTCGTCTATCCTTGCAAAAGCGCTGTCGGTGCTCAGCGCAAGCTTAGTGGGGATTTAGCAAAGTTGATCAAGGCCCTTGTCTTTGATGGCAAGATTGATCAGGCCCTGTACGAATCGATGAGTATCGAGGACAAGCGGACCTTCCACGAGCTGCTGAAGATTACACACACTCAGCATTCGCTACGGGAACCGCTAAAGGACCCGCGAGAGGTGCTCAAGCAGGAATATGCAAAGCTCAAAGGCGAATTGATGCTTGGCAACGATAATCCTCAAATCATTGCTGAGCTCAAGAGAGTATTGATCGATATGTACTCATCGAAATTAATCGATGATTCTGAGTTCAAGGAAGTTTTGCTTGCATTAGTATAAGCGAAATGGTTATCTTCGTCAATACCCGACTCATCGACACCCGCAATGCGTATCAACGCGAGGCTAAGAGCAACCTAAAGGAGCTCAAGGCCATCATGGAGCGCCTCACAGTCAAAGACGCTGAGAAGGCTGATTCAGTGTTCAAGCCAGCCCTTAAAACGGGGAGTGGATCATGGACATATACCGAGCGAAAAAAACGAACGTTTGCTCTCTAAGCGAGTAGAGCAATCTTTTTTTGGCGCGGGTTTTAACCCCGCCCGGAGCCCCACGGGCTCTTTTATCTACTCCTCCATGAGTGCTTTCAAGGTCTCGATCTGCGCCTGCTGCTCTTGAATAGCTTTGCACAATAATGCTGTCAGAGAAGCGAGATCAATGCCGTATCCGTTGATAGGCAAACCCTGATCACTGAGGCTATCGGGATCGTTAGGCACATGCACAGGCTCTCTACAGACATTTAATAACTCTTGAGCGATGAAACCAATGGCGGATTCGTTGCTATCTCGCCAAGCAAATCTCCTGGGTCGCATCTGCATTACTTGCTCCAAACCATATGGGATATCCTCAATGTCTTTCTTATACCTCTCATCACTTGCATTAGTGTACGACCCGCCGTATACTGGCGCGTAAGCTTGCCAAACGAATGACCCATTGCACGTTCCTATGCGGATACGACCGAGAGAGCCATCTTCATTACCAATAGCTGGATAGTTCGTGGCCGACCAGTTCCATCGATACATCGCGGTGTTCGCGTTGTTCTTGATATGCATATAATCGTTAGCCCAAACTTGGCCTCCGCTATGAATCGTTGCTTCCGGGCTATCGTTGCTGAGTGCTACTCCCATGCGCGAGCTCGAGTTGATCTTAACGACGTTAGACCCGCCGACCATAAATCGCAACGGATCGCTGGTGTGTGTTCCAAAGCTAACTCCATTGATGTTGGTACCACCGTTCTCGCCATACATGATAACTCCGAGCTTCATCGGCGTAGCTTTACTATTCCAGCACTCGAACGTTCGTTCCCACGAGCCGTATAGTTGTGTTCCATCACTCTCAACGGTCAGTTGCGATCCGGAGAGGGAAGTGCCGATGCTTACGTATCCGAGACTGGTGATCCTCATTCGCTCATTGCATGCACCAACCGCATTGTTGGTGATTCGATTTGCGAAGATAAGGCTACTTGCAATAGATCCAACGTCTCGCTTAACGCAAATGGCTGCCGATGGGGTGTATGTACTATAATTTGTGCTGTTCGAAGCGATGAAGCCTATGCCAGCAAATGCGGTGTCATCTGTTCCTTGGCGTCTCTCGACCAAGAGTTCGTAGTTATTGAGCGTTGCAGTACCTAAAAGAGCAGTAGTTGCATTATTACGAATCCTGACGTTGCCAATATTGCTAATTGCAATCGCGCTATCGGCGATTAATGCTTTGCTTGCTTCAGCTGTACCGGCGGTGGCTGATAGTAGCCCAATGCTACCAAAGTCAGGCTGGACACCATTCACATAGAGCGTAGTACAGTTGAGACCCCCCGCGATATCGAGCTTGTACGAGCTATTAACGGTAGTGCCTCCGATATTGACATTGCCGCTTGAATCCATCAGCAGACGATCAGCTAACGCGTATCTGAGGAAAACGCAATTCGGGGTTGTTGAGCTTAACGATGGCCTAACGCCGAGCTCCATTTGATATGTACTAACTATGTTGAGGCTTGCCGCAACCGTTGTCGAGTCGTTTTGGATGACGAGAGACTTGTTCAGGGTCGATCCGCTAACCGTGAGTGATCGAATGCCGGTTATACCAAAGCTTGAGTCCGTTATCAGCGCTTTGCTTGCAGCAGCTGTCCCAGCGGTAGCGGTCAGCAGAGATAGCTTCGATAAGTCCATAGAGGCTCCTCCAATCGAGAGCGATGTGGCATTAAGGGCACCATTGATGTCGAGCTTGTACGAGCTATTGACGCTTGATCCGCCGATGCTAACATTGCCGCTGGAATCCATCAGCAGACGATCGGCCAAAGCATATCGCCAGAAGTAGCAGTTGGGGGTTGCTGCACTTGAGCTTCCGCGGACGCCTTGCTCCATCTGATAGTAGCTGACGATGTTGAGACTTGCCGCGCTTGTCGTCGAGTCGTTTTGGATGACGAGAGACTTATTGATTCCTGATCCACTCACCGTAAGCGATCGAATGCCGGTTATGCCAAAGCTCGCATCTGTTATCAGTGCCTTACTAGCTTCAGCAGTACCTGGAGTAGTAATCGATAGATAACCAAGATTCAATAGGTTAACCGACGAACCATTGATATTCAAGGACGAGCAGCTGATCGAATTAATCCCGGATATGCTCTTATTGGCATCGACTACCAAAGCGCTCATTGGCGCGGCTTCTCCGAGCGTGATAGAGCTCAGATAGCTAAGGCGATAATCAGTCTTGCTCAGATACAGGGCATCCGCCATTTCAAGGCTTAGAACATCAGTCGCGGATGCTGTGTATGCCGGATTGAAGATGGTTGATTCTTGGAGAGGAGGCCGAACGGTGAAACCCATTTTTTCGTAGAGCGAAGTATATCTGGTACGATATAATTTTAAGCAATGGCGAATCGCATTGATAACTGGGGAGCATCCTTGCCCAAAGAGTATCGTTCAGATCAGCTGGGAGATATCAAGCAGCTTGGTATCAAAAAGCTGTTCCGGGGAATCATCCTTGCGCCTTCTAACGCCGGCAAAACCAATCTGGTCTTCCATATCGTAAAGAATGCTCCTAACGTTTATAGCCATCTACACATCATAGCACGCAACCCCGATCAAGAGCTCTACAACTACATGAAAGACAAGCTCAACGGGTATATCACTATCTACGATCCATCAGCTCCTCCAAATGTCGATGACATCCAAAAGGATCCTCGCGGCGGCATCCAGCTCGTAATCATTGACGACTACAGCTCGGATAAGAAGCTTCAACGCGATATATTCAGCCATTACTTCATTCGTGGTCGCCACAAGCGGCTATCGTCGTTGTTCCTAACGCATTCATGGTTTGCTACCGACAAGCTCATCAGACTCAACTCAGAATACCTCTGGATCCTCAAGGCTAACAGCCGTCGAGATTTGAAGATGGTGATCTCTGATTTCTCACTCCCGGGAATTACTCTCGAGAAGCTGATACGCGCCTACAACGAGGCTACTAAGGAAAAGGGCCAAAGCTTGCTTGTCGATAATGTTAGGAGCGTTCTTAGATTTAATTTCAATCAACAAGCAATTACTTTCGGCGAGTAAATATATCAGCCATGTCGAACATCATCACACTCAGCTCACGCCACATCGTATCGAACGGATACAACAATACCCTTCGATATGAGTTCCCGGGCAGTAGCGTAGAGTTCCGAAATTCTGAAATCGCGATCCATTCGATCAATATTTTCAACAGCCAGTTTAACATCGATAGCGGCGCTTATGGGAACAATACTTTTAAGGTTTCGATGCCGACCGCGAATACATACTCGCCAATCCAAATCACGCTCCCCGATGGCTACTACTCGTATGCGAACATCAATTCCGCAGTTCAGGCTGCGATGATCAGCGCTGGTGCATACCTCATCAATGCTGATGGAGACAATGTGTTCTATTTCAATCTTGCTGAAAATCAAACCTACTATGCCTGTCAGGTCGATCTATCGCCTGTGCCTACGTCGCTTCCATCGGGATGGACTCGACCCGCTACTGGTCTGTACTCGAGCGCTGGTACTGGCTTGCCGGCAGCATTTGCATATACTCCCACGTTGATTATTGACAACGCTGAGTTTGGCAAGATCATTGGCTTTCCGCTTGGTACATGGCCTACTCCGAGCCAATATACGCTAAAGTCTGTACTATCACCGATCCCGCCTCAGATCAATCCGGTCAGCTCGTATCAGCTACGATGCTCGCTCGTATCCAACCCATACTCCATCCCTGATGATGTCTTGACGACTTTCAATACAGCCGGTACAACTATCGGTCAGCTTGTGAGCTATCAGCCAAATGAGTTTTGTTGGGTTGATGTTCCTAATGGTTCGTATGCTTCGATCACATTGACTATCGTTGATCAGGATGAGCGGTTTGCGAAGCTGAACGACACGAACATGCTGGTCAGCCTGATCATCCGACAAAAAAAGTAATCTTGACGCGTACAGGTTTTTTTTAGCGCCTACGACAGACGGAAGGATCCAGCGCGCTTATCACTGCTGCCCCCAGAAGCTCCCTTGCGCATCGCTCGAAGTCGAGCCATCTTAGCCTTCATCTCGGGCGATCCCTTTGCGGGGTTCGAGCGGCTACGAGCGGGCTTAGCCTCAGCAGCAACTCCGATGCCAGTAAATTTCTTAAGAGCACCGCGAGCCACGCCGACGAGAGCCGGATCGCGTCCGGTGCTTGCAACGTATGCAGATCCCATGCTTGCGAGACCATCCGCGGCAGCCGATAGCGCAGGCTTGATTACAGGCTTCCAGGCGGCCTTTAAGCCGTTCCAAATACGGGACCAGATAGACCCTCCGTGAATCCCGGAGCCGTTGAGCTGAGTCATTGGATATTCAATCTTATGCTTGGTTAGAGCTACGCGAACACCCTTGTTAGATTTTTTAGCCTTCATAACTTTGGCGTATGACTCAGGATGTAGATGTAGAGTTGCACCAGAGCCCGCGAGATCTGCTTTTGTAAGCGATAAACTGCCGGTTTTGGCTGCCTTTCGTAGGCGAGCAATGGGAATAGCATCGGAAACAGACAACTCTTTGTACATGATTGTAAATATATTAGCTAAGAGACTAAAACTTCAGAAATTAAATAACATCCGTATCGAGATCAGTGAAGTTATCAAACAGCTGCATCCTACCGTGTTGTTTTGCGTATAGCCATAGCATACAATAGATTCCGCAATACTCGTCGCTTGAGCCTTGTATTTGCTTATCAAAATAGGGCAAATGGCCTAATATCGTCGGCGCCGGCGTACCCATCGAATCAAACCAGTTGCCGTTGTGATAAGCTGTCCAATGGCCGACTCCAGGGCTCGTCCTAAGCAAGACCAGGTAGCTACCTTCCGTCGGCAATGGTCGCTTGATCTCGGGAAGCTCATATATCCCATCCAGATGCACATCAAGCCGCTTCGAGAGCTCAATCAGATCATCGTCTGAGGTAATGCCTTTGATGTACTGCATTAATTATTTTTTGAGCTACTTATATCTGGATGGATATACTTCGAACTATGTCTGATACTACCCAGCTCGCGGATTCTTACCTCCTTCAATCGGCTCTCAAGACCGACCACCCTGTCGATGTCAGCAAGGGCAAGTCGGTTGCGGTCGTGTTCGACGGCAACCAGGGTGGATACACCTCCGGCTTGATTCAGATCGATGCTACATCCCAGCTTACGGGTTCTAAGGGCTACGCCAGCCTCAAGGATGCGTATTTGACCCTTCCGTACGTTATTACCGCTAAAAGCACTGGATCGGAGACCCTCACTGAGGGCCTTAACAAGCAAGTTATCTCACGATACGCATGTGCTCTCAAGTGCAACGTTGCAAACGTTATCGACAGCCTGACGGTGGAGCTCAACGGCAAAAAAGTGATCACTGAGAATGAATATAAGGGCTTTTGGAACAACCTACGAGCGATGACGGAACTTTCACAGGACGAGGTTGCCAAGCACGGAGCTGGTATGCATCTATACCCCGATTCATGGGGTGGCATCAACTTCACCAAGGCGGCGTCGGACACTGGCGATGGATACTCCAACAATCAGATTGGTATTGCAAGTGCTCCCGATACCACCCTATCTGGGGCTCAGGAGCCTTATGCTTACAATGGAGGGTTCTTCAAGAGACTGATCAATAATCCTCCTCCGGTTGATTCGGCAGAGGAAACTCCCGCCTTCTCGTGGCCCTCGTTCGGTACTACTGGTACTAAAAACGTTTGCCGTCAGAACGCGAAGGGTGCTTTTCAGGAGGCAAGCGCTGCTTCATTCGCTGTCGATAAGATTGCTGGTACCTGGTATCACTTCCTAAAGATTCGTCTCGTGGATCTGCATCCTATCTTCAAGGAGCTTGATCTATGTGCCAACCCACAACTAAAGTTGCGACTGCGTGTCAATACCGGAGTTGTTGCTATTAGCGGTACTACTACATCGATGAAGCTTGACTCAGTGGTAATGACTGCTGGCCAAACCGTCCCGCTAATGATTGCTCCGGCATCTACTGGTGGCGGTATGGCGGGCGTGCTCGGTACGAACGCTCAGCTCTCCCTGGCGTTCGGCCCTGTAGGAAATGCATTCACGAATACTTCCAAGGTCAGTGAGTACTGCCCTTACGCGATGAGCCGTCTCCACATCCCATTCTACCACCTCAAGAACCCCGGTGCGCTCATCCAAAAGCCGATCAAGACCATTCGCTACCTCGATTGCTTCGCTCAGATGTTCCCCAAGGCCGGAGGTGTTTCCCCTGCTACACCAGGCGGTCAGCTGAATGCGCCAATTGATCTCACCGTTTCCGGATACAAGAAAAATGTCAAGTACGTTGCTGTTATCCCATTCGCCGAGACATCTGAGGGCCACTTTGTAAGCGCTAAGGGTACCCCACAATACCTTGCATCACGAAGGCATTGTTTCTTCAAATGATAGTCAACAGAGTGGATTGCCTTGCTCCTTCGACGACTACATCCACTTAGCCTAATCGAGTGTAGTAAGCATATGACGAAGCGATTGTAGAGAGCAATCTTTGCACTGATGGTTCTCTTAAAATCGACGACGATGAGCTTAGCAACACGTTCGTATCTCTCGTCGAGATTGAGAGGTGTAATGACACTCGTTGGGTAATTAAGCAGACCCCTCTTTTTGAAGACGATGCAGTCATCAGATTCATCTTCAAACTCAATGTCCGCATTATCATGTTCAGATTCGAACTCAAAGTCATCATTGAACTCGAAGTCATGGTCATTTCCATAGAACTCATTAATGCAGTCATTGCAGTTGTTAGCGTCAAGGGTTTCGAAGTGGCGGCACATTGTTGTTAGCGGTTGGTAGTTGTTGCTTGTTGGCTTGTTGTTATATACTTTGTATATCATCCCTTAAGATTGAAATCCAAAAACGGTACGTTTGCGGATATAGCGGACTGCGAACGGATATCAACAAGCACCAATCAGCACTTAAGCGGGTATTGGCTGACATCCGGGACGATAGTCTCTTAGACTGCTAAAAGCTGATCATTCGATCACTTTTTTTTTTCAAAAAAAAAGTATTTAATGAGCTTATGCCAGAAGTGCATCGACTTCAGCTTTAAGCTTGGGGCATTTAGTTTGAACGAACTCATTCTTCTTAAGCCATTCAATGTAGTTAGGATCAACAGCTTGGATCTGTTTAATGGTCTTTCCCTTAAATTTGCCCCATGTCAATAGGAACGATCCATCATCATTTCCAAACTTCTCTTTTAGGAATTTAGCGATATCGCTATCATCACCAATGATAGTCTTTTGATTCAATAACCAACGACAGTATCCTGGGTTAGAGGAATATACCTCTTCAATAGTCTTAGACTTATGCTTTCCAAATGTTAGTATCGTACTCATGGGTGTTGCTATATAGGTACCCATTTAATTTTTTTGAAATTAAATTAAATATTAGGTACGACTCCTGGTTGGTCTTACGGTCTGCGGATGAATGCACATGAATATGAAACGGTCATCAAGATTGAATTATTTGATTCGTCCGCGAGTCAGCCAATGCTTGCGCTTGGGTGCCATCGACGAGGTGTGGTGGGACATACACCCGATCACATCGAGCTCGACATTTTGCTACTACTCGTCATCAGACGAACCTACAGAACGTCTAAGTATGCTTAGATCTTCTTTTTTTTCAACTAGTCTGTCCGGTGAATTTCACCAGTGAGGCGGTCAAGCTCAAGCTCGCGTTCATATACAACGAGCACAAGTAGATCCATGCCAGCAGCCGAGCCATTAATGCCGCTGATCTGTAGCGACTGAGGCACGTCCTTTTTAGAGATACGCGAGCAGTCCGCGATAAGAATGCGCTGAGCCATGCTCCACTGAACCGAATCAATCAGACCATTGCTGATCTCATGACTGAGATCACCGTTGATCGCGCCAAGCTTCGAGAATTCATCCATGAACGATTCAAAGTCATATTCTTGCGATGAGCTGAACACACGCACACGCCTGCACCTACCTTTTGCCTCCACACCTGCCCGACCCGTCGACACTTTTCCACCCGGAATATGACTCATTCCTCTGAGAGCCTTAGAGAGGATTTGTCGAGCATCTCTAATCATCTGAAATTTCACCAAATCGAACCCTGACAATATTAACATATAGAGAGGTGCTATGTCGCTTGTACAGCGATTTGGTGAGGTTTTGGTTTTCACGACATATGCGGGTAGGAACGGGACTGGTGTCTGGTCTCTTATCCCCTGAAACAAATTCGTCCCACAAAGGGGGTGGTGCACACTACTGTCGCCCCATGGAAAGATCTCCGCAAAACCGTTGCCGTGGAGAGTCGCGTGGACCCAAAGCAGCTTTGACGCGATCGTGGATACCCATGTGTCTCACAGGGCTTCGGCCAATCACGAGGCCCGCACCTGGTTTGAAGCGCTGACCCCGACTGATTTTGGCCAATCACAAGCCAGGATTTTGTCAAGCTCGCAGGACGGCAGTTTCTTCACTTTTAAGGTGTACCCAGAGGGAGGTTGCGCCTCCACTTGATAGGTCTGTGTTGCTTGCATGTGTAAATACTAACAGAGTTCAATTTGCCCCGAAGGACGCAGGCGTTTGTGTTTTACTTGCGTCAAAGGGGTCCAAGGCGAAGTTCTACCGAAATTCAGCTCCACCCTAGTCCAGACGGTGTGCCTCGGCGAGTGGGGCGTTGGGCTACTTCATTTTCCTACGCATCGGCTCAGCTGGTGTGTATTTCATATTGCGGACGAAGAAGGGTAGTCCAACTCGATCTGTGTTGCTACAAGTACAAGTCGCCTGATATTTGGGGCGTGGTGCGCGGAAGTCCCAGGGTGATTGAAGGCCCTGGATCCAGGACAGGCTTATCCCAAGCCAATAACTTCAGCCGCGTCCTTGCTTGACTCGAGAGAAGAAAGGAGAAGCTGAGAAGAGCCTGGTCTAGGCTCAGATAAATAAAAGGACCAACCTCGGCTAAAGCTCAAGTCGACTCGGAAAAGGATGAGCTGAAACCGACTCTCGGCTGGAGTCGGAAGGAGAAAGGAGGAAGCTGTACGGCCCTGGTCCAAGGCCGGGAAGAAGAAGAGGACTGCGTGTGTGTGGTGACGTGTCTACATAAGGAAAACCAGGTGGGTGCACAGTCGTGTTTTGGTGTAGTGTAGCTGTCGTCGGCCAAGGTAGAAACTTGACGGAGTACGTATCTCGAAAATGTATCTCGAAAATGCCCCACGGAAAATCGATTGCATTCGAACAATTCGTCTAATCTCTTTCCGTCGTGTATAGCAGCACAAATTGCATGTACGCATATAAATTTCTCGTCTTGCCAGTTAACACAAGTGCAGGTTGATGCAGGCAAGTCCACGAGACGTAATGGGTGCACGTAGCCAGGAATACTAATAGGTCCTAGATGTTGAACACTGTAAGCTCCCTGCATACATGGCGTGAAATCACACATCTGCGCTGCTGCTGTCCGATCTGAGATTTGCTTGGCCATCTTGGGAATTAAAACCTGAAGGAGTCCCCTTGGCGATCCAGTTAGCTGCAATCTGCCGTTTTTCTGACATTAACTTGCTCAGTTTTACAAAGTATAAGTAAAATCCGTCTAGCGGTTAGCACTCCGCAACTCATTTCCCATCCAATGGTTAGATTGCTCCGACAAATTAGACGTTATTTCATTGAACGTGGGCAGGCCGAAGGCTTCGTGGAAACTGTACTTGACCCATTGAGTTTTGTCAATTCCGTCTAGATAATCAGCAACCGCGGGATGATGGATGATTAAGTGCCAACTCGCTACGAAATAGCTTGTAATCTTGTTCGCAGTCACTGCGATACTATATTTGCATGACACAGTTGAAGACCTAAGTTCGCACGTACTTATGGTTTTAGTACTGGCCTAAGGAAATTCGAAGTGCTCTTAGAGGTCAATCCAGTACTTTCTGCTGGATTATGGAAATTCCTCCTCTGGATCGACTCCCGGACGTCTGTCGCTGATTCAAGACAGGTGAACTCAACTAATGCTAACACCGAGCTATGTTTTTACGGTTTGTGTTTGTGCTGGAGCCGGAGGAGAAAACCCTCATGTGCAATGAATTAGACGTATTTAAGTAAGCATGTACGTGACCTCGCAGCCGTCTTGCTTGCATATCCCGGGCCGCTGGATCATTCCAAACTGAATGCTGCTTCAATGAATCTCGGGCGTCCGATGTCTGGCAGAACAGCAACCTCCTCGCTCTTTCCCTTGCACCGGCTAATCAGAACGAGAACGCGTTAAACACACCCAGCGGTGTGAGTTCGCACATAAAATCTGTGTCATCACACGAAACGTGGGTAAACACAACACGTTACGGTAGCAACACAAAAAGATCGCACGACCTTGGAATCTGACCATTTTCTGCTCTGGAGCACAAACGGTGCGAGTGCGAGCACAAACCGTGCGAAGGTTAGAGATATCTAGCCAACCAGCGCACGCTACGATAGCATGTCGCATTTCGTTGCTGGACGGCCACCGCGCACTGCTCGCCTCCCAGGCCCAGAACGCGAGCGATCATGCCCAAGCGCAGTCCATGGACAGAGGAAGCCGTCGGTGTGACCACGGCGGAAGCTGACGCGTACCTGGACACGCTAAAGTCCTTCGAGATCCGTAAGAGCCACACGCTTGCCTGCACGCTTTGTCCAGACCTCGTGCGGCATAAGATGCGGTATCGGTTGCTAACATGCCGCTCACAAGCCTGTGAATCTTTGGGTAGCTGCGAGTGGCGAGGGGAAACGCAAACCTGCCTCGCTTGCGACGAAGTGTCAATTTACACAGCAGGCGAACATCTTGCGGAGCCTTCATCTCCCAAGAAGAAAAAGATGAACGCGACGCAAAAGGCTTTCTGTCGAGAGATAGCGGATAACCACCTGCGGCCAATGCGCATTCGCCTGGCAATGGGACGGAGATTTGAAACCACATTGGAGGACCTTCCAGCACTTAATACTGTCCAGAACTTCGTCAACCACTACTCGCGTACCCATCTCACCAACAATGATCGCGTCGACGACGTGAGGAATCTGATCCACACGAGGGCTTTCACCGGAGATGAAGAGATGACACAGGCTTTCACGTTCGGGAGGGATGTAGACAGGAACGATAAGCCAGTGGTTGGCAACAGCTCCGATGAAAGGCCATTCCTCGTCGGGCTGACTACGAAGGCACTAATGGTGCGAATGATGCTGCCACCTGACCGTTTCATTCTACACGTCGACGCTACCTATAAGATGAACTATTTTTTTGAAAGTGTATTAATTCCAATGTTTTTAATTATTGGTATTTGGGGTTCAAGAGAACGTAAAATTAAAGCTTCATATTTATTTATTTATTGACAAGTACAGGATAGTCTCGATAAAAGACTATCCTGTACTTGTCGTTGGAATCTCGGATGGCTCGCAGCGATTTCATTTGGTGGCTTTGTTTATCGTTTCACAGGAGACGCAAAACGTTATTCAGCCAGCGCTAATGTCTCTCAAACGACTGTACTACTGGATAACACAGAGGGATCTCGTCGTTCAGTACGCTTTGGCAGATGCCGATCAGGCGCAGTACAATGCAGTAAACACTGTCTTCGGAGAATTCATTGGGTTTCGCTTTTTGATGTGCTTTTTTCACGTGATGGAAAAGGTAAATGCAGCGATGAAAGGATTTCCCTCAGGTGTAGTATCCGACATTGTGCATAACATGTACGATCTTCACTTCGCAAGGAATGAAAACGCATTTTTGGAAATGCGAGACAGCATAATAGCAAAGTGGATGTGATGCCCTCCTCTCTTGAACTTTATCCAGTACATGTGTGCCCAGTGGCTGTACGGACGATTTAGTTCGTGGCAACTGTACGCGACGCCCATTGGTTATGCGTCTACTAATAATCCAGTGGAGACGTTTAATGCTGTGCTCAAGCGAGACTATACTCTTCGACGACGACTTAAGATAGGTGCACTACTGAACGAGCTGAGCCATTGTTGCGAAGACATGTAGAGTGTCGGACATGCTTCGTGCAAACTTGCTAGAGGTGCAGGATGGTCTTCCAGGTGGTTACGCGAGTACTGATGTGTTTTAGTGGTTTCACGTCAAGCAAAAAGGATTTATGTTGCTCCAAACCAGCGCACAGAAGATGGCATAGCCGTATCAGCTCAAATGGGGACCAATTATGCTAGGATGGAGGTGGCAGGGCAGCCACGGAACGGGTGGGTTGTTGATGTGGTCCGGAAGAAGTGTGCATGCAGCTACTGGTTTGCTTTCGGAACATGCGTCCACATAGTCGTGGCCATCAGAGGCCTTGAGAACCTCGATAGTCAAGGGAAAGAAGTTTTTGTCAGCCGCAGAAAGCGCAGAAGAAGGAATGAGCTAGAAACCTACGGCTGCGTTGACGTTGTAGGGAGACCACGTTCTGTAGGACCGGCGCTTACTTTCTAGCCCAGCACTGCTTAGGGGGCTAATGGCGGCTGGCTCCAGGCATACCCTGTTTCTAATCAACGGTGTGAACACGTAGAATGTGAGGATTAATGTACTTGTTTTTTTTGTTCATGTTAGCTTCAACTTACTTTGCTTCGATAGAGTCTGGGTCGACCCAGCACTCATCGCACGCGCACGTAAACCAGTTTTCCTGTCCGTAGTTGACTGTGAGCTGAGCCCCTGCCTTCACGCTTTGAATCATGACAACCATGACTCTAACGGTGCTGCGGTTTTGCATCTCTTGAAACTACACGTTTGGCTCGCAAGAATGGCTCATGAATCTTGTCATCGAGCCGCACCCTAACGCCTCGATGTAGACAAACTTGCCGGTGGTAGACTTTGTATGCAGCAGCATTGTATAACCGCTATTCTGCTTAATGGCCTGCTCCGGTTGACCCTCGACAATAGCGTCGTGCGCAGTTAGTTGCCCTACGTATTCGCCAATTATGTCACCAACCTCTAGGAACGTAGTTGTGTAGACGCCTAGCCCAATACGACATGTGTCGTACAGCTTAGTGCTGCGTTGTGTCTCGGTGCGTTGCTGCATACAGCATCCAATCCACAACAGTCTGGTGTACAGTAGAAATTAAGCATGGCGTTGCTGCAAGTGTCTCTAAAACAATCGCCTACACAGCGGCACGGATCACCGTCACTGATGTCAGCAAAGGCAATATCTTCGGGAATTCTACACTCCTCGATATAGTCCACGAAGTCCGGCCACTGCACCTCGCTGAGAACAAGTGTCCTCGTATTTCGGGGCTCCACAAATACTGGGCGTCGCACGTGCAGCGCCCGCAGCTTATCTTTAATTCCAGGAATTTGCAAAATCTCCTTCGCTCGAGTAGCTTTTAGCGTATGTGCATGGTATATCTCCGTCCCGCTACGTGTAACAGCACACTTCTTTTGGTTGCGACGTTTTCGAGACCTAGGGACGTGCCACGTACTAGCGCGCCGCTTGGCTTGATGACGAATCTTTGAGCGCTCCCATCGTGTAGGGATAGTTGATAGATAGTCACCTACCGCAGCAACTTCACCATCAGTCGGTATTTTGGTAAAAATGGACTGCCCACTACCGCTAAGCAACGGACCCTCGCTTGTAGGGCCTTTACCATGTATGCAATGACGTTTTTCAAGTGCAGGTGGGGGCGTAGGCGCACTGACTGGCGTGCTGGACGCGTTTACATCTTCTCTATCTTCATTGTTGGCTGGACCGGCCCGTTCTCGGCCGACGATTGATGTCGGGCCATTCTCTCGCGCGTAGCTACATCAATGTCTGTTGCTAAAGCCACCGCAAGTGCTGGCATACGTTCCGCAACCCTCGCCGGAGTGCTGGATGCAGAAAGAGGTTCAGGTGGCTTCTCCTCGCTCAAACCCTCTTCGCTTGCGTCCTGCACTTCACCGAGTGCTGATTCCTCACGTAAAGCGCGCTCACCACGTCGTACGGCGGCAAAAGCATCACCAACAGCGCGTTTCAGCGCATTTTTGAGTATGCTGGTCTTCATCGGAGCGTCAAAAGTTCCTGAAACCAGTGTGAACGAACGCAGTTTTCTCCAGACGGCTTCGCCGCGGGCAAAGCTCTTGCCACACCGATCTTTCAGGCGTTTGATCATCATTGTCAACGTAAGAATCTCGCCGGAGTCTATTTCCACTGGCACAGGCTCGCCATCGGAAGTGTCTACGCTAACTACGATGGCTTCTCGGTAGCCTCGGGGGTCACCGCAGACGAAAGCTGACGAGTAATACGCGATTAGGTCACCTGGACCAAGCGATTCAGGGGCCAACTGGGATGAGCTAAGCGGGGCCCTGGGCGATCGGCGACTTCTGGACGCGGGCAGCCTTCGACGTTCCTAAGTGGATTCGGAGAATGAATGACGGAGATGCCCCCATTGATCTTCACCTTCAATTCACCTTCGGAAGACCTTTGCGGTAGGCCATCGCTCAGCTCAAAAAGGGTTAGGTTTTCGGTTGGCCACGGTTGCCCAGTGGAAAGGCCCTCCTGGATGTCCCGGCGCTGCTTATTTGAGTGATGCTTTCTGTGTGTTTTTCAGAGTTCAACAGATGATTATAACGTTTTCTCATCAGAACGCAGCTGTCCACGTGTGGAAGCGCGAAGAGGATGTGAACACACGCGCCTTCGACTTTCTTGAGGGCGAAAATAACACCCATCTCGGCGGACACCGCGATGCACTCTTCGTTTCGGCTCTTCGCAGCCCCACTGACGCCAGGAGCAGTCACACGAAGTATGCAACAGGACCCAGCGCGCACAGTATCGAGATCTTGTCCTTTCGCGATCCATAGTAGTCGTTCTCGTAATAGCTCCGACACCCTGTGTGCGGGGGTTAGTGGGGTAAACACGTCGCACTCGAACGCTCGAGCGCTACTCGATTAAGTCTCCGCGGGAATGTTAGCTGAAGCGAACCCGACGGGTGTGGCGTAAGCTCATCCTGAGCCATATGAAGCGTGAAAATGAACCGGCAATGACAAGTCCCTAATATAGCTATGAGATTTATCAAAATTACACTTGCTGTGCCTTTTCTATTTAGTTACACCGCAATGTCTAATTTAGGAGTGCACTGAAATCGCTACGTATTAGGCACAGATCGAGCGCGGTACTCCATGTGTTGGATCTAGGTGTTATTTCACTTAGATAAGGAAATTCATCGACGAGACCGAGGTGTTCGTAGAGCTAACCGAGGCGAACGAGAAGAAGAAAAAGGAAGGAAAAGAATATAACCAAGAGAACCCGGAGTCCACCTCATCCATCTTAACGGTTGGACAAGGTGTTGAGCGCTTTGACGATCTTCTATTGAGTGCTCGAACCCTCCAAAACTGCGCACAGCCGTTCTCGTTGGCATTGCGTTTGCGTTTTAATGAGACGCCGTTCACGGCAATCGTTCCGTTTACGTGACGCTTCTTCAGCTTGTAATTTCAGCCAGCTCAAAGCCATTCCGTTAATGCAATCACTGTTAGGTCTATTTCGTTTGCAGTTCTTGACATCGTTGAGAATCGTTCCTTTTCACGATTGACTGGTTCTTATGCTGTTTTTTTCATCTTCATTTTTCTTGAATAGCCTTACAGGGCGGTCGTTGTTCGGCCCCGCATAGGCCGTCCATTAATCTCTAGTTGGTCACACGTGACCAATATTCTCGTTGATGTAGTGGCTAGATCTACAGTACCCGTGCTTGAAATCGCTGCAACTGTTGTCGTCATCTGTGGCTGATGTTGACACCGTCTTGCTTTCTTCAGAGTAATCTTTATCTTCACTCTCCTCTCGTATATCACCTTTCTCACCCTCCCTTATCACCACCCATGTTTGTCATAACCGCCTTCTTCTTTCATTTTGAGCTGATTACCCTTTCAGAGTCGACTTCCACCCTCCGAGTGCCATTGGGCCACTGTTCCTGATGCCATCATCTGCACGTACCACTCCGCTTTCCATGCATCCTGGGGGGGGGGGGGGGGGGGGGGGGTAGGGGGAGGATCGCGCGCATTTGTGCATTGATGACAGAATATTGTTCCCTATGATCACCCCGAATTGACAGCCGTCCAGGGGCGCGTACTTGCTACCTCGTGACCACTCTGCCCTCTCTGCTCGGTTGTCATCGACTTAGCCAGCCTTCATCGTCCGTTAGGGTATTGTTGTCGGCAATGGGCACACCGCTTCCCCAGTTAAACCCGACACTCGTCTTCTCGGCAGAGCTAGCTGTCGTGTCTTGCGCGCAGTTAGGAATGCATTGTGACATGCTTTAGCTTCTGGGAATGCTTCGCAAAGTGGCCAAGCTGGCCACATGCAAAGTACCTGCTACACTGACTGGGGCGTCTATCAGGTGCTGCATCTATTCAGGGTGGTCTACTGGCGAACGTTCGATCTCTTGTTCAGATTCCAGAACTTGCCGTTCCACATATGTTCGGCCAGTGCAATCCAAACGCTATTGTTTTGCCCAAAATGCCCTGTGGGTTGGTGAAGTGCGCGTACGTTTCCATCAGGTATCAGGTGCATTCCTGCCGCAGCGTGGACCGGAAGTCGTCGAGCATCAGGAAGTGCCATTTCGATCGGTATACTACATGCCTGAAATGACACGCATGATCCACGGTGCTATAGCCCAGAGCTGTCCAATGTTTTTCATCCCCCATTACACGGTGGTGTGGAGTCATCAATCTTTATGATCGTGTCTGCTGCTCCATTCAATCTCAGAAAGCTACCTGGGTATCTTCACTACTCCGCTATATTACTGGGTCAACAACACTGGTTCTCGCACATTGTACTGGCTTGCCGCATTATAACAGCACAACGCACAGTCAGCATAGCTTTTAACCAGCTGCGTGGTGCGCTATGTATCCGCTTGTGTGATGTTCTGTCGTTCGCCGTACTGGCGAATCAGCCCTTTCTTCCGTGTTGTTAACTCATATAAGCATCACTCAAGTCCTCCTTAATGTGAACGCATGGACGGAGCCTTTTCAAAATGGGAAGGGGGGCATCGTACTATGTTAATTTCTAGAGAGGAATTTGCCTTGATGACATGATGCTAAAGTCATCAAGCACTGTATTTAAGTCAATAAAGTTTGTTATATCCCTCTCAAAAGCTAAAACCATTAAATTGGACAGCCACTCGTCCCCCATGGATGATTTCAATCTAGTTTTGATCCGCTTCATGGTCGAAAAAGTTCTTGCTGTGCTGGCAGTCGAGGCAAGAAGCAAGCAAATTAATCGATAGAGTAGTGAAAAGCTGTCGATGTTGCCACTTTCGAGAAGGGCTGAACAAAGGTCACGTGTTGTCTTATAATTTTGAAACCTTTTATCAGTTTCGTAAGCTTACGAAATGCTTCGGCTTCTCCCCGCAAACTCCGAACATCGTCTTTAAAGTCATCGAGATAGAAATCACTTCCAAGTTTACCAATGCTGTCAATGCTCCAATATTTATAGTTTTTCCTTGATGATAAAGTTCCAGATAACTCCCATAAAGACAGAACATTTTTACTAAATCGTTCATCCAATTCAGAAAGCATATCGTTGACGACAACCATGTATACGTCGTCACGATAATGCTCAGCTTACGTGGGTATCACGTCATTTTTTGAGGCATCCGATCCAGGAAATCCCGGCTTCCCGCGTCCTCGACTTCTCCTTCCCCTCCTTGCCCACAAGTCTGTTTTCTTTGGGATGAGAGGAAGGTCATTCACTTTGATTTTCTCGCAAAAGGTAACCGTAGAGGCCCATAAAGAATCAAAACTACATGCTTGGGAGTTGCAAGTCCTCGCATATTTTGTAGCTCATCCACCAGCAATTTAGCCATATTGACCGCCGTAGTACTATCAATATTGTCTTTTCGTAGATATCTGGATAGGCAATTTGTTTTTGAAAGAACTGCACCTAGGAGTGCAACATGAAAAGCAAAGCTAAAAGTCCACATTTGGTCCAACACTCCAAAAGCTTCTGCACGTTTTTCAGGATTCACGCCATCATCAACAATGCGGTCTAGAACAGCAGTAATTGGAATCCATACACGTTTGCAGGAAGCGGCGTCGCCTTCGACTCCTGCAAGCGCCGCGCTGGCGCTACGGTTGCGCTCTTATGTGTAATAACAGGCATGCTCATTGGCCAAAATGCTGGCTAAAATGCGCGCCAGCTGTTCCTGCTTGGCGCCAAAAGTGCCTCGTCCAGTTTGGATTTGGGCGCTGGAGTCGGGATGCCGCTGCTGTCGTACGAAGGTGCGGCCCGTCGACCCGAGGACCGGCGGGCAAGCGCTGACGCCGTTGCTGTGCTGCAGGTGTGGAGGTGGATCTGCCGGCGGACCTGGCGGGCGTCCACTTTGAGTTCGCGGCGGGCTCGCTGACCATCCGCTGCCGCGACTTCACGGGCGACGTCGTGCTGTCCAAGCGTACGTGCGTCTGCGGGGCGCGATCGGCGTCGTCTCTGACGCTTGTGACCTGGCGCAGCTGCAGGAGGAGCTTCGGCGCGCGCGCAGGCCTCGCCGCCCAGCAAGAAGCGCACCATCGACTTAAGCGCCAGCGACGACGACGACAACGACGACAGCGCGGACACCAAGCGGCTGCGGCCGAACTTCCTCAACGAGGCAGAGCAAACGCTGCTGCTAGCCCAGTTGAACTCGTCTCAGAGCTCGAGCAGCCAGAAGACGAAGGGAAAAGGCAAGAAGGCGAAGGCGGGCGATGCGACGGCTGCGGCTGACACGAAAGAAGAGCTGTCTGCCGATTCCGCTGACGTTTCGGAATCTGTGGCCACTGCTGGTGGTAAAAGCGGCAAGAAGACGCCTGCCAAGAAGAGCTCAAAGAAGACCAGCAGTGCAAAGGAAACGGTGACTTCCTTCTTCTCGCCGGACTCGAAGCAGGCAACGTCGCGCAAACCGACGCCCGATTCCAACAAGAAGCGTAATCGGACACCCAAGTCTTCTCCCGGGAAATCCATCAAGGAACTTATGAGCGGACCTCCGAAGCCCAAGCCGACAGGTGCGTTCAAATGTGTAGTACCAGACCAGGTCCAGCTGCTCGCAGCACGACTGACTCACATCCATACTGGTAGCTGCAGCGAAGTGGGAAATGCTGGAAGCTTTAGGCGACGCCCCACCTGAGCGTTGGGGTCATACAGCGACCAAAATTTCTGAAGAGCGCGTGGTGGTTTACGGTGGTACCGATGATGATGAACGCACGCTTGGAGACTTGCATGTGTTTGACATTAAAACACACCGCTGGACAACCCCGCTGAACTGCGAAACAATTACCCGTACGTGGCATGACGCTGTCTATCTGGCGTCAAAGCAGTTGGTGCTTGTGTTTGGTGGCGAGCGCAACGCAGCTGCTGAAGGCGAGCTTGATATCCTTTCGGATATCATGGTGCTAGACACCGAGTGCTTTCTGTGGTACCCACCAGCAATTCGTGGATCGTCCCCCTCCGCAAGAAGTGGACACACTTGCACCGCCGTCGGAAATGAAGTGGTGGTTTTTGGTGGCAGCCGCGGACGAAACCGGCAGAGCTCAGTGCACGTCTTGGACACTGGTGAGTGGGAAGAACCATGAAGATGCATTGATGTTGTTCACCATAGTAACGCTGTGCCATTTTTGCAGATGACTGGAATTGGAAAACAGTGAAGGTCGAGGGAAAGCCACCCAGCGCCCGTACATACCACAGCGCAGTGGCTGTAGGAGACGACAAAATCGTCTACTTCGGCGGCAATGATTCCTCCAAGAGTTTCAGCGCAGTGCATGTACTACAGAAAGTGGAGAAAAAGTCTAGCGATGATGTGTGGACGTGGCTCCACCCCACGGTCGTAGGAGAGCCGCCGCAAGCACGCACCGGTCATTCGGCGACGCTTTTGAGCGATGGTAAAATTCTCATTTTCGGTGGATGGGACCCACAGCGCGATGATGCCAGTGCACCTACAACTGTGTTTAACGACGCATTCCTCCTGGATACACAAACTTGGGAATGGCAGCCTGCGACCTACACAGACGAAGGAGATGCTGAGATTGTGTCGCGAGGGCGTGTGGGGCATGGGGCGGTGTTAGATAGCGATGGACGGGTGCACCTTTTCGGAGGCCAGAATAGTGCCGAGCATCGGCTCAAGGATATTTGCACGATTTCCATTTCGCAAAAACAAGACCTGGATCCAAAGCTAGAAGCCCAGGTCGACACGAGCAATCTTGAGACAGGAAGCGTGTAGAAAAAAAGAGAACAAGTGTAAGGAAGTTGAGATAAGCTTGAATTTCTTTCTCTCCTAAGGCTTTCTAAACGAGCAATGTACGCAGTGATACACCGTGGCGTCACTGTCACCAAATATGGAGAAGCCAGAATAGTAGGGAGGTATATACGCTAATTCATTCCATGATGTCGTCGAGTTCAAGAGCGACGCTATCAAGGAAGCTGTTCATATTTTCGTCGTCCATGGGTACGCTGGCATCGGCCACAGCGTTTGCTGCCGGTGTGGCTTGAAGCACGAGGTCTTCTGCCTCGGACTTCTCTTTTAATGGGAAAAGAGTGAGGTCAGCGTCTTTGGCAAGGGCGTTGTCACCGGAGGTACCCTTAGCAGGCGGCACCGAGCCGACTGCCGAGTCGTGTTGCAGTAGAGTCGGAAGATGAGCAGGGAAAGGAAAGACTGGCGTGGTAGCACCTTCACCGTTCGCGGGGCCGCTTGCTAAGTGATGCAACGTGCGGTTGCTACTGGTGGTAGTGTGAGTTGCCGGAGGATGATATAGTGAGTTTAGCAGTGGTGGCACAAAGGTCGGTGGTGTCACTAACGACATCGGGTCATCCCTTCCCATATCCTGATGCTTATCGTGATCTTGAGGTTGATAGCACTGCTCGCCCCCCGCCGACAAGTTTAAACGCAAAGCTGAGCGGGATCCATCCACTCCACCGGGTAGTAACGTGTTGGCTGGTGCCATATAGTGTTGGTTGAAGTTTTGCCGCCCAAGCGGCGGGATCAAAGCGTGTGAGTAGTGTTCCTCTCTTTGACCAGGTAGAGTGGAGGGCAAGGGCGTTACCTTTCCACCTCCGTACGAATGATTTCCGTAGACTTCACTATCTTGCGGACTTGGTGACGACTGTAACAACGGGCCCTGCTGATGCTGAAGCTGCATGTGCGACGAAGTTTGTTGCTGGCTTTGGGAAGCAGGTGTGGTCTGCAGGGGAGTTGGAGGCTTGTTAGCCTGGTTCATGAGCCATTTGCGACGTGCTGCCGAGTTAAAACGATTTTTGACAGCGTTTTCTGTGCGTCCAGGCAGTAACTTGGCAATTTCGCTCCATTTATTGCCCAATTTTTGCTGCCAACGAAAAACCATGTCATCCTCCTCAGGGGTCCACTGACCCTTGCGAATTCGCGAGTCAAGGTGATTGCACCATCGCTCTCGGCACTGCTTGCCAATTCGTCCTGGCAGATGAAGAGCAAGATCGCACCAACGAATTTTGCCAACTCCATAGCGGGTAATAAGACTCGTTAGAATGCGATCTTCTTCTGGAGTCCAGGGCCCTTTGATCAGACCGGGCTTTAGAACCTTATTCCAGCGGTGAAGACATTGAACATCCGTGCGCCCATTTCCTAGTGTCTCTGCAATCATCTTCCAGTTCTTGCCACCAAAACGTGCCACTGCTACACGAAGGCGCTCATCTTCATCACGCAACCATTTTGTCGGTGTTTGAACACTACCAGCACTCTTACCTTGAGCTATCTTGTCGTGCGACGAAGGTGTGTGCTGCTGCTGCTCTTGCAAAAAATATCCTACTTCTCTGTGGCTCTGGAGTTGCGAGCGTGTGTCCTGCGACTGACCAAATACTGGTACACGGTGCAGATCCTGGTTACTTCGATTGTAACCATCACTGCGGTTGAGTCCAAAAGAACCCTGTGAAGGTGATGAAAATTGCTGCTGGGACAACTCAGCTAACTCGGGTAGCCTAGACGCGTGCTGATGGTGCTGCTGCGGATTTTGATGCATTGCACCACGGATATCGGCCTCAAGCTCGTTAAAAGACATCTTCAGCTCTGAATCAGCATCCGCAATTGCAGTTCCCGGATCTGGTGAACTGTGCTCCCGGTTGTTGTTACCATTGCCGTCATCACTGAAGCTTTCATCCAGTTCATCATTGCTTGACACGGAAGCACTATGCAACTTGAAACCACCGGGGCCGAATGCCTGAACTAGAAATTCTTCGCGCGGAGAGCAATCGCTAGCTGTTCGATGCGACAGTGGGAGGAAAACGCTGTGATCAAGGCGCTTCGCTGCGAGTGCCTCATGATCTAGCTTTAACCTGTGCTCGAATGCATTCTGAGGTTCGTGGGATGCCATGCTTGCGGCGGAGAAGTGCTCCTTGTACTCTGAGGCGTCATCGTAACTGGTATCGTCGCCATCGTACTCATTGTTGAAGTCATGATTATGCTCTTCTTGGTAATTGTTGTCCTGCTCATCAGATTGAGGATCGTGCTGGTCAAATGTTTGGGCTTGATTTGAGGTTACCTGGCGGTACCGAGACTCGAACGATGAGGACGCTGACGGTATCAATTGAAAATTTCCACCCGAGCTGCTCTCTACGAGCCGAAGCAGTAAGCAGGCAGACAAGATAAGCAAAGTTTGAGCTGACAAAATGAAAATATAGAAGCACGTACTTTCGCTGAATGGAGGAAGGTCGGGGCGGCGCAGCGCCCCAGGATATGTGGCCGGGGGCGGTGAATAGTTGTGCTGCGATGATGAAGACGAGGCTGCGAAGTTAGTTGCTGTAAAGTTGTTGTCGTTGTTCAGGCTGTGGTGGCGCTTGCGATTCGGGTGGGTGCGCACGTTATCAGAGCCGTGAAATAAATCTTCGAGATCGTCCAAGCCTGCACACGATAAGCTCCTCTTGGGTGACGGTCTAGTGACAGGTTGCATGCGGCATTAGTGCGTGCCATCCCCACGGCATGCCTCGCAGAACCACATACCTGCTGAGCGCGGAGCGTGGGTGCATGACAGATATATGCGAAACGAGCGGACTCGCGGGGATTGGGGCGCACGGGGACGTACACAACTACGGAAAAGCTACTTGCAGAACTCACCAAGACGGAGGATGCCACTAGCCATATCCTTGGCAACCGTGCGCACGTCTCGCTTTCGCTCTAGCAAGTGGAGGCGAACAGCTCTGGTGCTCTCCTCGCTTGCGAATGCGCTTTGGAGCTTGAAAGGAGGCTGTTGTTGCTTTTCTCCATCGTCGCACAACTCCCAAAACAAACGAAGCATAAAACACCAGCCAACGCAAGGGCCCCGTACAAAAATAGTGGTGAAACAGGTCCAACAGCTCTTCAATTTGGATTTCTCCGCCAGCCAGTCGCTCGCTTCCAGAAATCTGTCTGAAAAGAAACAAGATGCGGTGATCCTCGGCATGGCCCGCGCAGCGGTATAGCGACCGCATTGACGTGACTCACCAACGTGGCGTTGGCTCTGCAAGTGAAGCCCAACAAGGCGAACCACGAGCCACAAGGAATGGAAAGCACGAGGCCAGCGATCATGCTGTTCTCCATGCAGTGCACTCTCGAAGGATAGTCACAAGCGGAGCTCCAGCAAGCAATCGCACCTTCATTTTTTTTTCAGTTTCTCTTCTGCATCTTGAACAGCTCTGTCCCTGCGAGATACCTGCCTTTTGCTGCCCTACTTGCGGTAGAACTCTATGCAGAAGGAGGAAAACTGTTCCCAACATTGCAGGAGCGGAAGACATAGTCCCGAGTCAGGGCTGCTGTCATTCGTCCCGCTCTCCACATCGTTCAATGCTTACTTACTCGCTGGGAATACCAACAGAGCGCAGCTTCTCCTCAAGCGTCCGGAACTCCTCCTCGTTCACAGCGTTCAGCTCCTCGTCAACCCACTCCTCAATGCCGCGCACCTCCGGAATGTAGTGCTTCAGCATGTTCTCGACGCCGTGCTTGAGCGTGACGGACGAGCTCGGGCATCCAGCACACGAGCCTGCGAGCTGGACCATCACCAGCCCCGTCTTCTCATCGAAGCCCTTGTAGTAAATGTCGCCGCCGTCGTCCTGCACCGACGGCCGGATGCGCTGCTCCAGCAGCTCCTTGATCATAGCCACCACCTCGTCATCCTCGGGCAGGATCGTCGTGTCCTACACCACGTCACACTAATCAGCTCCTAGCCCCAGCACTAGCACTAGCACCAGCAACAGCCTGTCATCTTACCGTGATGATGGGCTCATCGGACATCACTTCCTCCTCGGACGCGAAGAAGTCCATGATGGTAGCGAAGATTTCCGCGTTCAGCGCCTGCGCACAGCACAACTCGGTCAGAGCCTCCTCCAGCCTCGCCGGCAGCCAGCTGCACGTACGTCCCACTCCTCGTCCTCGCTTTTGGTGACCGAGATGAAGTCCTTGCCGAAGAACACGCGCGTCACACCCTCGATCTGGAACAGCTTCTTGGCCAGCGGCGAGCGGCGGATCTCCTCCGAGCCGGGCGTGAAGTCCTGCGACACACACACACACAGCGTTAGCCTCGTCTCGGCGCGCAGCGACGACCGCAGCCACGCACCACGCCCGTCGTGAAGCGTTCGTCCAGCACGGCGCGGCCCGGCAGGAACTTGACGCTCAGCGGGTTGGGCGTCGGCTCCGTCTGGATGAACATGGAGCGCAGCGCGCCGCCGCGCGCCAGGAACGGGGACGCGCGAGGCGTCGGTGCGGCCAGCGCGCGGCCGGCGAGCGGCTGCGCGTGCACCAGGCGGGCGGCCGACGGCGCGGCGCCGCGACGCGCCACGGCGCGCAGGAGCTGGCGGCTGCGTGGGAACATGGCGAGCGCTTGCGTCGGACGGAGCAAATTACGAAATGCGCTGATGAGTGATGCGATTAGGAAATGTTGGGTGTAGCGGATCCGATTTGACAGGTAGATAGGCAGTGATGTTAGATCATTTTAGCAAGCAATCATCCAAACGGATACGACAGGATATGAGTACATACAGGAGAGACTTTTAAGTGTGGCCCACCACCGAAAAACTACAACGAGTTGTGAACTGCGTGCAGTGTCTATTGAATTGGATTCCCCTGCTCGTCCCAGAGCGGGATGCCCACTACGTTTGGCCACACGAAGTAGTCTATGAGCAGGTCGTACAGGAACGTGTGCAGCCTGGTCAGCAAGGCGGAATGTCAGCCACACGTTCGACGTTTTATTAAACACAATGCAAGTTGAAGTCGACGTACCACTCGGAGACGAACGGGACGTTGGCAATGTTGATCTTCGCGGCTGTGAGCGAGAAGTCGAAGAATGGCCGTCTGCAACGCGACAGAAGCGTGAGCTGTTCGGTCATGGAAGCTGCAAACAAGTGAGTTGACGTACTGAGTGAAGGACAGGCTGAGTCCACCGAAGCACGGCCAGTACTTAGCCAGCGGGTTGAGAGTGATTCGCAAGTTGCCGACGAGGAGAAGTTCGCGCAGCGATAAGCAAACGGCAGCTCCTAGATGTGACACCATCTTGAGATCAGCGACGAAGCTCTTTTTGTCCGTGACCACGCGGACCTCCACGTCCAGCGTCACTTCGTCCGTCAGCGTATTGGCAGAAACGAACTTGACGCCAGAAATCTGCGGCGTCTTGGTGCCCAGGTCTAAACGGATGAGTGACAGCGAATTCATAAAGGCGGGCTTCTGCGCATCGAGAACCGGGTTCAAACTTCCGCTTACTGAATCCTGCACAACACACGCGCGCGAAGCAACGAGTCAATTTTTCATGGAGGCATCACCACACACAATTTGATTGACACACTTACTTCGATTGCTTTCTTAAGGTACGGCCAACCGCTGAAAGGGATAAACAAACGCAGAAAAGGTTATACAATCGAGCTAACATAATGCAGGCAGTGATACGTACGTGACGAACACCTTGTTAAGCCATTCGACTCGATCCACGTCTGGATACCTCATCCAGTTTGGAATCTACAGATCATGAGGCCATCACTAATCAGTTATGTGGCTATGCTGACATCAAAACAAGTGTGGTATCAACCTCAAAGTGATCGACTTTGATAGTTGCTTGACGTGTTCTAGTGTCACGAAAGTGAACGGAAGCTTTTCGCTGCGTACGGCGTCGCCTTTGAGTTTTGAAGTTGGCGTACCCCCAAATGTAAAGGAAAGCACTTGCAGCGCCGATGCCAAACAGCACATTGCACGAAGTGCTCAGATACACGACTACCGAAGAAAGAGTCCAGGATGAAAAACACTCGTGATGATTGGAAAAGTGTGCCAGCGCTCCAGCTAGCGCAAGAGGAAGGAAAACAGACGCGTCCGAGACACCAGCAATAACAGCCACAATGAGCATGACCGCCAGCACGCGGAGCGCAACAGGCTCCAATTCGTCTGATACATCACCAGGATCATTCTGTTTGCTGGATTCAGGCCCACTAGTAACTGGCTCAGTATTTACAGGGAGGACAGGTTTTAACTCCTTGATGCCTTGTTCTTCTTTATCAATAGTACTGCTCTTGACAGCAGAAGTAACTGGGGTAGCGTCAGCGTGGCTGGGCTTTGTGGTGGGACTTGTCGCGCGGAAAGATTGAGAACGCGGAGAGGCCACTGGGTCCACAGCGCTGCCGGAAACTGTTTCAGATGACACATCTGTAGTCGCTTTGGTAGAACGCTTCCAGGGACTCGGCTTTGGAGATGCGGTATTGGATTCGATGGGCGAGGACGGCGTATCTGTTGCAGTACTGCTGATAGGACTCCGTGTTTGCTGCTGCTTGTCATGTGAAAATAGCCCCCCCCAACGGTTTGGCTGCCGTTCTCCAGTCACACTCGACGAACGGGTTGGAGTCAGCATTGTCCTTCCGGCGCTAACGATTCGGGTTGCCGGGTCAATAACCAGACGCTGCGTGAGTTTATCACGGGCCGCTGCAAACGATGAGCTGGATGTGGGGCTTGATCCAGGACTAGTAGCATTGGACACACAGTGGCTGTCTTCACAGGAGCTAGGTATAACAGTTCCAAGCTGAATGCGCGATTCGTCGCTATCACTGAAGCGCCGAACGGGTTCAACCGACGACGACGTCGAAGGACTCCGGAATAGTTCGCTATCCAGCGTGGTAGCTCGCTTAATAGCCAAGTGGATACACTTCACCCAAAGCAGCATGCGCGCTTGGCTCTCCTCGTAAAAAATAAACCCCTGAGGTTGCAACCGGACGGTGTTTTTCTTCTTCCACGTCCTCACTTCCACGCAGAAACACTTTTCCATGACAATGTTGGCGTTGTCCGACTCGAAGCTCAGCACCGCGTCCGCTAGCGACAGCAAAAACACCAGCTCCGACCGCGACTCGTTACTGCAGGCAAGACACAACACCCTGTTAGCACGTGCAACGTCGGACCAGCGACAGCCCCAACTCACTTGTAGATCTCCAGCGCGTGCTTCATGGCGTTGGCCACGACGTAGTGCGTCGACTTGGACAGGAGGAACCGCTGGCGCTGCTTCTTCTTGCGGTGCACCACCATGTAGCCCTCGATGGAGTCGTGGTCCAGCGACGACGTGTTCTTGGCGGTCCGCGGCATGCGGACCGGCGCAGTCTCATGCTCGTCGCTTTTCTCGGTCTCGGGGGCCGCCGGAGCTTCCGCGCTGGAGGCAGCGCGCGGCTCCGAGCAGACGGAGACCTCCGCCGTGGACACCGGCGGCGACAGCGACATTCGGACAGTAAAAGCCCTCGCGGCCGGCCAGGACGAGCTGCCGGCGCCGCATATAGGCGGCGGCGGTTGCCGTCCATGTTGAAGCTAAAGGTCACTATCGGTCACTGAAGCGGGGAAAGCGCTGTACCACCAAAGCGGCACACTGCCACGCAAGGGGGGAGGCGCTCATACAAACGCGAAGAAGCGAGAGATACCGAGCTGGCGAGCGCTGCGACGCCCTCCCCGCTCCGTCTCGACCTCGCTGCTGCAATCGACGCCATGGACGACACGGCTCAGCGCAGTCTGCTGCTATGGGTACGCGCGCCCCCGCGTCTGGCCGTCTGCTCGCGGCGGATTTAGACGTTTGAATCATTTGGCGAGAGCGTGAGCTGACTCGCTTCTGCTGCGGTCCGAGCAGGTGCAGAGCTTCCACGAGAAGCTGGCGACGGACGCGCAGGTCGCGGGCCTGGAGGATCTGTGCGACGGCGTCTTCCTCTCCAAGATCATGCACCACATGTGCGTCCTGCAGTCGGCGTTGACGATCTACGGTCTGGCTGATTTGATCCTGTTGTTTCTGCGCTCAGAGACTCGGAGTACGTCAACTTGGAGCAGATCAATGAGCAGCCCGGGGGCAACTGGGCGCTCAAGTCCAACAACCTCAAGACGCTGCTGCGAGCGGTGGAGCTTTTCTACACCGACGAGCTGGGCCAGATCTGCCACCCAGACGAGCTGGTGGACCCGCTGCTGATCGCCAAGGAGAACGATGTGCACGAAGTCGCCAAGCTGACGGAGCTGCTGCTGGGCTGCGCAGTTCAGTGCCCCAACAAGTCCGAGTACATCCACCCCATCATGCAGATGGGCGCGTCCGAGCAGGCCAGCTTGATGCACGCGATCGAGAATCTCATGCATCGCTTCCAGCCTTCGTCTCCCGGTGCAGCTTCGAACCCGAGTCGCCGTAACTCAATGGCTCATGGTGCGTCCTTTGATGAAATGGCCTCTCCATCGTCCATGCCGTCCATGTCGGCCTCTGCTTCTGCTTTGGCAGCGGGGAGCTCCACTGAAGCGTTAGCTGCACAGCTAGCGCAGGCGCTGGAGCGAAGCTCCTCGATGGAGCTGAGATATTTGGATATGGAACGCGAGAAGCGTGAGCTTACAGAGCGCTTCGAGCGCTCGTTGACGGAGAACCGAGAGCTTGCCGAAAAATACGCGGCTCTTGAAAGTGAACGCGACCAGCTCCGTAGCGAGCGCCAGAGCACTCTTACTCGTGACAACAAAAAGATCCAGCAGATCGTGGATAATGAAGTTCACGCTCTTCAGATGCAGATGGAGGAAAAGGATTTAGAGCTGAATCGAGTAAAACGTGAGTCTGGAGAACGACTCATGATGCTAGAGAATGAAGTGCGTCGTCAGGCCGATGAGCTCGACATTTCACGTTCCAAGCTAGGAACGCTGAATAAACTTGAAGCCAGCGTGACCAAATACAAAAAGAAACTGGAGGAGATGAACTCACTGCGCGCACAGGTGCGCGAGCTGGAGAATCTTAATGCGCAGTACTTGGACAAGGTGGTGGACCTGGAAAGTACCATCAAGACCATGCCCGGCTTGAAAAGCCTTGTGGAGAAGTATAAGAACCAGGTCGTGGAACTCGAGACATCTAATGTTCAAGCCAGCTCCAACCTAAACGTTAAGGAACAAAAGATTCGAAGACTGCAAGAAGAGCTCGATAGTGCCTTGGGCGGCAAAGAGTTTCTTGAATCGCAAGTGGAGGAGCTCCGTACTCAGCTCGCAAGTATGCAATACCGCGAAGGCGCAGACGATGCCATGACTGCGGGTGAGGGTAGCACACTCAATGGAGGAGGTTTGAGTGCCGACATGTTGCTTGGCCGTGACTCAGTTAGTGGTTTGAGGGAGCGTGTGGCACGACTCGAGCGCGAAAACGCCGAGCTGAAGAGCGGCAACGCTGATGCAGGACAGGCGGAGCTGGCGAATGATCTAGACATGGCAGTCAAGGCGAAGGAGTCACTACAGGTATCTCTATTTCAGATGCAGAAACAGAACGATCAGTTGTCAGAAGATTTGCGCAATGCGAGAATTCAAGTCGAGCAGCAGCAGCAAATGCTATCGCAGCTTCAACAGAACCCGGGTCTCCACCCCCAGCAGCAGGCACAGTCACAGCAACAGTGGCAAAATGCACCGGACGGACCGGAGCCGATGCAGGTTTCGAACGATATGACGGTCAGCGAAGGAGCAGCGGCAGCTGGAACTGCTGGCTTCGCAACGCCTGCCACGCTCGAAGCTGGCGTCGCAATTGGACCAGGTGGTGCCATGCAGGCACCCGTGCCTACTCCGGGTGCTGTTGTAGTAACAAGCAGCAATAATGCGCTTTCGTCGGCCCAAATCGCAGAATACCAGGACAAACTGGAAAAGCTGGTACGTGGACAGTCAGTAAGGATAACTGCGGTAGGACATTTGTACTCACAACCCATCTCTATCTTTTGTCGAAATGCATTCGCGAATAGGAAATCGAGGCAGAAGCGGTGGACTCGTTGCGCGCGACGGTGACGGAGCTGACAAAACGCCTCAAGGAAAAGGAGTCCGTGATTAACGAGCTTTCGGAACAGCGCGCGAAGCTGGAAAACTACACGAAGAAAACTCTTCATGCTGTCCAAACGAAGTACATGGTGGCTGTGAGTTCACACCGCAACCAGATTAACGAAAAGCAGGAGCGTGTGGATTTCTTAGAGAAGAAGATGAAGGAGGTCCGCGCCTCGTATTCTCGCGAGCAGGCACTCATGATGTCATCATTCTACGAGGTATGCGTGTAACAATTTGAGGCTATATCTAGTGCGAGTACAATACTGATACTTGCTTTCCTGAACAGATTGGAACGGAAATGCAACGCCGTACCATGATGCCTCAGGGCCCGGCTGCCGGGGCTCCAGGTGCTGGCTCGTGGCTTGCAAACAAGCGGACAGAAGAGCGCGCCAAAAGGCGACAAGGAGCATGAGCACCGCAAAGCTAGCTTTGCCGTGGCTAAGAAGCGCGTCCCAAATTGCTCATAAAGGTAAATGGGGCCGCCGTCTTGATGACGACGATACAGAAGGGTGGATGCTGGAGATATATCAATCTTGAAGAAGGATTTGTGTCATGTATATTTCGGCTGTGGGCTGCTGCTACTTTCGCGCATTTGTCGCCATTGCTCGCTTGCAGTTGATGTAGCAAGCGCACAAGGCGTTTGTGATCGGGTCCATGCCGAATACCTAGTCGACCACGTTGACACCCAAGTTGACGAGGGCACGAGTAGCCTGCTGGCATATCCGGTCGTTCGTGGAACGCACAAGGGACTGCAAAGCCTCCACTCCACCCAACTCCACAATCGCTTGCTTGTTTTCGGCTGCAACATCGTTATAATCATGCTTTAGCTAAACAAGCAAATGCAAAGAACAGATCTGCCGCCGTAACGTACGATTGACTGACAGGTTTCGCAGCGCACGCGCCACTTGCGACTGCAGCTCCACCGATTCTGAATGTGCTCCGTCGATGATAGGCTTCAAGCCTCCCTTACGTGCAATCTCGACCTCATTGGCGTCTGTTATTCAGTCGAACGACAAGGCCACACATTAGAGGCCACAGTTTAAAGACTTATCTTCTGCTGTACAGCACCGTTAACAGCCAGATTTGCAAGCGCGGCAATGGCTTCCACGGCGACGCCGATCTGGCGAGAGCTAGCCAAGTCAATGAGCGGCTTAATGCCCCCAGCTTTTGCGATCCGCTCCTTGTTATCCACTGACAACCCACACCGACAGCAACAGGCATCAATAACCACACCAGCACCAACATTCATCCTCCAAAGACCGTACCGTTCACGCCGAGGTTGGCAAGTGCTTTTGCCGCCTGCCGTTGCACATGCTCGTTCGTGCTGGCCAACAGGTCAATGAGCATGTCGATGCCGCCCTCCGTCGCCATCTTGGACTGGTTCTCCGCTGCAGAAGCAGCAGATCAGCAGCAACCCACCTCGCGAGCACAGGCAGAAGCCTTACAGTTGACCGAGAGGTTGGCAAGTGCGTGCGCTGCCAGACGCTGCACCTCCGTGTCCTTGGACTTGGTGAGCGGCAACAGCAGCTGCAGTCCGTCCAGCTCCACGATCTGCACCTGTCGATCGGCTGAAGCAGCGCACAGCGCGCAGTCAGCCTCCACGCAGCGTCACCCGCCAGCACCAGCCACCTACGCTTGACGGCCTCGTTGGCCAGCTTCTCTGCGACCTCTCGCTGCAGCGCCGTGTCGGCCGAGCGCGCGTAGACGATCAGCCGCTGCAGGTTCACGCGCAGCGCCTCGGTGAAGGCCTCATCTGCGAGAGCGGTGGTTAGAGGGCTCTCTGCGGTCGACGCGGGGCTGCCACGCACCGTCGGCCTCGTCGAAGGTGAACTCGTCCTTGCTGCCTTTAGCGCCCTTGGCCCCGGCGTTTCCCATGGCTGCGGCGGCGTCGGAAGAGTCGGCGCCTGCAGTTAGCTATGTAGGGACGCGTCGTCGGCGAAGTATCTTCGTCACCAGAGTTTGATAGTAATCGCCCTTACAGTTATATTACTATTTTGAAAGGTGACTACTTCAATAATATAGTACAATGCAGAAACATTATAGCAAAACTACGAAAGAAACAATCGCAAGAATCTACCAACTCCGACGTACGCTCCAACTCTTGGCCGTTGTGGTGTATCAAGGTTATAAGCCCTGCAAAACACCTCGGCGATTATCCTCCTTGCGGATCTATGCCGGTTTCGTCACAGTTCCAGATCGGCAAAGGCGAAAAATGCTGTCTTGCCCTGGTAGAATAAAATGAATTATAATATTCCCGACTACTATTTGGCGTAATAGCACTTGTTTAACTTTTATTTTCAAACCCCGATTAGATGGCAGGTTTCATAGTAGCACGGGTACGGTCGCAGGGGCTTTAGTGCGTTGGACCCGCGCTGACGGATGGGTTGGTCCACGCACGTCGGGAACGGGATATCGCTCTGCGGCTTCTTGGCGTCGTGGCTCGAGCCTGACAGCCTGAAACTGATTGCTGAAAATGCGCCGCTGGAACGGGAGGACCAGCGGCCCTCGTCCGATGAAGTCGAGCTCCTGATCTCCTGCCGTCGGAGTAGCACAACGACTTTGTAGTGACCTGCATCCGCGGCGAGGCGGCGAGCGCTCCAGCCGAAGGTGTCTTGGATCGATATGTCGGCGCCGTGCTTGAGCAGGAGACGCACCAGTTTCGAGTCCCCATTCGCCGCTGCCCGAAGAAGCGGCGTCTTGCCGGAGCTGTCTGCTGCGTTCACAGACGCCCCATGCTCCAGGAGCAATCGAGCTGCTTGGAGGTTCCCCCACGAAGCCGCGAAATGTAAAGCCGTCGCCCCGTAGCTGTTTCGAGCGTCCACCGCGGCGTTGTTTTCCAGCAGGAAGCGCACCATCTTCGTGTCGCCATCTCGAGCTGCAAACAGCAGCAGCGTGTAGCCGTACGAGTCCGCTGCATTGACGTCTTCGTCCGGGAGGAGCCGGCGCTCGGATCCAAGCGTTTGATCGCTTGTCGTCTCGCGCCGCAACAAGGACCTGTGCACGTTCCCCATCGCGCGCTGTCCGTCCGTCGGTCAAGTGCAAGAATGAACCCCCGAGTCGAAGTCGCTCTCGATGCATCCATCCGCACGCGATGGAGCCACCCACGTAACGCGCAGAGGACGACAGTAAAGAGGCTAAGTCTGTAACACCGGGCGGGTGGGTGTGGGGTCAGTTCACCACGCGAGTGTGAACCTGTTGCGAAGCGTCGGCACCACCGACGGCGGCACGGACGACACTGCGCTTAAAAAGCTGCGCCGCACACATCGCTATTGCCCTCGACGCGCTCCAGGACGCCAACCTCGTCCAACGTTCATGTTGAAGTGCTCGTCTACATGGCTACACGGCTCCGATTGGCCGTAAAGGCGGCCTTCTCACTCGAGAACCTTTCGCGTGCGTCATGACGGAGCCGCTGCCGGGGGTGTCGGCCGCCGTGCACGCCGCGTTCCCGGCGCTGAGCGCCATCCCGCAGCTCGTGGAGGACATCAGCGGCCTGCTGGACTACTCGGCGCTCTGGAGCCTCGAGGACGCGAGCGCGACCGGCGACCTGCGTCTGGTGAAGCGCGTGGCGGCGCACGACCAGCGCCGCCTGCTGGCGGTGGACCCGCCGCCCTCCGACTTGGCGCGCCGCGCCTCGTTCGCCGCCGCCACGGCCGAGGCAGCGGAGGAGGGACATCTCGCCGTGTTTCAGTGGCTCGTGGCGCACTACGCGGCGAGCCGCTGGGACGTCACGGACGCCATGGTGCGCGCGGCGAGACACGGCCATCTGGACGTGCTGCGCTGGGCGCGGGAGCACGAGCAGCTCGCGTCCTTCCGCTGGACCACCAAGATGATGGTCGTGGCGGCGATTGAGGGCCACTTCGACATCGTGCGCTGGCTGCACGAGCACTCGTCGGCGCCCGGGTCGCCCCACGTCATGGACTGTGCGGCCGAGGCGCTGGACCTGCCGATGCTGCAGTGGCTGCACACGCACCGGACCGAGGGCTGCACGTCGTACGCGATGGACAACGCGGCGCGCAAAGGCTGCTTGGAGATTGTGCAGTGGCTGCATACCAACAGAACGGAAGGATGCACCACCGGGGCGATGGACGGCGCTGCCATGAATGGCCACCTGGAAGTGCTCCAGTGGCTGCATGCAAACCGCCACGAAGGATGCACAGCTTCGGCGCTGCACTGCGCTGCCGTGAACGGGCATGCTGAGGTTGTGCGATGGCTGGACGAAAATGTAGCCGTGGGTAATCGCCGCCGAGCGTTCGCATCTGCTGTGCGCTGGGGACACCTCGACGTGGTCAAGGTGCTAGCCAAGTACTGCTCGGTCAACGCCAGCGTTGATTCCTCCAGAGATCTGACGGCTGCACGCCGTCGCGCCGAAGCGGAGATGCGGACCGCAGGCAATTCCAGCTTGCTGCGCGCGCGGAGAGAGCGCATACTTTACTCGCAGCGGATCCTAGACGGCCCCGCCGAGGAGAATGCCGTGTGGTACGGTCGCCTGGAGGTGCTGCAGTTCCTCTTCTCGAACGGAATGGTGTCCAAGAACGGCCGCTCTCGCGCGGAGCTGGCCGCAACCGCGACGGCGCGGGGCCACGCGAACGTTGCGCATTGGCTTCTAGACTTCACGACCGATGCTGTAAACTAGTGTAGCTCCTCGTAGACGCCGTGTTCAAGCTTGTCATAAACTGTACTTTTTTAATAGTTCGCTGTAGCTGAGATGGCGGTGGCGGATATCGCCGTCCCCGGGGAGGGTCTGCTGGCGGAGGTGCTCGCGAAGACCGCGGCGCTGAGCCGTGACGTGAACGTGTGTGAGCACCTGCAGTCTGGACTGGTTAGCGTCATGGACGAGCTGCAGACAAGGGAGAAGGAGGAACAGCTCCCGTCGTCAGAGTTGCTCGACAAGTTTGTGGCCGTGGCGGTAACGTTCCTGCGTTATCTGCAGCGCTACCAAGGAAAAGAGGCTGTCTACCGCGTCGTCGAGTACGAGAAGATGCTTGGGGAGGAACGCCAAATTAATGAGAGCGTTGCTGAGCTCTTTGAGCTGTTTCACGTCGTCACGGTCAATTGGGAGGAGCAGTGGGAGCATGCTGTCAATGTTCAGAAAGACCTGCTGACTGCTTCAGCCAAAGATACAAACGCGGTTCTTCGTGATCTCGAGGAACCACAAGCCAAGCGGAAGCAGTGCTAACGTTGGAGTTTAAAGTCGAGCAACGAGCAGCGCAGCATGGCAGCGAGATCATGGAGTGCATTAAGGCGATGATGACGGCGATCACCGCAGCTTCAAAAGCAATATCAGAGGAGCTTCCACCTTGGTTTATTCCATTATACGACATCACATATGAGACCAAGGAGGATCGTTTGGTGCGGTGCATCATGGAAGGTGGGGTCCAGGAACAAATGTGGTGATCAAACGCCTGTTCATTGACAAAATGGTGGTTGATGCGCGCATGCAACTCAAGATAACGAGTGCGTTACATGCATTGCATCACTTGAGTTACCCAAACACCGTCAAAATGTTTGGAGCTTCGCATGTCAGTTCGCCGCCGTTCGTGGTGTGGGAAGACGCAACCAAAGTTTGTTGTCGTCAGAGTAAACGAGAAAGGAACCTCGGTTCATTTCTCGTTTACTCTGACGACAAGAAACGACAAATGTGGAGACTATTGTATCAAGCAGCACTTGGGTTGGACTATGTTCACAAGAAACGTGTGGTTCATGGAGGCTTAAAGCTAAACAATATTCTCATCGGTGCGGACGGACAGGCAAAGCTTTCTGACTACGGTGTAAGCATTCTTCGGTCTTGCTTCAATCTCTCGAGGGACCCTTTGAGCAGGTCAGCTTCAGGTGAATTGCGGTGGTATGCACCTGAGTGTCTAGTGAGAGAACCAACTGTTGCGTCCGATGTGTATTCGTTCGCAATGTGCATGATCGAAGCTGCCCTTGGCCAGCCTCCATTTGCTTTTCTCAGTGACGACGATGTCCGTGATAACGTAAGGAAAGGTATTATCCCTGACCACAAAGAAGATATGGCTAGCGACGTGTCGGAGTTGATAGTTTCTATGACGAATTTTGAGCCACGCAAACGACCACCACTCCAGTGTGTGATCGACAAGCTGAAAGCGTTCGCTGATACGGAACTGAAGGATGAAGAACAAGCGAAAGAACGATGTTGTGGCGTTTGCTCAGCATCCATTTTGGATAGTTCTCGCTTTTGTTCGCAATGCGGAGCGCAAGTGGGCGAAGCATCCCACATTGATAACGAGCCCCCCATTGATAACGAGGTGGTCTATGCGTATTCAACTGAAAGCGCATCATCTACACCACCTCGTCCAGATTCACAAAGTATCGCTCCTGCACTTTCCAAGGATATGCCAATTCTGGAACTTCTCGAAGTGATTCAAACCGGCGACACTGCCAACTGCGAGCAGGCGCTTCTTCTTTTACTTCAAGTGTGCATTGACGAAGAACCGCGCAAGCTGCTGTACGACGTAAATGGGATTGTAGTCTTGGTCGAAGCAGCTAAAACGTGCCCTTCTAACTTTGGTCAACTTTGTGCGCTAAAATGCTTAAATTTGTTTGCGAATTTGGATTCAAAATTCCCGCGTCAAGAATACGAAGCGCTGCGGAAAAGTGTTCGTAATGTCTCCACACACGAACTGTTATCTCTTACGACCGCGTTGAAAAGTGGAAATAGTGACGATAAGCTCAAGGCTGTTATGTGTTGTGCATGCATAGCGTGGGCAACCGATAGCGAAGAACTGGATGATTTCAGAATAGTGCTCTTATCATTCCATTACTATGAAACACAAATGCGAGATAACAATTTGGGCAGCGGACACACTTGGAGCACTCGCAGAGAGAGGCGTGATTGCAGATGGAGATATCGTATACCCATTGGTAGAAGTTTTGGAGTCTGGTACGAATGCACAAAAAATAGCAGCAGCACATGCATTGGGAATTCTCGCTGGCGGCAACGCGTTTAACGCCGATTCCATTACAAATAGTGGAGGCCTATCAGCTTTGGAAACGCTTCTGCAAACCGGCAGCGACACACTCAAAGCACTAGCTATGTTTGCCTTAGGTTCATTGGCTACTAACGATGATACCCGCGTTACGATCATAAATGCAGGATTTCTGCCGCTTTTTGTAGACTTTCTCCACGCTGGAACGGATGTTAAAAAGAGTACGTAGCGTTTGCGTTGGGATGGCTCGCTCATAGCGAAACGATTTGTGAATTCATTATTAGTTGTGGTGCAATCGCCCCTTTGGTGATACTTGTGCAATCCGGAACTGATGATCAGAAAAAACAGGCAGCATTGGCGCTTGGAAATCTAACCGTAGATAGCACCGATAGCACTGCAGCAATTTTTGTGAACCAGGGAGCAGTTCCACCGCTTGTAGCACTTGTAAGTACTGGAGTAGAAGAACACCAAGAACCTGCAGTTCGAGCTCTGGCCAACCTGGCTCTAAATTGTCAAAGGGGCTGTGTGGCAATTTAACAAGCTGGAGCAATACCACATCTAGTGGAACTACTTCGTACCGGAGTGCCTGCCTTGCTTACACTAGGCTATCTTGGTGCAACCAACAAGACCAATAGTAAAGTCATTCGAGAAGCAGGAGCTTTTGGACTCATGCTAGATCTTCTTTGAGCCGACGCAACCGAGCTGAAAGAAAACGCAGTCTCTGCATTTAAGCACCTGACTGCTCACAACAATGACAACTTGAAAGCTCTCGCACGTGAAGGTATTATAGCTCTCCTGATTTCATTGCTGCGTACGGGCACAGACGTACAGAAGGAACCGGGAGCTAGTACTCTGGGCCGACTCGCTAGTACTAAGCCGAATCGAGAAACAATTGTGGACGAGCGTGCGATTCCGCTGCTTGTTGAAATGTTGTGGACGGGAACAAACGATCAGAAAGAGGAAGCAGCTTCTGTTATGAGTCGGCTTGCTAAGGAGAACACAAGCAAAGAGGAGATTAAGGTTTCGGGTGCAATAGATGCTTTGAAGGATATCCAGCAAATGGGAACTTCCAATCTAAAGCGAAAAGCGGGGATGGCTTCAAAAACGATTTCTGAAGGTGGCGAGGCTGGCACGAAGAGGAGGCGCTGAGCACTCAGCGAATAAATCGCGGCTGCCGAATAATTTACGTTTTTGTGGGGGGCCATGTTTTCTTGTGGCTGCAAGTTTCTGAGCTTTTAGTGTCGTTGCAAAAACTACGAATGGATATTCGCAGCCAACGACATGTACAGCAGCAAACCCAGCGTAGCGTGTCAAAAAGATATTTTCAATATAACAAACTGCGAGGTACAAGGTTGTCTGCATTCCGCGCATCCTGCGGGGTTCACGCAACGTGTGGCAGCGCGAATACAGCACCTGTCGCCGATATCTACCTGGCCGGACACATCTACTTGGAGTAGACCGGCACGTACTCGACCACGCCCTGCTTGTTGACGATGGTCTTCTTGATGTTGCGCAGCTGCTTCTTGCTCATCGTCTTGAGTCTGTGCGTGCGCGAGATCTGCCGTCGGCAACAAGAAAGACAACAGCATTAGCACCAGAAGCTCCGCCCAACCACGAGAGCAGCGGCCACGCACCACTTGGACCGACGCCGACTTGAGCTCGTTCTCCTTCCGGCGCTTCTCCTTCTCCTCGCGCGCCTGGCGCTTGGCGTCGCGCTCGGCCTGTCGCCGCGCCTTGATCTCCGCCTGCAGCTCCTTAAGCTCCTTGAGCTTGGTGCGCTTGAGCATCTTCTCCTCCCACGTGGTGCTCAGCACCTTGGTGCCCTTGAAGCCCTGCGCCGAGAAGCGCGTCTTCTGCACCTTCTTCCACACGCGACCGCTCACGGGGCGGCCGCGCGGCGGCTCGGCGGCCTTGGCGGGCGTCTTGCTGGCGGCGGCGGCGGTCATCTCTGCGTCGCTTGCGGCTCTGGAGTCGACGTCTGTGCTCTATTGACTGGAGGGCGTTCCGACCGCCGCGGATTGGTTGAAAAAAGGGTGCAGACATGTGCGGTACACTGTGCCGCCACTCGCTCATTGACGCTGGACATGGTGGCGCCGCCCGGCTGCTGCGAGATCTGCCAGATCGCCGAGGTGCTGGCCGACCCGCAGCTGCAGAACCGCTCGGTGCGCATCACCGGCAGGTAGGCTGCGACGTTGTCGACATGCTGCAGTGTGAGGACCTGACGCTCTGACGCTGGGCAGACTGGAGGCGTACGACGCGCAGCGCAAACTGGCGAAGGTCTCGTTCCAGGACGCGTCCATGGCGGTGGAGACGCAGAGACTCGTGCTAGACAACTTGCAGCTGCAGATAGGATCCATGTACCAGTTTCTTGGCGAGACATACTCCGATAACAAGGTAGAGCGACAACTGTGGACTGCTGGTACGAATTTTGCTGACGATGTATTCGTTGTCGTGGGCAGGGAGGGCAAACTGAAGTGCGACTAGTGGCTCGTGTCGCCCGCAATGTGGACAGCTTGGATATCGATCTGTTTCTCGAGGCTCTTGCAATGCGACGGCAATTTCTAGCGTCTCGGGGGTAATTAGTCGCACAGCTTACCATTTCAATCATTTTCTATTGAATAGACTGCTTTAAGCGTATCCATACAGTCACGTACCAACCCGATAGCAACTGCGAACCTATCTACAGCAGATCATCGTCTGTATCATCATCGTCAAAATTGTCCTCGTCGAAATTCTCGTATATGGAGCGAGTGGGGGGAGCTAGTTCCGCCTTTAACGGCGACTTGGCAGCTTCTGTCTTCACTTCCGGCTCTGCCGCTGCTGTTGTTGAAGAAGTTTGGGCAGATCCTGACTGAGACGCTGTAGCTGACCCTGCATTTGCAGTACTCTCCACCTCCACAGCCTTGGTGGCCTCCACCAGCTCCGGCGGGTCGTACTTGTGCAGCGCCTGACGCCACTTGCGCACGATCCCGTCGAACACCTTCTTGCCCATGCGCTTGGTCTTGTCCGGCGTCATCGGGTGCTTGCCGGGCCGCCGCTGGTGCCGCGGCACCTGCGCGCAGTAGCGGTCGTAGCCGATCGTGTTCTTGCCGTAGTCGATCTGCTTCTGGCGCTGCGCCAGGCGGTGCGGGTCCGTCTCCTTCTCGTCCGCCAGCGTGCGCACCGTCGCGGGCCGCATGCGCTTGTGCTCCGGTCGCTTCCAGCTGCGACGCGAGTCGCCGCCGTCCATGGCGTCGGCCCCGCGCTTCATACTGGCGGCTGAAAGGCAAGTGGCCAGGTGTATTTTTGGCGGGAACGCTTTCTGTCCGGTGACGCTAGTGACTGTACAGATGGTACACACAACTGCAGCAAACAGCTACAAGCTGAAGTGACCTGCACAGCTACGGAGCGCTGCAGCCCGCATCGATCGGTCAAAATATGTTTATCTTTGTTTATTTGTCGGCGAGCGCGCATGCGAAGGTCTACGTCAATGCAGCTCCGAAAGGATAACCCCCTTTTTACCGCTGCTTCCTCTGTAGCAAGGTCTTACCCTATGCAGTACTGTCACAGGAAACTAGCGAGAGGATGAGGCTCGAGGAAGGAGATTGCAGCAATATAAGTTAGTCGTAATCGTCCTCCTTCGACCACTTGGCACCGCCACCTGAGCTCTTGGCACCGGACCCCTTTTCGTCGGCGCGACTGGCTCCGCCCTTGGCGCCGCTCTTGGCGTCGTCCTCGTCGTCACTGTTGTAGTAGGACTTCTTGGCCTGCGCCCTGTCCTCTGGAATGTACTTGTACTCTGCCTTGTTGTGCATGATAAGTTCGTCACCGACGAAGTAGAAGCTGTCCGAAACCGTGGCGTACGGTTGCGCCACCATGTCGCTGATGAGCTCGTCGTCCAGCGGCGGCATGGCGTAGATGGCCTCCCACGTGTTCACACTGGACGGGATGCAGAAGCCGAAGTTGAAGTCGTAGCTTTTCACGATCTCGTCGCGGAAGTAGTGGCGCTCGATCATGCGCAGGTTGTGCACCTCGTGCGGGCCCACCGAGAACTCGAGCTCCGTGGCAATGGCCGGCAGTCGCAACACGTCTTCAGAGAACTCGTAGCGAATCGTGCGATAGGCGCCCTCTCCGCGAGCATGAGAGAGGTCCATCTTGGGCACGGCCTTGCCCGGCCGGTCCTTGCCGATCTCGAAGATCTTGCGCTTGGACTCGAAGTCCGAGATGGAGAAGTGCAGGAACTCGATGCCATACTTGTTGGCGCTCAGCGGGCACAGGAAGGCTGCGGACGTCGATACACGATAACACAATACAGTTAGAATCTGTACAGTACTCTCGGCACGATGGCAGTCGAGGCCACCCACACTCCGTAGGCGCTTCCAGCTCGAGGACGTCTTCGGGCGTGTATCTCTGGCGGGACATGCTCTCTCTCTTGTGTCTCGGGGTGCGATAGGGCGAGTGGGGCCGGGCAGGTGGCGGCGCGGGCTTCGCGGGGCTCGAGGGCGGAGATCGGACTTCGGTTGCGCGCGAGTAGAATGGCAGGCGCGGCGCCGCGGCGGTTATGCGTCTCCTCGCGCTCGGGCCGATCTTTTTCAGGCGTGGTGTGCGGCACACAAAGGGAAACGGCTGAGACTGACGCACTGCGCGGGACTTACCGCGGTTGCCGCGGTTGAGCGCAGTTGTTGTCGCTGTTGAACGCGACGTTGCGCATGTTCATGCCTGCCGCAGTTGAAGTTGAAGCGGTTGCCATCTGCGTGGCCTCGGCTGGTGTGAGAGCAAGCGATCACGCGATCACGCATGAAGTCGCACAAACAGGAATAAACCTTGCAACTGTGCAATTCGCTCTGCATGACCCGCGTGGATGCAGTAGAGGAGCTGCTTGACTGCGTGGCTGGCATTGCCTGGCAAGCGCGTGCTGGTCTAGTCATCGCCGCGCCCTGCTCTATAACTATTATCACGCGAACGGCGAGTCTAGCTCCAGCCATTACCAATCCCCGATCAACGCAGCGCCAGAGGGCATCGACGCTTCCAGACGTCGACTGCGAGCTGCAGCGCGGACAGAGGTGTCTCTCAAACGCAAGTCCAGTACAGCGCTGCGACTGCAGCTTTCAGCAGCTGCTGCCCGAAGAACGCCAGAGGTGTGCTGCTTGAAATTGCTGCGGTGGCGAGACCCCTCCGGTCTGTCGCCTGCCGCCTCATGCGGCGAGAGATCTTAGTCCCCCGGTGGACCCTCAGAACGCCGCCAACCAGCCATTTGTGCCCGGTTGAAGCGAGGCCTTCCACTCACTTGATGCCAGCTCCGTTTGATTTTTTGTTTCTCGCCGCAAAGCTGCGGCCGGCAAAGCAGCGAACAATCCTCGAGTTGGACAGGCAGGCATAGAGCAGCGCGCAGGAGCGCCGAGCAGCAGCGATTACCGCGGCACTCACCATCCTTCCGAAGAGAGAGGTGACGAGCGAGCTCGGCACGCGACGACCGCACGAGCCCTGCAACCTCCCGAAGCGCCTATTTCGCTGCTTGAAGCGCACGGGCGCACGGGCGCAGGCTCCAGTTCCGCACCCCCGTCTGGGATATGCTAGCGCTCCGGCCCCATCTCCAGTCCGCCCTGGCGCAGCGCGCTGATTCGCGCATTCTGCGCGCGGCGAGGCCGCTCATTGGTCGAAAAGCGGCTTTATCACCGTCCAGGCAGGCCGCGAGCTGGAGGGGGCCGTTGCCATTTCCGCCGAAGCCTCCGAGCCCGAGAGAGAAGCGCCCGGCGTCGCGCTGCCCCGGCCCCCGCGACAGACCGGCACACGCCAGAGCACAGACGCACGCACGCAGGGCCCGACAGGCATGCCGCGCTTCTAGACCGGCGCCTTCCCTCTCGATTGCCTCCCCGAGAGATTCGCCGCTGGATGGCCGACAGCGCCATGACTGGAGAAGCCGGCGCCAACCGCACGTTCCGCTCCATCTTCGGCGACCGCGAGCAGCGCCACGACGACGTGCTCAAGCTGGAGCTGGAGCAGAGCGACGGCGCCGCCGACTCGCGCGCCGGCGCCGCGGTGCTGGCCATGGACGACGACGACGAGGCCATGTGGAGCGACGAGCCGCCGCTCGACACGGACGCCGCTGCGCAGGACAACAACGACATGCCAGGGCTCCAGTTCGCTGTAAGTCGGAGCTGTGGAAGGCTAAGAGCGACACCGAGAGGATACTCACCGCTGACTGTTGTCTTTTGTGTTCGCTGCGGTTACAGCAACGCAAGTCCATGGAGGAGTGGGCGGATGACGACGACGAAGAGGAGAACTGGAAGGATGCACTGCAAGATCGCGTCAACCAGCTGGAGCTCGCGTTCCAGCACAACAATGACGCGGCAGCAGCGGAATCCAGACGCAGATTTGAACAACAGCAGCAGCAACTGCAGCAAGATACCCAGCGCGTAGACTTCAGCCAGTCACTTCCTGCGTCCGCGCGGTTCACTGCTTCGGACTCGCGGCAGACCGCTCGCCACAAGATGCAGCGCACATCTTCGTCACATGCATGCATAACGGGCGATAATGCCGTTCAAGCGACGTCGAGCCGCCAAAGCCACCTTTGGAACTTCCAGCGCCAAGTGGCCAGCGCGACCGCAACGACGCCGATTGCTTCAGACGCACGCAAGCGATCGACCTCCATAGATTTCGTGGCCCGCAATATTCAAACGGTCGAGCACCATCGCAAGCGCTCGGGCTCATTAAGCGGCTCAACCGGCAGGACAGATTCTCCTCGAAATTCGCTGTCTCGGAAGAATTCACTGGATGGTAATCGAAGCAGCTTCGCCCGAAGTAATAGTAGTAGTCTCCGTGGGAACAAGGCAGCTGCACTGGCCGGTGGCATATCATCAGGCACTGCGATATATAACCTGAGCGACACCGAAGCCATTCGCCGTTTCGTGCTTGACGACGTCAAAAACGTAAGCAGCACTCTGACATTATGCGCTTAATGTGGCTCTACTCTGACGTTGTAATCGTACTTGTGCAAATGCAGTTGTCCATGGAACGGCTGGTTAGCGATGCCCAGCGCTTACATTTTCTAGAGGATTTCTATCAAACTCACCAAGGCACCGCACCGACCTCGACCGCTGTGGCACCTCTGTCGCCTGCCTCCTCCTCAGAGATGTTAACTTCCTGACCGCACTCTGTTCTATTATATTCCTTTGCCTTGCCTTGCTGTTCGAATGCGATATTTTGCTACATGCTCTATTTAACGACAGCTTTACCTTCGCTGCGACGCAAATTGTTGTCTTCAAATTGTTTGGTCTTCTCATTTTTTGCCTTCGGAGCTGGCGACTCAAGTTTGCCTTTACAGCCCGGTGTAGGTGCACAAACCTCGTAGCAAAGTGCAGCTCCTGTATTCTCGGTATCCTCGGCTGCCATAGGATAGTTAGTGACTGATGCATGACAACAACAGGCAATATCTCGTATACAAAACTTTTCTGTTCTCTATGACTAGTTAAATACACGCACGCAACTTCACTCTCTGTCGAGAGTCTTCAAATCTGCCCACTCCTCACGGTCTTCGTGCATCGACACGTGCCGCAGCACCTCAAGTGTGAGCTCGTACGTTGCAAAGGTAGAGCTGGCTGCGACAACAGACTTGAGCAAACTAGGCACTGTGCCCTTATAAAGCCCCCGAATACCTTCGCGCCCTAGCACGTCGAAAAAGCATGCCCAGCTCGTGGAGTATATCGGGATGACGCCGTAGGTTGCGCAGCGGGGGACGTGGCGCATTTGCATACGCTTCTTGACCGTATCCAGCGGATACACTGCCAGCTTCGACAGCAATCCAGCCGCAGCACCGCTCCCAACATACGAAAGTGCCGTTGACAGCGGCATCCACGCGTCTGCATCGCCTTCTGCTTGCTTGCTGCGGTACTTCACTGACGCTTCATTCAACGTCGAGTAGATTCCAAAGCTCAACCCCATGTACGGAGCAATCTGAAAGATGGTGGCACCCAGCCCACTGTAGAACCCACGTAGACCCTGTGTCGTCCACATGTGCACCGCCAGGCTCTGCATCGTCGGGAAGCGCTTGGGCATCCCTTGGCTAGCAAACGCCGTTCGGAAGAGGTCCAGCGGATAGGTGACGACCGTCGCAGTCACGCCTGCCACGGCTCCATTGGCAGCACTGATCACTGGCGATGGAGCTGCAGAAACCTTGCCATCTTCATCTCGCTCCCAGCACCGAGTTAGCGCTCGGTAGCTGGCGAACTGCAGCGCCGAGTAGCCGATCCAGAGTCCCGACGCCGGCAGGTTCCCGCGCCAGAAGCTGCGCAGACCTTCCTCGGCGTAGATGCTGCGCACAGCCTGCAGCAGTCCAGCGTACTTGGCCTCTGCGTGGCCGCTCGCGATCGGTGCGGGCTGCACTTGGAAGCGGATCTTGATCAGGTCCAGCGGCGCCGCCAGCAACCGCGTCGCGCCTGAAGACAGCAACAGACGCGTTAGGACGAGCAACAACAGCGACGGAAGCAAGAGTAACATTGCAGCGGACTGCACCTCCAGATACGGCGCCTGCGAAGGCCGCCTCGGCGGTGGAAGCGCCGCGCTTTCCCTCGGTCTCGCTGCCGGCACGCGTCATGGCGAGGCAAGTTCGTTTCTGCTTCGTTTGGTGGATGATGGCTAATTACCTTTGGTTTCAACTACCACCGTCTAATTCGGTACGATCAACATTCTACATCATATCAATTAATTGCTCTATTGAACGTGGAAACGGATGAGCTGAAATATCGTATATTTGTCAAATAAGTAAATTGCTTCTGGGAGGTTTGTGTGGTTGTGATGGGACCACATCAAGCGCACACCAAGCAGCGGTCAGAGCGCCTTCTTCTGGATCGGCGGGATGGCGCCGCTGCGCTTGCTAGCGAGGTCGGGCTCGCGGCTGCCGCTTGGTCGCTGCTGCACCTCGGCCCGTCGGCGGTAGACGGTCTGCGCGCGGGCGTCGCCGCGGCTGTGGTAGTAGATGGACGCTCGGGCCGGGGTGGACGCCTTCGGGGACGACGCGCCGGCCTCAGCCGCATCGCCCGGCAGCCGGAAGAAGAAGGCCGGCGCCAGCACCACGAAGACCACGAGGCAGGCGATCAGCAGGTCGGCCCAGACATCCACGCCGCCCGCCCTGACGACCAGCGGAGCCATGTTGTCGCTAGCTGCTTGCTCACGAACTGGGCGACGACCTGCTGGACACGTTGAAGCGGCGGCAGTTACAAACAAGGACCCCGTCAAGCCCAGCGCAAGCGTGGAGCTTTGTTGGGCGTGAGTCGTGCGCGTCGAGCACACGTCCTGCAACGCTGGCCAGTGACACCAGATCTGCGGGGTGTTGCAGGCGGCTGGAAGCAAGCACCACCGCACAACTTGAACTCCAAGTGTAGCCATGCACAAGATGGCTACACTTCCAGTGTTTAAATCACTCAGAACCCGCACAAACCGATGATCGGCTTGAGCGGGTGAGTTTCCGCCACTCAAAACGTGCGGCCGTCGCGCGCATTGAGCTCCTCGCCGTCCCCAGCGCACGCTCCGCCCCAGTCCCTCGCCCCATGCGCTGGCTGCAGCTGTCCCGAGCGGCCGCCGGCCTGCGCCGCAACGCGCCCGCCACGCTGCGTCTGCGCCCGACGTCGTCGCTGCTGTCGCGCAGCTTCAGCGCCGCCGTGGCCGACGCCGACGTGCCGCCCTTCGCGCCGGGCTTCCCCGTGCCCGAGGGCTACATGACCAACCTGCGCAACATCGGAATCTCGGCGCACATCGACTCGGGCAAGACCACGCTGACCGAGCGCATCCTGTTCTATACGGGCCGCATCAACGCCATCCACGACGTGCGCGGCAAGGACGGCGTCGGCGCCAAGATGGACTCCATGGAGCTGGAGCGCGAGAAGGGCATCACCATCCAGTCCGCCGCCACCTATTGCTCCTGGAAGGACTCCAACATCAACATCATCGACACGCCCGGTCACGTCGACTTCACCATTGAGGTGGAGCGCGCGCTGCGTGTGCTGGACGGTGGTGTGCTGGTTCTCTGCGGTGTCTCTGGCGTGCAGAGTCAGTCGCTCACGGTGGACAAGCAGATGAAGCGCTACGGCGTCCCCCGCATTGCCTTCATCAACAAGCTCGACCGCATGGGAGCCAACCCCTGGAAGGTCATCGGTGACCTGCGCACGCAGCTCAAGCTGAACGCGTGGGCGCTGCAGGTGCCGATCGGCGCTGAGAACGACCTCGAGGGTGTTGTGGATCTTCTCACCATGAAGGCTCTGCGCAACAAGGGCGAGAGCGGTGAGGTGATCGAGGAGTCTGACGACATCCCTGCTGAAACCCGCGCTCTGGCGGAGGAGAAGCGTCTGGAACTGATCGAAGCGCTCGCCGATGTCGATGATGACATTGCCGAGATGTTCCTGATGGAGGAGGAACCTACGGTTGAACAGCTCAAGGATGCCATTCGTCGTGCCACGATTGCGCACAAGTTCGTGCCCGTCATGATGGGATCGGCTTTCAAGAACCGTGGTGTGCAGCCCATGCTGGACGGTGTGATTTCGTACCTGCCGAGCCCCTCGGAGGTCAAGAACTTTGCTCTGGACCAGTCGAATGCTGAGGCTCGCGTAAGTGTGCCGTGCTCCCCGGAGGCGCCGCTGCTTGCTCTTGCCTTCAAGCTGGAGGAGGGCAAGTTCGGCCAGCTTACCTACATGCGTGTGTACTCGGGTACGCTCAAGCGCGGTGGATTTATCTATAACATGAGCGACATGAAGCGTATTAAGGTCCCGCGTCTGGTAAAGATGCACTCGAACGAGATGGAAGAGGTGGAGGAAGTTGGCGCTGGTGAGGTCGTGGCCATGTTTGGTGTGGAGTGCGCCAGTATGGACACGTTCAGCGACACGAACCAGGGCAAGTTCACTATGACGAGCCTGCACGTGCCGGAGCCGGTGATGTCGCTGGCTGTGACGCCCAAGAACAAGCAGCAGATCGGCAACTTCTCCAAGGCGCTTAACCGCTTCCAGAAGGAGGACCCGACCTTCCGTGTGCGTGTGGATGATGACAGCAAGGAGACGATCATCAGCGGTATGGGTGAGCTGCACCTGCAAATCTACGTGGAGCGTATGAAGCGCGAGTACAACGTGGATGTGGAGACGGGTGCACCGCAGGTGAACTACCGCGAGACGATCCGTCAGCGCAGCGAGTTCAACTACCTGCACAAGAAGCAGAGTGGTGGTTCTGGCCAGTACGCCCGTGTGGTGGGCTACATCGAGCCGCTTACGGACGAGGAGGTTGAGGAGCTCGACAACGAGGGCAATACCTCGGGCGTTGTGTTCGAGAACGCTATCATTGGTAACGCTATTCCGCCTGAGTACATCACGGCTTGTGAGAAGGGTGTGAAAGATGCGATCCAGAAGGGTTGGCTCATTGGCCACCCGGTGCAGCGCATGCGCGTGGTGGTGAACGACGGTCAGTCGCACTCGGTGGATTCCAGCGAGCTTGCTTTCCGCACGGCCATGGTGCTGGCTATTCGCCAGGCCTTCATGAAGGCCGACCCGTGCATCCTTGAGCCTGTGATGTCTGTGGAGGTGGAGGTGCCCAACGAGTTCCAGGGTACGGCTATCGCTGAGGTGAACCGTCGTCGCGGTCTCATCAACAGCAGCGACGCCGACGACATGCACACTGTGGTGAAGTGCGACGTGCCGCTGCAGAACATGTTCGGCTTCTCGACGGACCTGCGTTCGTCCACGCAGGGCAAGGGCGAGTTCACGATGGAGTACAAGACCCACGGCGTCGTCATGCGCGATATGCAGGAGAAGCTGGTGGCTGAGTACGAGAAGGCTCTGGCCGCCAAGAACAAGTAAATGTAGTCACCCTCGGATTTTGCTTTGGGCGTCTGCCGTTGCAGAGGCGTCGACTGCTGAGGACGACACTAGATGATGCTGTAGCTAGGGAATAGACCAGATAGAATTGCGACTCGACGGTCTACGACCACGACATAACAAGATGCCATACATGTATTACCATCCACGACAGCTTCCAGTGGTTTCGTGCTGCCTTGTCCATTTTCGCGGCCTCTCGTCAAATCTGATAGCGTACGTCAGCCCCACATTCGGCGCCGAGCATGGCGTCAATAGACTACTATCGCGTGCTGAACGTCGCCAGGTAGTGCCCCCGTGCTCCCCGTTCCTCAGCTGGCCCCGTCGCTCGGCGCGTGCGTGCTGCGGCTCACCCTGTTCACGCGTAACTCAGAACGGCCTCGTCCAAGGAGATCAAGGCTGCCTACTTCCGGCTCGGTACGCTCCTCGGTCTCAGCTGGACGGCGTCGTCTCCATCTAATTGAGCTTTGTGCAGCCAAGTCGCTGCATCCAGACGTGACCGGCAATGACGAGACCAAGGCGGAGCGCTTTAAGCACGTGAGCGAGGCCCACTCGGTGCTGTCGGACCCCCAGAGACGGCGGGAGTACGATGCTTCGCGTCCTGTTGAGAGCTTCCGCTCCTACGACACGTCGGGGATGACGCAGCACCCGTACGCTGCGACGGGAGGCGCGCCAGACCTTCGAGCGCGACCGCTGTACGGCATTAACGAAGAGGTCTGGCTGGCGCACCACTACGGCCCGGAAGCTGCTCGACGCAACGGGATGCCGCCGCGCTACTACGGCATGAATGTGGTGGAGGAGAAACTGGAGCAGCAACGCGAACGTATCCGCCGTCGCCAGCGCCATTTCAAGCTAAACCGCACATCCGGGTATTTCTTGCGGCGCGAAGCTCGATTGAAGAAGCACGAGGAAGAACAGGCTGAGGCTAAAGAGAAGAGCGAGCAAGAAGGCAAGGGCAATGATGGCTGTGTCATCAGTTGAGACTTGCGCGGCCGTTTAGACAGAGCGATGCACGCGGATAACATTGACTATCTATTGATTTTGAGCTATTAGAGCCCGCAGCCTTTAACTATTTCCAAGCCCCCGCGGCAAGGCATGAAGTCCAAGTGCGTACGAGTACAACCTGGCGTCAATAGCATCCTTCTCGCGGAGTTTGCGAGCTTCCAGCCAGTCGACAAGACCTTCTAGCGGGGCATGCACGACATGAATGATCTCATCAGGCTCCAATTGCTGCTTCAGTGGAGACTGCTGCTCTTCATCCCGCACCTCCACCAGCAAGAGTCTGCATTTTCCATTGGTGACGCCTTGGTCGTTCACCATCGGCGGGCCCATGTGGAGCACTCGCGAGCCGACGTAGCCCGTCTCCTCCTTTAGCTCCCTCATAGCAGCCACTTCGGGTTCCTCCTGTGCATCAATGAGCCCCGCGGGCAGCTCCAGCACCCACTGACCCACTGGCGGTCGGAACTGGCGGATCAGCACCACGCGAGTCGGTTCTCCTCTCTTGGTCAGGAACGGGAACACCACCACAGCGTCACAGACTTCCTGCTCTGGAACTGCCACCGACTCTGTCGAGTCTGCAGCAGCTTGAGACGAAGAAGTTGGATAGGTGGTGGTGCGCTCCAGCCCCGTCCAGTGTCGCTCGGCGCCTTGCGCGTCCAGGAACAAAATGCGCTTGAGGCGGATCCACGGGTTCTCGAACAGCGTCTGCTCCGAGACGACGCGCGGTAGCTGCCGGTCGTCGCGTGCCGAGGACGAGAAAGCGGCTGCGAGCGCTGGGGCTGCTCGACGACATGTCGGAGGCGCTGCGGCTATTGCAGCGCGCAAGACGGTGGCACTGCGGCGCAGCGCGGGCTCCATGAGCTCAACTGTGGTTGTGGACCGCACACCAACTTCGGGTCTAGGGTAAAGAGGCATAGTGGAAGCAAGCTTTCCTTCCATTGTGGTTGAACAGCATGAGCACCAGCTTGCACTCTCCATTTTCTCTATGTACGACGCTGCGGCCGGCTTGTTTAACGGTTCTCTACGACGACGGGCAATGCGACCTTGGTGTGGACGTCCAGATACGCCGGGCACACGACACGGATCTCGAATTCGTACTTGCCTGAAGATATTCACGGATTTTAGAACACATTCAGCGTAGACAGCAAGCACTACACGTACCAGGCGCCTCCGGTCCCAGGAAGCCCGCCTTCACAGCGATTTGCTGCGATAAGTCGGGGCACTGGAGCAACACAAAACATTGTGAGAGATAAGTTACTCAACACCAGCAAGTTGCTATGCGCCAGGAAACCCACCTTCCAAGCCGAATACAGACGACCAGTTCCCTTGTCCATAACGAGGAACCACACGTGCTCTTTGCGAAAGGGACTTCTCGGGTCCACATGGTCGTAGAACGTAGCAGCCAGTGGCGCTGCCTCGCCAGCTTCCAAGTGCTGGCGCTGCAGCGTAGTCTGCAGAGTGAGCCAGTCCCCAGGCTGGATGTTGGGCTCATCGAGCACAGCCAGCGTCGTTCCTTCAAGGTGCAGCTTCGGAAGCTTCCCACCCACCTCCGCAATACGCTCGTTCTGGCCACGCAGCGCTACTTCATCCGGCACAAAGCTGCCCTGTGCGATGCTCGACAGCAGCGATAGCGCACGCAGAAGCGGGATGGCAGGGTACGCGCGCTTGACTAGCTGCTCCGCAGCCATGGACGCAAAGATGTCCACCAAAAACGGCAGCTCCAGGAGGACCTTCTGGAAGCGCTGATCCACCCACGCTGGACGCGATACGCCTTGCAGCTTGTCCCGACGGAGATACTGGTACAACGCCAGCATGTTCTCTCTCGCCACCGGGTCCGGGTGCTTGCGGATACGTCCCACAACTTCACTCGGCAGGGCCTTGGCCGCCTCCATCTTCTTGGCCAGCTTGTCGTGAGTCTTCGCGCGGAGTTGCGCCTCGTTCTTGGCGGCTTCCAGGATGCCGGCCGCCGGCCCCGTCATCTCGTCGCACGACAGCAGCAGCTCCACCACGTCGTGCACGCTCATCTTGTCCGTGAGCGCGTCCACGAAGCTCGCGCGCGTGGCGCGGGAGATCTGCGTGCGGTCGCTGCGGCCCGCCGTCTTCTGCAGCCAGTACACGAGGTAGGCGATGCCCGCGAACACGAGCGCGAAGTACAGCAGCACGAAGAGCGAGCCCGTGCTGCCGCTGGCGCCGCTGAAGGCGGACGCGAAGGCCACGTTCATGAGCATGGACTGGCGGCCGTCCGGGTGGCCGAACTTGCGGTAGTTCTCCATGCTGCGCGGGTCCGTGAGCGCCTCGTACGCCTTGGTGACGCGCGCGAACTGCGCGGCGGCGCGCGGGTTGTGCAGGTTCTTGTCCGGGTGCAGCTGGCGGCCCAGCGCGCGGAACGCCTTCTTTATCTGGCGCGCCGAGGCCGCGTCGCTCACGCCCAGGATCTCGTACGGGTCGAACACGCCCGACGTGTCCACGCTCTGCAGCGCCGCCAGGCAGCGCCACAGCAGCGCGGCCGCCGCCGCCAGCAGCGCCAGGTGCAGCGCGAACCCGCGCGAGCGCATCGACTGCGGCGCGCGCACCGCGCGGTACAGCGTGAACAGCGCGGCTGGCACCACGTACAGCGCCAGCATCACGCCTGCGAACGCGTAGAACGCGCCGTCTGCCTCAGAGAGCATCTCCGCAGCCATGTCTAGCGACGCAACTGGACCACACTCGCTTTCGCTCTCGCTGTCGGCGCTCGCGCAGTCGACACGTATGGCGACCAGGGATTGACAGTACTATAGTAATAGTCTTAGCGAGGTTTTAAACATAGTATAGTACTACTATCATCTTTTAGGCCATTCCAGCAATTTAGTACATATTACTATAGTAGTGAACTATAATTATCGATCACCGAGATGCGACCACTAAAACGAGTCACTCTTAACAGAAATGCAGCCGTGCAAAATCGCTTGGACAACTTCCCAGACTAGTAAAACTCATTGCTGTAGATGTGTAGACACCACGACCGCAAACGACACAGGGACCAGTGGTTGTTAGCTCTGCACACAAACAGTCGAGGCTGGGACGCTTCACTTCGTCCCACTTGCCAGTAGTTAATATGATCGTTCTGACTGCCAGTGAATCGCAGAATGAGCTCGCTTTTCAGCAAGCAAAGCCTGGTTGCTGTGTATGGCTACAGCTCAATCGAACCTGCGTGCGTTGCCTAAAAGCGGCGATTGTTGGGAGTCCTAACAATCCCAACTTGAAGCTTCTGGGACTAGTAATCAGATAGTAGTCACATAATAATATCTTCCCGCCAAAAGAGTAATAATAACTGTATTAGAATGATACGTGCTCCCTTGGCAAACTAATAACAAGAATACAGTAGTTTGCTATTAGTAATAGTTACCGAGATAGTACTAACATACAAACCTACTGTCTTGGTTTAAGTGAGCGGGCCATTCTGGTGACGAAAGCTACAAGTTTGCAGTCGACGACTTGGAGGGTAGTGCCCAGGCTATTGACAGTTGCGGTAAGAAGGAAACAATTTTGAGCGCTCGCACAGCAGCCTCGACTTGCCTTCCGATAAGAGCTAGTCTCCAAAATTGGCGTACGTGTAAATCGCTGGAGAGCAATAAACTATCATTAGCCTTTTGATCAGAGGGCTGTCAACACTTGCCGTCTCTCACGGTGCGACTCCACCGTGTTCCGTTTCTTTTCATCTCCTGGCTGGAAGCACACGTCATGGCAGAAGCTAAGTGTCTTTTGTCTCACTTCTTGAACGGGAATAGCCCTCTCCGTTCTAAATGCGTGCAGGACGGGGTATTTCGAGAAACTCAGCGGCGAAACCACTGAGAATCTGGCGCTGCATCAGACGAACTCGAAACCAAAGTTTCCCAGCCGTCAGTTAATTAGTCCTCGGCAAAGGGCCACTCCGATCGCATCGAGCGGGACAAACACACGCTCGCGTACAGACATTAAACCGCGACACTGCTGCCGCCGTGAATAGCTCGGAGCAGCTTTTTATGGCTCCGAACGTTTCTGATGCAGCTTCGCTTCAACGTAGGCGAGAAAAACCGATAACCACCCCCTAAAAATGGCGACCCTAGCGCTTTCTTTAGTCCAGCCGCACAGGATCCCATGTTTGCCATTCCAAGTAAACGCGCACGGGGAAGAAGCCCTGCAAAACTAAAGTTTCATTATCTGTTCTCCCCGGCAGCCGTCAATTCAACTTCCTGTTCGTTGCAAGGGTGTCGTCTATCGCGCTACGATGTCAACCCCGCTGAAGGCTCTGATCCAGGAGCGGCTGCGGGCTAAGATGGTGTGTCGACGACCTGGTTACGACTTGGAGGACGACTACGAGTGCGACTCGGACCGCATCCTTCGACAGGAAGTGGACGTTACCTCGTACGATATTACGAGCCGCGGGGACGATGAAGACGTCCTCCTGAGTGCAGGATCTCGTGGATCCGCATCTCGGCGCGGCAGTCTGACACAGTCCAGTTACCCCATGCGTTTGCACACGCACATTGACCCCTCCGCGTACCTTGTGCCGTCCCCGCATGATGACGGGTACTACCCAGCCTCGGCACCTCTTGGACACATCAGTACAAGTCGTGGGGAGCACAGTCGACAGCGCATTTCTCGCTACACGCGTGAGAAGTATCATGATGCGAATGTGTACGACCCACCCCCACGCCCTGAGCAACAGCAGCATCCCAGAGACCATCGTCGGCGTCACCACACCCACCACCGAGTCCGTGAGCAGCAGCCGCGCTACGATCCACCGTCTCGAGGAGGGTACATGAGCAGACAACCAACTCAATCCCGAAGTGCAGTCTCGCCGTGGCATGGTTCCGACTATACGTCGGCGGTTGGCAAGATGAGATCCATAACTAGAAGTCCAATTCGTGAACTGCCCAGCCCAAATAGGCATTCTCCGACACCGCGAGGACACCAGAAACAGGAGATTGACTACCTCGACCATTTTGGCAACGACGAGTTTACTCGCCATCACCGTGGTGTCAAGAGCGCACTGTCATCTCCAAGATTCACAACGGCAAGCAGCTCAAGCCACCAGACCCGTCACCATGACTACCATCGGCATCATCGCTTCACTTGGAAGGATCGTGATCATGACTTCAGCAACGAAGCCACCTATGAGGTGAGGCCCCCCTCTCCAACTAGGCATCACGACCCCGACGATTATCCTACGTTTGACAAGCCTGTTCGTCAATCCCCACGTTACCGCAAGCACTGCAACCTGAGCGACGGTGACAACGTTCGATACCACTCGTCTTCAGTGGCCCCTTCAGTTTACAAGCCTGCACCCGAAGAGATCATCATCATCGACACTACAAACTCTGCTGAGGAGCATGAACGACACTCTCCACCTCGATTAAATATGGAAATCATCGAGCCAACGACGAAAACCGTGGGTCGAACACGAGCTTGGGACGCCATCTTGTCCCCCGAAAGTCGCCTCGCCGCCAAGGCGTTCGTGGAGAAGCGGCAACGCCGCACCGAGAAAAGCACGCCCAGGACGATGGCCACGCAGCGGTGGCTTGAGGTTGTCGATGCCCGAGCTAGTCGGCATGAGGCAGCGGGTAGATCGTGAGAAAGTATCTTCTGTATGGCTAGCGTAAATACCAAAAACTCTCTCGGATTTTTCTGTCAGAATCGGTTCTTCAACGATGGCGTACGGATCCAAGCTCCCGCCGCCGCCGCTTTCGCCCGCCTCGTTCTCGATGCGCGGGGCAGGCTTCCTCGTCGCGACGGCCTTCCTCGTGAGTATGGTGTTCATGGGGGCGGTCATGCAGTCCGTGGGGGTCGACGGCATCGCGCCCAACCAGCTGCGGAACGCCGAACCTCTGACGACGCTTCGCCTCTCGGCGGCCGAGTTGGACACCGCCTCCGTTCTGCAGCAATTGGACCTGCAGCTCAGCGATGATGCAGATGATAATGGGACTGTCCGGGTAATTGTGGCTTTCGATGGTGACCACCCCGTCACCTCAGGACAATACTTGCCGATGAACGAGGTATCACAACTTTCCGTTAGTTAGAAGCAGCCAGGATGATATCATGTAACGCATTATGATCTCATTGCTTCATGTAGGCCCAAGCAGCACCAAGTATCTCGGTGGAAACCAGCGCAACCAGCAGCGACGAACGGTACACTTACGTGCTGATCGACATCGACGCCCCAGACCCCAAGGCGCCGACGCACGCCCCCTTCCTGCATTACATTCTGGCGGGTTTAACTTCGGGTAAGCAGAATGAGCAGCAAGTGGTCGTAGTGCCATACTACCCAGTGACGCCGCCCGTGGGGGAACACCGCTACGTGTCACTCCTCTTTAGACAGCAAGAAGGTGGTGACCCAGTCGCGCCTGATGCAGACCTAACAGCGAAGCGCACAAACTTTGACGTTGCTGGATTCGCGAAGGAGCACAACCTAGACCTTGTTGCGACCAGCATCTTCCTCTCGCACCCTGCCGCTCAAGACGACTGATTGTTGTTGCGAACAAATAGTTTCGTTGTTTATCGGATGCGCAAGGCTGATTAGGACGCTTTAGCTAACAGTTATTAATTTTTAATGCTGACGCTAACGACGTTCATCCGTATGAGCAAGCCAGTTCTCCTGTTGCTGCATACTTCGCACTAGTTGTTGATGCTCAATCGGTAGGTGTTGTAGCTGATCGGGCGTTGCCTTGACAAGCTTGTCGTAACGCTTAGCGAACTGCACTAGCTCAAGCTGGGCTGGTGGCAGCTTTAGCAATTGTTTGTCAGGCAGCCGAAGCAGATTCTGCAGTATTTTGTGCTGCGCTGGTGATAGCTTTTGAAATGACTTCGGCGTGGATACGCCGTCAAGACATGATGCCGTGGGGCTGTTGTTGCTCTTGTACTTGTTGTTGTTGTTGTTGTTGCTATCGTCACTACTGCGCTTCACTCCATCGACTGCTGGTGGTTTAACAAGATCTTTACGAGAACATATATGGTTCTCAAGGAGCTTTAGCTTTTGCGCTACTTTTTTTCGCACTAGTTGTACAAATGGTGTACCAGGTAGTTTTTGCTGCGTCAACACGAGAATACGTGAGAGGTCAGCGCAAATCGGCCTTGTTAAGACATAATTCTCAAGCTTACCAATTGTCCAGCACATTTGTCTGAGAGCATACGAAGCAACGATTGATCGTCTTCCGCACAATTGTTGTTAGCTGCTATTATCTGGTCAACTTCGTTTGTCACTTCGCGAAGAATAGTCTTTGCTGTAACATCCGGGTCTTTCTCGACATAGCTCTGTTTGCGTGAGTTGTTGGCGGGTGGTGGAACTGCTGGTGGTGGTGGAATGATCAAGCTGGCAGCAGTGATTGCAGGTGCCATTCTTCTCGGAGCTGCCTCTTGTGACTTCAAAGTCGACTTAAAACTCGCCAGTCGATTCAGACGAGCATCAAGTGCTTCAGATGTTTTGGACTCTGAAAGCCGACTGGGATGAAGCTGAACCATACTTGCTGATCGTAATAAAGGTAAATGTCGGCTTGCTGATCGATATTGCCGAGCACCGTGGATGGTCTCAAACGTCTCATCCAGAATGCCCAGTGCAGACTGTGAATGCACTCCCTGTAGCTTTGCCGTGGTAGCTTTATCGTCATCATTATACTGACTGAGACCGGCAGCAATGTCAAACAGACTTTTCATGGCAACAGCGAAAGCATGCACAATGGATCGAACTGAGCGTCGAAGCCTTCAACAGATTAATGAGCATCGCATTTCCCTATTCTTGGAGGCAAGATAAATATGGCTGCACACGTTGTGGGGTGCCATCTTGGATTGAGAAGTAAGCCCCTTCACGCACGCGCTCAACTAACCATCTGAGCATTACTCCAACCAGCTAAACATCCACCAAGCCATGTCGACGCTTACATCCGCCCAGCTGCACGTAAAGCGTAGCTCGACACGCCTCCATGCACCTCCTGGTGGTGCTTCAAGTCTCTCTTTTGGTGAGAATGTTGCCTTCAAAATGCTTCACATTTCTTGGCCCCCTAACTTGCTCCGACTCCGTAGGTTGCGGTGGCCTCGGTACTGCAGAGCCTGCAGAAGAAGCTCCAAACAAGGATGAACCCGTGTACGCTCGCCCGAGTAGTGGTCGGTACGCTCCCTCGATGGCAAATTTCGGCAACAACAACAGCAATACACCGAGTGGCTATACAGGCTACCCCACATCGCAACCTGAGTCAGTCCCGTACAATAACTATGCTCCTTCGCAGCACTACTATCAACAGCAGTCGTACCAGAACCAAACACCATACAACTCCGGCAGTCAGGGTAGCTACAACTACGGTAGCAGCAGTTTCTCCAATCCAGCCTACGCAAACAACAATAGCGGTGGTGGTGGCTTTCAAGCTGGCCGCCCGACATCCTCCACTGCTAGCTCTCGCTCGAGCACCCGCTCCAGTTCAAGCTCAAGCTCTTGGGGCTCCCAACCACCTCTCACGTCCTCCAAGCGCGACCAAAACTGGGAGAAGAAGCGACGACTCTGGCTTGCGCGCAAGAACAGCAGCAACGGCAGCATCTACGGTGACCGCCCGCCTACCTCCTCTTCGACTTGGAGTATCGGGCCAACGGGAGGGGCGTTCGATGATAGCATCAACCCTCCGTCCCCGCTCTCGAAGCTCATGCACCAGCACGCGCAGCAGCAGCAGCAGCCGCCAACTCCTGGCATGGACTACCAGCGACTGGGCACGGCCAGCAGCACTCGAAGCAGTAGCAGCTACATGAGCCAGTCTTTTGCCCAACAACCGTATCCAGCACAGTCGCAGATGCCGGGAACAGGCTACCCTGCAGGTGCTTCATTTTCTCGCGCTGGGCTCTCGACGGCGTCCTCGACCGCTGCGTCTACAACTTCAAGCCGTCGACAGCCTCCCGGAGGCCAATGCCAGTGGTCGCTGGGATAACCTGCACTGCATACGTAGTCCAGCGTTTCCCTTGCCATCACTAACAGTAGCTACAGAGCACTTCAATACACACCGTGATCTCGTCTTCGTGCTGTTCCTCAATCAAAGAAGAGGCGGCTGCCCGTTCAGCAGCAGCGTGCCGGCCTTCCGCGCGCGCTTCGCCTTCGAGGCGGTGCCCAGCTCGGGGAATGCGCGCGCGGCCACCTGCACCCACTGCTGCGGCTCGGCGCCAGCCAGCTCGGCGGCCGTCACCACATGCCGCTGCTCGGTCATCGGCGGAAATAGAAATTTCTATTGACAAGGGACTAATTCTGTGGACGAAATGCGACGAGACTATTTTGCAGGACCAAACTGATGTGGCAACAACAGCCGCACTCGCCGCCCGGATCCCGATGCCTGCCTGCCTGCGCACTTGTTCCCCCTCCACGCTCGGCTGATGGCAATGATGTGATTAAGCGTCTGCGAACTGTCTGCGCGCAGAGAGCGAGATGCACTCGGCGGCGCGTGGAGAGCGGCGGAGGAGAAGAGGCGGAGCCTGCTTTGCCAAGTCGCTGCCGATCGTCCGCCCCGCCATTTTCGCGCTGCCGACGCGGCGGCGTTGCCAGCGGGGCCTCCCGGGCAATAATGGGTGGTCTGCGCATCGAGTTGCCCGCACTGGTGTCGCACCCGCGTGTTCAACCACCACCGAGCCGGGTGGACGCCATCCGAGTGCGGGAGGACGCGTGGCGGCCGGTCTCACCTCGATCACAGGTTCCTGCGTCGCTTGCTCGCTCGCCGGCAGCCTCCGCTGCATCGACGCGGAGCAATGTCGGCGGTGTGGTGGTCGTGTCCCTGCATAAGGCAGGGCGAGGCCCGTCGAGGCGGTTTTTCTCACGTTGCTTCGCGCACGGGGGTCGCCGCAAGCAGAGTGGAAAGCCTTCGGCACGCCTCGACCAGCAGGCCGGCAACCTGTTTGCGACGGTCGCTGCAATCGACCTGATTGCCGCGCGACTGGTGAGTTGATGAGTGCGTGGCGCCGGGCCCAGCGGACACGAACGGAACGGGGTGCAGAAGGCCCGACGCTCGCCTTGATTGCTCAGACGCTGTCGCAGCCAGCAGGCCCCGGACCTGCTGAGCAACGAGCGGCCCAAGCAGGGCCCCAACCGGTCGGGCTTGCCCCATCGCTGACGAACTGTCGTCCCACACTGGCGGTTTGTATGCCGCCGCGAAGACGCTCATGGTCGGCGGCCCGAGGCAAGCAAGCGCGCAGGCGTAGATGTAGTTGCAGTTGAACCTCGCCGCGACCCGGCCAGCAGGACCAGCAGGCCGCTTGCTCCATAGAGACACCGCGCCGCGCTAAAATTTAGCTCGGTTTCCGCCGCGATCGGCACACGGGTGGACTGGTGGCCGGGCCGGGCAGCGCTGCTGCTCGCGCTGCTCGCCGAGCGGAAGGCGCGCTGCGACGTGCGGTGCGGCCGCTATCGGCCGGCGGCCACGCCACCGCGCCGCCGGAGCGCCGCGCCGTCAGCGATCCGGCCGCGGCGAGGCAGACGACCCGCGCGCGGCGCGCCCCGCCCAGCAATCGAGGCCGCGCCGGCGCCGAGCGCGCCGCCACCGAAATGTCGTGTCTGCCGTCAAACAGCGGGAGCGTCCCGTAATTGGGCCTCTGAGCGCGCAGCTTACGGGACGGCGAGAGCTTCAATCACCGCTGCCTGTTGACCGGCGTCTGAAGCGCAAGCATGACCAGATGTCCGCGGCGCTTCAACAACGAGCGTGCGACCCTGAAAATGCCTCCGCCGAGGCGCGCTGGCAGGCGGCATCAGATATAGCAGGGCGAGCGCTTGCCGCGCGGAGCTGCTGCTCGCTGGCGCTGCAGAAAGCGCGCAATGCAAATCCTGCGGCACTGCCGCGCCATTCACTATCACAGGCCGGAGATGCCGGAGCCATCGCCTCACGCAGGAGAGCGCCGTGTCAAACCAGCGCGGTAACGCAGGCGAGTCACTCGAGAAGGACAGCCGCACACGCCCCCCACATCCCGCGCCGCGATCATGACGAGCCACGAGCCCCAGCAGCAGCACGAGCCGCACCAGGTGGGCGTGGACGAGCTGCACGAGGAGCTGGACACGACGCCCGTGCACGCGGCGGCGCGCGCCGGCCGCGTCGAGGAGCTGCGCGCCATCCTGCAGGCCGACGCGGCGCAGGCCGCCGCGCGGGACAAGTACGGGCTCACGCCGCTGCACTGGGCGTGCGACCGCGGGGAGGCCGCGGCGGCCAGGCTGCTGCTGCAGCACGGCGCGGACGCCGACGCCGTGGAGCAGCGCATGTTCAAGCGGCGGCCGCTGCACTTCGCCGTGCTGGCGGGCGCCGACGCCGCGGTGCGCGAGCTGCTGGCACACCGCGCCGACGTGCTGGCCACGGAATACCGCGGCTGGGCACCGATCCACGGCGCGGCCTACAGCGGCGACGTGCGCTCGGTGGCGGCGCTGCTGGACGCCGGGGCCAGCGCCGCCTCGCAGCTGACCGCGCGCCGCGAGACGGCGCTGCACGTCGCCGCCGGCCGCGGACACGAGGAGGCTGCGCGGCTGCTGCTGAAGCGCAGCCCGGGCGACGAGGGCCTGCTGGAGCTGGAGGACGACGAGGGCGCCACGGCGGCGCAGGTGGCAGCTCGCGGCGGCTTCGAGCGCCTTGCGTGTCTGCTCGGCGCGCCGAGCGGCGAAGCCATGTCCAGCCGAAGCTCCGGAAAAGTGAGCGCAGATGGGCGTCTTATCGCTCGTTGACGAGGCGAGCCACTGCAATCAAAGGCACCGCCGCGAGCTGCCTCGGATGACGCGGTTCGGGCAGCGCTCGTCGAGTGCTAACGCGCGATGTGCAAGGTGAGAAACCTGCACTCACTCGGTGCGCTGCGCCCGCTGCTGGGCCGGGTGCACAGCGTCCGGCGCTGCCGTTGCAGTCTGTAGCAGCAGAGCGGCCACGTCGGGCTGGCCCCGCCGTGCAGCCGCAAATAAACATGAGACGAAGAGAATTTTGGGTCTGATGTGGCACATCGGGGCAGTGCAAGCTGCTGGCCAGCGCGGCGCGGCGGAGGCGAGGCGTGCTTCCGATCGAGAGCAGCTCCTCCGGCCCGATCCCGTCCGCGCAGATTCAACGAGCGACAACGGCCTGGCGGCCGCGCCAGCCTCGCCTGGCCGGCGCCGAGCGCCTCGTCGACGGCGCTGGCCTGCAGCGAGCGGGCAGCGAAACGTCCGGAGCGCGCTTGCCGTGACGTTAAACCCGGCGAGGCGTTAAATGCCGCCCGGCGTCTTACGTTTAACACAGATGCCGCCGCCGACACCGCTGGAATGGCACAGCGGGCCAAAGTTTTTGCTGGGTGCGCACCTTGCGGCGCAAGCTGGGCCGGGGTTGACGGCGGCAGCGCCGCGCGGGCCGGCCGGGGCCGAACGGGGAAGAAGCCCGGCGCCCGTCGGCATGCGCGCGGGCTGCTTGCGCAGCAACGTTGGTTGAACGGCGCATGGCACGGGCCGCGGGCCAAACTGTAGACGACGGCGAGGCCGACGCGACGGCGGCGTTGGGCGAGCGCGTACCAGCGCGCTGGTACAGCGCTATTCTGGTGCGGCCCGCTTATGGCGGGGCGCCGAACTTCAACATGCGTTTCGGAAGATCGGGGCGAATTAGCCTCGGTTTTACGGCCATTTTACCCGACGAATTAACGGCGAAACGCCCGGCCGCTTGAAGTTGCCGCGGCCGCTTTAGCGCGAACAGCGGCGGCGGCGGCAGCGCGCAGGTGGCGGCTGGCGTCGGCAATGGCGCGCCGCCAAAGCCGGGCGGGCGGCCCGCAGCGCGCCTGCATCGCCGGCCCAGGCTCGGCAGGAGGAGCCTCGGCGTGCGCGCGTGTTTCTCGCAGCTTGAAGCAGGCGCGCGAAGATTTGACGTTTGGGGATGCGCGATGGCAGGTCGTTGCGACTGGTGCTGGCTCGGCTTTCGCGTGGTGTGGCGCACACGCATCGGGTCTGGCAGTCCGCGGTTTCAGTTTCCGGGCGAGTTCAACTTGTGGTTGAATCGCGCGAGGGCTGGGGGAGGCCGCCCATTGGCTGGGGCCTGGTAACTCGGCTCGGCCCTTTTTTCCGCCGCGCGGCCCGTCTGCCCGCGCCGCGGCCTTGATTCCTGGCACTGGATAAAAAGCGGTGGACGTCGCCGAACTCGCTCATTTCGCTTTTCTTCGCCTCTGCCAGAGCTCGGCAGGACCGCATCGACGCCACCTGGATGCCATGAAGCGATCCCGCGCCTGCGACGACCTCGTGGCGCTGGCCGCTGAGGCCTCCGCCGGACACAGCAGCAGCAGCAGCGGCGGCGCACTGCGCTGCGACGCGTGGACGCAGGGCCCCGCGCACCGGTTTAAGCGCTCGCGCGCCGCCGTGGACAGCCCCGGCAGCAGCGGCGACGAGGCCGACGACCAGGAGCTGCAGGAGCGGCACTCGCTGCAGTTTATGCTCGAGATGAACGACCTCGAGTGCCTCAGCGCGGAGGTGACGCTCAGCTCGTCCGCGCCCTCGCGCTCGTCCGTGCTGGACGACGACAGCTTGCCGCTGCGCAGGAACTCGCGCGAGAACATGTTGCTGAGGAAGAAGAAGCAGCGCATCGCCGAGATCACCAGCAGCTTCAGCGACTTTGCCATCCACGACGAGGACATGGGCCCCCGCCTGCACCACCCGACGCCGCTGCTGGCCAAGCCGCAGCCCGTCGTGATGATGGAGACGCCCGAGACGCCCGAGCCCCGCATCCTGCGCGGCCTCTGCTTCCCGCGCGAGTCCAGGTGCATCGACCCGCTCGACAAGCGACAGACACAGCCCTTCGACATGTCGGCTTTCATCATGCTGTCCATCTCGCCCAAGCGGTGATGCGTCCAGTCAAGTACCCAGTCCCCCCCCCATACCCCCGTATTAGAGCGGTGACCCACGAGCGCCGAGGCCCCGCGACAGGCCTCTGCTCCGTGCGAGCGCCCCCCGTGACCGCCCGCACTCCGCCGCAGCCCCAGCGCCTCGTGCCAGCCATCAACGTAGCCTATTCATTATTCCAGAGAGCGCCGCTGTCGTTCGCCAGTTTCTATACACTATTTATTAGAACCCGGTAACGCTCTAAACCAAAGAAGCTTCATGCCAAAATCTCTTCTCGCGTTTCCTTCTTGATTTGGCCTCGTGTGTTCGTGGCGCCCCCAAGGCGCTGGCTGGATTCTCTTACGCCGCGAAGGAGGCGAGCGCCGACCGATGTGTCTGCCGCCGCCGCCGCGTCGTCGCTGGCGAAGGTGGAGGCGCCATATGCGCGCGCAGGGCTTTTCCTCTCTTCAACGAGCGTGCGGGTGCGGCGGCCCTTGGGCCACTTGGTGGAAGGAGGAGCCTGACTCAAGCAGACTCTCGGCGGACACAGCGAGCGGCAGCTTCGCGACAAGTTCAAGCGCGCAAGGAAGGCCCCCGAAGTCGCCTCAATCGGCTATTTGCGACCAATGCGCTGACCAGGTTGAAGAGCGCGGTAACGCCGGCGGCAGCATGCGAAAGCTTGCCACAGCGCCGTCCCGTTCTCGTCTCATGCTCACCATTATTTTGGCACTGCTGAAGGAGCGCATTCCAGCGGTGACGGCAGCGGTCCCCTCCCAGTAATAGCCCGTCCGAGCGTTTCGCTGCCGGCCAGCGCCGTCGACGAGGCACTCGGCGCCGGCCAGGCGAGGCTTGGCGGCACTGGCGCGGCTGCCAGGCCGTTGTCGCTCGTTGAATCTGCGCGGACGGGATCGGGCCGGAGGAGCTGCTCTTGATCGGAAGCACGCCTCGCCTCCGCCGCGCCGCGCTGGCCAGCAGCTTGCACTGCCCCGATGCACATCAGACCCAAAATTCTCTTCGTCTCATGTTTATTTGCGTGTTCGAGCGGCTGCACGGCCGACGTGGCCGCTCTGCTCTCCGATACAATCCGACTGCTACAGACTGCAACGGCAGCGCCGGACGCTGTGCACCCGGCCCAGCAGCGGGCGCAGCGCACCGAGTGAGTGCAGGTTTCTCACCTTGCACATCGCGCGTTAGCACTCGGCGAGCGCTGCCCGATCCGAGGCAGCTCGCGGCGGTGCCTCTGATTGCAGTGGCTCGCCTCGTCAACGAGCGATAAGACGCCCATCTGCGCTCACTTTTCCGGAGCTTCGGCTGGACATGGCTTCGCCGCTCGGCGCGCCGAGCAGACACGCAAGGCGCTCGAAGCCGCCGCGAGCTGCCACCTGCGCCGCCGTGGCGCCCTCGTCGTCCTCCAGCTCCAGCAGGCCCTCGTCGCCCGGGCTGCGCTTCAGCAGCAGCCGCGCAGCCTCCTCGTGTCCGCGGCCGGCGGCGACGTGCAGCGCCGTCTCGCGGCGCGCGGTCAGCTGCGAGGCGGCGCTGGCCCCGGCGTCCAGCAGCGCCGCCACCGAGCGCACGTCGCCGCTGTAGGCCGCGCCGTGGATCGGTGCCCAGCCGCGGTATTCCGTGGCCAGCACGTCGGCGCGGTGTGCCAGCAGCTCGCGCACCGCGGCGTCGGCGCCCGCCAGCACGGCGAAGTGCAGCGGCCGCCGCTTGAACATGCGCTGCTCCACGGCGTCGGCGTCCGCGCCGTGCTGCAGCAGCAGCCTGGCCGCCGCGGCCTCCCCGCGGTCGCACGCCCAGTGCAGCGGCGTGAGCCCGTACTTGTCCCGCGCGGCGGCCTGCGCCGCGTCGGCCTGCAGGATGGCGCGCAGCTCCTCGACGCGGCCGGCGCGCGCCGCCGCGTGCACGGGCGTCGTGTCCAGCTCCTCGTGCAGCTCGTCCACGCCCACCTGGTGCGGCTCGTGCTGCTGCTGGGGCTCGTGGCTCGTCATGATCGCGGCGCGGGATGTGGGGGGCGTGTGCGGCTGTCCTTCTCGAGTGACTCGCCTGCGTTACCGCGCTGGTTTGACACGGCGCTCTCCTGCGTGAGGCGATGGCTCCGGCATCTCCGGCCTGTGATAGTGAATGGCGCGGCAGTGCCGCAGGATTTGCATTGCGCGCTTTCTGCAGCGCCAGCGAGCAGCAGCTCCGCGCGGCAAGCGCTCGCCCTGCTATATCTGATGCCGCCTGCCAGCGCGCCTCGGCGGAGGCATTTTCAGGGTCGCACGCTCGTTGTTGAAGCGCCGCGGACATCTGGTCATGCTTGCGCTTCAGATCGCCGGCGCCGGTCAACAGGCAGCGGTGATTGAAGCTCTCGCCGTCCCGTAAGCTGCGCGCTCAGAGGCCCAATTACGGGACGCTCCCGCTGTTTGACGGCAGACACGACATTTCGGTGGCGGCGCGCTCGGCGCCGGCGCGGCCTCGATTGCTGGGCGGGGCGCGCCGCGCGCGGGTCGTCTGCCTCGCCGCGGCCGGATCGCTGACGGCGCGGCGCTCCGGCGGCGCGGTGGCGTGGCCGCCGGCCGATAGCGGCCGCACCGCACGTCGCAGCGCGCCTTCCGCTCGGCGAGCAGCGCGAGCAGCAGCGCTGCCCGGCCCGGCCACCAGTCCACCCGTGTGCCGATCGCGGCGGAAACCGAGCTAAATTTTAGCGCGGCGCGGTGTCTCTATGGAGCAAGCGGCCTGCTGGTCCTGCTGGCCGGGTCGCGGCGAGGTTCAACTGCAACTACATCTACGCCTGCGCGCTTGCTTGCCTCGGGCCGCCGACCATGAGCGTCTTCGCGGCGGCATACAAACCGCCAGTGTGGGACGACAGTTCGTCAGCGATGGGGCAAGCCCGACCGGTTGGGGCCCTGCTTGGGCCGCTCGTTGCTCAGCAGGTCCGGGGCCTGCTGGCTGCGACAGCGTCTGAGCAATCAAGGCGAGCGTCGGGCCTTCTGCACCCCGTTCCGTTCGTGTCCGCTGGGCCCGGCGCCACGCACTCATCAACTCACCAGTCGCGCGGCAATCAGGTCGATTGCAGCGACCGTCGCAAACAGGTTGCCGGCCTGCTGGTCGAGGCGTGCCGAAGGCTTTCCACTCTGCTTGCGGCGACCCCCGTGCGCGAAGCAACGTGAGAAAAACCGCCTCGACGGGCCTCGCCCTGCCTTATGCAGGGACACGACCACCACACCGCCGACATTGCTCCGCGTCGATGCAGCGGAGGCTGCCGGCGAGCGAGCAAGCGACGCAGGAACCTGTGATCGAGGTGAGACCGGCCGCCACGCGTCCTCCCGCACTCGGATGGCGTCCACCCGGCTCGGTGGTGGTTGAACACGCGGGTGCGACACCAGTGCGGGCAACTCGATGCGCAGACCACCCATTATTGCCCGGGAGGCCCCGCTGGCAACGCCGCCGCGTCGGCAGCGCGAAAATGGCGGGGCGGACGATCGGCAGCGACTTGGCAAAGCAGGCTCCGCCTCTTCTCCTCCGCCGCTCTCCACGCGCCGCCGAGTGCATCTCGCTCTCTGCGCGCAGACAGTTCGCAGACGCTTAATCACATCATTGCCATCAGCCGAGCGTGGAGGGGGAACAAGTGCGCAGGCAGGCAGGCATCGGGATCCGGGCGGCGAGTGCGGCTGTTGTTGCCACATCAGTTTGGTCCTGCAAAATAGTCTCGTCGCATTTCGTCCACAGAATTAGTCCCTTGTCAATAGAAATTTCTATTTCCGCCGATGACCGAGCAGCGGCATGTGGTGACGGCCGCCGAGCTGGCTGGCGCCGAGCCGCAGCAGTGGGTGCAGGTGGCCGCGCGCGCATTCCCCGAGCTGGGCACCGCCTCGAAGGCGAAGCGCGCGCGGAAGGCCGGCACGCTGCTGCTGAACGGGCAGCCACGGGTGCCCACGCTCACTCGCGCCGCTGTGGCGGATGTGTTGACTTATTGCAGCCCTGAGCAACAGTCGAAGTCAGCTGCGAGTGGCGACGCCAACGACCCAGGAGCGTTAAAGTGGTTTCAAGTTTGCAAGACGCAAGGCCTCCGTCTGGTGTATGAGTGCGACGCCTTGGCGGTGGTCGTCAAACCTGTGGGGATCCATGTGAAAGGCCGAGGCAATCGGACCATGGAGCGGGCGTTGCCAGTGATGCTGCACCGGCGAGGAGCTGTTGGTGCTGATGACTTTAAGCTTGTTGTACCGCACGCGGTGCATCGCTTGGACTATCGTGTCGGTGGGTTGCTACTGGTGGCGAAGACCAGGAGCATGGAAGTGAAGCTGTCGGCTCAATTGGAGAAGCATTCGATCACGAAACAGTATCGAGCGATCTTGGTGGGCGATGTGAAGGAGAAAGAATTTGCTGTTGCTGGAGCTAGTGCCGTGCTTGAGTCGATTGAGCTCCCCAAACCACTGCAGGCGATTCGCGATGAGCTGCAATTCCTGGATGACCCGATCGACGGCAAACCTTGCCTAACTGCTGTGAGAGTTGTTAGCACGACACGAAGGTTGGCTACACTTTGTGCTTAATCGGTGAAGAAATTATTGTACACTTACCTTTCTTGTTTTTGTTTTGGTTTTCTCGATACAGTGCACGGTACGGTTGGATTTCAACCGTCGATTTGTGGCCGCTCACAGGACGCAAGCACCAGCTTCGTATTCATACAGCGCGACACGGGCACCCGATCGTTGGCGACGACTTGTATCATGGCACTAAGATTTTAGAGGCCGATGAGAATAGGGAGGCTACTGAAGAGCAGGAGCCAGCAGTGGTGCAAGGTATGGGGCTGTTCTTGTATTCGATTGGCGTAGCGTTCGAAGATGCGGTTGGCAACCGGCGCAGCTTCCGCATTGATGAACCAAACAAGTTCGCGCGCTTCCGGCACTTCTGCAACTTGAACTGGACGAAACAAACGGCACGTAAAAACCAAGAGAGTGATGAAAAGAAGGATGCTTAACTTAGCCTGAATTGGCTTTAAAATAATTGATCGGTGTTTCGTATGGTACGGTGGCAGGCTGTCCCCACGGCATCCCACGCCGCGAATGACAGAACCCGTGCGTCTAGTGTACACGCTCAAAATACGACAAGATCTTGTCGTGGTATGTACAGCAGCCTCGCCGCTGAGCGTGGCTGCTCAACGCATAGGGCTCTACTGCTGTGGCACCACGTTCTGCAACGCCACCAGCAACTGTGCGGCCGTTGGTCGACACCGTGGGTCCGGGTGGAGGCATCCCTGTAATATCCATCGAGACAGATCGGAGATCGGTCGTGCGTATCGAAGCTCGCCGGTATACTGAGCCATAAGTGTCTTCACATCCGCAGGCGTCGACTTGTCCGGGCAGATAGGGTGCTTCCCGGTAACCATCATGCAGTACACAATGCCAACCATCCACATGTCAGCCTTCTCCGCGGTGGCTTCACAGTCGCCGCGGTTCGGCCGGAAACACTCCGGTGGGAGATACCGCAGAGTGCCAACTGTAGAGTTCGACGTAGCTGCCTTAGCGTCGCGTGTCAAGTCAAAGTCGGTCAGCTTCACACACCCGTCGTGGTCGATCAGAATGTTTGACGGCTTCAGATCGTAGTGAGCAACACCAATCTAGAAAGACAGCGACAAGGTCAGTCACCGTGTTCATGGTATACGGACATGATGCAAAACTCGTGACGTACATTTTCATGCAGATACTTCAATGCACTCAAAAGCTGTGAGAGCACCTTGTAGGCTGAGTCATCATCCAAGTACTCGTACATCTGTGTGGGTAAATAAAAACACGAGTGGCTGTTAGTGATGCATCTACTTCAGCTAAAATGTAAACTTGATTCAGACAGCGTACCTCAATGAGCTGCTGGAGATCAGATTGAACGCTTGCCACAGTGAATGCTGTGTACTGCTGCTGTTGGTATCGGATGAGGAAGGGCACTTCACCGACTTGAACAATGTTGGGGTGGTTGAGTTTCTAGAAGGGGGGAAGACAAGCAGTTAGCTACAGAGTCACCACTGTATGGAAAGCATCTACAACAAATTACACATACCGAGTGTGTCTGGTGTTCACGTTGGGCGTGTCGAATTGAAGTGGATAGCTTGAGAGCACAGAGCTGCTTGTTGTTGGCGTAGTCGACGACGTCCCAAACTTCTCCGTTGCCGCCTTTTCCTCGCAGACGAAGCAGCAGAAATCGGTTGCCGAGAATGGGAAACTTGGAGAACGGAGACACCTTTTCAAGCCGCGTAAGCATCAACTCCTGCTTATGCCTTGTTTCTTCGCGCTGCAAAGGTCAAATCAGAAATAACGTCAGTAACGGTGATCTTTTTTTGAGGACTTGCACCACGCAAAGCAACTTACGTAGAACTGGCGAATTTCCTCCTCAAACCGCGCGCGTCGGTCCTTGACCCAGGTTGCATTTCCCTTTCCCATGGCGTCACGGACGGCGTTGTCGTGGAACCGCTTCTCGGCCAGGATGTTTTCTCGTCGCCCGCCTGGAATGAAGAATACACGACTGCAAGAAACAACACATTGTGTCGGTTAGAACATCCGCTGAGGTCACGCCCATCTCCATTTCCTGATGAACGTACGACTCCTGCTCCTCCAGTTTTCCCCACTCCTCGTACTTCTGTCCTTGTTGAAAGTATCTCTGGAAAACCTGCTCTTGGATGTTCCATCGGAGTTGCTGCACAACACACGAAATTCAACCCGGGTCAGTTCAAAACTCCAGTACCCGTAGGCAGCGTCCGTCAACCCACGCACCTCCATCTCGTTCTCTTCCACGTCGGTAGCCTGGTACCGGTACACGTCGCTCATGAGCGACATCTGCTGCTGCTGCACATGGCTGGATCCTGCCACGAACGTGGTGGTCGTGGCGCCCTCGGGCTCGGCCTTGATGGTGTTGTCGTCCACCGTGCCGTCCTCCACCAGCACCGTCATTTGGTCCACCTGGGTCATCTCGGGCGTGGCGTTGAGCAGGCGGCTCATGGGAATGGGCTGCATCTTGGGCTCCTGCGGCGTGCAGAAGACCTGCTTGGTGACGCCGCAGCTGACCTTGCCCACCTTGGAGAGCGGGAAGCGGTCGGAGATGGACGAGAAGCCGCCGGCCGCGTCGGTGGCCGCCGCCGCGGGCACCACCACCGTCTTGACGCTGGCCGAGTACTCGACGTCCACCATGGCGCCGTCGTAGGGCGCGGCCTCCTGCTTGACCTCGGCCACGCGCGCCACGGGCGCCACGGCCAGCAGGTTGGGCGTGGGCGAGGAGCGCGTGAGCACCACGTTGGGCTCGTCGCAGAACATGTCGTCGTCCGAGTCTGGCGCGGCGCCGCTGTAGTTGCCGGCCACGAACTGCACCTTGTCGCTGGCGAAGCCCCCGAACATGGCGGCGAGCTGGAGTTCCTGCGGGCTGCGGGCGAGAGTGTAAGTGACGCCGAAAGTCGTTTCTCCCTGGCGCAGGCGGCGTCAATGAGCGCGGCGCAACGGCTTCCTCCGCGCGAGCTCTGCTACTTTTAGCGCGGAACGGCGAATGGGAAGTGCCGCGGAAAACGGGATCCGTGCGGGCCGACGCGGCGGAAGAACGGCGCGCAAAGCATACTCAGCGCTAGTCCCACGCAGCACGTCGCCCCGCCCGGAGTGATGGTCGCCTCTTTGAAGCGCGTTCCGTAGAAGGGCCGGCAACTTCAAGACTCGAGCCATACTGGAGCCCAGTGAGCCGAAGGAAACTTGTCTTTGGCGTGACTCCTCGTAACTGTGCGTGCGATGGCCATTGCCGCGGCAACCGCCGGCGGCCAGTGGTTTCCGGTCGCCACAGCTGAGTGGGAGGCCTGGGATACTACTCGCCGCGGCACGACGACGCGGAGCGCGCTCCGTCGCAGGAGCCGCGAGACTGGCAATGCTGGCGTGGCTGGCCACTTGAGATGGCCGAGAGGCCAGCTCCTGCCACTAGCAATTGGGATGGGAAGGCGAGCCATGTCTGCGGTCGGCGTGGGGCTCGCGCTTAGAATAGGGACCGTAAGTTTGCTGCTGGCGATGAGATCGTGTGGGCGACAGCAGTGCAGAAGCAACAGGAGTCCCGCTTTGCAGCGACGTGCACCGGGAGTGTGAGTTCGCTGTCTGTGTGTTGAACGGAGCAGCGATGCAGGAGGCGCTGCAAATGCTGGAGGAAGGCTTCCCGCGAGCAGGCTGCAGGTACCCCGCCAGCGCGTGTCGATTCCTGCGGCTACGGTACCACCGCGCAAATCAGACCGCCTGGGGCCGTTGAAACGTTAGCAGAAAGTCGCCGACTTAATGCGCTTGCGGTCACCTTACACGAGGCGGATCCGCGGCGCGCTAAAGAAAATGGCGGGGTCCAATCTGCCTGGCAAGGCTGAAGGCGACCGGGATCTGTCTGAGGGACAGTCGGCACGAGGTCGACACTTTGAAGTTGGCTAGACGCACCAAGGCAGAGTAGATCCTGTCGCGAACAGTTCGCACGTCAGGCTTGCTCACTTCGCAAAAGATCGCTTCTTGCCAACAGACTAGTGCCTGCTGTTTGAGTAAATGCAGCAACGAAAAGTAGTCACGTGCAATGTGTGATTTACCAGTAGTGCGGTCACAATGGTTGACTCAGCCAGGATAAGAACTTCCGCTGTAGCGGTACATCTGGATCTGTTTCGCCCTTGGACTCCGCAAGTTGTCTGCGGGGTCACCGATCACAGGCATAGTGGTCATCATCCACCAGATACTTACACTCCCAAAGCGCGCCTTGATAGAAAACTGCGTATTACATGTTGTCTGCTGTGTTTATGCGGGGTATATTGTTGCTACGATCGCTTGCAGAAAACAGAATTCTGCTGCTCGCAGAAAGCACTCAGGGTCCTCCATACTAATTCGCTGACCTCCTTGCTGTTATCGTACCTCTCTTCTGCAACCCCACAGATTTACTAGCCACGAGTGCCTCTACGAACTGCTTGTGCTGCTGCTATAGAAGTGCATGGCTCGATATGAAAATTCACCGAGCAGGATCACTTACCTCGCCTTCACGGTTCGCGTCGGATGTAGCTGTACACATCTCTTCCGTTTGAAGGATATGATGGACGAGCTGTATCGTCGTTTACCGGAAAGCACTCCCTAAACAATGAACGGATTCATAACCTTATCCGAGGAGGCTGGCTTTCACAGTGCCGGCAATAATTCAGCTTTCCTCAGCTTTGCCCCTCCCGCAGGCGTTGCTGGTAGAGTTGATGCCATACGCTTTCGACAAATTTTCAGCGACAGTTACCAAAACACATCTTGTGCTCGACAACATGCTTTTTGAGACTGGCTGCAACGCTGCCATCGAATGTGCCTGTCCAGTTGCTCTATGACAAGCATGTGCGCGATAATCCAGCCTTGCTTGACTGCGCGCTTGATCTCTTGCCGGCGGTTGTCCAGCAGCTTGGCGGTATCCGCTCAAAATTTGCGTTCCTCCGCCACCAATTCTTAGCTCTGCATGAAGCGAAGTTTTAGGTCGATGACGCAGGTTCTTTGTGGAATTCAGGGTGTCCCCCGCAAATGTGTCGCACAGGCGTCCACCTCGCTGCTCTTGATGGCTGCGGAGCTGTCCCCTAGTGTCGCCGCCATCGCCTTCGAGCGGAGCGGAGCTCCTCGCCTTGCTCACCGTGGCGCAATCTTATTCGTTGGCTGTTCCTTGCGAGCCTATGCTGTCACTACGCGCACAGTCTGGTGAAAAAGAGGGTGAAACACTGAATTCAAATTCAGGAGGCCAAATGTCATCCATGATCGCTGCGACGGTGTCATGACGGACTTAACACTACAAACCTGAGCCACCTCCCTTCCACCCCAGACTCCCAACTGTGCACGCATCGCCCACTTTTCCTGCCCGTTTCTACGGCGTTTGTCGCGGTCGTACATCGGAAAGATTCGACCGATCGTGCGACTCATAGCTGCAGACGGGTTGCCATTCTGAATATCGCCGAGAACATCCTCGATGACCTGCGCGGGCTACCTGGTGGTGGGCAACAGCCAGCCCGCCTTCGTCGAGATCTGCACGGGCGTGCTGGTGTGCGCGCTGGACGTGGACGGCCACGCGGAGCACGCGCTGCCGCCGCTGGAGCCGCGCCGCATGGCCAAGCTGGAGGTCTGCACCACGCGCGCGGCGTCGCAGAAGATGGAGAACAAGCCGCAGCAGTCGGAGCCCGAGCTAGAGCCGCAGGACGAGCCGCGCAAGCGCCAGCGCCTGCTGCAGCTCAGCGGCTTCATGATCGAGGTGTTGGACCAGGACGAGGAGCTGGACGAGCCGTCGCTGCCCTGCTCCTTCCAGGTGAACACGTACAAGGTGCAGCTGCGACCCGACGGCAGCTCCAGCAGCTCGCTCAGCGACTCGCTCATCCTCACCGCCACGGACGAGGCGGCCAAGAAGCTCTGGGTCAAGAACATCAAGTTCTGGAACCGCTACGGCTGGAGAGACACCATGCAGGTGGCCGCCGAGCGCGCCGACCTGCTCAAGCTGCAGGAGATGCTACAGAACTACAGCTGCCAGATGTACATGGGTGCGTACCCGCGCTACAGCAGCGACGAGGCCTTCTGCCGAGAGCGCAACAGCGCCATGATGATGCAAGGCGGCCGCAGCAGCTTCAGTGTGCAGTCGTCCGGCGCCACGAGGCGCCAAACCAGGCGACGGTTCTACCGCACGGCCATTCCCGATTCATTCGCGCCGCCTCCGTGAAGACTCTTGGAGTTCACCACGCCTTCGAGGTGTACATAATTTATTACTAGCTAGCCACGCAGATACCGCATCGCGCAGCAGCGATGATTTCAAGCTTTTTCCTGATTACTTCAATTGAGCATTTTTCTTAAAAGCACCAGCAATTTTCTCGAAGACGTGTTCTGCTTTCGACCTGCAATCGATCTTCGCGAGCATGAAGTAGTGACAACAAGACGCAAACGCTGAAGTGCTGACGGAAAACGCATACATTGTCTATCTTGCGCTCCTACGCCCTATGGAGCGTGTGGTATCCTACATGCTCAATGCTACAGTCCTGCCACCCCAGTGTGTGGCAAAACCTGCTTCAAAATGCCTAAGCGTCGATGTGTCACAAACTCGGGCCGATTGTCCGCGTCGAGTCCGGGCCGGATGTCCGGGTCGAATCCAGCTCCTCGGAGAGCAGGCGAACATTGGACCTAGTTGTTGATGTCGTAGAAAGCGGCAGACCGTCCTCCGGGATCGGGAGTCGCAGCTTCGCGAGGCGGAGGCGGCGATCATGACGTGCCTTAATATTCTTGGCACGAGGCTGCCGGAGTGCCGTGCCGCACACACGACAGAAGTTAGCATCGTCTTGGTGCAGCCGCCGGAAGCAGCGCGGACACTCTATCACTTCGGTCAGAATATCCTGCGACCCCGCCTGGTTCAGCACCAGCGGACAGGCAATGATGCCGTAACCAACAAACATCACAACGGTAGCCAGCATGCGGCCCAAAATTGTCTGCGGGGAGATATCACCATACCCGACGGTAGTCATCGTCACCACCGTCCAGTAAAGGCTAATGGGGATGTTGGAGAAATCATGACGGTCTCCTTCGATCAGGTACATGGCACACCCAATGACGAGAATCATGGTGAACAGCGCCACGAGGAAGACGGCAATACGCCTCTTATTCGACTGGATGTTGTCACTGAGCGCAGCACCTGCATCCACGAAACGTGCCAGTCGTAGCAGTCGGAACACGCGCATGACTCTAAATATACGCAGCACCGCCAGGTGTAGCAGCGGTCTTGCATCTGGAAGGATGAAGCCCAAGTACGACGGCACCAGCGCGCACACGTCGACAAAGCCCATCAAGCTGAAGGCGAACTTGCTCGGATTGCGCAGCGACACCAGTCGTAGAAAATACTCCACCGAGAACACCACCGTGAAGAATGCCTCGAGCGCAAGTAAGTAGTCTCCAATGTCATCTCTGCAGCAGCAGTAGCAGCACCAGCAGCGACACCATCAGCACTCGAAACCCCACCATGACAGCAAGCACCGCAACAAAACGTACCGGATGTCGTCCACACTGTCCAGCACCGCTGCCAAGCCAGCAACACAACAGCGTCAGCACGTCGTCCCCGCCCCGCTGCGGCCGCGAGCACTCACCGACCACGACGCTCATGGACACCATCACCAGCAGCACCAGCGCCACGCGCTGCCCCGTGGGCGTCGAGCTCTTGAACATGATCTCGTACACGCCCTCCCAGCCGGCGCGCGCGCCGCCCTTCACCTCGTGGTCCACCACGATGCCGTTCACGCGGAAGCGCGCGTCGTGCGCCAGCGTGTCGCTCTCGGCCTTGCGGCGCTCGGCGTCCGTCCCAGGCTCGTCGTCGTCGTCGTAAAGCTCCTCGGGGTCGGGCTGCGGCTGCGCGCGGCCGGCCTCCACGTTGGCGGGCGTCTGCGCAAAGCCGCCCGGACTCATCTCCACGGCGCTGTCCACGTGGCCGTAGCCCGCGTCCTTCTTCTTCTCCGCCTTGAGCTCCTTCAGGTGCGACAGCATCGTCGGCGCCGTCTTGGCGTTGTGACCCAAGTGTGAGGACGACGGCCGAAAGGCGGTGTGGACCACTAAGCGCGCGGACATTGGTCGAAAACCAGAGCCAATGGGCGACTGCTAAAAGGGCAACTTCAAGTTGCAGGCGAAACGACCAGCGCGCCTCCAGTCTATATTCGCCCAGCAGGAAGGTGGCGCCGCTGATGGACGAGGGCGGCGAGCTCTTCCAGGACTTCAGCTCCGACGCGTCGGACTTTGACGACGATGTGGACTGGAGCTTCACCGACGGAGAAAGTGCGAGCGTCTTACATCTTATGGGCGAGGCAAGATCGATCAAAAAGAAGGGATTTGGTGCGGCAGACGTCGTCATGCCCTCCAGTGTGGCACTTGATGCTTTAGTGGCTGCAGATGCGCCAAAAGCTGATGGTTATGTCACTAGTGACGTATCTAAGGTCTGCTCCGACGAGGAGCTGTTGGATGAGCTCTTTCCCGAGACAAAGTCGGGGCCCACCCCTACAGTGGATAAGCCGACAGAGCTGCAAGTTGGGGAAGAGCAATGCCAGACTAAGGAGTGTGAAGTCGAGTGGGCTCTAATGGCGCTAGAGGAACACGAACAACTGGGACAGCAATCTCGCTCGTCCATTACTGCCTCCAACGATAATGAGTTTGTATCTTTGTTTGAGGAAATGTACGGTAGCGATGCTGCGATCGAGCTGTCTACTCCTTCACCTTTAGCAGGAAGTAAGGCTGGTGGAAGGAAATGGGAGAACACAGGTACTACCACGACAACATGTCCGGAAAGTGCCAATGCATGTATCTCGTCCGACATCAGTGGAAACATCACGGACAAAGTAGCTCCTCTTGACATGGCCCAGCTAGTCTACCAAAAGATCGTAGAGGTGAGTATTATCATAGCGACCATGTCTTCTTTGCTATGATCACTAATACTCATGATGTATTCGTCAAAACGTAGACACGAGCAGATTTTTTGACAATCTCGAACGACGCCAGTTGTAGACTTTGCTTGCCAAGTCATGTTTTTCAAGTCCAACCTATCGAGGCCATTTGCTCGTTTGATTCATTTATGAAGGGTATTTGCTGTATCGAAGAGAGCCTCGCAAACCAACCCTTCATTTCTCCACTAGCTTCGACCCAAGAAGAAAGGTATGATTTGATCCGGTCCGGAACTGAAAAAAGCTGGATGTGACATATTTTTTTGCTGAATGGTAGGCTGGAGCTTGTTCTTGTTTCCTTTGACGACAAGGTTGGCGCGCTACCAACTTGCTGGAAACTAAAGTGGACAAAGATAATCGACATGCTACCATTGCTGGCAAAGGTGAGCCGATCTAGTCTCTATTTTATTGCAGACTGGCATTTTAATAAAAATGTATCGTGTCAGATGCGAGAGCAGATTTGCCCTGTTACACCAGCTCCTATGCCTACCGCTAATGACCTTCAGATAGATACAACACTATCGCCTGATCCGACACAACCCAAGGGGAAGACAGGCTCGCCTCTAGATGGTTGGGCCACATTTCACCCAGATAAAATGCCGGTGAGGCGATGTGAGCCGCTGATCAAAGCAGTCTCCAGGTCTCAACAGCCCGGCCAAGTAGTCACTGCGAAAAAGCCTCGTGTACGAATTCGGCAATATATCCCTGCTAAGCTTCGGGTGCGCTGTAAAGCGTATAATCCTGAAGAAAAGGAGCTCACATTTCGACCAAAAATCAACAGGAAACAATCACGAAGTCGTAAAGGTGAGCCCAAGCAGCAAAAGGAAAACTTCACAGCTCGAATGGAGAAAGATATATTTCAGCGACGCTCGCTAAAGCTACAGCACGACATGAAGCGGCAAGAGCTAGAGCAAGAAGAGGCTAATAGTATCTCGGCCGTCAATTTAATCGCAAAGGGCTCGCAACGCATTCTACTTAAAAACGGGATGTGGGCAGAGTCATTAGAGGAAAGAATTAGCAGGTTAGCAAAACATCGCACCAAAGCTGAGGCAGGCGAATCTCGGTCGAAGAAGCGGCGAAAACGGCTTGAGCAAAGGAAACAAGAAGCGGCTGCTGTAGCCTCGAGAGCATGTGAATCACTTTACCAACGAGGTATCGAGCAAAGAAGACGAGAGCAGGAACGGCTCAGAGAAGAGATTCACGATCTTGAATTTCAACGAAACCGCCCAAAGATAAGCAGTCGATCATTACGCGTGATGAAGGCACGAATTCTACAGGAGCTTTTACAGCTGTGCGTGGATTCACAGCGTACCATTTCAAATACTGAGGCCTCGCACGATGAAGCCGACCGAAGTCAGAATGACTCATCGTTTGTGACATTCATCCAATTTTCCTGTGCTCTCTTATATTTTGGCTTCGTAGCAGATTTGAACACGCCATGGGATGGAAGTACCAGTGTCGATAACGAAAGCAAGGTCACCCTACTGTGGCATTCCTGGACAGTCTTCTCGCGAGATGACTCTGGAGTTGCAGCCCCTAAACTGGCAGCGAAGGTGCTGGAACAGATTCTTTTCTCGGTTATCCTCGGAGGAAGAGCTAGTGATAACTCGGTGCTTCGAGGCCGTGACGCGCAAGTATTGCTCAGGTTGTACCGAGCTAATTACTATGCAAGAAAGCACACACAGCTCAAATCGGAACCTGATGATGATCGGAAGCAAAATCGTATCAAGACTGACGCGCGATCGACCGAAATCAAACGTAGTTCCTCTCGACGACAGCGTATCCGCTACTCGCTGCATGGAAAACCAATCCGTCAAAGTGACGCGCCGGAGACAGACCTCCTCAGTGAACGAAAACAGTTATTGCAAGAGAAGATTGACCAAATGCGTGAGGCAAAGGCGAAACAAGAACTTGAGGGCTGTACATTTCACCCGCATATCAACCCCGGACCATCCGAGGCAGCTGCTCAACGGACTAGCCAAACGCCTTTGCAATCTCCTAGACCATCCTCGGTCACCGTATCGACATTTGAACGACTATATAGCGATGCATTCCAGCGCCAGAATAACGTGCTAGAAAAGTACTTGGAAGCCAAGCAGCATCGAGAAGAGCTGGAAAAACGAGAGTGCACAGTGCACCCGAGTTACGTGAATGGCCTAACAATTGAAGAGCGACTCGAAAACCTTCATGTTGCGCTTGCAGGCAATGCACTACCCGTCGACTTTCGCAAGAAAATTGATACGATGCGCACAGTCACGGAGATGAAAGCGCGGGATGAGCAGATGAAGCAGCAGCGACTGCAGCCGGCGCATTTCAAGAAAGCCAAAGACGGACGAACTATCGTAGTACCCTTCCAGTTTGCCACGGAGATCCGATCAGCCTTAAGCACGGAACTAAAGAAGCAGCGCGTGAAAATGGCGCATCGACCCCGTAACCATCTGATGAAAGGTTTGCGACCACCAGCAAACGAAGAGGACCGAATACCAGCGGCTGTGCGATCATCTCGCGAAGATACCGACATTGGTGAGGCGGACTTGTGCCTTGACGTTCACTTGTCGCCGTCTGAAACTCGCCAACTCTACTTGAACGCTGACGATGATCCACGAGAAGTGGTAGATCGTTTTGCTCAGAGCTTCTCCCTGACGAGCACGCAGCAACACTTCCTCGTTCAACTAGTCGAAGCGCGGCTCGAGCAATTCACAAACCTTCAGGTCTAGCGAATACAGTCCAGCAAAGATGACTAAAGATTTAAGCATTGTCGTTGCGTTCAAGCAAGCCAGAGTTTGCTTGCTTTCCCAGACTTATGAACTAACCGTTAATCAAAATGCTGCATGTACGAAAACTGTCGCCAAAATCGGTGATATGGCCAACACCAGCCGACCAGCAGAAGTCGTAAGGAGGCGTTTTGAAGGATCGCATGCTAGCACTCCTGGTGTCCTTCAGTGAACGGGGACACCAAGACCCTACGCATAATGGCTGCGGTGAACAGCTCGTTCTGGCCAGCGGATGGTAGCGGCTACACCGCAACAGCCTACTTCTCGGACAGCACGTGCAGTAGTTCTCCCCTATATATTGAAGCTGAAGTGAATGAAAGCTGCACGACTCAATCTGCAACATACACCTGCGATTCAACAACGTCAGATGGAGGAATCATGAGCACGGCATCCTGTGAGCTCAACCTGACCCAGTTTCTGGAAACCCAGAACTTGAGCGGACAGTACCTCGCCCGCGACGCGTTCGATGGAGAAGGATGCAGTGACGGCAACTATAGCGGGTGGACTGCACTCTACGCGGCAAATGGAAAATGCATTCCGATGTGGTCGACCGTGTCAATCACCACCGACGGCATCGCGTTGTTCACGCGATACGACAATAGTAGTTGCGATACTTTGAGTTACTACTTCAACACAATGACGATCTCAAGGGAAGATTTGAGCGAGCACTCGTGTATCTCGTCCTCGACATTTCGCCGTGAGCTATATGATCGCTTTAATAAGCTTGAGTTCTCCTCTCACGAGACAAGCAGGTCGACTTCTGGATCGAATGGGTCTCAAATCAACGGCAGTGGTTCAAACTCCACACCAACTACGGTGCACCCGCGGCAACTGAGCAAAAGGCAGTATCAACAATGAGTACCGGAGTTATCGTTGGTATTATTGCTGGGTCTATTGCCTTTGTCGTTGTAATTTTGCTTAAAATGAGGCTGCTTTTCGCGAAAAGGACAATGAAGCGAGCAAATGGTGATCGTTCCGATTCCGATCAAAATGGAATCAACACAAAGAAGTCGGAAGAGAGCGACAATACGAATGCTGGAGGTGCTAGCACTACGACTAAAATGTGAGAAGACCCTGTCATTGTGTGGTCGCGCGTGCCTCGCGAAAAAGTCCTCATGGGACCGCTTATTAGCAGTACGCCTTTGGTAGTGTTTACCGGGGAACGTTCAATGACGAACCAGTCGCGATCAAGATGCTGCTAGAAGCCACCAAGCAGGACGTCACCCAAGCTAATAGCTTTCTTACTGAGGTCAAACTGATGGCTTCTTTTCAGCATGAATGCATTGTGAAATCTGTAGGAGTAGCTTGGGACTCGCTTAATGATTTATGCGCACTTACCGAGTTCATGGCCGGCGGAGACCTGCGTGCTCTGCTTAACACGTATCGGGTAAATGGGCATCCAATAGGGTTCGATCGTCCCAAGCTCGAAATTGCATACCAGATCAGCTTCGCACTCACGTATCTTCATTCGCTGTCGCCACCAATTATTCATCGAGACCTCAAATCCAGGAACGTGCTGCTAAGTGAAGATCATCGCGTGACAAAACTTACGGAATCGGAACGCTCCTTTGGATGGCGCCGGAGGTGATGGCGGGGGAGAAATATGACGACAAAGCAGACATGTTTTCGTTCGGTGTGCTGTTAGCTGAGCTGGACACGCACACGCTGCCATACGCGAACGCACGCAGCAGCGAAGGCTCGGGTTCGAATGGTCCGCGGATGACAGACCCTACTTTGGTGGCTATGATAGCATGTGGGGCCATGCAAGTTGAATTCTCAACAGCAAACACAATTCCGGCCACAGCTGCGGTCGTCGAGCTGGAACGCAATGCGTGGCTCTCTCTCCAAGCGATCGCCCCACAGCGGCCGAGGTGCTTTATCGACTGCAGTGCGCTCTAAAAGAGCTGTAGTAACTTGGTCCACTTCAATAGACACAATTTGAATAAAGTTCATTATTGTTCCCGACTGCGGCTGCGTGCAGGAATTGATAAAGTGACGGGAAAACGAATCGCAACGACCATTGCTGCGCAGATTTGCGAACACGGCGGGCAAAGCAAGCTGTACGGCGATTCATATCCATCGCATTAAATTGAGTTTGCTCAGCAGGTGCTCTGTTATATTTGCGCTTCGCAGCGGCCTTGACCGCAGCGGCAGGTGATGCGAATCTCGGCAGTATCATGCCAACAACGGCATAGTCACGCCAAAGCGCTCGGAAGCCTCTGGACTGAAGGCTGCGCGCCAGTGAAGACCATGGCGAGCCACGTGTGCAGATTTGAGCCTCGCCACTCGCTCACATCATCTCACGTGAGACGCACGGTGAGTCGCGTGTCCAATGCGTCTTGATCAACCCGCAGCTTCTCTCCGCTCGGCGTCCTCGCCGGCGCGCCGCGGCCTAGAAGAGCTCTCGAACCTCCAGGTCCAGCTTGCTCGGAGACTTTCCGGTGTCCGGCGAGCGGATCGTGAGCACGCGGCTGGCCTTGTCCGCCGTGAGGTCGAGGCGCTCCACGACGATTGCGTCCACGGCCACGAGCGGCGCGTCCAGCTCGTGGCGGTCGCTGCGCAGCAGCAGCTCGATGTCCTCGTTCGCGTACAGCCCGAAGAGGTTGACGGACTTGATGCGGCACTTGAAGCGGTGGTCTGCACAGCACATGCACGCACAGCGTCAGCCCGTCTGCAGGCTTCGCATTGAAGTGCGCCGGAGAAGGTCCGCGAGCAAGTGACGGCGGCCGCGGCCCCGCATCGCCGGGCCAGCGCGCGAGGTACCTGTGCAGTCTCGGCCGAGGGTCACGTCCAGCGGAACGGAGCCGCTCCCGCGCGGCTTGATCTTGCAATGCGGCGTCCGGGTCCCGCGCCGAGGCCAAAGCATAGAGCAGCAGCAGCGGCGTCCGCGCAAGGCGAGCACGCAGTAAACAGACACAACGACAGAGATAAGCGGCGTGGTCGGACGAAGCAGGGTAATCGGCCGGATGGGAGCCGCGTCGGGCGCGCCGCACGCCAGCGCGCGCGCGAGCGGCGTCAGCTGCGGGCGCCCTTGCGGTTGCGCCGGTCTCGGCGATGACCTGACTTTGGGCGGCGTCAGGCTTGACTCACCAGCAGCTCGGGCGCGGCGAAGAGCTCGTGCAGCGCGAAAAACGAGTCGGCGCCGCTGAGCGTGCGGCTGCAGCCGCGCATGACGCGGTCGGCCACCAGCAGCGCGCGCTCCGGGTGCTCGTCGCCGCCCACGTGCGTGCCCACGATGCGCTTCACGGCGGCCACGAAGGCCTCGGTGCGGTGGTCGCCCACGAAGCGCACGCCGTTCAGCATGATCTCCTCGCGCGTGGCGTCGCGGAAGGCCTGCGCCGTGTCCACGTCGCACTGCGCGGGCAGCGGGATGGCGGCCAGCGGCTCGGCGAACGCCTGCAGCGCCTCCGCGTAGTCGGCGGGCCGCGGCGCGCGGCCGACGGCGCGCCGCACGGCGCGCACGAGCTCCACGTCCAGCAGCGGCGGCGGCGGCGGCGGCGGGCGCTTGGCCATCCTGGAGATCGCGGATCTTATTCGGCGCCGAGCGTGGCACCGGGCAGAAACACGGGGCGCTGCGTGGCACCTTGAAGCGGCATGAGCGGGCGTTCCGGCTCGAAGGCAGAGGGCTAGCTCAAAACGCTGGTGTTCTCTTGTTCTAAGGGGGATCTCTATCTGCTCTCTCTAGCCTACTGCCTGGGTGCGCACCTGCCGGCCCCGACGGGCGGTTAGCTTTACGACGCGGGGCGAACACGACTAGCATCATAGTCTTGACTTCATCCATTGCCTTTGCCATTGGGTTCAATTAAATACCTCTCCGCGGGCCTTACGAGCCGCAGCTTGCGGTCGGAGTCGCGGCGCCGAGCAGGGCCGCGCCGGGCGCGCCGGGCCGGACGCACTCGCTTCCGCGTCCACGACGAAGAGAACCGGGTCGCTACGCTGATGTTGCTGTCTCTCCCTGCCGCTCGCTCACTTGATGACGGCGAAGCGCTCGCTCTGCGCCAGCAACAGCAAGTCCGCCGGGTCCTTCTGCTCCGTCACGTCGTAAATATTCACATAGTAGCCCTCGGCAATCGGCATGCCCCAGTACACGCGGCGCCAGCGGAAGGTGCCGTCGTTGGCCACGCGGTGCGCGATGGTCGTGGGCACGGTCCACGCCACATTGCACACGTCGATCCGCACGCACTGCACGCTCGGGTCCAGCGCCTCCCACTGCACCTCTGCGGCCTGGCCCCGTACCCAGCCGGCGAACCGCGGGCCGTCGGGCGATGTGATCCGTAGTCGCTGGTTGAGGCTACCGCCGGCCGCGGCGGCGGCTGCCGCCTCGCGCAGCTGCTCGTCTCCGCCGGAGAGCGAGGACGGCAGCGTGGCGCTGAGCGACGACGTCGTGGAACCTGTGGGCGTGCTATTGTTGCTGTACCCGGCGCTGCTGCTGCTGTTGCCGTGGTTGTAGTTCTCGCTGACGGTGCGTCGCCGGCTGCGGCCGCGGCTGTGCCGCCTCCGGCCGCTCACCCAGAGCGCCGGCATGGCGTGAATCTGGTGCGACGGCGCCGGGATGGTGGCGGCCGTCACGTCGAACCGGTCGTCCTCGCTGTCGCCCGAGTTGTCCACGGCGTCCTTGTCCCAGTTGCTGGACTGCGAGCGGCAGCGCGCCGACTTGGGCGCGGCGCGCGCGCGGCCCACGTGGCCTGGGCCCTGGTTGCCGCCCAGCAGCGACTCGACGCCGGCGCCCGTGTCGATGGCCGGCACCTTGCGGGGCGGCGCGGCGTTCCAGCACTTGAGGGTCATCGACGTCGCGCGGCGCGCGGCGGCCTCCGTCGTGCTCGCTGCTGCTGCTGCTGCTGCTGCTGCTGCCTGTGGGCACGCGCGACTGCGGGGAGTCTGCGCGGCGGGTCTGCTGCTGCGAGGGGCGCCGTCGCCAGAGACTCTGTCCAAGCCCCCAATCAATCGCGGAATGGGGAGCGGATTCGCCCGCCCGTGAGCCCGGCGAGCGGGGGAGGGAGCCGCAGTGGCGCCATTGCAGGGGAAGGTCAAGAGGAGGGAAGTGGTTCCAAATTGTGTGCGACCGCGTTTCCACCCTCCCGCGCCCCGTCGCTCGCCGCATACTGAGCGCCAGTGGAGACGCGCAGAGCCGGGCCGCCCCGGCGCCGCCCGCCCCGCCAGAGCTGATCTCGCCCCGCGCAGCGCGATACGCCCGGCGTCGCGATCAGCTCCGGCGAGCGCCCCCGCCGCCGACTTCGCGCGGCCCGCGCAGCGCGCGACGCGGGTGCGCCACGCCGGCCGCGGCGCGCTCGGCCGCCGGCTGCGGCCGGAAACGGTTCTCGCCGGTCGCGCGCGGCTCTTCTGCAGGCGGCGGCGCCGGCGCAAGCAGCGAGATCGCCACTGCCGCCGCTGCCGCCACCGCCGCGGCGGCCCGCGCTGGCGTGCCGCGAGCGCTGTCGTAGAGGCGAACGCCCACGCCAGTCGCGGATCATCTGCGGGCCACCATACGTGCGCCGCTGGCTATCGAACGTATGAGCGCGATTTGCATGGGGCCGAGATTGGCGAAACGCGGCGGCGCCTCGTCTTCAGCGCGCGGCCCATTGTAGATACCGCGCCCGAGTATCCGCCGCGGCCCGAGTTGAAGCGGCCGCAACCGCCGCGTGAACGAACCCAGATATGATTCGGCCGCGCAGAGAGAGATCGCCGCGGCCGGCGCCGCCGCCACACGCGCAAATTGCCGCGCGCTGCCAGCGAGCGGCGGGCCAGCGGCGGCGGCGGCGGCGGCGCGGAACCTGTCGCCAGCGGCGCAGGATAGCGCGGCGCGCTTTGTCGCGCGGGCTGCAACGGCGATGGCGATAGCAGCAGCGGCGGCGGCGGCGACCGTGGCCAAACCACCGGTATCCCGCTGTCGAGAAAGCAGCGCCGGCGCCACCTGGGCGGGCGCGGTCACGATCGTGAGGCGCCGCGTCCCCCCCAGCATTTCGCTGCTATGGAGTGGCGCGCAAATCCCCGCGGCGCCCATGCGCCTTCCACCGGGCGGGTGGCCTGCGGACTGCCATGCACTGCAGCGCATGCCCGGCAAGGGCAGAGCGGCAACTGCCGCAGGTGAACCCACCCTGGCTCGGTCAGCCATTTCGGCCAATGCTCGGCAGTCCTGGACATTCATTTTAGCGAATCAGCACGCGACCTGCAAGACAGCATGCGAGTTGGTCAAGCAGATCTAATGCGGTTTGGCAGATCTGGCATCGGCTCTCGCAGGTTGAAGCGGCGCAGCTGACGTACGTCTGCGCGATGCAGAGCTCGGCGCCGCGTCCGGTGCCGCCCAGCTGCGGACGTACGTCAGCGCTGGCGCCGAAGAGATCTGGTGGTGGTGTGCGGCGACTGCCGGCTGCTGGCGCGCCACGTGCGCGGCGACGGCAACGCGACCAACGGAGCTTGCTGGTCGACTACACCGATGGCGCGCCGGCGACTTGCGCGGCGGCCCGGTGTTGAAGCTGCTGTGTGCAACGGCGGCGGCTTCCAGTGCCAGCCGACCAGGTCGGCCGCCCCGCGCTGCCCGTAAACGCGGCGAGGCGTGGCTGCGCTGGGCGGCACCGTCTTATGCGGGCGGCGCGCGGGCCGTGCCGGCAGTTCCTGGCCGTTTGCTGAGCGTTTCCGCTCGGTGGCGGTGCCGAGCACGACAGGGTCCGCGCACCCTCGCGTCAGCTCCAGTTCCCATGGCTCGCCCGCACACGCGCGGAGCACGTCTGAACGGCTTCTGCTGGCCTCGACGCGCCGCCGCCGTGCGTAACGTTAGTGCGATGGCCGCGCGCCATGCGGAGCTGGGCGTCTGCAGCTCGCTCGAGCTGTAATCGATGACGCACCTTAGTCTGTAGACGCATTTTTTTTTTTTTTTGCCTCCGTTGGTGTGCTTCTCACGGGCGAGTGCTTTGACAGCGACAGCGACGCCACCTTGGCTTCCTCGCCGCAGCAATCGGTTCCGAGGCCAAAATCCCGAGGGGCCTCGTTGAAGCCGCGACTCGATGCTGAGCGAAAAGTGTCATCCCAGCGCTCATTACCGGCGTACGCCACCGTTCAAGAAGCCCCGCATGCCCGCCATGGAGCGATCGCCGCGTGCGGACCGACCGGATCCCGCCGTTGTATGCACCGGTTGCTCTCGCCGACTTGCTCTATGCAAGTTCCCCTTCAATCCTACGGTACGACCGCCGCCGCGACTTTACGACCAGCGAGATGTGGCATCACTTGGATTCACTCGCCAAACAGCAACAGCAAGGCAAGCCCCGCCGCGCGTGTGCTGCCGGTGGATAGTCTCAGCAGCAACACGCCGAAGCAGCATGGAGGGACTTCCTCATCTTGACGAACACGTCGTCAGACGCTTCGCTTGGTCTGCCCTCGCATTGCTGCGACGAATATGACTAGCGATACGTCTCCACCAAAACGTCGGCGCGAGCCGCAACTAATACGGCAGCCCAATGCGAACTCTGCTGTATCAGAGCGCGGCGTTTCATGCGCCCGGGGATTGAGGACACCTGTGGACAATTGGCAGCAGTGCTTTCTTCTTTTGAAGAGGAAAGCTGGGCGTGCACGGAGGATCATGCTCAGCGGCAGCTCCTCCCCGCGCACTCGAGGTCGGCGGGCGGATCACAACGCTGTCGTTGAGTCCGCACAAATGGTCTGCTTCGAGTGGAGGCGGCGAATGCAGCCAATGGCACTTCGTGCCATTGCGGTAATGTTAAATCGGGCTTGCATGACCATTACGATCACCAATCTGTCGCCTGTGTGGCACCGCCAGCCTGCAGTCCGGCTTCAGATGTCTCCGTGCGCCTTGCAACGGCAGAGCCTTCGCGCTCGCCTGCAGCCGCAACGCGCTTCGCTTCGCCGCTCGCCTCTCTACCGTGGCCTGCTGGGCGACACGCGGCCTCGGCTCAGCGATGGCTGCGCTTGGAGGACCTGCCAGCGCCTGTCGACGGCTCTGTTCGCCCGCCAAAAAATGCCGGCCACCACCAAAAATGCCGCTCCGCACGGCAGCGCAGCGTGGCGGCGGCGCTCGCCATCGATCTTGCAGAGCCCAGCGCTGCTGGTCAGCGGCCGCTCGGTGTCCCATACACCTGTTCAGGTCCGCGGCGCAGCCATTGGCTCGCCGCAGATATAAGGGATGACGCGCCCGGTCTCTGCCGCGCAAAACCATCATTTACATAAAATTCAAGCTTTTTTCGCGCGTGCATAGCCGTAAAGAGCCGTAGCCATCTCTCCAATAACATATATTCTGTTCTTCTCAAAATTCAATTAGGCTTCGCAGGCTACTAGTACTATACTCCCCGACCCGTGCGACTAGCTCCATGACGTCTAGGGATGGGGCCGCTGATCGCATCAGCTTAGCAAATCCCCGATCACGAATGATATCGGATCGCACAAGTTGACAGGCGCCGTTTTCGCGTCCAGCAGAGGCGGAATTGCCGACTCAGATCCGGCAGCTACGTACGTGGGCGGCCGCCGGCCAGCGCCATTGCCCAAGTTGCCGGCCCGCGCGCAGACCTCCGCCATGGCGTCCCCCCGCGAGCCCTCGGAGACGGACGCGCTGCTGGCGGCGTCCGCCGTGCGCGTGTCCGTCTCGGCCGACGACGACGGCAGTGACACGCTGTCCTCGGGCCAGGACGTGGCCGTGGACGCGCCGCTGCCGCGCTTCCCCGCGCTCGCGCGCACGGCGTCGGCGCTGCGCTCGCCGTCCTCCATCCTGCGCTCGCCCATGCCGCGCTTCGCGCGCTCGCCGAGCTGGCGGCCCAACAGCCGCGGCGCGGCGCCGCAGCTGTCGCAGTTCGGTGCCGTGGAGCCGCACGCGCGCGACCCGTTCCAGGGCTACGGCGTGCAGCGCACGCACTCGTTCCCCAGCGACCTGTACTCGGGCGCGCGCTTCTCGCGCTTCGAGATCGAGGAGGCGCTGCGCCAGCGCAACGGCACCACGCTGCTGGACTGGCTCCGGGGCAAGGGCCGCAACCCCTTCACGGCCGCCACGCGCAAGCAGCAGCAGAAGGAGAAGGACAAGGAGAAGCGCGCCAAGGCGCAGCACCGAGAGTCCTTCAACTACGACTTCTTCGAAAGCAGAGTCAACATGCAGCACGACCAGGAGCAGACCGAGAGCGAGATCCGCTCGCTCAACATCGCGCGCTGGGTCATGACCTTCGGCGTCGGGCTCGGCACAGCGCTCGTCGCGTGCTTTGTCGAGTTCTGGACCTCGCTGCTGTCCACGTTCCGCACAGCCACCATGGAGTCCCTCGTGGCGGCCGAGATGGACGGCTCGCGCAGCTTCGGCACGGGCTACTTCGTCTACGCGATGATCAGCGTCGGCTTCGTGGCTGTGGCCAGCTACTGCGTCGCTATCCTGTGTCCGGTTGCTGGCGGGTCCGGTATCTCGGAGATTAAGGCTACTCTGAACGGTATCAAGATCCACCGAGTGGTCCGGCTCAAGACGCTGTTCTGCAAAGCGTTTGGCATCCTCTTCAGTGTGTCCGGTGGACTTCCGGTCGGCAAGGAGGGTCCGATGATTCACAGTGGCTCGGTGATTGGTGCTGGTCTATCGCAGGGCAAGTCGTCGAGCTTTGGGCTGGATACGAGCTGGACTAAGTTCAAGGGCTTTCGCAATGATAAGGAGAAGCGTGATTTCATCTCGTGTGGTGCTGCTGCTGGTGTGGCGGCTGCTTTTGGCGCCCCCATTGGAGGCGTCCTGTTTGCGTTGGAGGAAGGCGCTTCGTTCTGGCACCAGAACCTCACGTGGCGTACGTTCTTTTGCGCAATGGTATCCGCCTTCGTGCTCAACTACTTCATGTCCTTCATGGAGGCCAGCGAGTCCAATGGTCCGACCCCTGACGTGGGCCATGTGTTTATTGGCGGGACCATGGGCACTCAAACGGGAACCTTCACCTTCGGCCAGTTTGCTGGCAGCAAGGCCTACGAGGTGCTAGATGTGCCTGTGTTTATTCTAATGGGCATGGTCGGCGGTCTGTTTGGCGCTGGATTCAACGGTGCCAACACGGTGCTGACGAAGTTCCGCAAGCGCTACGTGACTCACCGGTTTCTGCGCTTTGGCGAGGCTCTGTTGATTGCATTCAGCATGGCTACGGCGTCGTTCTGGCTGTCGTACTACTTCGGACAGTGCCGCGATCTCGCCGGCGACTACAGTGACTCGCTTTCTCGGTTCTACTGCCCTGAGGGTCAGTTTAACGACTTGGCGTCGCTGTTTACTGTAAACTATGCTACAAGCATGAAGCAGCTGCTGCACTTCACGGGCGATGCTAGCTTCACACCGTTCTCGCTGTGTATGTTCTTCGTCGTGTTTTACATCTTCGCATGCTGGACGTACGGTATTGCAGTGCCCTCAGGACTGTTCGTGCCCAGCTTGCTTGCTGGTGCCGCTTATGGCCGTATCTGTGTCATGATTGTGCACTACCTGGGCTTTCCTGTGGGTGCTCAAGATGGAATGTTCGCGCTTATAGGCTCTGCGTGTATGCTTGGTGGTATGGCACGAATGACGATCTCGTTGACGGTGATTATTCTCGAGTGCACGGGCGTGATTGAGTGGGGTCTTCCCATTATGGTGTCGTTAATGGCTGCTCGGTGGGTTGGCAACAGCTTCAACGAAGGCTTGTACGACATCCACATCCACCTAAACCACTTGCCGTTCCTCGAGTTCGACCCTCCATACTACGCTCGGTTCCTGCGCGCACTCAACATCATGAGCTCGCCGCCGACTTGTGTACCGCAGATCGCGAAGGTTGGCGAAATTTACGACGTGCTGAAAAACTGCAACCATGGCGGCTTCCCGGTTGTCGTGCCTCGCAGCCAGGACGCCGCTGGAGACGGTCATCGACCTAACCTGGGTGCACGGCGCAAGTCTCCTCGCTTCGCTGGTATCATTAACAGGCACCACTTGGCTGTGCTGCTTCAACGCAAGGACTTCTTCATTGAGCGGCCAGAACCCTTTGTGCGAACTCCTGCGAGCGACACGACACTGCTATACAACGACCAGTACGCTCTGTCGTATCGCGACATGGAGGGCAGCTACCCGCGATACCCGTCCATTAACGACATTCAGCTGGACGAGAAAGAACGGGACCTGTGGATGGATCTCACACCATACATGAACCCCACTCCCCACACCGTCCAGGAGCAAACCCCGGTGCCGCGCACCTTCCGCTTGTTCCGCTCGCTAGGACTGCGCCACCTCATTGTGCTGAACCGCCGTAACGAAGTGCGTGGTGTAATCACTAGAAAGGACCTCACACCAGCGCACCTCAAGTTCTGCCTTGAGTCGCTTAGCGAAACAGAGAAGATGCGTATCCAGGGGTACTTTCACCGAGACCGATCTGGATCGGAGCGCTTTGAGGACGTTGAGAAAAAGCTGATTAGCATCAACGACAACTCCTAAAGCCGTGGCCGGCGGTAGCAGCCCAGTCGGGCGCTGCTATCGGTGGTTCTCTCTACCCTCCTTTGGGCAAGACAAGATTGGCGCCAAACCACCATGACTAGTCCGTCGGGGCAAGTTTACAGAGAACACCAAGACCACAGACCACCTCAAATTTTGCTCGGCAATGACCATGTCACTTGTGCATACACTGGATCACTCGTTTGTTCATGCGTGCTTTTGTGTTTGCCTAAAAATATTCACCGAGTCTGTGCTGACGTGTTTGCTTTGCTTTGAGTGTCCTTGTTTGATTTACCTGTAGTGTCCTAGTCCCCAAACATTATGGCAAGCCGCAACGGGGCCGGACCACCACCTCCTGGCCAAGGGCCGGGTCGGTACATGGCGTCGCCTAGAAGACAAGTTCCTGTACGCCTACCAACCAGTGTGCCTGCGAATATGCCTCCAGTGGGGCAACGCCGAAGTATAATCGACAGCTCGGCTTATCCGAGTGCGGCAATGCAAGCCGCATCGACACCTACAATACCTGGGGTTCCTAATCCAAAGATTGCAGAAATTCAGTCACGAGTGGAGGAATTGGTGCGCCGCTATGACGATGCTGTAGCTGCTGCAGAGCAGGAGGAGCTCAAAGAGGAGGAGGAGGACTCTTTCGGAGACAAGGTGCGAGTTCCGGCCCGGTGGCGCGTAGGCGATGTTCTGCTAGCAACGCATCGTGCGTTGGCTCGCACGAGCACACACACGGAGCGGACTATTATCGCTGAATTTGCAGACGACCCGGAGGTGAGCGCAGCTATCGGGACTGGGGCGCAGAAGATGGCTGATGCATTTTCCGAGGCAGCAGAGCAGGCTGCACGGCGGCATCAGCGACTCTCGCATATACACCAGGCGCTGCACTCAGTCGCAGCAAATGGAATGTCGCTCGACGAAGACAGTGACGACGGAGACGATAAACCTCCGTCGCATGCCTTTCGTGAGCGCCAGTTGAGGAATACAATTGACGCGTTGCATCGTGAAAAGGACTCGATGGCAGCTCAGCTGCAGGAGGCACTGAGAGTTCAACAAGAGTCACGGATGGCAACCGAGCTGCAAACGCAAGAGCTTGCAAAGGCTCAGAGAGCCCTACGAGCACAAGCTGAGGAGCTACGCATCACGCAAGAGCACAGCGAAAAGGCTGCAGAGGCAGCAAATGCATTGACAGCATCGTGGCGTGAAAAGTTTCAGGCAAGCGCGAAGGCAGCAGCAGCAGCAGAGGCTAGAGTGCAAGAGCTCGAAACCAAGGTCCGTGCCCAAAGTGAGGAAATTGTAAAGCACACATTCGTGCTTCAAGCCAAAGTCCAGGAGATGGAGCGGTATAAAGAAAGTGAAGCTGCTCGCAGTCGAGCCGAAGCTGCCGCACAGGCAGCTGCACTTGCTGAAGCAGAGGCTGAAGCCAGGAGGGCGAAAGCTAAGGCTCTCGAGGAGAGGCGAAAGACGAAGATGAACGCTGATGGCACTAGCAAGGATATGCAGGAAATGGAGGACAAAGTTCGTGAATTGGAAGGTGCTCTACTTGCTGCCGAGCGAATCAAAGAACAACTGGAAAGTGATAATGCTGAGCTCGCACAGCGCATGAGCGACCTCCAAGCTCGATTTGGTGAGCACCGTAAATTCAAGCCTTCTTCAAAAGAGGATGCAGGCAAGGAACCGGAAGCATCAAGTGCTCCCGTATCAACGTTTGCGTTGAGACTGCGTGAGAACAGCCCGCGTGTAAACTCCCGTAAACGGCAAAGAGGTGGGGTCGTGGTGAAGTCAAATGCACGACCTGCACCCGCGAAACCTGTGACGCCTTCAATGGTTTCTCAGAAAGATGACGACGATCTGTCGAGCAGTGAAAGTGAAGCAGAAGACAGCGATCACGACGATGAAGGAGAGGATGAGGTGGAAAGAGACGAACGCGAGCTCAACCGAGTGATGCAGCAGGTTGTGGCAACTGTGTTCCCCGTATTGTCACCGGCAGAAAGCGACGCAGCGTTGGATGAGAGCATCGCCTACTACGAAGACCCGACTCGGTCCCCATTAAATGAAATCCAACCCAGCCCTGTCGATGCGGCAGCACTTACGTCAAGCAGCAATATGGTGCCTCGCTCGGAACTGGACACGCTGCGCAATATGTATGAACACGAAGTCGATGTGTTCAAGCAGCAATATGTGGACGGGTTGCAGGAGTACAAGCGACTGGTGATCGAACAATACGGAAGGCGCCAAGCTATAGAGCGCGAGCGCCATCGCCTGGAAATTGAAGGACTGCTACGACTTATTCAAACCAAGTTCCACGCAGAACTCGCACGTCGTAGCGAGCGCCTGAAACGTGCAAAGGAGTCGTTGAAAGTGCTGTACAACTCGTTACGGCAACACACCGGCCCTGCCATCGAGCCCCAAGATTACGAGGAAGACCCAAGTCAGCCATTCAACTCGACCATGCCACTCAAGACTCTTCTCAAGGCCGCCATTCTAGCCATGTCGACGTCCGCCAAGCGCAACGGCCGTGGCAGGACGCAGATCGAGGCTATCCACGAGCAATTGACGAAAGTCATGCCTTCTCCAGATACACGTACGAGAGCTGTAGCAGCTGCAATGACGATTCACTCCGCCATTCGCGACGACAAGCCTCCTAGCAGCGTGGGAACACAAGACGCCTGGAGTCAAACTGACGCTCTCCCAGTGCCTAGAGAGCGAAAACCTGAAGTCGTCTCGATAGAGCAGCGTGTTGCCCCCGAAAGTTTGGACGGCTACGTCCTGCCCGGTTCGCCGTGCTTCCTGCCACGCAGCAAACCGGAGCAGGTCAAACCGCAGCAGTCTCAAGAGCTCGTCATCATGCTGCACCTGGTGGTGGGCACTCCCATCTCGGAGCCGCTAGTGGCTGAGCTGCGTCGCTGCTTGCCCAGCCTGCCACCCGGCAAGTACTACGTGTCCAGTGCACTGCGCGTCGCGCTCTTCCACGAGCTCGTGCGGTTCTACGCCGTGGCGGAATTCCAAGCGGAGACCGGCAAAACGCGGCCCAGTCCGCGCGCGCGACGAGCAACGGACGCCGACGACGAGCTGCAGGAGGCCGAAGTGGTGCTGGGCAGTCCTCGAGACACGCCGTTCCTGCGGCGCAAGGCGCTCGACACCATCGAGAGCAAGACCCGGCAGCGCAACCGCCGCCACCTCTTCGCCTCGGGCGGTGTAGCCATGTTGCAGCCGTTCACTTCAACTTGTCCAAACTCCCGCTAAAGTCCGAGCCGAAATTGCAAAATAAAAAAAGCGCTTTTTTTTCTTGAAAATCCAGTTTTTGCAGAGACCTTCTCCCCCGCGTCAGAGGCAGATACGCCGGCGAAATGTACGCCAACAACGTGAGCAACCTGGACCAGATCCTGTCGTCGCTGCAGTGCTACCCGGTGCGTCCTGCTGCGAGGACTCGCCGCGCGCTGCGCTAACTGCCGTTGTGTAGCAAAGCTCCCGCGTGCGCGGGGACGTGTACAATTTGCTGGGCCAGATCCCGTCGCTGCAGCCCAATTGCGGCACGTTCGGTGCGTGCGTTTGCCGTATTTTTGGCGTTCGATTGCCGTCTTTTTGCGTCGCTAGAAGGTCGCTGATTGACTGTTGTGCGTGCTGGCAGCCCACAACGACGGCACTACGAGCACGCTGCTGAACCTGGAGGGCACCATCCCCATTTTCTATAGAGGCAACCAGTACAACATCCCCGTGGAGTTCTGGGTAGTGGAGACCTACCCGTTGGCACCGCCGGTGTGCTTCGTGCGCCCTACGGCGGACATGATGGTCAAGCCAGGCCATCCACACGTGACCAGCGACGGCTACGTCAAGATCCCCTACACGTCGGACTGGCGACCGGACTTCACGCTGCTGGAGCTGGTGGCGCACATGTGCTCCATCTTCGGCAACATGCCGCCGGTGTTCCGTCGCCCGGCCAACTCCAGGCCGGCGCCTTATCAAAGCAGACTCAACGGCAGCTCGGCGTCGGCGGGAAGCAGCGGCACGGGCGGCTACTTCCAGCAGGGGTCCTATGCGCAGTCGCACCCGCCGCAGCCGTCACCGTATTATTCGTCACAGTTTCAGGCCCATTCCAGAGGACAGGACTTATCGGCGTCTGGAGGACCTCGAGAAGGAGAATCGCTGTTTGGAAGCAGCCAGCAGTCATTGGGAAGTGCGTCGTTGTCGTCGTCAGGGGTGTTTCAGTCGGGACGCGCCTCGGGTGAAATGAGACCTGAAGAACGCGCCGCTGCACTTAAGGCGGAGGTAACAGGCAAAATCCAGATGCAACTGGAGAAAAACTTCAAACGAGTGCGGGATGATATTGACCTGCAATTCGAGCACGAGATACAGCTCTCGCAATCTAGAGAGAATGTAGAGCGAGGTCTGCAGTCACTACGATTTTTGCGCGACGATATCGCACGTGCACAAAGCGTAGTAGAGGAACAAGATAAGGAAATATCAGCATGGCTCGAGGAGAACGAAGGCAAAGACACAGTGGATCCAGATACAATTTTGGTCGAAGGCGATGCTCTATCGAAACAGTACGTTATCCTGGATTCCGTGTACTTGTCTGATCACTACTAAATTGCGCATGCTTTTACATTTGTGTAGGATGATCAAAACACTTGCGGAACACTACTCAATCGAGGACGCGCTCTACTACATGGACCGCGCGTTGAGCAACGACGAGATCGAGCTATCAGTGTTTTTGAAGGAGGTACGGAAACTTTCGCGGAAGCAGTTCATGTGCCTGGCGCTTGTGCAGAAAATACACGCCAAACAGCAGGAGCTCGCGGCGTCCTCGTATAGTAGTCCACAAAGCTAGGCCGGTAAATGTCGTAGAACCCATCAACATCAAGAATTGCGAACTTAACCGATTGTGGCTTTAGCAGCCAAGTGTTGCTTTGACTCATTAACGTGCTGTACGCGGCTTTCAAGCAAGTAGTTAACAGCACTGCCGATTTACAAGATTTGATATTCGACTAATTTACAGTTTCTGTGACCGAAGTTCTACCAGCAAAGATATCGGAGCTGCCTTCACCGCCCTTAACTCGACTCTTACGCGCAGGTTCGTCTGGTATTTGACCTTCCAACTCATCGTAAAACTCCCAAAAGTCCGACGACATACTTTCAGATCGACGGTCGGTCTTCCAGTCACCAGTCTTAAGCCAGCCCCCTTTTCGGGTGCAGCTGTCTCGAAGCCCTAGCACTACCTCACAGGTTTCTGGGTCATCCATTTTCAAACAAGCACCCAGGTGTACTCTGCATACGTTACTAAGACCAATGAGCTCGATGGGTAATACAGTGACGTTGCATCCGTCCAGCAACAAGGTCCTGAGCTTGGAGAGCTCAGAAAAACCTGAAGGTATTGGAGAGCTAATTGGGTTGGCACCAAGATCTAGGATTTCCAGAGAAAGGCAACGCGTAAGTTGGGAAGGGATATCCTTGAGTTGATTGCGACGAAGATTTAGATGCGCGAGCGCCGTCATGTGAACTATTTCAGGGGGTAACGCAGAGATGTTGTTACTGTTGGCGTCAAGTTTCACCAGGTGTACCAGATTTTTCATGCTGGGCAGCGATTTTAGCTCATTTTGCTGCAACTGCAGCACCTCGAGATTGCACAGGGCATCCAGAGCTGGTAGTCTCTCTAGATGGTTTACTTGAAGCAGCAATCGTCGTAAATTCTTCCACCGCAACAATGGATCTGGAAGCTTCGTAAGCTGGTTGTTGCTTAGATTAAGCTCCACAAGTTCAGCAAGGATACTCACAGGTTTTCTGATTTCTGTGAGTGCATTGTTATACACGTTGAGAACACGTAACTTATGGCAATAACCGATGCTATCGGGAAGCCTTGCGATATGGTTGCGGTTGGCAAGTATTACTTCAAGTGACTCCATACTGCCGAGCGCTTCTGGTAAGGCTGTAAGTTGATTGCTCGCCACTTCTAGCACACGAAGCTTGGTTAGTTTTGTCAAGCCCTCAGGGAGCTCAGCAATTTTGTTCTTTGACAAAACAAGCACTTGTAGCGCCACGAGAGCGTCAATTTCTTTTGGCAGTTCTGAAATGTCGTTGCATTTCAAGTTGAGCTCTGTCAGGTGAGGCATCGAGAAAACAATTTCCGGAATATGGCACAAGGCAAGCAAACCATGCTGGGTCAGCGTGCCTGTCGGAACTCCTGAGCCTTCTCGATCTACCGTGGATGTAAGCTCTACGCGTCCTGTGCGTGACATGTCCAACACGATCGTCTGGATTTTTTGGGCTGTCTCCGTGTCCAAGCGGACCGTATGCCGCATAGTCAACTTGCGCTTGGACCCCATCAACCCGCCGTTTGGAAGCGGGTGAGTGGAGTTCTTCCCAGCATTGGCGGATGGAATCACGCTGGTGGTTGCAAACCTGCTGGCCTTGGGGTTACACTTGCCAATAGATACAGCACCGCCCATCGCCGATCGATCGTGGGCTTCCTCGCACCCGTATGAAGTTCGCCTCGGCGCTGCAGCTGAGCCTTGCTGGCTGTACGCTGACAGAAGTTGAAGGCAGCGTGAAGGTTGTTCTGAGGAGGGCCTAGAGCTCGCCCCTATTTATACTGGTCCGAGCACGAGGGAGGTGTCAAGACCTATTGCTCTGCTTGGTGGATCAAGTGCACGAGAAGAGAGAAAGAGCAAGAGGCTTTGAGCTTGAAATAGCTGGTGTTGATTTGGTCGAGATCGTCATCGTGAGATCATGCACGCGTGTTCCGTTTCAAGGGGAGGCTCACATGACGAAGTGAAGGTACGTTTGGCGTAAGACTTTAATATCTCTAGCTAATCAACGCGCAGTATGCACATGGTTACATTGAAGTGAATGGGCCAGTGAATTAGTGCCAGCACGCCTGAAAAATATGAAAGAAGAAGGCTAAAGTCTGATGTCAATCAGAGCAGACTCGATCCTTCTAGCTCTGCAAGAGGTGCTCAAACTTCTCGCGCTGTGCAGTGGCTTGCTGCGCACAGATCTCGTCGATATTGTACGCCTCGAACTGCCGATCCTCATGGTGGCGCGGGGCATACGGTATTGGTCCATACTCTGGCGTAAATGTGGAGGGTTTGCCGCTCTTCTGCTGCGTCCAAATTGCATTCCACAGTCGCTGGAATCGCTCGATCTCCTTGTTTGATAGGTCGTTGTCAAGAGGGTACGGCAGTTGCGCCGCTTGTTCAGTCCCGACTCGTCCGTGAACATGGCGGACTCGAGGAACAACCTTCTTCAGCAGCCACTCGTCATCCTGCGGGGCGTCCAGCAGTCGCTCCGTCACCAAACACCAGTGACTGAAGTCCAGCGTGAGCTTCAAGCTCGGGAAAGCTTCTAGCAGCGCCAACGTGGGCCACGGCGAGTAGAACATGCGACCACGATGCGTCTCGTGCGCCAAGATGTCGTCGCAGCCCAGCTGCCTCTCGATCTCGTGTGCGCGGCTCAAGAACTCGCTCTGCTCGCTCGGGCGCCAATGATCACTGCCAGAGTGAGCGTTGATGCGCACGGGACGTTGGCTGAAGCTGCAGACCGTCTCGAGCTGCTGGTGAAAGCGTTTGACGTGGCTCTCCACCCCCTCGAACTGCTGGTGCAGGTTCTGCGGCTCGTAGTCCACCCACCCCGAGTAAACACCCACGATCAGCTCCAATTCGTTCTCAGCTAGCAATGGCAGCACAACGTCTGTCCCTCCTAGTGCTTCGAGGTCTCCAAGACTCGCCTCGATTCCATCGAACCCTTGGCGCCGAATGTGCGCAAGTAATTGCGACGCGTACGACCCCGAAGGCGACCCAGCAGTGCTGCTACTGGCGAGTTTCAAGGCGCTTGGCGATCCCCATAGCGACCGGAAGCAGCGGAGACCTTGGCTCGCCATGATCGAGGTCGGATCCTTTCGCTCGAACGGTCTTTGCAATAGTCGAGACCACTTCGCAATTGGGACAAGATGAGCGAGGGCGGCTGTCCTTGCGGGATGCCGTACCCGACCACGGGAAAGTGTCCCGAGTGCGGCGCTGCGGTGCACATGTACTGCATGCGCGATACCATGTGCAAATGGTGCCATGACAAGAGTCAAGGCAAGAGGAAGGCACACCAAGAGCATGAGGTGGCCAATACCTCCAACAAGAAGGCGAGACCAAGTAGCGGGGACACTGCAAGCAAGAAGACCAAACGGACATACGGAAAGACTGCCAAGGCAAATTTTGATGACAACTGGTCTAGCAGCAGTGCGTCTTTGCTTGAAGCATCGGACACCGAGTCGGAACGTTCGGAGTCGGACTCTGACTTGCTGATGGAGCGAAAGGCTGCCTCATAGCACTCACCAACCGAGCTGCAGCGTCTGAAGCTGCTGAGGCTCCGAGCGAAAGTGATGAAGTACGAGGCGAGCGCTCGAAACCTTAAGGTTCGAGCGATGGAGGCGCACTATACTGCGGAGAGGTTCGCTGCGCAGCTTAAGCTGGAGCGTCTTGGAGTCCCAGAAAGGGAGATCGAGCACGACCTGCCTTCCCTCTGGTGAAGTAGCAGCTTAGCGTCGCCGTCTTTTGCGTTGGTTGCTAGGTGGACATGGTGACGTTTGCTACTCGCTCCGTCCCGCAACGATAAGAAAAAGTAAAGTACTCACAAGTGCGCTACGGCATCATCTATCGGTCTGACTCTGTTACTGCGTTCGGTCCTGCTCCCGATACTCCACGCTTCAAGCACCCAACACATCTACCTACCTACTCGTCAACTCACGGCTCTTACTTTTGCATGTCTAGAGATCGCTGGTAGGCCGCGATCGCTTTCTCATGGTCGCCCTTCTCGAACAGGATCTTGCCTAGTAGGGTCGAATTCGTGGCCGACGGCTCCAGCTCCAGCGATTTAGCGATAGAAGCCACAGCCTCGTCCAAGTTTTCGTCAGCGTAATAGGCACGGCCAAGCAGCGAATGCAGAGCAGGATCATCCGGTCGAATCTCCACGGCCCGTGTGAAAGCTTGCACCGCTGCGCTCACGCTTCCCTTCTCCATCATGACGTGGCCCAAGTTTACCAGTACGTCTACTTCTGGCAATGTGTCGCTGCCCACTTCATCCTCGCTCTCAGCTTCCACCTCGTCGTCTACTACGGCGTTTGCATTAGCAGCCTTTGCCGCCTCTACTACCGCTTCTTCATCGTCGTCATCATCGTCGTCATCATCTTCGTCGTCGTCAACGAGATACTCCCGTGCCACATCATCAATATCAGCCTCAGCGTCTGCCTCAGCATCGTGGAGATCACCAACATCCGTCTCTCGGCCCTCAATATCGGACTCCGAGTCTGATCCATCAATATCGTCGTATGTAGACTCCACGGCGGCAATTGTGTTTAGTGCGTCCTGAAGCCGTGTAGTCCGTTGCAGAGCAGGATTTCCAACCGTTGAGTTGGATCGTGACGGCTGTTGCTGCTGTGGTTGCTGGGGATGCTGCTGTGCTTGAGGTTCACCAAAGTTGGGACTATCGATATCTATCTCTCGTGTTGGTCGGAAGTTGCCTGCACTCTGCGTCCTGTTCAGCAGCTGACCTGTAGAGCGATACATCGCAATACCAGGATTTGGGGCCGGACCAGTGTTACCTGGTGCAGATGCAGTAGATCCTGCACGCATCTGCATGGGAAGAGAGTTTTGGCGATCGCGAGACATGGGCAAAGTCATGCTTCCGACTCCACCTGCACTGCCTCCACTCGTGTTGCTACTGCGAGAAACGTTCGTGAGTCGCTCCGGGTCATTCAGCATTTCAGCCTGCACACGCAGCTGCATCTCAGCTTGTTGTTTCTCCTCCATAAGCTGCGATACTTGCTTCTGCAGATTCGCGACCTGTTCATTTATTGCTGCGTCGTTGCCAACTCGGTACGGACCAGCAGCGGAGTTCGAAGCCCGCGCCGGTGCCGACACGTGACGCTCCAGCATGTTCTGCGGTGAGCGTTGTGCCTCATCCGAGCGACGTGCATCGCCACCTAGTGCCTGACTAATGCGAGTCTGCGGGACTACACGCTGTGCAGCCTGCATCGTAATTTGCTGTTGTCGTGCTTGGCGACTCGCGTTACGCAGCATGTCGTGGCACACGACACACACACGATGACGGTCGCTCAGTCCGTAGTGCGGCAGCTTCATCCGCTCACGCGCCGAGTGGTCACGACAGATCGACTGGCCGCAATTGCGGCAGTGGTGTCGCTTCTTAAACGTGCCGAACTTCTGTGCGCAAATACTGCAACTCGGCGCGTTCATCCAGCGTGGCGGTAGCGACACCGTGCCTCGATTAGTCGTCGACGGTCTCTGCGCCATGGACTGCGGTCTCAAGCTCTCTGTCGTTCTGCGCGGGGACCACGGACTTGGTCCGGTGGTGGCATTGACCACTCCGAGCGTGGCGTTCATCTGCTGCGTGTAGAAGTCGTTGTCCGAGAAAGATCGCAGTTTGAGCGAAGCCGTGCTGCTGAGTCGGCGCTGGCGCTGGCCATACTGCACGCCGCTGACGCGCTGCGGCACGGGCACGGGCAGGTCTCCGGCGATGGCCTGGAAGCGCTCGGAAGGGCGGAGCTGGCCCTCGTCCTCCTGCTGCGTCTCCTGCTGCAGCTTGGCCTCCTCCTCCTCGATGGCCAGCTGGTCGGGCAGCCCCTCCTTGGCGCACACGTGGTGGTACATCTCCTCGAGCAGCTTGACGCTGCGGCCGGGCAGCCCCGCCTTGCGCGCCAGCTGCACGGCGTTCTCGCCCGACGGCGCCTTCTTGAGCACGGCGTCCGGGTACGAGGCCAGCAGCGCCTGCAGCCACTCGATGCGCGCCTGCGCCTTGATGGCGATCTGCAGCGGCAGCATCTCGGCCGTGTTGGGCGCGCGCGCGCCTTGCGGGAAGGCCTTGAGCAGCGCCAGCAGCACGCCCTCGCCGATGGACTGCGGCTCGGTGCAGGCCCAGTGCAGCGGCAGCATGCCGTACGAGTCGAGCTGCTGCGCCGCGGCGGGCTCGGCGTCCACGAGGCGGCGCAGCTCGTCCCAGCGCGAGCTCTTGGCCAGCTTCACGGCGTCCAGGCGCTTGCTCGCCATGGCTGCGCTTGATACTGAGGGTGCGTGCGTCGCGCCCGGGACTGCGGCGCGTGCACACGACGCCACGCGGGGGGCGCTTCCTCTGCTGGCTACGGCAGCAAGTGCGCGCCGCGAGCACTTTGTCGAGTGCGCCCGGATTTTTGCACAAGGCGGTGCGTGTGCGGTCCCGCCGGCGCAAAAGACGGTGTGTTGCCGACTTCAATGACGTGCCGTCCTCGCCAATGCTGCTATTGTTGCTCTGGCAGCTTGTTGGCTGCCGCCTGCAAGAGAGCGCAACGTCAAGTCTTCGCTGCACCGCGTTTTGCCACGACAGCCGGGATAGTACCGCGTCGTGCGAAAAGCACGGATGTCTGTCCACTCGAAGTGTCTTCGCAGAGAGCGTGCGCGAGTCTCGCGGTGCTGGCTCGGCTCGGTCCGACTTGGCCGGTGGCGGGCGACCAGGATGCGGCACTTCGATGGGCAGGCGACAAAAGCGGGGGTGGACCCAGTACTGTATCGCGGGTGTGGCGCACCCCATCGGACAAGGTACCGACCGTCCGTCCATGACACGTCGCAGGGCCCATGGAACGGATTGCTCGCGCGCGCCCCGCCTAAGTACGACGTCACCATCGCGGGTGCTGTTTAACCAGGTGAGCCCGAGCCAAAGCTCTTGGGCCCGGGAAACGCCGCCACGGTGACCGGCCACGCCCCCCGAGCCGCCGCCACGCGCCAGCCGCCCGCCATGGACGCCGTGGACACGGAGGCCGACGGCTCCGACCCCATGGAGCTGCTGCGCGTGCGGCGCCAGGGAGCGCGCGAGAGCTTCACGCGCTACCGGCTGCAAGAGACGCTGATGCTCATGGGCTGCAGGCCCAAGGACGCCGTCACCGTCACGCAGGAGGTCTTCGCCGTCTTCCACAAGCACCTGGCCAGGCCGCACAGCAACAGCAGCAACAGCCTCTACAGCAACAACAGCGACGACGAGCGCGAGGAGGACAAGCTGCCCGTGGCGCTGCCCTGGCACCTGCTGCATCAGTGCATCTACTCGTCGCTGGCGAGACTGGACTACGTCAAGCCGCACCATCTGCTGGACTTCGAGGTGGCCAAGGAGATCACGCAGAGGAACCAGAGCTTCGCAGTGCTGCTGGGGGGCACGTCGGGCACCGGCAAGTCCACGCTGGCGTCGCTGCTGGCGGCCAGACTGAGACTCACCACGGTGCTGCCCACCGACTCGGTGCGGCATGTGCTGCGGTCCTTCACGTCCAAGGAGGAGAACCCGTGTGCATTCGTGTCGACCTACCAGGCGGGAGACGCCTTGTCGCCCGAAATGGTGGCGGCGATTCAAGGAGATCGAGAGGACATGTCCGCTGCGAGACTGCACAAGAAGATGGTGCTGAAGGGGTACAAGATGCAGTCGGATCTGGTGCTGGAGAAACTGGATCGCGTGCTCACGATGTTTGAAGAGCGCAAACAGTCGCTCGTGGTGGAAGGCGTGCATTTGAATACGGATGACCTGTTAGCACTGGTGAAAAAGCACCCGACCTGCGTGCCGTTTGTAATTTACATCAGTAACGAGAACAAGCACCGCGAGCGATTTGCTGTGCGCGCACGCCACATGACCATCGACCCTCAGGAGAACAAGTACATAAAGCACTTTGATAACATCCGCATCATCCAGCGTCATCTTTGTAAGCATGCGGATCGGTGCCTTATTCCCAAGATCGACAACACCAACGTGGACCGCAGCATCGCTACGATTCAGAGCACTCTTGTGCGTGTACTGCGTAAACTGGACCGCGGAGAGAAGCTTGTGGACGAGAAGATCGGCAAGTTCGTCATGCTCTCGCGTGAACACGAGAACTCCATTAAGAAAGCGTGGTCGAGTAAGGGTGTGCGCAAGGCTATGCGTCCGCTTCTTAAGCAAAAGGTTTCCAAGCGTCTGCTGCTTCGGCGACTCCTTGCAGAGCAAACCATGGACACGTTTGGTGTTCCGGACCCGCATCAGGGTGAAGACTCGTCTAGTAGTGAAGAGGAAGACGAGGAAGATGCTGGTCGCGAAGCCGACGATGAAAGAAATGGTGATGAAGATGACGACGATGAGCAGACGACGGTTGTGGGGAGTTTGCTCAGCGGTACGAACACGCGGGACCACTCTTTCACTGCAGGTCAAGCATCGCCAATGACCCCGCCAGGACAGGCGACACCAACGCGTGTGGCTGCCCAGAAACGAATGTTTTTGGACGAGATTGAAGAGCACGCGGCTGGTACGAGCGACAATGCTAGGCTAATGCGCTCACTTTCGCAGGCAATCCGCCAAGCAGCGGTCTGGCGCGCCAGCCAACCGCTAACAAACTACACTGACTGGGAATCACACATTCCGCCACCCAGTCCAGAAGTTACTTTTTCGGATGTTATGGAGAACATGCCGGGTTTTGCCGCAGCAGTGGAGAAAGGAAAGCGCTCTCCATGGAGTTTTGAGGAGCGGCGCAAATCGTGGATGGCTGGGGATCAACCTGCTGACGCGCCGAAGAGCCTCGCTGCTCAAATGAGCGCAAGCCGAACCCCGCCACCAAACGCCGCGCGGCAGTTCAAGGCGTTCGTAGAAAGTCAACGCGTTGAAGGAGAGGCTCAGTTGCAAATGCAACGAACTCAACAGCAACTCCAGCAGCTCCCTGTGAATCACCAATTACCACCTATTGGGAGGCGGACGAAGGCGGTTGCTCGAAGAGTGCAATCTTTGCCTCCGGATCAATTGCTTGACAGTTCGAGCAGTTTGGACTTTGACTTTGACAGCGTTTCGATGGCAGATGCCAATGAAGATGTGGACCATGTATCCCAGACGTCGTCTCCGCGTGATGGATGTAAGATGTTTATTGGTGGGGAGGCTACCGTTTTGTGAGTACTAACCTGGTTTGCTTTTTGTGCGTAGGTGTCTCGCCGCTGGAGCACAGCTACGACGATACCGACAGCCACTTCGAGGTCAGCTCGCAGAGCTCCGTGGAGAATTGAGAATCTGAACATGATGATTTATTGCTACAACGTCTCTAACCTGCTAAAATGAGATTACCAAAATGAGAGTGTGTTAAACTTCTATCATCTACCGTTGAGCTTGCGCGATCATATTTGTTTCTGGTGCGGCGGAGTGGGCCCCACTAGCGCACGGTATCTGATGTACGAGAAGGAGTACGCGCCAATGAAGGACAGCGCGACTCCAACAACGTTGGCAGCGTGAGTAGGTGCGTCGGGGAAAAGGAGATAGCCACCGACGGTGGCGAAGAGATCCTTAATGTTGCCCGTCACTGAGGTTGTGAGTGCTGACGTGTGGAGCGTGCAAAGCTGCACAGAAAACTGGTAAAGCACGCACATGGTGCACATGATCACCATGCCCACGATGAAGCGCGGGTCATTCAGGTTTGGGAATGCCAGCACCTCGTCACGTTCAAATATGAAGCCGAGCACAGAGCAACACACGGCACCAGCCGTGCTGTTGAGGATCACGAGCTGGCGCGGAGTCAGCGCGCTTTCTTTCGAGAATGCAAGCGACATCGCAGTACAGAGGTTCTGTAGCAACACTAGTGTGTATCCGCCGCGCACGTCCGACACCACGTCGGTGCTGCCTGCGATCAGGCTACCCGCAGAGCTCACTACAAGCAAGAGACGCCAGATCAGTTAGCACGCCATCAACTCCACCTTGGCCGCCAGGGATAAAAAAATCAGGCATGGGCAAGATGTCGCGCAGCCACAAATGCGCACCGAGAATCGCCACCTTGACCGATCCCGCGATGGCCTACCCACACAACAACCCTCCAACACCATTATGTCGCTACTCTTTCAGCAAGAAAATAACTTCCCACGTACCTTGTGCAGCACAAGCCACTCGATCAACATGACCGTGATGGTAGTCAGCCGCCGCAGCACCAAGTACCTGCAGCAGCAGTTCACGACCTCAGCATTAGTTGCCAGCATAGAACCAGTGAAGAAAACCCAAACCCAACGCCGTACATGGGCAAGTTCACCACCCGCAGACTCGCGAAGCCCAGCAACATGTTGCTCAGGTGCAGCGCCATCAGCGGCAGCAGCACGCGCAGCACGTAGCCCGCGCCTCGCTGCTGCGTCTCCGCCGGGCTCTCGACCTGCGGCTGCTGCTTCTCCCCCGCCAGCAGCGCCCACCCGCGCCGCGCCGTCCACAGCAGCGCGAGACTCGCCAGCGTGAACACGCTCTGCACGGCGCCCAGCGAGTACACGGCGCGCCACGCGAACGTCGTCACCAGCGTCTTCGTTAGCAGGTTCATGGCCAGTGAGCACAGGAAGTAGCAGGCGCACGGCCACAGCGCCGCCAGCAGCGCCAGGCCGCTCGAGCGCGGGGACGCCTTCTCCATGCCGAGCTCGACACTCGTGTCTATGTTTGTCGACCGATGAGACAATGGCAGCGGGACACCACCCCGCGCGAGTGACGTACAGGTTGTAGTGACCAGTTGACTTGGCTCGTTGGTCAGGCTGGAAGCTCATTCAGATCGACGATGGTGAGACGGTTAGCAAGTTGAAGGAGGTCATCAAAGACGAGAGGCCGAACGACTTCAACGATGTTGATGCAGACAAGCTGCAGCTTTTCCTGGCCAAGAAGGAGGACGGCGAGCGGCTGACGGAGGAGTTCCGCGGGGTGGTGAAGCGGACCTGGCGTCAGTTAAGCCGTTAGCTCCACAAGCAGTGACGATGCGAACGTCTTAAGCGATCGGAGGCGATTAACGCAAAAAGAATGAAGAAGAAACGAGATCGCAAGCACTGAAGGCGCCAACCAAGAAGCGGAAGAGCAGATATACTGATAGCTCACTAACGTACTCATGCCTGTCGTGGACCGAACTTGAGCCGATTCTGCCAATGGAGGATTTTAATCTCAAAGCGAGTGCCGTTCCTGAAAATGTTGTCAACGAGCTACGCGATCGGCTTGTGCTAGTACGTAAAATTGACGGGGATATTTACTCGGGAAAGGGAGCCAACCGTCAAGTCTTTTATCAGGGCTATATATTGAGGCAGTAAGCTTTATGCTTGGTGATGTCACGATTCTTGTCGAAGAGAGTGTGAATGGAAAACACGTGCATGTCCGCAGTCGCTTTGACTTTGTGCTGAAGCGGGGCAGGAAACGTATATGCATCGTCGAAGCAAAACGTGATGATATCCCACAAGGAATTGCCCAGAACGTGACAGGCCTCGAAGCTTTGTCTGACGTGGAGGGATTAGAGCAAACGTTTGGTATTGTTACCAACTATATCGAGTGGGTATATATTAGCGATGACGATGAAAAAACTCGATGGAGAAATGGGACGCTCCAAACCTACGGATCGGTGCCAACAATCAAGTCACTTAGCAATATTGTCGGCATGGTTCATAATCTACTCGTGAATTGAACCTAATAAGGCTTACGTCGACCTCTGATTGATAACCTTGCATGCTTTTTTTTTCTTTGAATACCATTCCGTTAGTTATGACTGATCGAATGAGCCTGACATCGGTAGCAGCTCGTGGCATGGCGAACCGTTGGGAGATCAGTCGTAACAATGATGGCGTCAAATGTGTTGAATTTATCGCAGAAGTATTGTTTCCACCCAAGCCCGCCAAGCTTTAACAGCATCTCCAAAGCAAATATGCACAGGAAAACAAAGTGTGTTTTCTCTAAATTGGTCTCCATCGAGTAAGAAATGGGGTAATGATCCAACGACAAAATCACCGTATTTACTAGCACAGTAACTAGCGATACATCTGCTACTAGGCGGCTGGTCATGATGCGGCGAAGTAGTGGTGAGGATAAAGCATTTGAGCTGGAAGAAATAAGCATCTGCTGAGACCTCCATTTAACTGTTTTTTAAGGTTAGTGACTTTCTCGCAATTTTTGCTAGTTTATCAATTTTGAACTCTTCAATGATGACAGCAATTGCCAGGTTCATCACAAAGTAGGAGGCAAAAATAATGAGCGCTACGGCAAAGAACATGCTTCTACGGCTGGATGCGTCGCATCAATGGTCATGTACATGATTTGCGTCCACCCTTCCTCGGTGATCGACTGAAAAATAGTGAGCAGTGCTCGGCCTATGTTGTCGTACGTAGTATATCCCCAGTTCAGTTTTGCCGTATGCATAGCGTCTTCCATTGCTTGTTTTCTAGCAAAGCGAGGGTTCCAAATGTATCGTAATTTGAACCGCATGTGTATCCAGACGGGAAGCGATGCCCTCCAGGATGATAAGGACTAGCACAGAGCAATCCATCGGCATTATAAACTGGCCAAAAGCAATCCTGTCGTGTTCGCCATGGTGACGTCTCTTTACTGTATCCAGACGAATTATCGATAGAGTCTAGGAGAGGAGCTTCTAGACACTGGTACATGTACGGATTCTCCATTACTCGATTCAGATACTCCTTCGAGACCGGATACAAGTGTTCATCGGCTGGTAGCTTGACAGGAAATTCTGTCAAGCGGCATACATGACTCATATGGCCACCAAATAGCTGAATTCCAAGTAGCCCGAAAATGAGAAATGCAAACACTTGCAGTGCCATCACACTCTGAAGAGCCGGAATTGCGTTGATAAGAGCAGAAGACGACGCATTCCTGGGAACGCAGATAAAGAACGTAGCAACCGAAGTATTCGGACTGCTCGGAGCTCAGACATATTGGGCATGCCAGGAATTTCAGCAACAAGCTGCTATAAGAGGGACGTCAGAACGCATAAAGTTCATGCAGGACGATTGTAGGAACATTACCTTGCGATTAGCATGAAGAAGTCGGCCACGTTCCAGCTGTCTCTCCAATATGACCCTTTGCCTACGATACCCAAAGCAATGATCTTCAACGCACACTCTGCTGTAAAAACTACCGTCAAGACAAGTTGAGTTATTTTGATGACATGGTTCGCTCTAGAATACGCGTCGACGATCTCCCCGTGCACAAGCTTCTTGCCGTAGGGCGTCGGGTTCAACTCGTCATCTACAACCGAGAAATCTGCGGCGGCTAGCACCACCGAATTGATCACGATGCAAAACATGATGAACCGATCAAAGTACGCGTGCGAGACTGCTCGGATGCACCACCGGCGCATCCAATTTTCTCTTGGCAAGAACCAAACGAAAGCAAAGTCTGCGCCAATAGGTTATCCGTAAACACCATTCATGAGATCAAAACACACGCTACCACGCTTTCAGTATTTTCACCACCTACCATGTCAACATCCTTGCTTTTATCACTGCGCTTAATATTCGTCTCTGGATGCTGCAATTCAGGTCCGCTCGCCGCCGCAATCGTTCCTCCCTGCATAGCTGTCATCGTTAACTGCTGATGCAGGGAGCTGCGAAGTTTCAACTGCTACTCTGGTGGCACGAACTCTGTTCCAGCGTTATTTTCAGCCGTCTCACGTCAATTGGTCACAGCAACCTGTATGTCACTCTCGCGGGATGGTGTTCCAGCGCTACTTCGAAGCAAAATTCTTGCCTACGGAACATCCGCGCCTACAAATGATGCTGCACATCTAGTTTAGCAGACACAATAATTACACCAAGGCCGCCAACTCCGTGCTGAAAGTTCTGAACGGCATCAACCAAATGGGCTTGGACGCTCGTTTTCCCCACTGGAGTCTGCAATTCACCAACCTAAATACTGTTATCCTCCTGATCATAACACAGTTATCACTTTAAGAAGTTGGTATATTCTCCTAAACTAACAAGGGGCGCATTAATGCAGCGCAGAAGCGCTACTACCAGCGCGTACACGATGCCGTTCTTGTTTTTGTTGACGTCCTTGACAATGACGCCGCTCCGAAGTTTGGTATCCAGTCATTGCTAGCGAAGCGCATGGACACCTCGCGAACGCCGTGTCACTCGGATATCTGCGAAGACGTTGACGGCACAGTGCACGCAATGAATCTGAGATCTAGCGCATCTCGGCTTCAGACTTGCCACTTGAGTTATCGATAGCGCCGCCGCCTCATTCCTGGTATCTACTCACAAAAGCTCTAGCGCTGGAACAATATCCTTGTTGAGAGTGTTTCGCCTTTGTATTTAGACTTGCACGACGTTGGAGATCACTTCATGACTTACTTGAGATGATTGCCCGAGCAGTGGCGAGTATCGGCAACTTCGGGGTGCCTCTCTTCCTTTTCCTCTACATTTTTGCGTTGATGGGGATGCAGGTAAAGCTGCATTCGCTACGCTATTGCTAGCTTAAAGCCGATCTAATAGTGATGTGCAGTTTTTTGGCAATACAATGCGGTTTGATGATCAAGGCTATCCAACACCGAGAAATGTTAACGACTATTGGAATGGAACGGTTCGTGTTTTAGATATATTCGCAAAGCATGCATATAAAATACTGGCTAAGTGGAGCGTTCGGTGAGATGAACAGGTCCCTCGAAGTAACTTTGACACACTTCCCTGGGCAATTGCAACGGTATTTTAAACGATAAATGGGGATAACTGGAGCATCGTTTTGTACGATGCCATCCGTGGCAATGGGATGATTGCATCTATATACTTCATCATTTTGGTACGTAGTATGTGAGCGCAATTTCATGAGCGGTCTACTGACAGACCAAAAGCAGGTGATGCTGGGCGACTTTATCTTGATGAATCTGTTCTTGGCCTTACTACTGGACAACTTCGCACCTGGTAATAACCACAGAGAAGAGCATGGTAAAAAAAAAATTTCCGGTGAACGTGATTAAGCGACGGTCAAAGATATCTCCGATCGAGGCGAAAAACAACGAATTATTAGACGCATGGTTGTGTCTCGCACGGGTTCGACTCACCTTCAATGGCAAACGCCACGCGAGGGCAGGAATAACTCTACGCGTCTCAGTGTTACCTCACTATCTTCTCAAAAACAATTATCAGGAGCACGCATTACCAGCTTTGTACCTAACACACTTGCTGTGACAAGCTCTCATCGTCAAAATTTTTTTATAAAAAAAATAAGGGAAATACTCACACAGATCCTCTGGCAACGAATCTCCACCATTTTAGCAGCAAGCAGGAACCTTATAACACTCACTAAAGCAAGTGGTCACGATCGAAACGCATATCTACAATCGTTGTACGTTTTTGGTCTGACAAACCCCTTTCGACAGTGGGCATTAAAAAATTGCGACAAACTCCACATTCCAATCTGCTACATTTGCGACCATTGTTGCTTCATCAATTGCTTTGGCTGTGGAGAATCCTCTTCACAACCCGGATGCATTAATCGCATTATTGCTTGAGAAGTGTTTGCTGTGGTATTTCTCTTTGAACTGGCAATTCAAATTGTTTCGAATGGTTTTATAATGCATATGGGAGCGTACCTGAGGAACCCCTGGAATATGATTGATGGATTGATTGTGATATCGTCCGCTGTTCACACACGTTAGGGTTGAAAAGCATTATCGAAACACTTCTGCCTCTACGGGATTTACAAGCACTTCGACCACTACGCATGATCAGCCGCCGACCTGGGCTGAAGCTTGTAGCGAGTGCGCTTGTTGAATCCATTCCTGCAGTGTTAAACGTAATATTTCTCTCCCTGTTTCTATTTCTACTGTTCAGTATTGCCGCTGTTAATTTCCTCAAAGGAACGTTTCGTGCATCTAGTGGAGCTGTGTTTGATGCGCTGTCCCCAGATCAGAAAGGTTTTCTTGTTTCTCCAGCTCCCTGGGATACACTCTCTGACGCGCAGCGCTACTGGTTCAGTAACACAACCTGTGAAGGGTTCATGACTAGTGCAGTTACGTCACAGTGCATTTGTGAGTGTTGGGGAGCCAGATGGAGACAAGTCCTCTCGAAAAACTTCGGCAACGTATCATCCGCCATGCTCACCTTTTTCATCCTCTCTACATCGAGAATTGGTCTGAAGTTATGAAAGCGGCATGCGATAAGACCAGCCCCAGTATGCAACCTATCATAAACAACAACGAATTCTGGATGTATTTTTCATCGTGTTCATGGTCTTGGGTAGTTTTTTCGTGATGAATGTATTTGTGGGAGTCGTCATCGATAACTTCAACACCATTAAATCAAAAATTGGTGGAGTTTTTCTACTTACTGTGGAGCAGAAGAAGTGGATGGAAGCTCAAAAATCGGCAAGGCGAATCGGACCCATTCGCGTTCTCAAACCTTCAAGTAGACCACTTCGGCGTCTTTGCTTCTCCATCATCCGAACGAATCACTTCGAAGGGCTCGTCATGGCCTGCATCGTGGTAAACACAGTACTGATGGGGGCTCAACACTTTGGAGAATCAACGCAGCAGTTAAGCGCGACATTAATCATAGGCAATTTATCCACCGCTGTTTTCGTTTTGGAGGCGGCGATGAAGATCATAGCATACGGGAGAGCGTATTTTGAAGATCGATGGAACCAGTTTGACTTTGACGTGATGCTGAATCTAACGGTTGCAGTTGTGTTGGAGGGCTCGCAAACTCGCAAGAAGAAGACGATGATTCGACTGTTGTACCTGAACTGCTTGAGGAGTTTCAGTTCAAGTGGGCGCAGATCGATCCGACAGCTACGGGTTTTATAAGGGTTGACAAAATGCTATCGTTTATCAATGCGGTCGCACCACCACTCGGGTGGTTTAGCATGCCATTGCCAATGACTCAGTTCTTCCGGTACATGCGTAAGTGCGCCTTTACCTTGCATTGATACGCAGAGCTCGTTGTTGCGCTTACAGTCAGTAATCTCCGTTTGTTGTTGTGCCAGATGCTCTCCAGGTTCCTCTCTATGAAGGCGAGCTCGTACACTTCCGAGATGTGATCATGGCGATGACCAGAGAAATGATCAAATCGGTACGTGCAGTACATTTGCAGGCGATCCGCTACTCCACAAAAACTAACTCCATCTCGGCGATTGCGTCTCTGCTAGACAAACAATTGGTCATCGAACGATATCCCAAATGACACCCGTGACGTTATGCGAAGCAAAAACTCACTCAACCGGAAGCCGATGGGGTTTTATGCCCACGAGTATCTTGCTGCTCGTTACCTCCAGAGAAAGTGACCAAGTGGCTAGTGGCAAGACGGCAGCTCGAGAAGGCCAAAACGAGAGACTTTATCCGTAAAACGAAGAGATCAAGCAAGAAGTCGCGCAAAGACAAAAAACAAGCGGAGACGTTAGTGCTGCCCATGATCAAGCGAGCGCCGAAGTCCTTTGTAGTCGCGCACGAGCATCCCTGAACCAGGCCATAGCAGTACATCCTGAGTCGACGAGCCCCTTACTGTATGTGCTGCTTAAATACCCTTCGGCACATCGTGGAGCTGTCGGTCTCGCCGGCGTCGCTGCAAACCGCAGAGAGCAAAATCGTGGGTTCCTCTGGCCTAGGTAGGTCTCCGCCGCCGCCTATGGCAAGCGGGGCAGAGGAACTTCGTGCCATTGGGAGCGCCGCTCCCATTCAGCGGCGCGAGGTCCGAGGCCGCAATGCACGTTTGGCAGTGCCGGGGCCGGTCACGCTGCGGCTGACATGTCAGTGCGGCAAAACGTTGAAGCGCACCAAACATCGGTCGTGATGACTCCCGCGGTCAAGCCGGGCCTGACACGAGTGGGCCGGCGGTCTCGTTGCTCGAGGCGCCAAGGACACGGTCGCGCCTGGTTCCTGCAGTCCCCCGCTTGAAATCCCGTCTGCTCCTGGTACAAACCGCTGTACCGCCGAGTCTGCCAAAGCCGGCGCGATTGCATGCGGCAGCGGCGTTATGTCAGCAGATCAGAGCAGCAGCAGCTTGCGCCGTGGCGGAGCGGAGACCGGTTGGATAATGGTCCTTTCCAACTTGAAGTTGGCGACGGCGCGATTAAATCGGCAGGGCTGTGGTTCAGAGTAGGCTCGATAACAGGAATTTTCAAGCAGGGCTTGTATGGATTCAAGGAACTGGAGACATGCCGGAAGACAGGCCCGGCGCCGCGTAAACATCGCCCCATGATGTCGCGCTGGGAAAAACCCGGCTGGCAATCCATCACCGGCGGCAAGGTCTGGCGGTCAGCGCTTCGCCGTGCTCCGCGGTTTAACGGCTCAGGTTGTCGCTACGGCGGCGAGCTCCGAGCCCGACTACTGCTCGACACGGTGCCGCTGCCGCGCCGCTGGACGTGCCACTGCTGTCCGGACATTGGCCCGGCCACGACGGGGCCTTCAAGACGAGCCACGCATTTGGCCGCGTTCCCGGCGCGGCCTCCCACTCTCGCCGCTGCTGACTCCTCACCGAGTTCCAGTGCGCGGCGTGACAAACCCGACGAGCTGGTCGCCATCGGTTTAACGCCGGGTCTGCCGCGGTCTGCGTGGCGGTCTCGGCGGTCAGGATCTCCGCCGCGCAGGGTCTCCGCCGCGAAGGGTCTCCGATGTGCAAATCCGGCGCCGCGCCGAGCACTGGAAAGCTGCGTGCGACTCGCGACGACGGCTGCGCCGTCACCTGGCAGCTCACTTCATGTCGCCGCGTTTCCGCCATGAACACACCGCGGGCTTTGCGCTGCGTCACGAGCTGCGATCGCGCTCGCGGATCGGGGCGACAAAACCGCAGGCGGCCGGTCCACGCACGCGATCGCGCGCTGATTGGCTCGGCGGCGGTTTCCCTGGAAGGTTGCGCCATACAAACTTCAAGAGCGGCGCGCGCACTGGGGCTCAGTATGGGCCGCAGCCCCAGCCCGCTACCCGCCCAGACGTCGACTGCGCCCAGTGCGGAATTTGCGACGACGAGCGCAGAGCGAGCGGACCCCCAACACACAGAGCAGCCATGGCCTCCAACTACACGGTACGCCGCCCCCGCCCCCGCCCCCGGCGCCAGACCCGCGCGCTGACGTGCTGTGCCTGCAGACGTGGAAGATCGACGAGGAGGTGAAGATCCGCGTGACGGAGTCGGGCGCGGGCGCGCGGCCCGCCATCTCGGCCCCGCAGGCATTCCACAACACGCTGGCCAAGTACGGCTCGGCCAACGCGCTGCACTTCAAGAAGGACGGCGAGTGGTACGTGGAGACGTGTCGGGGACTCGGGCGGACGACAGGTGGCTCACTCGAGCGTATCTTGCAGGACCACCTACTCGTTCCAGACCTACTACGACAAGTGCTGCCAGTTCGCCAAGTCGCTGCTGCACGTGGGCCTCGAGCGCTACCAGGGCGTGAGCATCATCGGCTTCAACTCGCCCGAGTGGGCCATCGCCGACGTCGGCGCCATCTTCGCCGGCGGCGTGGCCGCGGGCATCTACACGACCAACAACCCCAAGGCCTGCGAGTTCATTGCCAAGCACTCGGACTCGGGCGTCGTCGTCTGCGACGGCATGAAGCAGCTGGAGAAGTTCCTGGCCATTGAGAAGAACCTCCCCAAGCTCAAGGCGCTCGTGCTCTGGAACGACGTCGTGCCCGAGGGCATCCAGTCCACCGTGCCGGTCTACTCGTTTGAGGACTTCATGGAGCTCGGCAAGGACGTCAAGGACGAGACGCTCAAGGAGATCATGGACTCCCAGAAGCCGGGCAACTGCTGCACGCTCATCTACACGTCCGGCACGACGGGCGACCCTAAAGCTGTGATGATCTCGCACGATAACGTGGTGTGGACCATCATGAGCGTGATCGGCATGATCAAGCGCAACTTCAACCACCAGATGTACAACGGCGACCGTCTTGTCAGCTACCTGCCGATGTCTCACGTTGCTGCGCAGCTGATCGACATTTGGCTGCCGATTTGCGGCGGTCTGCAGATCTACTTCGCTCAGCCGGACGCCCTGAAGGGTTCGCTGGGTGTGACGCTCAAGGAGGTGCGTCCCACCTTCTTCTTCGGCGTGCCCCGCGTGTGGGAAAAGATTGCCGAGAAGATGTGGTCGATCTCGGCCCAGACGACGGGCATCAAGAAGCGTATTGCTACGTGGGCGAAGGACAAGGCCGCCCAGAAGACGGAGCTTGCGCAGTATGGCAACTCTGGAGGCGCTCCGTGCGGTTTCGGCGTCGCCAACGCGGTTGTGCTCATGCGTGTGAAGGAGGCGCTTGGTCTGGACCAGTGCATTGCCAGCTTCAGTGGCGCTGCCCCTATCAGTCGCGAGGTCGTGGAATACTTCGGCTCGCTGGACCTGCCCGTGTACGAGTTCTTCGGCCAGAGTGAGGCTAGCGGCCCGCAGACGTGCAGTATGCAGGGCAACTGGAAGATCAGCACATGCGGACGTACGATTGACGGTGCGGAAAGCAAGGTGGTGCCTGGCACCGACGAGTTGATCTTCGGTGGTCGTAACATTATGATGGGCTACCTCAAGGGTGAGCAGCAGACCAAGGATACGATTGACGAGGACGGCTGGTTGCACTCGGGTGACTGTGGCAAGATTGACGAGGACGGTTTCATGACGATTACGGGCCGTATCAAGGAGCTTATCGTCACTGCCGGTGGTGAGAACGTTCCGCCTATCATTATTGAGGACACGATCAAGGAGGAGCTGCCTCTGCTGTCGAACGTTATGGTTATTGGCGACCGCCGCAAGTTCCTGACCTCGCTGTTCACGCTGCGCGTGACGGTTGACAAGGAGGGCCACCCCACGGACACGCTGGATGAGAAGGCGCTCAGCGTGATGAAGGAGATTGGCAGCTCTGCCACGACTGTCGCTGAGGCCCGCGCTGACGAGAAGGTGAAGGCTTACCTGGACGCTGGCCTGAAGCGTGCCAACGGCCGCGCTACGTCGCGCGCACAGAACGTGGGCAAGTACACTGTGCTTGACCATGACTTCTCGATTAACGGCAACGAGCTGACACCTACGCTGAAGCTGAAGCGCAAGGTCGTGATGGAGAAGTACGAGTCGGTGATCGAGGGCATGTACGCTTAAGCGCTATCCACGTGTATTGCTGCACGTGAACTTCATTTTCTAGGTAGCTTGCTTGTGCTAACGCCTAAGTAAAGGGAGTATAGGTTTCAAAACTTGTGTGCATGGCTTGTTACGGTACACCAACGCACTGGCACGCAGCGACGTTGCCTCCTAGTCTGCGTAAGCCTGCATTTACGCGCGCTTGCTTTTCTGACGCAGCTTGAGCTGCTGCTCCTGCAGCTCGTTGTTCTTCTGGATGGCCTCGTAGATGGCGATCAGCATGATCACCACGGCCATCATGAGCACGTGCGATACATTGAACTTGAACGACGACGCCTTGCCTGCACGCACACAACAGTCAGCACCCGCTTTGTCCTCAAGGACCAGCGAGCTCCGACGTACCCAGCACATGCTCCAGAGCGTAGCGCAGCTTGTCGGCGTCTAGAAGGCATCGAAGGCAACAAAGCGGTCAGTAAATAGAGCCAATTGAGTGCTATTAGGCCTTCATTGTCTTCTACTCACAGGGCTGGAGCGACTGCACGGCGGGGATTGTCATGTAGCTCTTGAGGTCTGTGCGGGCAACGAGACGTTAGCGACTGGAGCGCGAATTTCAGGGAGACACGCGGTCGACGCACTCATCGTGAGGAAGCGGAAGACGTTCTGGAAGTTGAAGAGCGCCAGCCCCGACACCAGCAGCAGTACGGGCGGCAGGAGCAGCAGCTGCAGCGCGCTCAGGTTGAGGATCATGGTGGCGGCTTCTTCTCTCGTGGACACTTTCGAAAATGATTTACCTCGCTTTTCGACCAATGCCGAGTCACTTCAAGTGTAGCCATGTCCAGCCTGTCTTCTGGTAACGGCACGAAGATCGGCCTGCAGCCTGGTACGCTCCTGTTTAATGCTGTCATTCTCCATCGCAAGTCGCTACTTATCAAAGTGCGTCTTTTTTTTCCCGGTCCGTCAGCAGTCGCGTGTGCTCCGCCCGATAGTTTTCGCTTTCGCGTTGCAGCTGCTCCATCTGATGTTGCACCTGCTCCTCCATTCTCTTGAGCTTCGCCTAATACCTTGTCTCCTGGGTCTGCTTCTCCTGCCTCATGGTCTCCACCTGCACCTGCAGCGCCGCGAGCTGCTCTTCTCGTTGTTTGCTCACTAATTTCCAATGCTCGGCCTCGGCTGAGACCTTGACTATGGTCATCTCCACCTGCTGCATGTTCTGCTGTTCTCTCTGAGTCCTGAGCTCCATTTCTCTCTGGTCGCGGGCTCTGGCGTCCTGCAGCTCCTGCAGCTGCGTGGAGAGCCAGTCACTGCATCGCCCTCCAACTCAAGCCATTTTCGAGGAAAATCTGCACTCCGATTATGTTGATACTGAACGTCGATGCTGACATCGAACGTGTCCTATGAGTCTGCAACAGGTGTGCTGCAGGTGTATCCGGTGGCGTCGTACTCGGGTGTTCCGCGGGTCTCTGGTGCTGGTGCTCCGCGACAAGCGCAATGCTGCGCAGATGGTGGAGGTGGTGCGTCCACTGTTGATTTCGTGGCGGCGTGGCGACCTGGACTTGTCGGTGGTGCTGCGCATCATGGTGTATTCGCGAACGAGACGGTGTGGATGCCGCCGAGACAGGCGATGTCCGCGGTGCTGGGTCGTGCGGCGGCGTTGCTGGTGGGTGCTCGGCTGGAGGTGCAGAGCGTCAGCATGGCGCTTCCCCGCTGGAGCGACTTCGTGCTGTTCCACCGAGTGGACAGCTGTCGCGAGTGGCAGGTGGCTGGCAAGTTGTGGTCGAGCAACGTGCGCTGGCTGAAGGTGGCCGACGTGGTGTTGGCGCCGCGCACGGCCAAGTCGCTGAGCGCTAAATGACGGTATCATTCGCTGCCACAATTACTTCACGTCATCACTTGAAAGTGGTAATTCAAATTTGACTTGGCGCGAATGGATCGCAAGAGTGATTTTCACTTCAACTTGAAGTGCGTATCCAATTGGAGTGAAAGTCCAATTTCCACTCGCAGTCGGAAAGGCCAGCACAAGCGTAAGCTCTCAAACCTACACCGCTATGGAAGCGTCATACTACGAGCACACCAACGCCAATGACGTGGACCTCGACACCTTTCCCAAGGCTCTGCGGGCGCAAGACTCCGCATTCAGTCGAGTCCAGCGAGAGAATTTCAACCAGAAGATGCGCATCAACTATTTGGAGGAGCAGCTACTCCGACTCAAGCAAGGCAGAGCGGACCACGAGGACGCAGACCTGGAGTCTGAAGTGGCTCTGTTACGTCGAGTGGTGGAAGAACGTGATCACAAACTCGCTGAAAGCGATGCTGTTGCTGAAGAGTTAGCGAAGCAGCTCCACGAGGCCCAGGCGGCGACGGCGCAAGCCGAACTTGCACACCGCGAGGCCGAAGCTGAGCTCATCCTTCGTTCGCTACTCGAGGACACCGATAGTGACGCCGATGAGAATCCAAAGACTGCGGAGAGCGCGCGTGCTGACCTGGAGAGGCAGGTGATAGCACAACAGGAGCGGATGCGCCGAATGCATGCACTACAAACCGAGCTGGCAAATGCAAAGGAGACAGCCGACACACTGCGAGCGGAGCTGCAGCAGTCACAACAGACTTGTGAGAGGAACTTTCGTGTGTCGGAGCAGAGGAAGCGGCGCTATCAGCACACACTGCAGTACATGCAGCGAACGAACCGTTTACTCTTGGACGAGCTCGAGCATTCAAGGAGAATGACGAAGTCGCAGGGTGAGTCGGTGTTGAATTTGCAAGAGCAAGTGGAGGCTGCACGGCAGCAAAAGCGGAAGCTTGAAGAGGAGTACGCTGCCAAACTCCGACGCTTCAAAGAGGAGAGTCAGCAGCAGATGGAGCTGGACCAGCGAGTTCGTGAGAGCTATCAGACTGCGTACGCTCGGCTGGTGGAGGACTGGAAGAGTGACCAGACTGGCCTGGTTGAGCAAAACGAGCGATTTCGGGAAGAGATTGCAGGTTTGAGAAGGTGAGTTGCTGGCTACATACTGTCTGATTGTCGTTGCCGCGTGTCCGCCGAAAGGTGTTTTTATCTGGAATGGAGCACTTTGCTCAGATGTCTGCCGTGATAATGCTAACGATGAGTTGCAGAGAACTACAGAAGTCTAGAGTGGGAGGGAAGAAGAGACCATGCGGCGAGCGACATTTTGAGAGACCGATATCGGCTCATAGTCCAGCCTGCTGAATATGCTGCTTGTATGCGTACGTGTCGTGCTTCTCGACTAGCATGCTCGATTAGTATTGCTGGAGCTTCAAATGTTCGTGATCAATATAACGCGAATAGGCTTCGAGGCGTACGATCTTGCTTGTCCACGAATTTGTTGCTTTCGCTTTCTTCACGCTTTCTTGTTGATCGGGTCTACAGCATCTCATCGTCGGGGGAGATTGCGTTCGGCGTTGAGGAGACAGAGAGCCAAGTACGGGTTGCATGCCGTTGACAGCAATCCCGCGGTTCACCATCGTCTTGGCAGCGTAAACTTAGCGGGTACCGCTGCGCCGTTTCGTGGGGTGGACCACACGCCGCCATCTGCCGATTGTCCCATACAAAGGCCCAGTCAAAAATCGCGCGCGAAACCCCAGGCTCACAATAGCGAAAATCGTCAAGAGGCGATCATCTCCTCTCCCCCATGCAGACCCCGCAGCGCGGCGAGGGCGACGGCGGCGGCGGGATGCGCTCGGCCTCGCCCACGCCCACGCGCGACAACTCGACGCTGCTGCGCGAGCAGGAGGCGGAGCGCGAGCGCCTGCGCATGGACAATTTCAACCAGGCGCTGCGCATCAACTTCCTGGAGGAGCGGCTGCTGCGCATGAAGCAGGGCACGGACTTCGCCAGCGAGGACCTGGAGAGCGAGCTGGCGCAGCTGCGCATCGCGCTGGAGGAGCGCGACCACGAGCTGCGCCAGCGCAACTTCAGCATGATCCGCGCCACGGAGGCCATCGACATGCTCAACGCGCAGCTGCACGAGGCGCAGGCGGCCGCCGCTAGAGCCCGAGAGGAGGCGCAGAGAGAGGCCGAGGCCCAGCTGCACCAGCACCTCGAAGAGCGCGGAGGCGTGGACGCCGAGACCGCCGAGAGGTGGAAGGAGGAGCTGGACACGGCGCTGCACAACGAGCAGCAGAGCCACCTCAAGGTGCAGGAGCTGGAACTGGAGCTGCAGAGACAGAGAGACACCGTGGCCACGCTCACCACGCAGCTGCAGGAGCTGCAGGACGCCAGAGCCCGCGACCAGAGAGAAATGGAGCTCAGGACTCAGAGAGAACAGCAGAACATGCAGCAGGTGGAGATGGCCAACGTCAAGGTCTCAGCTGAGGCCGAGCATTGGAAATTAGTGAGCAAACAACGAGAAGAGCAGCTCGCGGCGCTGCAGGTGCAGGTGGAGACCATGAGGCAGGAGAAGCAGACCCAGGAGACAAGGTATCAGGCGAAGCTCAAGAGAATGGAGGAGCAGGTGCAACATCAGATGGAGCAGCTGCAGCGTGAAAGCGACAACTATCGGGCGGAGCACACGCGACTGCTGACGGACCGGGAAAAGACGCACTTTGATAAGGAGCGACTTGCGATGGAGAATGAAAGCATTAAACAGGAGCGCACTAGGCTGCAGGCCGAGGTTGAGCGGATGGCCAAGGAGAGGCAGCAACTTGCTGGCGACATGGAGCGGCTACGTCTGCAGAATGTGAAGTTGACTGCGGCTTGTGAGGAGCAGGCCAAGTCTCTCGAAAGCTTGAAAGCGGATCGTGATGCGGCGAAGACAAGTGTTCATCAGCTTGAGGCGGAACTGCACGAGCGAAGAAAACTGGAGCATGAACACGACTTAGCACTGAAAACTCTAGAAAGTAGGCTGGAGCATGCCGAAGCTGAGACTCAACGGATGAAGGAGCAATGCGACTTAGCTGAGTCTCGCTGCCAGCAAACGTCAAATGAACGGCTCCTAGCACTTGAAAAAGACCGTCAGTCAATGGAAGAAGATAACCGGCGACTACGCGCCGAGTTATCAGGCTTTCAGTTGGATTTAGAGGCCATGGAGCGCAAGGTCCGTGACAGCGAGGAAAGGCTTTTAACCGAAGCTGCAAACGCACGCGAACAGCGTGAGCACCTGTCTGCATACGAACAAGAGCTAAAACAGCAGTCAGCTCAAATTCAAGAATATCAAACGCAGCTAGCTAATTGCGATGATGAGCTGGCTCGCTATGCAGCTCATGTAAATGAGCTCGAGCGTCAACTGGCTGAAGCAAGCTCCGCCAGTGCTGTGTCAAATACAGCAGCTCAGCAACAGCAAAGTGAATGGCAAAGGCAGTTTGCAGCTGAGAAGAACACTCTACTGCGCCAGCTGGATGATGAGCGCCGACGAGCAAATGAGCTGGAGCGAATATCGTCGGCATATTTATCAGTGCAGAGAGAGCTCGAGGCTGTAGAGCTGGAGCTGCGCTCTCTCTTTAGTGGTCGCAGCAAAGCTTTTAGTGACGGCCGACAGCAGTCGCTAGCTCACCTTGCTAAAGAAGCTATCACCAGACTGAAAAATGACTTCAAGGCGGAGGTGGTAGCCTTGCAGACGCGCTGGAAGCAGCAGGCATCTTTGATGGATTCTAAGCTTGAACGACTGTCCACCCAGCTGCGCACAAGCCAGGGAAAGCTAGAAGTTCTGCAGCGCTCTTCTTTTCACGCGCAAGATGCCAAAAAGTCCCTCGAAAAGAGTTGGTCTCTTCGGTATGAGGAGCTTCGTTTGGAAACCGAAGATGAACGACGATCGCTTGAAGAGGAGATCCATTATTTCCAAACCAAAGCTGCTGAAGCTGAGGATGCACTCTCTCGGGCAACAAGTGATCTTCAGACGCTTAAGCGTGATCAGCAGGGTTCACGCCAGGAGTCAGAGCGTGATTCCCGCGATCTTCAGGAAAGCAATCGTTTGCTGTTTGAAGAGGTACAGGAGCGCCGACGGTCTGCTGAGCACGCCCGCAAGCAGTATATGCAAGCGGTCCGGGAGAACAAGGATCTGCTGAAGGCGATTGAGATGTACAAGGACGCCATCGCTGGTCGAGACAAGGATATCGAAAAGTACAAGTCGTCTGTGATGAAGTACACGCAGCAGCTGCAGCGACGTGTAGAGTTTGGCGAGGTGAAGCAGACATTGCTGGAACAGCTCGAACAGACCCAGTACATGATCACAGAGACGTACAAGCGGTGGGAAGACAGTCCCATCGTTCGCGGTCCCATGGTCACTGGTAGAGAAGAGAGCTATGAGGCGGCTATTCTGCAGCTGGACGAGTACATCGGCCGGATGCACGTGGTGTCGGAGCGCTGGGGTGATTTCATGACGCAGTCCCAAGAACTTCAGCAGCGGTACGGCGACGCGTGGAAGGCAGCTTCTCGTGGGTTCGACCGCTCAAAAGCCCAGCCGCGCTGGGTAGATGATGTCGAGCGGAAGTGCTCGCGTCTTCTTGCTGAGGCGGTGCGCGTTTCAGAAGCGATGCGTGATGTGGTGAACAACATCGTCGGAGTGCTGCAGAAGGAGCGAGATGACAAAAATCGTCTAGAGAAAGAGCGTGCCCTTGCTGCGGACAACAATGCCTCTGTGAAGCGGTTAGAAGACATGCCCTTTAAGTGGTCTGGAGTTGCTGCTGAATTCCATGATGAGCACCGCCGTACGCCCCGGTCTCGAAGTGCAAGCCAGCCGCAGCTCGAAAGCCCCGTGAAGTCTCATGGCGCGACCTATGCACCGCGTCGCAGCTCGAAGACTTCAACCCCATCTCATCGCAGAGTAAGTGCGTTGTACCGCAGCTCCCTCAGCTCGCTAGGACGCGTGGGCATGAAGGTGCAAGATTTAGAGAAGGAGATCCGCAGTGCCCACGAGTAATCGTCAGTTAGAGTGGTGCTGCTCGAGTCCAGGCCTCGTAGCAGCAGTATATTATAATGGCGCTCGCGAGTGGTGCTCGACGAAGACGATATGTACTCAGTAGTCAACCATATTAATCAACAAGCGAACAACAGCGGTGTCATTCCTTGCGTCCTGGCGTGTTCGTGAAGAGACCGAGGGAGTGATTTTCACTTCAACTTGAAGTGTTGGAGTGAATTTCCACTCACAGTCGGAAAGGCCAGCACAAGCGTAAGCTCTCATACCTACACCGCTATGGAAGCGTCATACTACGAACACCAACACCAATGACGTGGACCTCGACACCTTTCCCAAGGCTCTGCGGGCGCAAGACTCCGCATTCAGTCGAGTCCAGCGAGAGAATTTTAACCAGAAGATGCGCATCAACTATTTGGAGGAGCAGCTACTCCGACTCAAGCAAGGCAGAGCGGACCACGAGGACGCAGACCTGGAGTCTGAAGTGGCTCTGTTACGTCGAGTGGTGGAAGAACGTGATCACAAACTCGCTGAAAGCGATGCTGTTGCTGAAGAGTTAGCGAAGCAGCTCCACGAGGCCCAGGCGGCGACGGCGCAAGCCGAACTTGCACATCGCGAGGCCGAAGCTGAGCTCATCCTTCGTTCGCTACTCGAGGACACCGATAGTGACGACGATGAGAATTTAAAAACTGGTGAAAGCGCGCGTGCTGACCTGGAGAGGCAGATGATAGCTCAACAGGAGAGGATGCATCAAATGCATGCACTACAAACCGAGCTGGCAAATGCAAAGGAGACAGCCGACACACTGCGAGCGGAGCTGCAGCAGTCCCAACAGACTTGTGAGAGGAAGTCCCGTGTGTCGGAACAGAGGAAGCGGCACTATCAGCACACACTGCAGTACATGCAGCGAACGAACCGTTCACTTTTGGACGAGCTCGAGCATTCAAGGAGAATGACGAAGTCGCAGAGCGAGTCGGTGTTGAATTTGCACGAGCAAGTGGAGGCCGCACGGCAGCAAAAGCGGAAGCTTGAAGAGGAGTACGTTGCCAAACTCAGACGCTTCAACGAGGAGAGTCAGCAGCAGATGGAGTTGGACCAGCGAGCTATCAGACTGCGTACGGTCGGCTGGTGGAGGACTGGAAGAGTGACCAGACTGGACTGGTTGAGCAAAACGACCGATTTCGGGAAAAGATTGCAGGTTTGAGAAGGTGAGTTGCTGGCTACACACTGTCTGATTGTCGAGTCCGAGTGTTCAAAACCTTCCGCCGAAAGTGTTCTTGCTGTACTGGAGCGCTTTGTTAACATGTCTGCCGTGATAATGCCAACGATGAGTTGCAGAGAACTACAGAAATCTTGATGAGGAGGAAAGCGCATCGAGCGACAGTGAGAGAGCAAACGGTTGCTATCATTGCAAAGTATTAGTGCTGGTCGCTTGAGATCTCGTGCCAACCCGTCATGATCAATACGTATGGAATACCTCACCTTTTTACGTGCATTGAAACCTTTTGACTTCTAACCAACGGTTGGGTACGCGTGACGAAGACAAGAAGGAAAAGAAATCCTCTAACGTGGCTGGTGTATTTTCCCGCACTCGTAATCATTACGTTTGTAGTCAACATCGTTGAGCATGCCGTTCCTAACTAGCCGACGCAACAGTACGATTCCATGATGGGCGCTACTACTATGCATCATCCACATTGTGCTTCATTTCACGCAGCTTCTCGTAGCTCAGGAACGAGATTACGGTGGATGGCAGTGCCTTCACTGCGTTCACGAACAAACCGCGGTACAGTGATCGCAAGCCTCGTACACCACCGCCGTCCTCTCGAATGGATGCCCGCACGCAGTCCCAAGCTCCTGTATATGTCGGAAAAGCGAGCTCTGGATGCCACTTCGCGCCTTGAAGTTGGATCCGCCGCCGAATAACATCGAATGGGTACGATAAGCACTGCGACGCGAGTGAGGCTGTTGTAGCGCACAAAATCTGACCAGGCACGCTAGGGTGGCCAAGCTGGTTGCTCGTATCCTCGGTGTCATAAAGCACAAACACTGGTCGCAAGGACTCATAGAGAGCGAAGTTACATCCGATGTACGTGAATACACCAAAGCTTGCAGGCACAAAGCCTCGATAGAACCCACGCAAACCTTCCTTGTCACGGATCGAGCGAGCGCATTCCAGAATTCCACTTGAAGGACGATTGACATTATAGTATTGCTGCACAGTCAAACGTCCTCGAATGACGTCCAGCGGGTAAAACAGGCAGTTAAGAGTGAGACCAGCAAGGCCACCCACAGCAAGATTGGCCATACTTGCAGATACTCGAGGACTGCCCACCCCAATCGCACTGAAAGGGGACGAAGACTGCGGAAGCAAGCTGGCTAGCTGCTCTTGGTAGACGTGGCACAGCACGAATTTTGTCGGCACGGACGGCACCACCCATATACAGTGTGCAAGGTTTCCGCTGAACAAGCTGCGAGGACCACTAAGTCTTATCATGTTCAGAAAACCTCTTGTCAGTGATGTGTACGGTGCCGATCCGGACAAGAGCTTCGCGGTATTCACTGCTACAGCTGATGCTGGCTTCGGAGTAGAGAGCTGCATGAGCATCTTCAGCCTCTCGAGAGGTGCACAAACCGTGCGTGCAAGAGCGCCAGCTGAAATGGCTGCTGCAAATGAGGTAATTTGCGCCATCAGTTGTTGTCTTCGGAGCGTAGCGTTAATCTTGTTGTAAGCTTTGCTTTGAGTGTTGTCTTCCATTTCCGGCTGCAAGTACTCCCAGTCGCCGCCCGTAGGGTTTTGACGCAGGGCTGAAATCCAACCAGACTTGAGGTTCGCATCAAAGGTCAGCCTTTCTTGGTTATTGGCCACACTGACACCATCACCACCATGAGCTTGGAGCTCGGCAGCACGCCAAATTGTGCGCAGTGAGTCAATATCAGCCTTCAAAGCTACCAAAAACGCGCGGAACTCTTTCTTTGCTGCAATAACATCTGGGGATTGAGGATGCAAGTCATCTTGATCACTCTCAGATCGAGCGTCCTCCACTTCAAAAGCTGCAATTCCGCGCACCAAGTCGTCGTGCGTGACGTATTGATCTCCAAGTTGATGAACTGGAAGGTCAAATAGTCGTTCATAGAAAGCCAACCGGCCGGGTGTCATCTTAGTTGGCGATTCCACATTTCCCAGAGAGGCTCCCGCGGCATCACTCGTGGACACCCATTGATGAATTGCACGAGGGAGATCATTCAGTTTGATAGCAGCTTGGTCTGCGTCATCTTGATCGAACAGAGACGAAGATGTGGTAGGTACACGTGTGTTTCCACCATCATACGAGTCTGTGACTGATTTAAGCACCCGGAAAGCCGCCTCTGGAAGCAGTTGATCAATATTGGAGGCGCCCAAGGCGATGTGAAAATGAGCGAACTGTGAGAAATTAACAAGACCAGACGAATCGTTTAGCAAAAGCGATAAAGCGAGCTGAACCGCACGGTCGTAGGCTTGCGATGATGGTAATGGCGCAGGATGCACAGCTGGCGTTCCGATTTCGCCATCCTCATCTTCGTCTTCATTCGCGCTATGGCGCACCAATTGCATTTGCTGCGGGTCTGTGAGCATACGACGTAAGTCACGTTCAGTAGCAAAGCTTTCGTTGGAGCCACACACGACTGTAGTGCCAACTTTCCGAAAGAGTTTATGCAACGCAGTTGATCCGCTACGCGTGATAGTAAGAAAGCTTGCCCGATCCATACACCAAATTTTGGCATCCTCGAGCGCCTTCACAGATGCCCCACGACGACTGTTGTACAGGAGTGCAGCTTCACCAAAACTGGCACCACGCCCAATGACCCGATCCACGAAAGGCTTGGTCGCCTTGGGCTTGCGACGCGACACCTCACATCGACCACTCTCCACCAAGTAAAAGTAGTCACCGGGGTCACCTTGCCGGAGGATAGTTGTGCCTGCTCGAACGCTAAGGGGAAAGCACTTGCGTACGGCTAGTGCCTTAGCCCGGTCATCTAGCTCGGTAAACAACGGGTGGTCCTCTAGCGCTTCCAGCAAAAATCGTCTCTCTTCTAAAGACTGCTGACTGCCTGGATGGCATGCCAAAATCTCACGGAATGTATGTTTGTCCAGCTGCCACAATACGACAGCTTCTTCATCACCACCAGCGTTTGATGAGCTAGCCTGAATTGTAGCACGTCGAGGGGTGTCGTAAATCAGGGCTGATTCCCCAAAAGCATTTCCAGGACCGTTTGTGGCTACGTGAACACGCTCATTTTTACCAACGAGACTTGACGACGACTTGAACTCTGGAAGTGCTATGGTTTTCCGTTTTCGCAACTGCACACGACGCTGCAATTCTGGATTTGGAGCACTTTCCGAGTCTGCCGCATGCAGCGCTGTTTGCGTCTTGAGCAGGTGGTCATAATCGACGAAAACGTCACAATCTCCGCGCTCAATAATATAAAAACAGTCGCCTGGCGATCCCTGGTAAAATACAACCTCTCCTTTTGCCAGCACACGTCGTCGAAACTGAGATGCTGTGGCCAGTAACTCCGGTTCACTCATCGTGTGGAAAAGTTGGTGACGACGTAGGCAGTGCACGATAGCGGCAGTCTCTGTACCAGTGCGTGGGCCACGCTCCTTCGCTTCCTGCACTCGCGTCGCATATCGGTCTGTCTCCTTCTCCAGCTCCTGTCGAAACGAAATCTCCGGCAAGAAGCTTGCACCTTGTTGCAGCTTCAGGAAATCCCCTCCATCTCGCGCACTAAAGTGTTTGGGCAGATACGAATTCGCCGACGGGTACAGCAGCAGCAGTCTCAGATGCTGATACATGCCTGCCACCAACTGCGAGCAGAACATCTTGGTCGTCTTCACCTCTTCTCCTTCCACCACGGCGTTCTCGAACACCGATCGTTCTCTGCCTCTCAACTCCGCTCCAAGCGCCTGATACCGCTGATTCACCGCCTCTCGTTCCTGCAGCAGCGCCTTCCTCTCGAACACCGGCATCTTGTCTCGATGAGCCAGCTCCGCGTCCAGCCGCGCCAACTCCTTCTTCGTGGCCACCAGCGCCGCGAAGATGCGCTCGCGCGCGATCCGCGCAGGCACCGACACGCCGGCGTTGAAGAACCTGGCCGGGTTGTCCTCGTAGGGGGCGTCCAGACTGCTGAGCGCGAACTGCACGGCTTTGGCCTGCAGCTCGGGCGTGCGCGCCACCTGCAGCTTGCGCACCGCCACCTCGTGGCCGCGACTGAGCAGCACGCGCGCCACCAGCGGCCGCAGCTTCACGCCCGTGAGCGCCGCCTCCAGCAGGAACAGCTGGTCCTCGGGCGTCTCGGCGTGCGGCGCCAGCGCCGGCGCGCGCACCACGACGCCGTTGTGGTCCCAGCGCGTCTGGCCGAAGAACTTGGCGCACGCGCAGATGGCGCCGCCGTACAGCCCCATGGAGGCGCAGCGCCGGTCGAACAGCACCACGTCGCCCGTGTCCACGCGCAGGTCGCGCAGCAGGCGCCGCACGCGCGCCTCGTCCTCGGCGGAGGCGCCCATGGCGACGTGTGTGGTGCGCGGACGATTTGATTATGAGCTTCGGTGGGGTGCGAATCTCCAGTATGCGTTTGGGTGGGTTGGGGAGTGAGCGTCCAAGTTGAACGTTGACAGTCACTCTGCATGTCATTATTCCCATGTCACTCCGTCGCGGGCCGTTGGTGAGACTTGACGCCGATGTGGCGCCGGTGCGGCCTCCCACGCGGCCAGCCGGCTAGTAGGCATGGCGTGCAGTTGCTGCGGAGCTTCTCTGACGTCCCGGAGGCGTCCGCTGCGCGCCCTGTAGCGAGCAGCAACCGCGAGAAGGGCCTCGCGTTCGAGGAGCAGGTGGTGGCGCTGATGGAGACGCTCAACTGCCGGCTGCTGGCCACGCAGCAGTCGCGAGACGGAGGCATCGACCACCAGGTTGGACAGGCAATTCGAGCTGCAACTTGCAACGTTGAGGTGAGGCGGCTGACGTTCGATGATGTGCTGTAGGGCTCGTGGACGCTGCCGGACTTGGAGGTGGAGGTGGTGACGCAGTGCAAGAACGAGAGCAAACCGGTCGGCGTCCATTACGTGAGAGAGTTCCATGGCGTGCTGAGCTTCTTCCCGCCCTCCACCGTGGGGCTGTTCGTCTCCGCGTCGGGCTACAGTCTCTACGCGCAGCGGTTTTTCCTGCGGATGACACACCCGGCCATCCTGTGCACCGTGGACACCGAGTCGGGACGTCTCTCGAGCTTCCTGCTGAACGACCGAGCACAGACGCTGCTGCCCAAGCTCACGGTCGGGTCGCTGTTCGTGAACCAGGAGCACGCGCTCGTGCTCACCTACGGCGACAAGATCCTTGGGTAAAGAAGCGCCGTGACGCCGCTGAATTTTTTCGTGCAGTCAATAGAGCCTCCAGCCTCCACCGTCCGCGAGCGTGATCATCGCTTTGCATTGCTCCACGTCTGCACAACTCGACGGCGCTGCGTCAGGTCGACGAATCTGGTTAGCTCGCCGGGTCTTATTCCGCGCCGCCACAGTACTCGTCCGATGGTCGGACTAACGTGCGCTTGCAGCCTGCGTCGTCATTGGTCAAAATCGCGCTTCGAGCTCTGCCATTGGCCGATCGACCGTCGCCAAAAGTTACGCACGCAGCACCCTCATACCCCAACGGCCATCGTCGGCGCCGCTCGCCCTCGCCCCGATCCTCGCCGCCGCGCTGCCCCCCGTCCCATGGCGGCGTCGCTGGACCTCGCGAGTCTGCAGTCCATGGCGCACACGCTGCGCGGCAGCTTCCTGAGCCAGGCGCTGCTGCTGCTGCTGCTCGTGCTGCTGCTGCGCTACGTGGCCGCGTCCTGGCGCGCCGGCTTGGCGCCGTACGAGGTGCAGACGTGTCCGCCCATCAACCCGCACGTGCATTATCGCTACGGCGTGTCGCAGATGCAGGGGCGGCGCCCGTACATGGAGGACCGCCACACGGCCATGGCCGACCTGAACGGAGACCCGAAGCAGAGCTTCTACGGCATCTTCGACGGCCACGGAGGCGATGGCGCTGCCAAGTGAGTGGGCGATGAATTGGGGAGCTGTGATGAGACTTGTTGCTGATGGAAATGCTGCTGTGCTGCAGTTATTGCGTGCAGGCCATGTGTCAGAATGTGATCCGGGAGCCGTCGATCACGAAGGAACCAGTGGAAGCGCTCAAGAAAGGGTTCCTGCGCACGGACCAAGAGGTTGGCAAAACGGCTTTTGAAGTTTGTTGCGGGGAGGATTTGCTGAGGTGTGTGCTGTGCTGCTACAGTATTTGCAGATTGCAAACCGCAAGAACTCGGAGGATGGCACGACGGCAGTTGTAGTGCTCACGCAGGGCGACGAGATTTTTGTAGCACATACAGGTGACTCGCGGGCTGTGCTGGTACATCGTAGTGGCAAGGTGTCCGTTCTGACGTCGGACCACAAGCCGAACCGACCGGATGAGCGCCGCCGGATTCAAGAGCTTGGAGGATCGGTGGTGTTCTGGGGTGTATGGCGCGTGGAGGGCATTCTTGCCGTCTCCCGCGCTATTGGTGACCGCATGCTAAAACCTTTCGTGGTAGCAGAACCCGAGGTGAAAAAGTTTACGCGAACGGAAACGGATCGCTATGTCGTCCTAGCAAGTGATGGAGTGTGGGACACAGTCTCCAATGACGATGCAGCACAGTTGGTCCTCAAATACGAAGACCCTCAGGCTGCTGCCCAACGCATCATGGAGGAGGCATATGCTCGCGGAAGTATGGACAATATCTGCGTCATGGTCATTGATCTGAGAGCGTGAGTACTGCGACTTTCCAACTTTATCATTCGTTTACATCTTATTGACGTTGACTTTTTGGTTGAGTTTAGGGAAAGGAACGAGTGCTCTGCAAAAGACGCATAGTTTGACCACTTAGTTGGCTTGGTGATAGAGCGAGAGGGATAACAAACTGTCCATAGTGGCAGCGAACACAAGATGCAAAGATTCGCTGAATAGTTTCACCGAGCATCCACATGCTGTTACCACCTAATGAGGAGCGATGAGCAACTTCATCAAGGCATACAGGCAACATTCTCTCAAGATACCAGGTTATCCTCAGAAGCAAAAGCGAAGGCAAGAAACCAATAGAATAGTCTTCATATTCGAACATTTAACTGGTGCCGCCAATCTGGGGGTAGCTAGCTACACCAAGGCTATTCTCACTTGAATGTTGGTGGAGAAGGCTTGCACAGCTCCTTGCGGAATTGAGGCTTCACCACGTGATCCATAGACGCAGAACTATCAGTAACGTAGCGAACCTTCACAAGAGCTTCACCTTCGTTGGTCCATCGCTCACGATGTTTCTGGAGCTCCTCGCCGCGCATCGTTCGCCCCTTCAGCTCTCGTGGTGCTGCAAATTCCGTTGGCTGGCTCAAGTTGTTGTATGCCGACTGCGAAATTGACTGCCACGTCGAAGAGCCTCTCGTCTTGTCAGCTCCAACCAGCTCGTTGTAGTTGTACTTGGACGTGTCGTTCGTGTTGTGGAGGCCAGCACCAAATTCTTGTACCTTGACACGTGCTCCGTCCCGCATTTGGATGCGTGTATTACTGGTGTAGTTCGCACCGCCATCTCGTGTATCCTTCACAGCACCTGGACGATACGCTTCCTCGACAAAGTTGCCCACCAGTGTATTACACTCGAACGAACGCTTGCCACCGCGCAGAATGTTCGAGCCGCCGCCTCCTAGCATGGTGATGCAACTAGATTGATCGCAAGCAGCAAATGGTGCTGACTACGCCTGCATGAGGATGCAAGATGGTGTAGCCATTTATATCTAAGTGCTCCAAAAATGGCTTCCGAATAAAGCCCTATGACTGGCCAATTCAAAATCTGAAAAGGTTATTGTTGAAGTAATCGGCTATTGGCGCGAATGCGTGCGATTTTGAATAGCTGCAGCTCTATCGCGTCAGTTTTGTTGTTGCTCTACTTGTCCGTCGAGCGCCGTGCGTTCTGTCTGACATGCCTTCAAGTACATGTCCAAAACAGACTCCGTGCCGTGCTTGTTGGTGAGTCAGCGAGCTCGGCTCTGCATGTCGTTAGCACCAGGAGTGACTGGATGTAACAGCTCTGCTGTTGTTGCGACTCCCGCAGAGGTGTGATGCACCGAGAACAAGATTATCTCTGTCTGAGCATAGCTCGTATTGTCACATTGGCAATGGCTGATTTGGAGGAAACGGCATGTGGTGGTGATACAAAATGACTGCTCTTCAAGCCAAATGGCTGAACGGCGGCGAGCGACTGACTGCGCAAGCCATCTCGAGAGACCTTGCAGCCGCAACTAATGCTGCTCTTCCCGCTGGAACGTTAACCCGAGAGGTTACTCGCAGGCTTCGCCTCGCAATCGATCCTCTCCCGCGCGAACGGTCAAATGCAAAGCAACGCATCTCTCGAGACAACGGCAATCCACAGTAACCACGCATAAACAGCTGCCAGCAAGTGACTTGCTATAACTTGCTGCAAGTCGCTACCTAGCAAGGCATCCGTTTTGCGCTGCCACCGCTGCCGGCGTAGCTCTCAAGGCTCTCAAAACGGCCGCCGTCACTCCCAAAACCTATAAAGGATTCCTAAATATTTGGCGCGCGCCGCCGCCTCCATACAACGCCCAACAAATCAGACCTCTCAGCGCGCATACACTCATTTCGCCCGGTTGGATTTTCTCTGATCCTGGGCATACAAACGCGCAGTCAGTCGACTATCACTTTTATATCCGCTGGTGCCACCCACAGCTTCTCTCACTCGCCATTTCGAGGCGCCGCATCCAAGGAGCCGCCGCGCACCGAGTCTTACGCCGCACGCAGCCGCCATGGGTGAGAGCTTGACCGTCAGGTATGTGCTCCAGACGTCTGCGCATCTTTTGGTGCCCGCTGCGCCCGCGGAAACGAGGGGGGAGGCGACTGTATTCGCCCGCAAAAAGACGCAAGAAACTCCGACGAATTCCTCATTTTTGCTGACATCTCGCGCTGCTGCAGACTCTTCGTGCGCACGCAGACGTACGACATTCCGTGCGACCCGCGGCAGCCCGCCAAGTGGCTGCTGATGCAGGCCAAGACCATCCAGCGCTCCAGCCAGAAGCACACGCCGCCCGAGGACGAGTTGGAGGTGCTTTTCAACCGCACCAGCCGCCAGGTGATCGACCTGGAGGACTCGATCGGCAGCAGCATCTCCGCCATGGACGTGATCGACGCGCGCACGCTGCTGCAGACGCCAGACACGTCCTACAGCAGCGCCATGTTCCCGTGGCTGCGCTCGTACCCGGGCGGCCTGCAGCTCTCGTCCGACAAGATCGACTCGTCCAACGGCCTCTTCTTCCAGCAGCTCTACGCCTTCACGCTGATCGGCAAGCGCACACCGGTGTCGGCGGCGCAGCGCAAGCAGAAGCAGGACCAGGACGCGTTCTTGTCGCTGCTGCACACGTACGTCATGGGCAACTACGACCAGGACCACAGGTCTCGGCCGCAGCCTGCAAACACAGCGGCGAGTGGACGGTATTCGACGCCCACACGAACTAACGGAGGCCGACCCGCGGCTTCGTCAAGCATGTATGTGTCGTCGTCCAGAGACACACACAACACGGGCGCTCGACGAGCTACGGTGCCGTCGTCGCCCGTGTACCCTCCGGAACATGACCCGAATGGCTTTTCAGACTCGGGCTCGGATAGCAGTGTGGAAGACTCACCTTCCTATCCAACTCGGTCATCGCTGACAAACGAATATGGCGGACCCCAGCGTATCCCCGCTCCTTCAAGCCCTGTGCAAGTACCCATGATTCCGTCGCCGTCCATTCCCCGCCCACAAAATGCACTGGATGGGATGGAAAACGTGTTCGATATTGTATTCAAGCAGCAAGCTATTGGTATGAAACTCGGTGCAGATGAGACGAAGCAGTTTGCTATCGTGAAGGAGTGCTTTGAAGGGTCCGAGGCAAAGCGGTACCCTGAGATTCAAAGTGGTGTCGTCATTCTCGCAGTGAACGGGCAGGAAGTCAGTGGCCTCGGGCTCTCGCGTGTGCTATACCGATTACGAGAGGCACCTCGCCCAGTGGTCGTTCGTTTTGGCCGTATGTCAACTCGTCAGTTGTTGGAGCGGCGTAAGGCTCGTGGTCCTTGGTAAATTGTATCCAAAAATGCTGCGGCATCAACGTGGTGACAGCTGAAAAGAGACTACTTTGTGCTGGCGAGCGTGTTTTACTACAACTATCGAGCAAGAAAAGAAAAAAAAAAATAATGCGATCGTCGCGCATGCGATGCTTCGCTGTGAATCAATAAGACCGTAAGGTAACGCAAATGAATACTCGGCGACATTGTTGTGCTCTTCAGTATTTAGCTGGTACCAGCATATTATACTTGCCTTGTTAACTCACGGATAGTGCTATCAATATCGTAGTGTCCAGGAGTGTTAATAAATAAAGGTGTTAGCCCGGGCTGGGACTCACGTGCGTACTACGTAGGAGCACAAACCAGACCAGGCGATGAAGAGAAATCGAGTCAGCATTAAGCCATCGAATACACGTTTGCAGTCGCGACGCCGTACTCGCATGCTGGTTTCAGAGGTTTGGCACAGGGTGGCTTCCTCGTGGTATCGTTGTCAGATCGGACGCAGAAGTCAATACTCCATTGAACGGATGCTCGCATTGTAAGATTATTACAACCGTACCTCGATCTCGCGCGCAGTTGCTGTTTGTTTCTTCGCACCAGTTCCTGCTATGGCAGTCGCCCTGGCAGTTGATTGCTTCCCGTTACGTTCTCCTTTGGATGGATGGCAAGCCAACTACATGCTCTGGGTTCGTTTATTTCTTGGAATGCTTATGGTTTCTGTCGGGCTGATTTTACAAATGCATGGGGTTACGGGAAAGAACCGCGTATCGAATGTGAAGGCACTCTTTATTTGTTTGGGCTCGGCTTTCATGTATGTGGCGTTGGCATTGACAGTGGCTGCCACATTAAGATACCCTGTTCCGTTTGGATACGTACTTATGGTCGGACCATACCTTGCTGTTTTCTCACTCATCACTTGTCTCTTTCTCAATGTGCACAATCTGGCAAAATCGTCTGCTCTGCGGAAGCAATTAGTATCATTAAACATGATAGTATTCGCGCAAGGGATCGTAGGGATAGCATATCCAGTATTCAATGCCATATTTATCAATTTCTCTGGAGCTCAGCAAACACTATTTGCTTTTGCGATGCCTGTAATCAAGTTTGTCACGAAACAAATCATCGCAAACAGAGCAGCCAGTTTTCATGAATATGTTGGCCCCATCGTGGTATTTTCTGTGGACGTCTTCAATGTATTTTACGCTTCAATTTGTCTGCAGACAGCAACATCAGCAACGACAGCGTTAATCATCATCGCGCCTGATAGCTTTAGCCTTGTGTTAGCTGTGTATGATATTTTTCGGCACTCGAAATTGGGCCAGTCACACGTAGCCAAGATCAACACGTTGAGCAAATCATACCTGGGAAATTTACAGGAGTTAGTAGTTGCTCAAAACTCAAACCCGATTCAAAATCAGACCCACCGATTTCGTGTACATGCACCTTTCGAAATCCAGCTTTCTGATGAAAGCAAAGCATTCATGGATAATTTAATTATCGCAACGCAACATGCGTGCCAATCCGATACTACCGAGCCTATGGTGCATGCTAATACTCGACTCATAGCCAGTTGCAATATAAGAAACACGAGAGGTCCTACTTTAATTACACGGGAGCCATCAATTCCTCCTAGGTGACCGTACGCCAAAGCCCCAGCATGGCTACAGCCTTCCGCATGGCACGATCTCAAAGGTTTTTGATATTACTACAACAAAGACCAAGGAGTCACCCGCCGTTGCTCCTTCCGCCGCTGTAGCTACCAATGCTTTTGTTTTTATGTCCAACGAAGAAACTGTCTACGAAGCGCTTCAAACTCTCTTTCACTCCGAATACGTGTTGATGACGGAGTACATCGATTTCATGCTGCCCATTCTGTATACGGCTTATCTTGTAGCAATTTTCCATCTCCCAATAGCAAAATACTATCCACACACGGCATCGATGACGGCGCACACACTCCATACAACTATTAGAAGTATCCTGACTTTCGCGATCGTGGGGTTTGCAGAATTTATTGTTGTGGTTGCTCTGTTAACGCGGAAGTTTAAATTCTCGCTTCTGCATCAGCTTGCTTTTGTACTGGCGACACATCTTACACGATTCAGGGTCAGCTGATCGTGTGGAACTTTTACATCCTGCATCTCACCCTGGTGCACACAGGTACACCACCCTGTCTTGTACCGTGTCGAAACAAATTTATCTAACTTCCTGTGACTGCAATATCTGCAGGCGTTGACTTCAGCACCCACTTCCCGTGGTAGACCAGGTCTAACCACCACATACATCTTCACAACAACACGCGTTAAAAATGATGTTTTCCCGCGCAGGAAGTTGAAGTGCTCCGTCATTGGTCCATTCAAAGTCCCAGTCCGAAATTGTCAATAGCCGTCATGGCGCAGCTCTTCGCCGCCGACGACAAGTTCGCGGACGTCGTGGCGGAGCTGCAGGCGCGCGGCTGGCGGCGCCTCCCGTTCGTGGGCTGCCCCAAGTTCGACCTGAAGTGGACCAACTACGCGAAGGTGGCGTGGGCGCGCGTGACGCCGGCGCAGCGCGTAAACCACCTGCAGCACGCGATCCTCTTCTCGCAGAAGGACAAGTTCACGGGGCTGCTGTACGCTCAGGCAGAGGCTCGAGGTCAGAGGCTGGTGGATCAGTGCTTTCCCCGCACTTTCGACCTGAATCGACCGGGTGAACTTTGGCTGCTGAAGCACTGGTTTCTATACTGTCACATGATCTCAGTGCTTCAGAAAAGTTTGAGGGAGGAGATGGTGGACGCAGCTCAAGTGGGAGCTGCGGTGGGACTGGGACAGAAGATTCTCGCTGATGAACAGTTCTTCGAAAGCTGGAGACAGACGGGAGAGCATACTGGTGGCTGGATGGAGAAGGACATGTCGGAGTGGGAACGCTTATTGGCTACGATGTCGGAGCTGCAGACGCCGTTTGATGGCAAAAAAGAGGTTGAACAAATGTTGAGGGAGCTGGAGCTGCGAGACCCGCAGTTCCGTGCCGTTGGAGGCGGTGACGGTAATGTGTGGATCTGCAAGCCGTCCAACTTGTCGCAGGGACGAGGAATTGTTTTGTGCAACTCGCTGCAAGAGTTACTAGATGTCACGTCTTTTGATGAAAGGGAAGCAGGCATGAATATATCTGGGACAGAGAAGAACAAGTCGTCTTCGTTACCGACAAAATGGGTTGTTCAGAAGTACATCGAGCGACCATTGCTGTTGCAAAATGGTCGCAAGTTTGATATTCGTCAGTGGGTTCTACTAACAGCGCTCGAGCCGAAGCCGACAGCGTTTTGGTTCTACAGAAGCTACTTACGCTTTTGTGCTAAGCAGTTTGAGCTATCACGACTACAGGATCGTTTTACACATCTCAGCAACTACTCCGTCCAGCAGCATTTTTTTCCAAGAGAAGATTCCGGCCCGGAAGCAGCATCAAATGACATCGATCGTCAGTTCGAGCCAATGTGGTCGTCGGAGCGATTTCGAGATATTCTTACGTGAGTAGCATTGGCACTGTGGGCGGCACTTGCTGTGCCAGAGTTGACGATGTTAATGTATTCCTGAATACAGTCAAGTACACGGAAGTGATGTTTGGACGGAAATGATTCTACCTCAGATGCAAAATACTGCGCGTCTTGCTTTATCGGCTGTATTACCCAAGCTCAAAGTTGTTGGGGTACGTGGTTGTAACTGCTGGTGGCCTGACAGTCCGTCTAACGTGGCTTCTACTGCTGTTTAGCGTGGCTTCGAGTGGCTTGGTTTCGATTTTCTCGTAGATGAGAACCACCACGTGTGGCTGCTCGAGGTAAATGTGAGTCCTGACGTCAGCCACAGTACTGGTGTCACAGCTGAATTAGCCCCAAAGGCTACCGCTGACGCATTGAACGGTAAAAACTTGCATCTGGTGTTGCTGACATATTTGTATTCTACGGTACTTACGATCTATGTTGTGTAGTGATATTGGACCCGGAGATCCTGCGATCTCCTGATAACGGGTGGCTTCCTTTCCCACTGAACTAATGCACAAATTGTCTCGTTTTGTGGTAACGCACTAGGATGGCACTGCACTTTATAAACGATGAGTAGATCATACAGATTTTCGCTCCAACTGATATATTACGCAACTTATCAACACAACTACGGTCGCTTATGCCATACGTGCACGTATTTCATTTTGGAGAGTACCGTTTTCTTGGCGCACACTTTCAAGATCAGCTAGCACTTTATCCAAATGGCTGCTGCTATCGCGTGCCTCCAATTGCGAAATCCAGTTCTGAAGATCACGAGCTGCGTTTTCTTTCTTTCCAACATCTCCGACCACCAAAATGAGCTCCTCGAATAGCTCACGTACTTGAGCAAACTTGCGATAGCATTCCACGTACGCCTCCGCCTTCGTGCTACTCGAGCTTTTGCTCTTACTCGCTGCACTGTACAGTTTTTCTTCAGCCACCGCCTCCGTACGCTTGAGTTTCTCTGAGGCTGCATTCAGTTGCTTTTGAAGCCCCTTAATGTCTTCTAAGATCTTCGAGATGTCCTGCTTTTGCTTATGAACCTGCTTGATGATATCCATAATGCGCGACGTGTACATGTTGCGCGTCATAAGACCACCTTCAGCATCATTTTTCTTGCCAAGCTTAGCCAGCTGCCGTTCCTGGATCTTTTCTAGTGCTCGCACACTCTCCATCTTCGAATGAATAATTCCGGTAATTTCAAGCATCTCTGTTCGAAACTCCTTAATCTCACGAATAAGCCGTCGGCACCTGGCCTTATGACTGGATCTCTGGCCTTCAAGCGCAGCGTATTCCTGCAGCAACGGTTCACGAGCACTTGTCATCTGCTGCTCTAGCTCCGTTTTCTTTGCTGCATTTGTTTGACAAATTGCTTCCAATTTCGCGATATTTTCCTGCGCATGGGGAAGCATTGCGATCAGCTGCTTTTGCCTCGCAAGTTGCTTTTGCACTTCCTGACCGGTTGATTGAGTTTCCAGAACGTGCTGCTCGACCTGCTGGAGCTCTTCACGCTCGCGATCTAGCACCTTTCGCATAGCAGCAATGCGATGCTCCATATCGTCGACCTGCTTCTGCACCTCCTCCAACGATTGCTCCTCGTTTTCATCTTCCACTTGCTCTTGGTTCTCAGCCTCTTTGCCTTCTATTGTCTTATTGTCCACATTGCTCATTCCTGCATACTCATCCGTCGTGCTGGCTCCAACCGCGTCATAACCAGAAGCTTCATCCGACGAGTCTAATGTGAGTGGAACGTCTGGGAGTGAACTAGGCACAAAGGTCTGCGGTTGGATTGTGGCAAACTCATCGTCGTCTGCTTCTGCTTCTTGCGGGGCCAGGAAGGTTCCTTCGGCGGTACTTCCAGACCTCTTCGGCTCCCCATCAATTGTTTTGCTTCCAGTGTTTAGGCTGATCGGGCCAACTTCCTCTTCAAAATCATCTTCCGTTAAAAGCATAGCAGCGCCGCGTTTTTCAACAGCTAGTGCCTCTAAAAGCGATGTCGGCTTCACTGCGTCACTTGGAAATCCATCAAATAGCTCTCGGGTCGAGTTTTCTGGTCTACTCCATGGTAATTCCAAGGGAGACGTCCGCAGGGGCAGACGCTGAAATCCTTTCAGCCCTTTGACGTCAACGTTCGGCAACACATGCAGAGTCTTCTCTCTCTTCCAACTCAAGAAGATGCTTCCCAACTGGTCGCTCCCCAGCACCGAATCCTGCCACCCCACAGAATCAACTGCTGCTCCCACGCTCGCCAGAGCTTCCTGTTTCCTCCCTTCCTCTTCACTTTCCTCCACTTTGGGCAGTTTCCCCACCAACCACGACAAAATATTCCTCGTCTCCTTCTCGCTTGGATACAGGAAGTGGTTGTAGCCGCAGTCTCCGGCATATCCCAGCTCCTGCAAAGATAACAATAGGTTAGTAAAATATGACAATCGCAACAAAAATATAAAGTCTCGCAGACCTTGAGGATATTGGCGAGCTTGGAGCCCACGCGGTGCCTCGCCGCGACGCCCACGGGGGCCTTGGGCTCCGGCAGCGGCGAGGCGAAGGTCGAGCTGCCGTCCGCTTCCTGTAGTCGCGCCAGGAACTGGAGCACGACGACGATCAGCGCGTCAGAGGACAGCTCGGAGACCGTCCAGGAAGAGCTTTCCGCCGAAGCTTCCAGCCTGAAGATCGACACCAACTCAACGTGAAAAATCACAAAACCAGCACCAGCAGATGCGCCGCCATCCACGCAGCCAGATCACCAACAAACAGTCGCTCACGTACCACCCGCTCTGCTGCAGCGCCGCGAAGATGAAGGCGTCGGCGTCCGCCATGCTCGCGCTTCTGAGAACGAATGCGGCTGGACCTGCCAAACGTGATATCGATCTCGCGTGTGGGCCACACCAGAACCCCCTAAGTACGAAAGTATCTTTTTCATCTGAGCGCGACGCTTCGCGCGCACGAGGGCGTAACGTCGGCAGTTCCAGAGCAAGTCACACGCGGCGCGAAGGGAGCGAATAACATGTCGGAGCCGCAGAGCGAAGCGCAGCCGGAGTGCGAGCCCCAGGAGCAGGAGCAGCGCAAAGCCCGAGCCCCAGAGAAGCCGGAGACGGAAGATGCAGCAATTGACGCAAAGGCGGCCGTAGCCATCTCCATGGCGGTGGAGACGGCGGCGCAGACGGAGACGAAGGTGACGTCGCCCTCGTCGCCCGTCAAAGCGCTGGTCAAGCAGATGCAGGAGCTGGTGCACAAGTACGCGAAGCACAGACAGAAAGCTGGAGACGAGAGTGTGGCTGCTGCAGAAGAAGACGAGGTGCAGCAGCTGAGAGAACGACTAGTTGCGCAGGAACTGCTGACGGAGCAGTTGTTGGAGCGAGAGAGAGAACGCGAGGCGGAACGAGAGTACATGAAGAAGAGTGTGCTGTCCTTGCAGCAGGACCTGCTCCGACTCATGAACATTGTGGAGCTGCAGATGCAGATCCCGGCCACGGTGTCGATGCCGATGATGTCCATGCAGATGTCGCCCATGGCGGCAATGGGCGGGATGGAAATGGCCTATCGTGGTGTGTCTCCGCGGTTTGCAGCTCGGGGGTTCATGGGGGTGAGTCCGACGTCTGCGTCGCCAGGACATCGGGCTAACGCGAAGAAACGCCAAGCTGATAGTGGTGATGAAGCTGCTAGACTCGTGCAGGTGAGACTCGCAGAGACTGCATCGGCGCTGATCTCACCTGCACATTATGGGACAGCGTTAATGAAGGAGTCCATGTCGCCACAGTGCAAGCGCGCAAAAAGTTCGGCTGGCGCGGTGACTACCCCGAGCAGTAAGCTTAGCAAGCGTCAGTGGAGCGCTGAAGAAGACAGCGCACTGGAGGTAGCTGTCCAGACCACGGGTGCGAACGACTGGTCGGCCATCGCCAAGTTGCTGCCTGGTCGGTGTGGGAAGCAATGCCGAGAGAGATGGGTGAACCACTTGAGCCCTGCAGTGAACAAGGAGGCCTGGACAGAGGAGGAGGATGAGCTCATCTTTAAGACGCGTGATCGCATCGGCAACCATTGGGCCGACATTGCTCGTCTACTGCCTGGGCGAACGGATAATGCTGTGAAGAACCGATATTATTCCACGATGCGACGCCGCGGACGCCAGCTACGCAGCAATGGCAGCAACAAGAGCCGATCACCTGATTCGATGTCGGAGACCTCAGATCTCGCGCTGACTGATGATAAGACCGGTATCAATGCTTCGATGTCATGTTCGCCAGCATCGTCGGAGACAACCGCCGCAGAGCTTCCCCTGGGAGATATGTGAGCATTAGCTAAACGACGATCCATGTGTGTATATACCTACCATTAATGAATGTATGCCATTTGCACAAAATGCTCCTCGATTGTTCCTCTAGGATGGCCGTCCTGCACTTGATCTGTGCGAAGTCGTTGTGAATGAACGGTCGCCACGCAGGACTCGTTCAAAACGCCAAGCCATACTAAAGATGAGCAGAGCTTCCACCGCACCGTATGCAACTTCGATTGCCAGTGGATCGACAGCATCTTCTTCAGCTCCGTCCTATTCAAGTAGCGGTGGTAGTAGTGGCGGAGGAACAGGCAAATTTCGCTGGCGGGTCGATTCCGAGAAAAATGTGGTGGTGTGGAATTTCGAGCGGCGAGGCTGGACCAAGACCGAAGGGGACGATTGGAACGTTTACTGGGCCAACAAAACCACGATCAAGAACATGTTCAACCCGGAGAATGGTGTGCGCTTGGTAGATGGCCAATACGTGAATCATTTTCCCAACCATTACGAACTTACACGCAAGGATCTGATGGTGAAAAATATCAAACGGTACAAGAAAGAGATGCTAGCTGCCGCCGCCAATGCTGCTACCGCATCGAGTTCGGCTACAGCACCACTATCAACAGCTAACTCAATGCCCAGTGGTAATCCAACAGGAACGCCTGACGCTACTTGTGGAGCCGGGCCACTTTCAGGCAGTGGTGTGTCTAACGAGGGATTAGATTTTTTGCCGACGACATACACGTTACCAGCAGATTACTCGTTGTTTGTGGAAGAGTTTCGGCGAAACCCAAACGTCATGTGGATCATGAAGCCTTGTTCCAAAGCACAAGGAAAAGGTATCTTCATCATAAACAAACTTTCTCAGACCAAGAAGTGGGCGAACCAACGGTGGACTAACATGCCGATTAAAGAAGGCTATGTGGTATCGCGTTACATTGAGAACCCCCTGCTTGTCGGTGGCAAGAAGTTTGATCTGCGAATGTATGTCCTGGTGCTCTCTTATCGGCCTATGCAAGCGCTTGTGTACCGGGAAGGCTTTGCTCGATTTTGCAACGTAAAATACTCAGCAGCAGCTGATGATATGGACAACCCGTTCATGCATCTCACCAATGTAGCAGTGCAGAAAAATAATGAAGACTACAACAGCAACCATGGCGGAAAATGGAGCGTCGCCAACTTGTGTCTTTACGTTGAGGCTACACGTGGTCGTGGTTCGGGGGAAAAACTTCTTCGGGATATTCATGCTGTGATGTTGCATGCATTGCGAGCAGTGCAGAACGTGATAATTAACGACCCGCACTGCTTCGAATGCTACGGCTACGATATAATTGTGGACGACAACCTAAAGCCTTGGCTAGTTGAAGTAAATGCCTCACCATCACTTTCCACAACAACGAAAGAGGATCGCAACATGAAAAGCCGACTGCTCCGCGACGTGCTCGAACTAGCTGTAGCAGCGGATGCTGGACCGGACCAGCGCCGAGCTGTCTTACCGCCTCCTACACTTAGTCGTACTACGGGCTTTATGTGGCTACTAAATGAGACTGCTCAGCTCGAAGCTGACCGATTGAGAGCCGATGCCCTACGCAAAAATGCCAAGCGCGCATCAAGTGCTCAGTGGCGGTAGATAGGGCAAGCTCAAGATCAGATAGTGATAACTTCACGACATTTTTCAATTATTGAGCATTCTAGATCCATTAACTGATGTGTATTGCCACCGAGTATGACAAGCACCAAATCTGAATGATCAGGCGTATTCGTCAGTTTTTCAGGGAGTTAGAAACGAACACTATTTTCACGTCCCGCCAAACCGCCAGGAAGTCGTCGACGTCTGCAGTTGGCAACCCACCTCATTATCTTGTTGAGACCTACGACGCAGTATTATTCTAGAGTGGCTTGATGGGGTCGGAACGAAAGCTGGAGAGGAAGTTGCGTCGAAGGGAGGAGAAAAAAGGTCTCGTCGATGGCACCGAGGTTTCTAGCAAAGTTGAAGTGGCACCTGGAGAGTTGGAAGACTCAACCGCACCAGTTGAAGGTATTACTGAAGCTGCAGCATCTACGGAGCCAACAGATCAGGGAAAGGCACAGCGGGTAATGCCGATAGGAGAACTCCCTTCGCGCCAAAAACCTAAGACGGGAAAATCTCCCCGAAAGAAAAAGAAGAAACCTGACGAAGAGCTGGAAGCTGAACCAGTTGAGTTTCGCGTGAATGGTATCCTTGTAGATCGCGACGTTAAAGGAGGAGCGAAAGCAAACTGGATGGGAGTGTATATGGTACTCTTTAGAACCAGCACACCAATGGGTCAGCGGGTAGCTTTTATCCTTATTGGTTTAGTGACCATCAGTGTCTCTGTTGGTGAGTGGTTTAACCGCATGATCACATTCCTACGCAGATACTAATGACTGTGTTGTGCTACTCATTCGATTTCTTCCCTGTAGCTGTGATGGATAGTGTTAAGGAAATTCGGTACGCCGGAAAATTACTGTTTAGCTTAGGCGCAATCTAACTGTTCGCTTTTGTCCACACCCAGAGATCAAATTGGCGGCTATCTGCTGGCGATAGAATTTGGATTTACGATTCTTTTTACGATTGAGTATGGACTTCGAGTGGCATGCCTACGCAAGCCAAGCAAATTCATCTTCAGTCTATTAGGCTTCGTGGACATGTGCGCACTCGTGCCGTCGTATGTGGGGTACATCTTCCCAGAAGCACGACCACTGCTTCATTTGGCTGTCCTTCGGATTTTCCGCGTAATGCGCGTATTTCGGCTGATGCGCCTAGCTCGCTTCGTGGATGCTAGTGCTGCCCTGACCGAAAATATCGAGACGAATCGACGAAACATTGCGGTCTTCCTCGTTGCACTGTTCACTGTGATCCTCGTCATTGGATGTGCGATGTATCTTATCGAGGGTGACCGACAGTTTGGCAATATTCCTGTTAGTCTTTATTGGACAGTGGTGACGATTACAACCGTAGGATATGGAGATATATCACCGCAAACCATTGTCGGGCGAATACTAGCCACAGTTGTGATGTTTGTTGGTTACGGAATCATTGCCAGCCCGACCCTGCTAAGTGCACCGCCCGCTGCACCAGTCACATCGGAGATCCTTGACTGTCCAAAGTGCACGAAAGTACTTGAGTGCGTGCGTTGCTTCCAGAAATTCCACCAGGAAAGCGCAAACTTCTGCTGTATGTGCTCGGAGCCTCTCCGAAAACCGGAACTCAAAGCCTTGAGGTCGAATGGCGAAGAGCGCAAGCGTACGCCAAAATCACGAGCATCCATCACAGATGTAAATGGGTTTTCTAAGACTCCAGAACCACCCCAATCGCCTGCTGAAGCAACCGAAAGACCTCCCGAAGAAGCGGTTAAACCTAGTGAGCCCGTGAGCTTGCCTATTGAAGAGATGAAATCTGCTGAGCCAACCACTATGATCTGCTAGCCGCTGACTTTCTCCGGATAGCCTTAAGGATTTATATGCATCTAGAAGTAGCGAGGTGTGGAAATCCAATGCCAATTGTTAGCTATAGCAAAAAAAAACGTCCATTTTTGATCGACGATACAAAAGTCATTAGGTAGGATGATTAATCGACAATGCGAAAGGATGACAACAGCGCAGCAACGCTTGCATTCTCTACTCATCCTTGGGATCTCATTCGACGAGGACTTAGTGCATCACGTCGTGCCTTAGTAGCATTCATCCTAACCCTCTTTTTCCTCAACTCTTATTTTCATAAACCCGTTTGTCATGAATTCAGAGGTGCATTGGTTGGGATTATCAAAGATTCTTTTGTCTGCATGAAAGTATTCGAAGGGCTACGGAGCTAGCATAACTGGATCTTCTTCTGTGCGCAGCATCGTGAGAGATGAATCAAGGTTGATCACACCAATCAGTTTGCTAAGTCTTACAACGTAGACTTTCGTCCACGCATTTAAGGCTGCAATTTTGTGCACACGGTAGAGATTCACGTCCTCACCAACCTATGGACAAGAGCGCGTGACATAGTTAGCCCATGCAAGCACCCAAAACGTTTTCTTACAACATTACCTGAGGAGGGTAGCTCTCCACAGGTACGGATGTGTATGTGTACTCGTGGAATGGCGGCCCAAGTTCCAACTAGAACATAACGGCAATTAAGTGAGCTACTGTGACGACTTTGCAGACGTGATCAGCACACGGACTCATACCGGGCTTGAAAGTGAAGTGGCATCTTTCGGCTGGAAATCAACGAGTGAATAGTCCTCCACTACCGCACTTTTCTTCTTATCGATATCGAGTATCTTAGATACCAAATGCTGGACTCGCAGAGAAACATTTGGGTCTTTCGCATCGGGCATCTGTACCAGCTATTGCGTCAGTGACATGAACAACGATAACATAGCTTGGCGAAGCAGTCTTACCTGTTTTCGATGGGCCGCGATAAAGCGTGCAACACCAATTTCAAGATCATAGCGTCGGAGACATCCCTACATTAAGCAAAACAAAGGTTGAGTTAGCATACTCCCCAGGAAGTGAATAAAACTTTGCACTAACGATTAGCATCTGTGTTTCTGCCCCGTCACAAACTGGAAAATACTCCTCCTTTTTGTGGGTGTTCTGGGGTGCAAACAGAATTGTAAGTCTTTCCGATCAAGCGCAAGTGTGCACCTCAGTGCCACCCATAAGGACGCGTACCAGAGCTTGGATTGCTTCATCGTAACTCGTCTCCTTCGTAAAGAAAACAGGCACGGGACTCATGTAGTCCTGCGCAATTTTTTGACTCAGCACATGCTCATTCAAGTCGTAGCAAACCGAGTGAAGCCCGGCCCAGCCTGCCAAAATGTCGTAGATGGAAGGTGATATAGCGCCACAGACAAAGTAGGACACAGTACACGCTGTCATGACAGGGACCATGTGACTCAGCTGAGAGGTGAGCTCAAAGAAAATCACTGCTGTTGATACTGTCTGTGTAGCTGAAGCAGCAAAGCAAGCTGCACCTACAACGGCATACGTAGCTGGGGATTGTGTCGGGTTCCAGTATCTCATCAGTGTTTCTCCATAGAGTCGCCCGACTGCAGCACCAATAGTAAATAATGGTCCGAAGACCCCCACAGAGATTGGCGCGCCGCAGGGCAAGAGAGATGTCATGAACTTGACTATGATGTACACGAAGAGCGTCACTTGAGGATATTCTGAAATCTGTGTCCACTGCGGGAAGCTTAGATTCTGGTCACGGAATACTTCGTTGACAATCGATCGATCTGAAAGCCGCATGATACCCAACGGGTACGTCAAGATTGCAGTTGCCATACAAATTGATACAATATGGACGGTTCTGCGCTTCAGCGAGGGTCCATTAAGACCAAGCTTGGCAAATAAATTCATCTGTGTCCAACGAAGCACAACAGCTAGCCTGCAGAAGATACCCGCGCCAATCTGAGCATTTATAAGCAAAATACACACTCTCATTAGATAACAAGCCCTCAATCTTCAGCCACGAAGTATCGATACGTACGCCAGTGACAACTCCCAGCAGTACAAACGCGAAAATCTCGTAATCCATGTCGAAGCCGGCAAAGGTGGTTCGCTCAAAAAGCACGTCACGTTTGATAAACGTGATTACGTTAAACACAAGAATGCATATGGAGGAGCAGATAATGCCTTCCCAGAGGCACTTAATCTCGTAGTATTTCGCTGTGACTTCAATGCTGAAGAGCAAGCCACCCAAAGGTGCGCCGAAGTTTGCCGTGGTGCCACAAGCTACGGCTATACATCAGGCACCAACGCAAGTGTAAGCTTAAATCCAAACTTTGATGCCTGTAAGTTGGTTCACGTACCTGCACGGATGAAGTTGTAGTTCTCTTGGCCAAAGTTGACGCGGCGAAACAAAGCCAGTTTGTTCATGAGGTAGCCGATCATAGCCATAAGATGAGTAAATGGCCCTGCACGCCCAACCGACAGACCGGAACCCGAGGCGATCACCGTGCTCAAGGATTTGGCGACGAGAGTCCGAAACGAAAGCATGTCACCCGGGTTCTGGTACACTCCTGCAAACAGTGCGCGCATGACAGGGATACCAGATCCATCCGAAGCGGGAGAAATGAAATGTCCGCAGCACGTCGCGAGCATAGCGAGGGTAATGCACCAGCATAGCCAACACAAAAATCCCGCGAACGAGTCTGTCCCCACCGATTCAATGATGACACGACGAAACCTGAAGAGCGTCCGGACCCAGTTGTCCACCAGCAGACTTGATGCAACCGTATCATCCAAGTGAGTCAACTCGAATTCAAGCAAACAAAATATCGATGCATGACTTACCCGTAGGCTGCAGCCATCGAGCCGAGCAAAACCAAGAACAACCAAGTGATCGGCGAGTTTGGGAGTTGCTTGCACAGACGAAGCGAGCGAACGCAGAGCTGCCTCATCGTTAACTCCACCAACGGCCGCTCACCCCGCAGCAACTTGTCGTAGTGTTCGGGTGAGTTGGCTCGGTACCACACATCTACACAAAGCAATACAACGACCATGCGTCAGATCGGTAAACCACGAAAAAGGCTTGAACGACTGTACCATAGTTGCCACGCATGGTGGATACTTTTCAGCGAGTTTCCAGACAAGACGGTGATGCCGGTGCGAACGCGAACACTGAGCCCAGCTTGGACTGTCGCCAACTACGCTCGCAAAGGAGTGCGAGCACTAGCGCGCAATTGAAAGGTCGGATACCAACCGCTTGTGGCAGGCGTCGTCCGTTTCAGGGACAGCTTTGAGACGAAGTGCCATGGCCTGGAATGCTTACTGTGTGGCATCTTTCTATAGCATTTCACCGCAGTGCTTGATGAAGTTGAATGACATCAGGCGGTGCCCCCACATGGGCGCAACCAGCAGAAGGTGAAAAGACCCTAACAGTTGTTACCGTCGTAGTGATGTCAGCCTCCTTCGGACTTGATTTGGCTTTTATGGTTCAATCACCACCATAGTGTTTGAATTCTAGCCTTGCAAGAACCGATGGCAATGCTTATGGCTCGATAGCTATCGTATCTACCCGGCTCTCCATGGAGCGCTATTTTATTTGCATTTGCTTGTCACTGAGGAATTTGCCGAAAAAACCGAAAGGAACAGTGTGTATATACCGACCATCTACGACTTATGGGCAAAACCTCAGTAAATATTCAGCTGTGCAGTTTAAAGCGGTGCCAGCAATGGTATTCGCCTTATTGGCGATGACTTGGCTACCAGTGACCTTAACATTAATACGATCTTCTATCCTCTATTCCGACGCAAGGTGCAAGGGCACACCAATCTACGTGTTTCTTGCGGAAGACGAAAACTGCGCTACTGAAAGATCTCTATGCACTGCCAGTGGGGAAGTGGGCGAGAATCGGTATCTGTGTCGACGTCGAGAGGCGCGAATATGTGGCGGACGTTTTTGGCGGATTTCGATGGACATGTACAACGAGGGCGGATGTCGCTCATTAGTTTACTCCGACGCACACATAGCAGCAGGCATCTGCAAGGGAAGAGGGGCAAATGCGACCAATTCTGCCACCGTGATGCTGCATCGGAACGGGTCAGCGTTGCTTCACATGTTTAATGGTTTAACTTGCGGCGAGGAACCAATTCTTACGTTGCAACCTAGTGCCAGTGAGATATCGAGCCACACCTGCTTTGGCGAAATTGCGAGGTTTTACTCCAGTATGAGTCCTACAAGCAGCTCCAGCAATTCTAGCAGTTCTGGTTCGACCTCAGCGACTGATAATTCATCACTATCGGTCACAGAGGCTACAGACACTTCCACCGGTCTCGGCATCGGCGGAATAATTGGTAATGCAGTTGGAAGCCTCGTACTGGGGCTTCTTGTTACCGGGATTTTTGTTTGGTGGCAACGATCCAAGCGGACGCAATGTGAAGTAGTGGAGAGTCCAGTTGACCACCAGTGTGACGACAGTAAATTTAACCCCTCGTATGTATCTGAGCAGACCGAACGAGGCATAATGACGGATGCACACGACCCAAGGGGCTCCAGCATGCCGTACCGAGAAAACTCCGGTGTTAGTGGAGTCTGGGATGATGAAGCAATCGTCACGTACGGATCCCAAGAAGTAAAATATTTGTCCACGAGCTCATCAGCCGGGACGGATATGCCGAGTACATAAAGGCACATTCAATGGCCAACTCGTTACGGTGAAGAATTTGCTGCCACAAACACAGAAGAACATTGAATGCGTCAGCAATTTTTTTCGCTGAAGATGATGACAACCATGGATCCCTCGAATCGCACAACTCGTCGGAGTAGCTTGTGACTCCCGCACAGACGTGTGCGCAGTGTCTGAATATTTGGACGGGGGTGATTTACGTGGCCTCCTCGACTCATTTGCTCAGCTACAACATCCTGTTGGCTTTGACTACGACAAAGTGAAGATTGCGCTGCACATTGGGCACGCTCTGACATACCTGCACTCGCTTCAGCCTCCGGTTATCCATCGCAACCTCAGATTAAAGAATGTGCTACTAACTTACGAGCTAGACGCCAAGTTGACCGATTTCGGCATTTCGAGAGAGCAAATGGACTCAACAATGACTGCTGGGGTAGGTTCGGCTTTGTGGATGGCCCCAGAAGTCGTCATGGGCCATCGTTACGATGAAAAATCCGATATCTTTTCGTTCGGTGTAGTGCTCTCCGAGTTGGATGTCCATTCGCTACCGTATTCACATACGGATGCGTAGAGTAAATCCCGACACAAAATGCCGGAGTCCCTGATCATTCAGCAAATGGTCACAGGAAAACTGCAAGTTGAATTCTCTTAAACTGGCTCTGGTTTTACCCAAGAACTTGGGAAAGCATGCGTCTCAGTAGATTCAAACCACAGGCCGACCGCTGCGGAGGTGCTGTACAAACTTCATACGATCCTCACTGCAGAAATGTAGGACTAGATATCGATGTTGAACCTAGTTTTGGGTTAAATTCTGAATACACGTTATGCGTGGACCAACACTAAAATCAAGACTGTTTCCTGCGGTCAGTTCAAGGCCGGGTAGATGTATTGGTCGTACACCGATGCCCACTGGCAGTATTGCTCGTCAACACACCAGCAGCTGTGCGTGACGTTCGGGGCAATGTGAAGGTGCAGACCGCCACGTTCATCCATTGTGCGCAACCCAAAAGTGTCTTCTTGGTACTCGAGCGTCTCAGTCATGTTGACAACTGTCATGTTATTGAAGCCCGTCTCGATCTCGTCGATCGTGTCCACCTCATTGTAGCGACCAAAGATGCAGCTCTCCCAAGGCATGATGGCATCGTCAACAGGAGAGGCAAAGAAGTGCGCCTCCTCCAGCTTGAGGAAGTTCGCTCGACGACGCTGCTGGTCGCTAATGCACTGGTCGTCGCCGGGTAGACACGGGTTCACGTTGTTGTACACAGGCAAGAACTTGTTTGTCGTGGACCAACTTCCAAATTGGGGCCAGCGCTGGACGTTGAATTGGGCGAGCTCGTATTGGGTGTCGGGGTTTTCAATTGAGAAAACAGTGAAGTCCTTTTGCATCTTGCCGTAGTAATCCTCTGGAGCGTACTTGCTGTAGTTGAAAATTTGCTCCGGAACGATACTAGTCAAAGAAGCAGCACCCTTTTCGATGGCAAGATCGATAGCGTTGGGGCCGATGAACTGGCCGTTTTGAAGACCAGCCAAACTGATAAAACGCTTCACTTTGTGGTCATCCATTTCTTCGATCGTAGCACGCGCGATAGGGCCGCCAAGTGAATGACCGATAACTATGTAGCCGTCATCGAATGCCGAGTTGTTCGCCACAGCTGCGCGAACGGCCTTCACAGCCTGAGGAACTTGGGTCAAAAGCGAGTTGATGGAGCAGTGCGCATCACAGAACGAGAGTGCCACGAACTCACGACCCTCAGCTGTGAGGTTCGCCGCAAAGTTGTTACCAAACTCCCACGTCGTAAAGACGCCGTGGAAGAATATGACGGGCAACTTCGAGGTTGCTTCAGCAAAGTTGACTAGTACAATCGCACTCAACATCAAAACAGGCATGATGGAAACCATCGTTGAGACCAAGTTCTGGACAGTAGGTAGTGAATTTGGAAATGGGCTTCTTTGGGCCGCCATCGTACCGAGACCAACATCGTATCGCGTCCCAACTCACTTGGGACGGCACATAAATTCGTAGAGAGTGTTCGGTCGTCGGGAAGTTGAGGCATTGTGAAACCAGTACCTCCAGCAGTCTCGATTTGCTGTAGAGAGGCAAAGTTTGCCTACAACTTGGTGTACTGAGACTGGTATGGCGTACAGTACTGTGTATGTGACCCGTAAACACAGACCAACATAAACTGCAGTGCACAGGAACCGCGGGTGAAATCAAGTTAATGGCAATACACTGGATGTAAGCCGACGATTGCTTGGACAATAGTTACTAATATAATATACGCTCCTTTTAAGAAAACAAGAATTAAGATGACCTCTTTTTTTCAAATTACGTCTCGCTCAATTACTTGTTGTAGAATCATAGCTTTTTAGTCACAAAATTGGACGTGACCTCGAATATGACTTCCTTACCCTCGTACTATTCGAAGTAGTTGACCTGGACCTTGCGTTTGTGTGTGTTTGAGAAGCAAAAGTAGCTTTAACAGCGTATTATTCGATTCGTGTTGCTAAAAAGTGCTACAGACAGACAGCATATTCGCACCATAATAAATATCAATACGTAGTACATTTACTTTCCACACGAACGGATAAATCAAACCCGTTAAATCTATCGATGCAGCATGACACAGACACGCAATTTGTTGCACCTTTCAACTCGTACAGCTGACCACTTAATCGAACGAGGCTACAGAAGTGCTGTCTGCAACCGTCAACAAGTTGTTCATGAGGTTGACAATCAACGCAGAGCCACGAGTAGCAAATTGCGCCACCAGCTCCTGCATCTGCACATGCCCGCGCTCACCAATAAAGTTTTGCGAGAGGTCCAGCAGGCGAAGGCGTGATCCACCCAGGTCATGCCGCGGAAGGGCGAGGGCATCATTCAAGTCCATGATACCGTCGTCCGAGATGCAGTTTCCCACAAGAGACAATTTGTGCAGTCTTGGAAAGTTACTTAGCGGACCGGCCAGCATGCCGGCTACTTGACTTGTGATGTGGTCCTTCAACCCCTCCGAGTAACAAAAGTTGAGGGAGAACGCGGCTAGCTTCGGTAGATTGGCGTTGCTTAGAGCATTCAGCATACTTCTGACCAGTACATTCCGTGCAACGAGAGTCTTCTCATCTTGAAAATTGAACTGTTTCGCTTGCATACGTCCGGTTATCGAGAAGCTCTCCAGGTTAGGAAAGCGTGTGAAAAATGTAGCCCGGACCGTGGGGTGAACCTTCGACAAGGATACCGTTGACACTTCAATGGACGAGACGAACGCAGGGAGCTGCGAGGCAGCCTGCGAGCACGTCGCAGAACACCTCAGTACGTCAGGGGCACCCAAAAACGAGCAGACATGCTGCAGCAAGTCGGAATTGCCATCGAAGAACAGCGGGCTAGTGACGGTGGTCACTGCAGCGTCAACTGACTCATATCGAGCGCGTTTTCCAACGAACGGCTCGTCGTTTGCACTGCAGCTACGCTTGCGGGTCGCAGCGACCATCTGCATCTGCTCCATGGCGTAAGCAGAATCTTCCGCTGCCGCAAGGTTGTTCAAGTGAAGCTTGACCACCAAGGAGTGCAGTCGTCTGCTGAGTGTCTGTGGGTTGCGATACTCCCACGCCGAGTAGGCCTGACTGTAGATCGCCAGCTCTGCGCGACGACCGATGTACGAGATCTTGGCGTCCACCTTGCCGTACTTGGACTTGAGCAGCATCACTCTTCACGTTTAACAACAGAAAGTGTCAGCTACTTGCATCAAGTTTACAACAATCGATAACTGCAACGCACATGTGCAGAAGGACGGTGCGTCGAGCGGCCAAGTCGATGCTGGCGTGCCAGCTCTGCTTGGTGGCGGGGCGAGCTGCCGGCCACGTTGAAGCGGCGGTGGGGGCGAAGGTGCTGGTACTCATGGCCGAGTGGGTGGGAAGTGGGTAAGTACTAACGCCGAGGAAGAGCGCAGTAAGTGGGGGACTCCGGTTGGCACGGACCGGAGTAAAGTGGAAGTGTCGACTATCGGAGCACCCTCTCCAGCGTGAGTCAACGACAAGACGCGAGTTGACCAGCGCCATATTGACGCAGTGCTCTCCCACCAGCAGGTCCGCCGCCCAGAAAGCGCGGAAAAAGAGCACATGAGCTGGTCCCACATCCTCGCCTTCTTACAAGTCGCAGATTGCATATTTTGGCTTCCTATCATTCGGCATGTCGTGCGAAATAATAGGCACTGCTAAACTGAGATACGATTATTCTCTTAAACTATACAGGATATCACATAACAAAAATCCATTTGATAAACCCGATATGTAAATAGTATAGATTGATCAAGATATAGTAGCAGGTTGTGAGGGGTCATTACTAACCATCAGGTTCGGCAATTTTTGGGATCCCTCAGTTCCATGCAAACCAGCTGGCCGGGTGTCATGTGGTTCAGACGAAAAAGCGGAGCCCGTCGTTGTCGGGGCTGCTTATCGGCGCCCGCCAGCCACGCTATGCCATCCACGCAGCAAGCAGAGAATGATACACTGATGGGTTTCGCGTGGGTATGCTCGGCCACCCTGCCGACCATAGATATGGCTGTCTGCGCGCGTTACGCTACGGCAAGACATCACTCGTGACACTGTGCCCTGCATCAAGGCCGTACGACACATGCGCGATAAGAGCGCTGCCGCTCCAGCTGAAGGATGATCATCTTGAAGCTTACCTATTCAAGACGGACCGTCTTGCCATCGCCTTACTAACGAGCCGTAAGCGAGGTGTGCCTCTACAACAGAAGCTGCTGGCGAACAGCTTCGGCTCACCAAGCAAGCACATCCTGCGCTTACGCCTGGCGAGGGTCTAACGGCAGTCACCGGTACTGCTATGTAACAGCGGTGGTATTGTTATCCTTTTCCTCAAGACCGGCGCGCATCGAGGCCGGCCTATTCTGTGATATTCCTTTTTGTGAGCTACCCATGCAAAAACACCCCAGTCCTCGACTTCGTAGTCACTGCATCGCTGACGTAGTCTTTAACAGGACCTTCGACTAGTTGTGGATGCATCGAGCAACGAGAGCGGACAATTTACCTACGACGTAGATGCGAACCAGCGACAAAATTCAAGACAGGTGTCGATTCATCGCCAACGTTTGCTCTCTCGCCAACGTCCTGCATAGTATTCGGCATAGAGATGAGTTGTAGATGCGAGGCAAAACCGTTTGTGTTTTCGTGCTTGCTTACCTTGCGTGAAGCTGAAGTTTGAAGTGGTCACTTCAACAACAAATCTATTCGTTGCGGTACTCCGATTGGTTAAAAAGCGTCCAACTAACTGCCATACAAACTCCCTGCACTAGAAGAAAGTATGGAGAATAATGGCGTCGCCGACGGAGACGCCCACGCCTACCTGGGCGATCTGGAGGCGGTGGAGCACCGACAGCTCTCGTTCTACCCCGACGGCAAAGTCCTGACGCTACCGCTCATCTACCTGCCGGATATTGTACGCGGACGCTGCTCGTTTGGACGCGCAAAAGTCTCGAAAAGTTCTGACAATTGTGCGACTGCGATATTGCTTACCTAGGTGTTGTTCCCAGGCGACGACCTGCCGCTCCGAATGCTGTCGGACTCCATGCTAGGGGGCATCCGCGACATTCTCCCCACTGAAGGTGCGCTGCTCGCTGTATTGCCGCCGCATCAGTCGGGAACGCAGTTTGGCTCGACCGTCCGGGTCGAGAGGCTCAGCGTGGAGGACCGCAGCGCTCGGATGACTGGCGCTGCGAGGCAGCGCTTTCGGCTCAAGCAGAGACTGCGAGGTGGACCAAGTACTACGGTATTGTGGGGAGAGGTGGAGATTCTACCGCAGGACAGGGCACAGCCGATTCCGTTCGATGCCTTGAGCTGGCATCGTGAAGACGAGCAGCCGGCCAGCCAATGCAGGAAGAGGAGTCTGCGTAGACTGCGAGGACGTCAGTATCCGGCGTATTGGGGACACAGCACGTACTCGCTGTACGATGCTCGAGTGCTCGTGCAGAAGATTCAGAACATGCTGCTGTCCAATATCCATGGAGAATGGTTTCGCAAGCCTCTGTCGGAACGACGAAACGAGCATGGTAACGACGGCGAAGACGATGAAAAAGCGTCGTTAGTGCATTATCTGGCGCTGCCGAGCGACCAGCAGGACCCAAATTTGTTTGCGTACTGGGTCGCTGGCAACCTACCGCTGGATACTACACAACGACTGGAACTGCTGGGTATGAATTCCACTGTGCGCTTGCTACGGCGTGAGATTGAGCTGCTCGAGCAGGTTGAAGAAGACATTTTCTGCTCCATGTGCGGGTCCTTTCTCGCAAATACGAGAGATATTTTCAGTATGACCGCGCGTGGTGCTGCCGGTGGCACGTTTGTAAACCCCGGCGGCCACGTCTTTCAAGTTCTGACATTGCGCGAGGTGGATCGCGCACACGTGTTTGTTGACATGAGTCCTAGCATAGAGGACACGTGGTTCGCGGGCTACGCGTGGAGTATAACGCATTGCAATTCCTGCTACCAGCACCTCGGGTGGCGCTTCGACCGCGTGGAATCGACGCTTTTCCCTGTCAGCTTCTTTGGGTTTCGTCGGGCTGCACTTACCCGATCCCGGGATTCTCGCCGAGTTGACACTCGTTCGCTTGGGCTGGACGGATACGACACTGAAGACTATGAGGAATCGGTTGCTTCTAGCGATGGCAGCTCGGCCGACAGTGAAGAGATGCCATTGCTGTTGAACTTCGAGTAGAAACACAAAGACAACACCAAGGTGTGTACAGGTAAAGACTGCTTCAGCAAGTTTTGTATTGTTTTTGTGTATGAGGGACAGGGCGTGATGACAAACTACGAAAGTGTTTGCACTCGGTCGACTCCGCGCTGCATGATCAGCTGTGCTTGAGTGCCGCTTAGTTATCCGAGACGATCCACGAGTCGAGGGCGCGCTCGTAGTTGCTGATCTCCTCGGGAGTGAACCACATGGTGATCTCGTGCTTGGCCGAGTCGGGGCCGTCCGAGCCGTGCACGAGGTTGCGGCCCGTGGAGATGCAGTTGTCGCCGCGCAGCGTGCCGGGGGCGGCCTGGTTGGGGTTGGTGGCGCCCAGGATCTTGCGGCCCGTGAGGATCACGTCCGTGCCCTCCCACACCATGCAGACGATGGGGCCCGAGGTGAAGTACTTGACGAGACCCGGGAAGAAGGGGCGCTCCGACAGGTCGGCGTAGTGGTTCTTGGCGCGCTCCTCCGTGGCGGTCATGAGCTTGAGCGCCACGAGCTTGTAGCCCTTCTTCTCGAAGCGGGCGATGACCTCGCTGATGAGGCCGCGCTGCACGCCGTCGGGCTTGATGGCGATGAACGTGCGCTCCTTGGCCGTGCCGGGCACGCCGGCCAGCGGCGTCGTGGGCTTGGCGGCGGCCTTGTTCTCGGTCACGGGCGCGGCGGCGAGCGCAAAGGCGGTGACGCCGGCGGCGGCGGCCACGGCCAGGGCGGCGGGCGTCTTCACGGCGGCGGCGCGCGCCTGCGTGGCGAAGGTGCGGCTGGCGCTGCGCTTGGCGGCGGCGGCGACGCGGCGGGAGGCGCGGGCGAACATCTTCGGGGGAACGTGCGGCGGAGACGGCAAAAGCGAAAGTGAGCCGATGATCCTGTGGTCGCAAATCCCCGTCGTTTGGACGTAATATCTTCCTCGCTTGTAAAACCGTCGGAAAGAATTCACTTGCGTTCAGTATGGGTCAGCGGTCTGGAACAATGCATACCCTGTGGTTCTCGTCTGCAGCAGGAACCTGTGAGCAGGGACTCGTATCATCGCATCCTTTATTAATACGGTGTCAATAATAATATAGTATAATATAATATAATATAATATAATACGAGACTTGTTGATATTTCTAGATTATGAATAAAATAAAAACGGGTTGCATCTGCATAGTAATAAAAACGAAAGATATTACTAATGTTTGATGTATGTACTGGTCGAAAAATTGGTGATTCTTTAAAAGAACTCGTTTGACAAAAAGTCAGACAAGTCATATAGATGACGTTTAATAGCGCTGAGCACGGGGCACGGCAGGAGTAAACTACATGTGAGCCTCCAGGAATCTCTTGCAGTGCAACGTCCGCAGTACCAGCCGTCATGAAGGTTTTATAGCGCAGCATCTACTAAAACAAGGCCGATGCGCTAGCGCAAGACGCCGACGGAGCCAGAGATTATTTCGCACTACTCGGTACGCATCCTCGTAAATCTGGAAGCGAAAATGAACACTAACTTGTGGTGATTTTCTCGCTAGAATGATAACAATTGGGCGATGAAAGCTGGGAGAGTCCTGAGCGATACATGTACGTGCGCGATACTGTCATTCTCTGATCCGTTATAAAGGTTGGTGTACTGTTTTCCTTCAATCTACTTCGCCAACCCCCACTCACGTGATAATATTTTTGCTTTCTTTCTCTGCAGCTTTCCCAATCTATCTGTCCACAACGTCGTTTCTGAGAGCGCTCGGTTGAAGCAACAACACCAACGCTGCTACCGCATTCTACACATACGTGCACCACATCCTCTATTCTCCTTGTTGGACTTGATCGCGCTCTTTTCTTTGGCAGTGTTCCTGGTAAGCTGATGCTTGAGCCCTCTTAAAGTAGTTAGTCAGTTCAGACTCCAATGATTTACTCATACTGTGTCTGTAGTCACGAAATAGGTTGAGCAAACTTGCTCTGTGCGTGCTTAGAGCAGAGTAGCATATTGCACCACCATTTTTCTGCTCGGGTCACGAGCCAACTCACGAAGTCTTTTGCTGTGAGGGTGTCAGAGTCAAGCAGCGATAGGGTGCAACGTTCAGCAGTCAAGCCGACCTCATCTGCTGAAACGTAAGTAACTGGTGTCACAGACGTCTTACAAAAAAAGGCTAGACACACGAGGAGGGCTTAATCTGCACACTGCAGGGGAGGAAACGCCAGTGCGAGTTCTGATACGTTGCTTTTAAGCTGGGATTGACCGTTTTGGCTCGTTAACGCGAACAGTCTGCTCTAACTTCTTCCAAACATAGCGGGAAGTCAGTTTGTCTGGCGATATCTGTTCAACTTGCGATTTGCATTGTGGGGCCTTCAAGCATACAGGGTCAGAAAATCAAAACGTTGGAAAAGCCAGACTTAGTGTCTATCTTCAACGCAAACACAACCTCCGACGTCGTACCAGACTTGAATAATATGCGATTTATCGCCATTATCACTAACGTGTTGTCAAACGAGAATCACCACATAAAGGCAAAAGAGAAGACAGCTGCCGAAGTCGCTGGAGTGGAGCGTGGTGCACGCAAGCAGAAAACGCTAATAGTGCTGCTGCTGTGTTACAAATTCTGATTAAAAACCAGCAATTTCAGGCCATCGGGGTTTACACGCTTCAAGCAATGGCTTTCACGATGTAGTAGTCATAACTAAATTGTATGCTGAATGACAACCCCTTCATCGATAAAATCATCTCAATCATTGTTAGAAGGTGCTACATGTATTATGATCACCGAATGATTTGTTCGTTTGAAAAGAGGCGCTATTCTGAGGGATTGGGGTCTGAGATTGCTAATAAAGCATGATCCACATATTAGTGATAGGAGCATAGTGGTGACGTCCGGCAGATGTTGCCCATTTCTTTAGTGGTGGTTCGTCGGCGGCAAGCCATTTAGAAACTGGCGCCCCATGTACTCAGCAGACTTCCGGTGGCGAGCGGTTATCTGCACTACGCATACAAGGCACACTAGTTTTGCTTAAATTGCCATACTTACCCCCTTTACTGCCCCAAGTGTTTTTTTTTTTTTTTTTCCATGGCGTGTCTAAATATAGTGTTGCTTATCGAATGACCACTTTACCATGGGCATTCCGCGAGATTTGTATATAAATGATGCACTTGCTGTCCAGTAAAACAGAGAGCAAATCTGAGATAGAATAACTAATTACACCGTGCGATCCGTTTATAACGGGTTCTGCTACATAGTAAATCGCTTTTCCTCGGTTTCGTAGATATTGCCTTGGTAAACGCTTTCATCACACACAATGAAGCATGCAGATTAAAGGATGTTACTCCGACGTCGCATGGAGAATTAATGAATATCTTGCACAAGAAATTGCTTCAACTAAAGCCTGAGGATGTTGAAGATGTGCCTACCATCGGACCCTTGCTTGCAACGCGCTAAGCGACGCCCACAAATATTCCACACGCATACAAACAAAGGATGATTGGGTTATAGCCTCCGGCACTCAAAAGCGCAGACAACGATCGTGTGAGGTGTGTGCCCTGCTTCATGGGGAACATAAGAAATCGTTCCAGACGACTTTCTATTGTGAGGACGGCTCCAACGGTAACGCGAAGTGTTTCCTCTGCCCAAAACCACGACGTGGGTACAAAGGCGTGCCAAAGACATGCTTTTGAATTTGGCAGGGGATTTTAGGGTGAAACCATACCTGACTATTTTGACAAACGAGTTGAGCCGCTACGACCAGCAAGGTTGGTCGTCGCAAGAAGACACGACGTGAGCTGCTACGGGAAGGCGATGTGGCGGACGATGCGGATAACTAGTAGTGCATAATACGAGGCTATCCTTCTGATCATAGCGTTGCGCTGACATCATGACTGACCTGCTTCTGTGAACTTGAAATCCACTTGGAAAACCATAAAGAGCATCTCGCTAGTGAGACCCGCAAAGTCGTAAGGTTAGACTAAGGAAACAGGGACAGAACTCGTACGCCGTGAGTAGTATGACAACTTAAGCCAAAAATTTTTTAATTCATTTACCAAACTCCATGTATCCGGGTGTGGACAAGCTTGCGGCATATAAATATCAACATATTTAAAAAGTCGTAAGTTACGACGAACGCAAGCATGTCAAATGAGCTAATTCCTGGTAATAGAGGTGTAACATTCAATTACATCCAAACACTTAGGCTGACGTAAGTGCACTCAGAGACAATTTATTGGTGGGGAGTTGAGCCAGCTTACATAACTCATGCTTATACTCAAGGTTTTATGAACTATTGCTCTAAGCACTAGCAATACGTTCCTACAGACTTCCGTATCCTTAAAACGATAAAGTATCCAGAGGTAGGCTGAGGCGCTGCCTGCTCATCCAGTAGAATTATCACGGAATTGTGTAAGATCCCTAGTCTATTCGCTATTGCAGCCCTCTGTTAACAACTGCTTTGTATACAGAAAACAGTGATAAAGTGACAATACCAGTGACTTGTATTTCCGACGACCAAGAACTGTTCAGACTACCACGTGAGATGATGTATGGCTTTCTGGACGTCATAATTTTCGAAATACCCGTGCGAAACTATGAAAGATCTGGAGTCCGGGAATGATACCTGACAAGAGAAACAAGACCCGTTTAGAAAACTAATAGACATTCGATGAAAGGGATGGCGCTCTTCTAACCAAAATTTGCATTGAGAGCCTTCTTCGCCATCTGGTCCCTTAGATGGAGATCTTGGAATCCCCCACTACCGGTGACAAGGATTGGTGGAGTTACCCTGTTTTCAATCATTTACCGGAAGTATTTTATTGTATACGAAATCGAAAGGCAGTCTGGATAGAATAGGATTGGAGGTGGAGTTGACCGTGCACATCAACTCCTCCCATCAACGTTGGTAGTTTTTTACAAGCTTCGGACACGGAACAACAACAGGGCCTATTGGCCTCACGTTGCGCTGAATTCGGTCTTCAGCCATCGATACACCGGTAGCCAGATAATAAGCAGGTTTGCGGTCCCACCAGTGGCAAAATCCATGGTGGGAACCGAAACGCATCGCGAGAACTTGAAAGTGCCCCGCGGAATTGACCTCGGACGAATTTTTTTTTTCAAATTACAGCAGCGTCATACCCAATTCGAGTTGTAGAAATAGTGCCGATAACGTAGATTGACATCAATCATAGCTGCAGAGCTAATGCGACGGACGAATAAAATCGATCAATGACCAACAAATTATAGCCACGAGAATCTCCAGCTAGCAACACTTTTAAATTGCGTACAACAGCTGCAGCACCGATCTTGTTGTCGACGGCTTGTAATGCTAAGCCTTCTGTCTCACGAGCCCCAATGTCGACTTTCAAACCTAGGACGCACGCGATGATTCAGATAGCAACCTTATGACTAGATGTTACGATATAAAGAAATTCATAAGCAACCTAACGCAGTCTTGGAGTCGCAACCCATAAACATTTTCGTTCCGTTTCGATGTGGTTTGTTTGGCATAAACATTCTTGTCGTGTTTCTAAAAGAGGATGCTGGCAAAACGCCTTCATCAAAAGAAAACACAGCGGATAGCGTCCACCCCGCTCTACACCGCTCTTGCAACACGTTCACGATCCACATCTTGTCCCTAGCACGTGGTGCATTGTAATCGACAAAGTGTAGATCGCATAGGATAGCTGTGCAACGATTACGTGCCATGAATCATCCAGATGTAACCGCAGGAACAGCACCGTCATCGGTCATAGACCAACAATTCGAGAGAACCACCGTGTGTGGCACAATATGCGAGCAACAAGTAGTCCAACTACATGTAAAATCTCCTAGGCGTCGTTCTCCCATTCTGCGCGTAATTGTCGGCGTATCTGCTGCAGCGTTTTTGGGGTTGACGGACGATGCGTATGCATCTGACTAGCTCGCACCCGTGAAGACCGAGCGTCAATAATTTGCATTCTTCTTACGACTTTCCCTCAGCATCTGACCTTTCATCAACACGCTGTTGTTGAAATGAAACAGTACTAAGTTTAGGTTCGTTTTCTTGAAGTGCTAGAAGCGAACGCTGCGATAAAGCGAATGCATGAGCTACCGGGCGTTGGGAACGACCACAACACTTGCGTCTGCTGGTGGATGCCCATCATCGGATTCAAAACTCGCATTCAACGTAGTTGCTGACAACGCCACTGAACAATCAATTTGTGATCCGAAACGCCGCTAGCATTACTGCCGCGGTCATCGTACACAACATCATCACCCCCGCTTACAAGCCGCTCACTTCATTTTGCTTTGCCGCAGCAGCTACTTTTTCAATACACTCCGCGTCACCGTTACAAGCATTGTCACAAACCCTAGGGGCTGCAGCTGTATCTCCATGTTCACATGCAGCATCTTCTTCTCGATCACGGCAGGCGTCATCGCGTTCAGACACGTCTCCACCACGTACTATAATGGCGTGGACGGTGCTTTTGGTTTTGTGTTTGTTTCGCGGTGCATCAACGCCACTAGAGCTGTGCGCTTCAAGCACACTTGCTACAACCTTAAGCGACGCCAGCATCGCGCCCATGCTCGCACCGATCAGCAAATCTATCAGCACCGCTGTCCATACCAGTGCTCACAATGTCAGCTCTCGTATCGGACTCTCTAAGCTTGATAAGACCAGACGTAGTGGCAAACCTGACGACAGCATCGGCTTCGTAGCATTCTAGAACACGGCGCCTTGATCAACTCCGTTTGGCGGGCTACAACTCGTTTGACGTGTTTTATTGTGAAGTGAGCAAGATCGCGGAGCTTTTCCAGCTCTTAGGTGACGAAGTGCAATACCTAGCAATTCAGAACAAGGTCGTTCCGGTGAAACTGTTTATCCCCTCCCCAATCAGCTCCGTTCCCTCCATGCTTGGCGCGAGATATCTCTATTCAGTGGAGAGACGTGTAAGTCTCTTAGCCTCGCAGCCAGCGAACTTGTCATCCACCTTTCCACGTCATGCTCACTTCGTAACCATCACTCTCCAGGCTGCTGTGCGACACAAACTTCACGTGAGTGTAGCCTGGCCGCTGACACTCATCGCAGCGCACGAAGCCTACTTTTCCTACTCGTACTTATCAGCAATTTCCGAGCTCACCAACACACGCCCGTAGTTCATCGTGGTGCTGTGAAGGTAGCTCGATAGATTGTTGGAAAAGGAAGGTCGTTTGTGCACTAGATGATAAAATGCAAAGTGATTGATTTAGGTCCTTAGTTCGCGCAGCTACTCTAAGCCTGCTCAATCTGCTGGATACACACTACTGGATTCCTTGCTAGCTACTGAGTTACCTTAGCCAATCAGCGAGTGCCACGGCGATTGCCCATCTTGTACCCACACTCATGTACCCAGGTGGCGTAATCAGCGTCCCATCATCAGCGTCCCGTAATCAGCGTCCCGTAATCATAGGCACCGCGAGTGAAGGTCGTGGGTAACCGGTTTACTGGTATACCGAGGCTGGACGAGGCGCTTTCTTGACAACACTCCCACTCGACTCGGCCGTGCTTGGTGCTTGGATTCCTAGCTTACTTCGCAGGCTTATGAACTGCACCGCGGTGATCGGCTTGGTCATCAGGTCCGCCTTCATGTCCTTCGTTGAGCAGTACTGCAACACCACTTGGCCATCTTCAACCTTCTCGCGTACGAAGTGGTAGCGAATGTCGATGTGCTTGGTACGCTTGTGAAATTCGGGGTTCTTGGCCAGCGCAATGGAGCCTTGATTGTCCTCGTAGATCTTGACCGCTTCATCGCTCTTCATTTCGCCGAGCTCACACAGAAACGCCTTGAGCCATATCGCTTCTTGAGTCGCTTCCGTCAGTGCCATGTATTCCGCCTCCGTTGATGACAGCGCCACCGTGCGCTGCTTCTTGCTTCTCCAGCTGATGCATCCGCCGTTCATCATAAATGCGTAGCCACTTGTACTACGTCGAGTCTCGACGTCGCCGGCCCAATCCGCATCGGAGTAGCCTTGGAGTCCTTCTTCATTCGCTGCGTAAAACTCGATGCCATGAGTCTTCGTCCCTTGTATGTAGCGAAACACGCGCTTGAGTGCTTGCCAGTGTGTGGGGCACGGGTCTGCCGCGAACTGGCTGAGAACTCCCACTGCAGCGGCGAGGTCCGGTCGAGTCCCAACCATGAGATACATCAAGCACCCGACAGCGTTGCGATACGGTACTTTGGCCATGGTCTCTTCGTGCTTGCATCCTCCTTCGCACATCGCTTTGGTCAGCTTGAGTCCTGGGTCTTGAGGAGTCTTAACAGGGTTACTCTTTTCCATGCCGAACTTCTCCAAGATGTCCTTCGCAAACTTGGTCTGACGGATCGATACTCTTCCGGCAGACAGATCTTGCTCGATTTCCATGCCAAGGAAGTACCTGAGGTGGCCTAAGTCCGTCATGTCAAAGCGCGAACTGAGTGCCTCTTTCGTCGACTTGAGCAGTTCGTCGTTGTTGCTTGCGAGAACCAGATCGTCGACGTAGAGTGCCACGAAGACCATGTCTTGATCATTCCACTTGGCGTAGATGCAGTGATCCGCTTAACACTTCTTAAATTCCAGTTCGAGCATGAACTTGTCGATGGTCTGATTCCACATGCGCGGGGACTGCTTCAGACCGTAGAGCGAGCGCTTCAGGTGGCAGACGTAGTCCGGGCGCTCTTCATCCGTGTAGCCCTCCGGCTGCACCATGTAGATATCTTCGTCAAGTAGTCCGTTCAGGAACGCCGTCTTGACATCCATCTGGTGTACCGTCAAGTTGTACTTGGCCACCAGACTGAGAAGAATTCTGATCGACGTGAACTTCGCCACCGGGGCAAATGTTTCTTCGTAGTCGACGCGGGTATTTTTGCGAGAATCCCTTGGCCACCAGTCGCGCCTTGAACCGTTCGATCTCTCCAGCTTGGTTTTCCTTGATTCGGAACACCCACCGACAGCCGATTGCCTTCCGACCTTGCGGCAACGGCACCAACGTCCAGGTCTTGTTCTTGCGGAGAGAGTCGACTTCCGAGTCACACGCATCCTTCCACTTGGCCGCGTTGCTGGATTCCATCGCTGACTTGAACGTGGTCGGCATTTCTCCCAACGTAGGCCGCTTCAAACTCTTCTTCTCCACTTGCGGTCGCTGACATCTCTTCCAGCGTCTGCGGCCGGCTCTGCCGCTTGGTCCGTGGAATCTCCACCGCTTCCTCCAACGACTGCGTTCGCTGGTGTCGCTTACTGCCAGGCTCAAAATCTTGATGCGGCGCAGCGCTTTCCTCGGTCTCATCCTCCGACGACGATTCTCGATCTGTGGCATCTTCATCTCGAAGCTCCACGACAACTTCTTCATCATAGCTTCGTCTCCCACCGTCAAAGACGTCTTCCATGAACTGTGCGTCGCGGCTCACCAGCACGCGACCGCTCTTAATCTCTTCAAAACGATACGCTTTCTCGTGCTCTGAGTACCCAAGAAACCGACACCGCACTGCTCGAGCGTCGAACTTGGTGCGTTTTTCCTTCGGAACCGTCACGTATGCATGACATCCAAACACCTTCAGGTTTGCCAGCAGTGGTTTCTTTCCGATCCAGACTTGGTGCGGCGATTTGTCATGGTTGATAGCACGGGTCGGGCAACGATTGCGCAGGAATGTAGCCGTCATCACCGCTTCACCCCAGTACGACTTGGCCAAACCAGCATGCTCCAACATGCAGCGCGCACATTCCACTAGCGTTCGGTTCATCCGCTCGGCGACTCCGTTCAGCTGGGGCGTGTACGGGGGCGTAAGCTTCTGCACGATTCCGCGACGCTTGCAGAACTTGGCCATGTCGCCCGACGTATATTCGCCACCATTGTCGCTGCGAAGCGTCTTAACAACTTTGCCGGTCTGAGTTTCAGCGAACGCAACAAACTCGGCGAACTTGTCGGCCACTTCCGACTTGTTTCGGAGCAGATACACCACACAGAAGTGTGAGTATTCGTCGATGAACGTGACAAAGTAGCGCTTGCCACCAAAAGTTGACGTCTGCATGGGACCACACACATCACTGTGAATGACTTCCAACAGTTTCTTGGCGTGGTTGAGTGACTTCGGCATGTAGCTTACTCGCGTTTGCTTGCCGAGTGCACACCCATCACACAGCTCCCACTGCTTCACTGACGTCATGTTGATGCCAGTGCCATAGCCCTTCTTGACGATGGCATCTAGACCGCCGTGGCCAATGTGACCAAGTCGAAGGTGCCAGAGGTACGACGTGGTGTCCCCTTTGCGATCCTTCGAGCTTGCCACATTAGCCTCGTCAGGCACAACTGGTGTCATGCACAGCTTGAAGAGTCCTTTTCCTTCGCGAGCGCCGAGTTTCCACTTGAGACCCTTTGCTTCCGCGAAGCATCCGTCCGTCTCGAAAGTCACGGGACCAACGTCCTTGGTAAAGCGCCCGACCGAGAACAGGTTGCGCGACAATTTAGGGATGTGCCACACGTTCGTGAGTACACCCTTCTTGCTTCCTTGTGGAGTCTTCATTGACATAACAATGTCGCCGCTCCCCACCGCCTGAACTACTCCATCGTCCGCAAGATGCACGTCCACCGGAGACATCTTCTTGTAGTTCTGCATGTACTCCTTCGAGTACGTCATGTGCTGCGTCGCACCCGAGTCGACCAGCCACTTGTCACTTGACTTGGTCGTTTTACTTTCGCCGCCAACTAGGAAGAGAAAGTTACCCAGTTCGTCTTCATCGCGCGCGACGCTTGCTCGTTGCGGCCTCTGCCGCTCCGCATTCTCGCGAATCCTCACAGGACACTTGGCGATCCAATGTCCTTGTTCGCCGCAGTAATGGCAGGCGCTTGTCTTGTTCGCCTGTCGTCCTTTGCGCTTACCATTGTCGCTTGCCATGAACGCTTGACCGTGCGCAGCGCCGTCTGCACCACCACCTTTCTCCTTGCGCTTCATGTCCTCATGTAGCAGCCGAGCCGTCACGAGCTCCCACGTCAGGGAATCGGCTCTCGACTCCAACGCCGTGATGAGGAACTGATACGACTCGCTCAGACTTGCCAGAAGCGTGATCACCAAGTCGTCCTCGCTGACCGGAGCGTTCACTGCGTCGAGCTGTTCCGACAGCGTCTTAATCTTGTTGATGTGTTCCAACACATCATCACCTTCTTCCATCATCGTGGTGAAGAAACGTGGACGAAGAAAGAGCTTGTTGGCTAAACTCTTCTTCTCGAAGTGTCCTTCCAGTTTTGACCATGCATCGTGTGCACCACTTGACGACCGGACCAACGGCAGCTGCGAGTCCTCCAGCGCGAGACAGATGATCGCCAGCGCCTTGCGCGACTTCCGCTTAAACGCTGCTTGGTCCAACGCGGTAGCGCAGTTCTCCAACTTGGACTCGCCACTCACGACTTCCCACAGGACACGCTCCTCCAGCACCATCTGCATCTTGAACTTCCACGTGTGGAAGTTGGTTCCGTCGAACTTGTTGATGCGGGCGGTCGTAGTCGAGGTGGTGTCCATGGCGTAGGCGTAGTCGAAGTCTTGGGCAGAGTCTGCGGGGCTTGGGCTCATAACCAAAAGGAAGGTCGTTTGTGCACTAGATGATAAAATGCAAAGTGATTGATTTAGGTCCTTAGTTCGCGCAGCTACTCTAAGCCTGCTCAATCTGCTGGATACACACTACTGGATTCCTTGCTAGCTACTGAGTTACCTTAGCCAATCAGCGAGTGCCACGGCGATTGCCCATCTTGTACCCACACTCATGTACCCAGGTGGCGTAATCAGCGTCCCATCATCAGCGTCCCGTAATCAGCGTCCCGTAATCATAGGCACCGCGAGTGAAGGTCGTGGGTAACCGGTTTACTGGTATACCGAGGCTGGACGAGGCGCTTTCTTGACAACACTCCCACTCGACTCGGCCGTGCTTGGTGCTTGGATTCCTAGCTTACTTCGCAGGCTTATGAACTGCACCGCGGTGATCGGCTTGGTCATCAGGTCCGCCTTCATGTCCTTCGTTGAGCAGTACTGCAACACCACTTGGCCATCTTCAACCTTCTTGGAAACTCCGAATACAAAAAAACGTAATTTAAATAGACAGACATTAGGCGCTAAGGTCTATTGTCAAGAGGGAAACAGCCCAGATTGATCGCTAAGGTCTCTAAATAATATTCTAAGTGAAAAAGGAAGTGAAAAAATGATTACAACCAGTAGGTAGGCTTGGAAGCAGCCATCCTTTAAAGAAAGCGTAATAGCTCATTGCGTAATCAGCGTCCCATCATCAGCGTCCCATAATCAGCGTCCCGTAATCATAGGCACCGCGAGTGAAGGTCGTGGGTAACCGGTTTACTGGTATACCGAGGCTGGACGAGGCGCTTTCTTGACAACAGTTGGGGTCGATTGCCTCCGCTTAGCCCCTACTGAAGCTGATTACTTTCTCTCCATCTAGCCTCTCTGAAGCTGGTTAGCTTCTCTCTGTCGAGCATTTTAGTTTCGCTGGGGCACAGCTTAGAGCACTCCCGCGATGCACTCCGTCTTCACCGTGCGCCCCAGATTGCGCATTGCTTGGATTCTATTCAAATAATACTAATATATGAATAGAATATATATAGACCCGCAGTAAAAGTTACTGTAAAATTAATAGTTTAATATTAATGTTTTTATCTAAAAGACTGAATAATATCAGCCCCGAACCTCGATAATACGAATCCCTGCTAGCTTGTGTGGCGCACACTATGGTAGTAGTGGCCTTCGCTGTGATTGGCTGAAAGTCGGCGCGAGGATCGGCTGGCCATTGACCTAAGAGCGAATATGCCGGCGGAGGACAAGAAGACGCAGGCGGCGGCCGAGGCCGAGGCCGAGGCCCGCGCGGCCTCCGACGACGAGGAGGACGCGCCGCAGGAGACGCTCAAGAGCAAGAAGGACGAGAGCAGCGCCATGGAGAAGCTCACGGACCTCGTGGAGGAGAAGGCCATGGACGAGAACAAGATGAAGGAGGCGTTCCAAGCGCTGCGCAAGCAGGAGGAGGCCGACAAGGAGGCCGAGCGCCTGCTGGAGAAGAAGCTGGCGGCCGTCAAGGTGGACAAGGCCGACGTGGCGCTCGTGGCGCAGGAGATGGAGCTCAGCACGCAGCAGGCGGACCGCAAGCTGCGCGAGGCCGACGGCGACGTCGTCAAGTGTCTGCAGACGCTCATCGCGGCTTGAGTCGGTGGCCCCGGATGGACCCGTTGTGTGCCGCTCGGTGGGGATGTATTACCTGCTGGCGACGCAGAAGAACGGATTCAATAGACTGTTTGACGCTGTGTTTTTCTGTTGTTGATGTGCAAAGCCGAAGAGAAGGTGTGCTGCTGTGTTTGTCTAGGGATTTATTGTTGGAGCTTACTGTACAGTTGCTAGGCTCCTCTTGGCTTATGCCATTTAGACGCGTCGTCGCTACACCTATGCACATCGAACGATCTGGTGACTACTACTGAGAGGTGGCCAAGCCCGCGGAGACCTTACTCCGCGCTTGGGACTTCTGGATGGTACTCATCATGCGCTCGAGTTGCATGTGCTTCATGTCGACGTGGCCGGGGCGTAATACTTGCAACGAGTCGCGGAAGTGGTGACATGCAGCGACCAACTTGGAACCTTTTCGGCTTGTGTGAGGATCTAAGGTGTCGACTACGTTTTGGAAGTGCAGACTTTTCTTGAAGCGGGGAAAACTGTCTTTGACCATAAGACGCATAATCTCGTCGCAAGCCTCGTCGAAAAACGTAACCTCTACGATGTCGGTTGGTGTGATCTTGCTTAGCTCTTCCAGTAGGCCATCACGTATGCCTGCAGGAAGGTTCACTTCTTTTGGGGCATCTGACTGGATATACCGTTCTCGAATATGCCTTGCCATTTCGCGCCGCTCATCGTCCTCTTCAATCACGCGGAACTTTTCCACGTCCAAGAAGAATAGGAAATTTTCGTCACTGTGCTCTGCTTCGAGAAATGCCTGGAATCGTTGTGTCAGAACGCCGTGGCGCAATACACTTGCAAAGTCGCACCGTTCGCCAAACCAAGCAATATTTGCAGCTGCCCCAGCAGAAGGATACTCGTCAAAAAGTTTGAGAACCTTGCTAAAAGAGCAAGTGAGGAGTACTGCTGCCGACCTAGCGAACACCTTTCCTTTGCGAAGATTCATCCGCTCAAAAGTGAATGGGCCTAGGTAACACCCTGGAGTGAGAAACACCGTATTGTCGTGGCCGATCTTGCTAGGTTTCCGGTGCTTGGATGTTATCTCAAGTGCTCCGTATACCAAAAACACAAACTTGGACTCATGAGTGACGTGCTCGTCCTGCTGCCGAAGCACAATGTCACCCTTGTGAACTTGGTCTTCAATGTCGAGCTCGTGGCTGAAATGAATCATTCGCTCACTTGGTATGGATTCAAAAAATGGTAATACCCCGCTTAAAATTGCCTTCAGTAACAATCTTTCCTTGAGAAGTTTGTTGACACTGACTCTTACATCAGGGCACTGGTCCAACAACGCGTGGAACGCCTTCTTCTCAATGCTCATCAGCATGCAGCTTTCTATTGCTTTAACGGTTGCTGCTCGGGGAATATTGATGAGCAAGGACATTTCACCGAAGAATGAGCCCGCCTCCAGTTTTGCTAAAGGCCCGGTCGCTCGTGAGCTCGTCACTTCGACAGAGCCTGCCAATGTGACGAACATCTGCGTGCTGATACCCTCATCCTCACGAAATATGACGCTGTTGCTCGGATACACACGTATGGTTGACATTTCGGTAAGCATTGAAAGCTTATCCTTCGGCAGATTTGCGAAGAATGGAATGGTACCCAGCAATCCTATAAAATCTGCATTGGTGAGCGCGTTAAGTGATGAATCCTTTCTGCCTTCGGATGCGTCAGGCAGAGAATGGGGAGGCAGAAGCAGGTATCGCGATAAGTTTTGCAGCTCAACGCGAGCACACATGGTCGATTGAAGAACAACTTCGTCACCTCCACCCTCGGTTACGTATCGGCAGACGATTTCCTTGTCCGATTTCCAGAAGAGGAATATTTCTGAAGTGAGAAGCACCTCGCTGTCTTCGAATTTAGGGTCAAGTGCGTACGTGACGTTGTGAGAGTGAGAAACTATAGCTCGCGTTCGACCCAGGGGCATGAACGCTCGAATGTTCAGCGTATTCCTTCCGTTCGCGTCGAAAAGACTCACGCACCCGTCAAAAATCACAGCGAGCTGTCTCGCCTGAGATAATATCGAAGCCCGAGGTTCAGCTTCCACCTTGCGCACTTGTGCGTGCCTAATAATTGACTGGGTGCTGTCGGCGCCGATGAGCTGGAGGAACAAGCTTCCGTCAAACACTTTCCGAACCTCCACATATCGACTGCCTTGGGTACCGCAAACACCACCCATACTCCAGCCTCACTACACTGCATCAAGGCGCCACGCTGGAGACTTGGTGACACGCACACAGTGGATTGTGGCTGCGACCTTGTTCATATAGATAGCTACCAGTTCATATTGGACAGAGCGCTATTTTCGATGAGAGTGAAGACCCAGATTTATCGAGATGAGGCCAAACCGGGTTATGACACCTCTGTGAAGACCCTGTGGCTGCGTAAACTGCTCGGACAGCGCTACTCACTTTGGAACACGATGCTGTGGCCATTTCACTAATCGTGGTAGACGTATTGATGGCAATCTTCATTTCACCAAGGGATGAGCCAGGGGGGGGGGGGGGGGGGGGGGGGGGGGCTAGACGTGCTTTAGTGAATGAACCGCACTGGATGTGCGAGCTGACATTCTCAATAGCTATGATTTAACCTCCCCAAATCGAACTCCAATACGTTCTCTCGAACGGTAGTGGTGTCGAAGAAAACAACCATGTGGTTGTTGGTTGTAGCAATAAGCTGACAGCTTTACTACTGCTTTAGACACACAGTGCGGTTTGCAATCGCTCAATTAAACAACGACGCCGAGCCTAGTTCCGTAGGCAAGAAGCCCAGCGCTATGTGATTTCCTCATCTTTTTAGTTTGATGACGGTCAGCGATAAAGACTTTGTCACGGCGCTGCAGCCATCTTTGGAACGAGACGAGCGAGCTTGGGTCAGATGTGCGACCACCTATTCCTGGCAATGCGTGCGAGAGGCCGCTGTGGCAGTATGTAACCCCTTTTGCCCGGCCCCGTTGAGCTGAATCAACGACCACAGCCCGTGTGAACGGCATTTCGTGCTACGGTTCAACGTCCGGGACTATCGAGAGCTCGTCCGTCCCGCACGTGCTAAGGCATCTATCAGGCAGAATTAAGCGCGGGTTTGCGGTCGCGCCGACAGCTTCTGGTGGCTCCTTGGAAAAGGATGCGTTTGCGTTGATTCCCGACATTCCCCGCACGACCATGACGACTCCTCCACCAGAAGCGGGAGCCCCACCAACGACACATACGCAGGCTAATGGCGTATTACAACATGCAAACGATCTAAAGAGACGCCTTGGTTTTGTCGAGCCGGCAAAGGTGATACTTCCTTTGGGTCTGAGATGAATTAGAATTGCATCAACTAACTCGGTGGATGCTTGTGTGACCAGGGATTTGGCGCAGACTATCTTATCTGCCGTTTATTACCAAGAGATAACTGGGTGCGGGAGTGGTGCGTTCGATTGGTGACGCACAAGTACTTTGATCGCTTCATCATTGCGTCCATCATTGTGAACTCGGTAATACTCGGATTGTCGGATTTTTCCGTGGTTGACTCTGATTTGAACCCAGCAAGCGAAGGCAAAAAATATCAAGATGGTGCCCTCGTCGACGCATACTCACTGCAAAATCACATCGTGGAGATCTCCGAACTCCCGTTTACAATCATCTTCACACTAGAGAGTATACTCAAAATTATTGCGATGGGCCTTCAGGGCGAAGGTTGCTATGAAGAAGATGCGTGGAATGTCCTCGATTTTTGCGTGGTCGTTTCAAGGTACTGAAGCCTCTAACTTCCGTGGCTAATGAGTACTAACTTGTCGCTTGCTTGCACTTAATTAGTCTTGTCGCTTCTCTCCCCGGGATGCCGAATGTTTCTGCAATCAGAACAATTCGCGTTCTGCGTCCATTGCGGTCTCTTTCCGTTATTCCAGGGATGAGGCGGCTTATTGCTGCTCTGCTAAAAGCGTTGCCCGCACTCGGAAATGTGGTTATTCTACAAATTTTTGTCTTCTTCATATTTGGGATTCTGGGTATCCAACTTTTTGGGGGTAGCATGAATCGCCGATGTCGCTTGACCGACACTCCTGTCAAGCTGCCTGTCGATGACTCGAATGAGAGTATTTGGCCTGTCCCTGCCGACTATATCAAGCAAGTGCTGGGAGACGTAGATACTTTCCGGTGTCTACCAAAAGAAATTCCATTGCTTGATTACGAAAACAGCACAGATGGATACACAAAGGAAACCTCACCCTGGAGTACAGCGCAAGATTGCTTTTGGCCTGTTGACGACACAGATGAACTACTATGCGCTGCGTCAGGACAATCAGGAAACCACGCGTGCAGCAGCGGCATGACCTGTGGTTCAGATTATGATGCGTTTGGAAATCCTCGTTTCAACCACCATAAGGCAATGGATTTTGCTTTGTATCGCACTAGTCTGAATTGGGGTCTCACAACTTTTGATAATATTGGACGAGCGTTTTTCACTATATTTCAATCCATAACTCAAGAAGGATGGACTAGCATCATGTACATGGTCATGGACTCATCCCAACCAACAATCGGTGCTATATTCTTTGTAGTCCTCATTATTTTTGCGTCATTTTTCGTGATGAATTTGACGCTAGCAGTAATTTCAGAAGAGTTCAACCTTGACCAGAAGCCTGGAAAGACTGCAGCGCAGAAGCGAGAGGAGGAGAGGAAGGCGAAGCTTGAGAAAGAAAAAGCCGAAAAGTTGGCCAGAGATCACTGGTTAAATGCGGTTGTATCGCACAAACTGTTTGCTGGGTTTATCATGGCTGTGATTCTCGCAAACACTGCCGTGCTGTCACTGGATCACTATCCTATGCCTACGCAAATGGACGAAGACCTCGAAATTGTAAATTTCGCACTTTCTTGTGTCTTTGTGATAGAGATGGTGATGAAATTATTCGGCCTTGGGCTCCGCCAATATTCACGCGACAAATTCAATTTATTTGACGCGTTTATTGTGACAATGGGGTTGCTTGAAATGATAGCATCACCGCCATCTTTTATGTCCAGTAATCCTCCCAAGAAGGGCGCGGTATCTGCCTTGCGATCATTTCGACTTTTCCGAGTTTTTAAACTCGCTCGGGATTGGAAATCGTTGAGAGAGCTCTTAGAGATGATTGCTAGAGCTGTTGCAAGCATCACAAACTTCGGTGTACTCCTGTTTTTGTTCATCTACATCTACGCTTTGGTTGGGGTTCAGGTAGGCACTTTACATGGCAGTATAGTACCATTTAAAACTCACCTGCTAGGTTTGCATGCACAGTTTTTTGGTAACACCATGCGCTTTGACGACGAAGGGTATCCAACTCCGTTTACATTGGAAGGATTTTGGGATGGAACGGTAAATATGAAAAATAGATACAGGCACACAGCAAGTCAATTCTTAAGCTGACACTCTTGTTTGGTTAGGTCCCTCGAAACAACTTTGACACCCTTTTGTGGGGCGCTGTCACGGTGTTTCAAATTATTACAGGCGAGAATTGGAACAGCATTATGTACTATGCAATTCTCGGTAATGGCATGTTTTCATGTGTTTACTTCATCTCTCTGGTAAGGTTCGCGTTTATGTTATCACTTATCTCGCCAAATCGCAGCTCAATCTTTGTATATATGGCTCTGCGTGCAGGTCATATTGGGTGATTTCGTGCTGATGAATCTGTTTCTGGCTCTTCTTCTCGATAATTTTGGGGATGATGATGAAGACCAGGCCAAAGAGAAGCAAGAAGAAACGAAGAAGCTAGCCCAGAAGATGTCTGTCATGAACATGAGCATGAAGGTAGTTCCTGTTACGTCTGAGAACGAGCGAACAATGACCACAAGAGCAAGCTTTTTAATGGTGTCCACAGCCTTTTCAATAGGAGCTCGCCGGCAATCGATGATGGAAATGGATGAGGATGGAGAGGAGGAAGAAGACGTTCGAGTAGTGAACATGGAGAAATTTGCAGACGAAATTACGCCGAGTGTTCCTTTAGCGAAAACAGTTTATGTTGAGCCGCCAGGCCGTCTCGACCTGACAAAGACTGCTGCTAAACAGGGCAGCATTAGAGGAAGGTCACTACGCAATTTAATGACCAGTGCTCGAAACAGTATCATGGTTAGTTCAAGGGCAAGCATAATGTCTGTGCTGGGCACTGGGGCCCAACCACCTGCAGACCAAACTGAAAAAGCTGAAGGAGCAGATATCACTAGCGAACCCGCTCCACCCATCAACACAGAGATGTCACTGTTTATCTTTCCTCCGGACTCACGAATTCGTCGCTTAGCTTGCTATTTATCTGCGCATCAGTATTTCGATTCGACCGTCTTTGGTCTCATCGTCGTATCTTCAATCGCACTGGCAGTCGACAATCCGCTTGCTGATCCAACGTCCGCTCTCGCAACGTTTCTGAAAGGTTTAGACAAAGCTCTCGCCATTATTTTTGCGATCGAAATGGTAATCAAGATCGTTGCAATGGGTTTAATCCTGCACAAAGGATCCTATTTACGAAATAGTTGGAACATTATTGACGGCGTAATTGTGATCTCCTCTCTCGTCATGCTCGTTGCGGAGTCGTCCGGAAAGGGCAATAATCTCAAATCGCTACGATCGCTTCGAGGTTTGAGAACATTTCGCCCATTGCGTATGATCAGCAGACGCCCTGGTTTGAAACTGGTGGTAAACGCCTTGTTTGAAGCTATTCCAGAGGTGATCAACGTGCTCTTTGTCTGCATGCTCTTCTTTCTGATCTTTAGTATTGTGGCGGTGAATTATCTAAAGGGCACTTTCAACGCGTGCAGCGGCGACGTTTTTAGCGGGTTTTCTGACGCTCAATTGGATTTCTTAGTGAATCCGGTAGCTTATAATCAATCGTCGACGGATCGTCAATATCAATACTTGTTCGACGGCACAACATGCGAAACCACGTACAAATATGCAACGTCCTCAAATATTACATCTGAATATGTGTGCGAATGTTGGGGGGCTAATTGGGGGTCTGTATTGCCACAAAATTTCGACAATGTTGGCACAGCTATGCTGACATTCTTTGAAATTTCCACAACGGAAGGCTGGGCAGACGTAATGATGGCAGCGATCGATTCAAACGGCATCGGCATGCAACCGATTCGCGACAACAATATGGTGTGGGCACTATTTTTCGTGCTTTTCATTATGGTGGGAAGTTTCTTCGTCGTTAATTTATTTGTGGGTGTCATCATTGATAACTTCAACCGCATGAAAGCTGCTCTTGGTGGAGATTTCATGTTGACGCCGGAGCAAAAGAAGTGGATTGAGGCTCAAAAGGCAGCATCTCGAGTCGGCCCAGTCCGGATTTTGAAGCCCCCTCGACAAGTATTCCGCCGGAATTTGTTCTTTCTCGTCAAAATGCCACGATTCGAGTGGTTTATCATGATTTGTATTATCGTCAATACGTTTCTTATGGCTGCTCAATTCTTTGGAGAGTCAACCATACAAGCGTACGCAATCAATATCGTAAACGAGATTTTCGCTGTAATATTTACCGTTGAGGCAGGGATGAAACTTACAGCATTCGGGTGGGAATACTTCGAAGACCAGTGGAATCAATTTGACTTCTTTGTCGTACTTGGGACACTTTTAAGTGTTGTAGTTGAGCTGTTCACCGGAGCATCGGTGAGATCCCTAGCAATGCTTGTGCGCGTTTTCAGAGTCACGCGTATTCTTCGGCTTGTCAAGGCATCTAAAAGTATCAAGCAAATTTTATTGACGCTGTACATCGCTCTCCCGGGACTCAGTAATATTACGTCCATTTTGTTTCTGATGCTCTTCATTTACTCAACGATGGGGGTTCAGATCTTCGCGAAGGTTGCATTGTCAGACAATATCGACAGCCATGCGAACTTTCAGGATTTCGGCAAGGGCTTCCTCTTTTTGCTGCGAGCAGCAACGGGCGAAGCCTGGAATAGCTGCATGCACGACTTGGCATCAAACACACCAGGTTGCGTCGACGATCCCGCGTACGATCCAACCATGTGCGGTTTTAATAACTTTGAGGGCTGCAAACCGTTGAATGGCTGCGGGAATCCCGTTGCCTACGCGTTCTTCTGCACATTTACGTTGCTGGTGACCTACGTCATGCTCAACCTCACCATTGCCGTTATTCTAGAAGGTTTTTCACTATCACATGAGGACGAGGAGCCATTGTTTGAGCCGGAGCTTCTTGACGAGTTTCAAACCAAGTGGGCAGATATCGATCCTAAAGCTACTGGATTCGTTAAGGTTGAAAAAATGCTGCTGCTTGTGAACCTGTTGAAGCCTCCTTTAGGAAAATTTGGTATACCCTTCGACATGGGCCACTTCTTCAAGTACATGTGTAAGTAGTATAGACTCTCGAAGCATCGAGTGCGACTCTAACTCGCTGTGTTTTTGCATGTGCAGGCCAACTCGAATTGCCTTTGTACGAAGACGAATATGTACATTTTCGAGACGTGTTGCTTGCCATGACTCGGGAAATGGTTAAAGTACGTTACCCACCCGATCCAGCATCTCGTTTGGTCTTCAGGACACAGTCACTCACTGATTGCCTTGTATTCCTAGATTAACGCAGGCACCATCTCTGACATGCCAGCCGACCAAGACCCAAGCAACTCAGGTGTTCCCGGAGCCAAACGGCGCATCGAGTTCTTTGCCCATCAGTACTTCGGTGCTCGCCGCATTCAGCGACAAGTGGCTGAATGGCTGCGCATCAAGCGTCAACTCGAGAAGAAATACATGGAGGAGTACAAGAACAAGATCAAGAAACCCAGCGGTCGGCCGAAGAAGCAGCGCGACGCGCGTGTGTTCACAATAGGATAGGCTGCACCCACCCTTTTTTCCCGATAGACCATGTCGTATTGTCATGAACAAGAACTTTTCTCCGTCTCATCTACCGCCGATTGGGGCGACGTCCACGCCTATCCGCCTCCTTCCGGAAGGCCCAGTCCACGTGGATGGTGCTGCCCAGGATCTCCTGGCCGTCCATGCGCTCCATGGCCGCCTTGGCGTCCTCGAAGTGCTCGAACTCCACCAGCGCGTAGCCCTTGACGAAGCCCGAGCGTCTGTCCAGGTTCAGGTGCAGGTCCTTGACCTGCGCGTCCTCTCCGAAGGCGTCCATCACGTCCTCCTCCTGCGCCTCCTCGTGCACGCCCGTGACGAACAGTATCCAGCCCTCCACGGAGCGCAGCGCCGTCGAGTGGTCGGCCGCCGGCTTGAGCTTCTCGAACACGCCGCTCTCCGCGGGGTAGCGCGCCGCGTCCATGGCGGCGGAGCCGGCGCCGCGGCCCTTGACGACGCGGCGGCCGTCGCTGCGCTTGGTCTGCGGCTTCTCCTCCTCCTCCTCCTCCTCGACGGCCATGGCCGTGTCGCTCTCGTAGTCCACCTCGTCCGCCATGCTCGCTCTACTTGGGCTAATGAGCTTTGGGCAATGGAGCTGCTCGCGTTAAGTCCGATTCGGAGTTTAGTGGACATGGATACATGTGGACGACGGAGGACACTAGGGTGGACGTGTTTTACTAACGTTGGTTAAATACCTCCGAAGAAGCGACAAGCGCCGACGACAGCGTCTGCGCGGCGAGGGCGAGCGGTCAGACCTCCCTCGACGAGCGAAAGCGGTGCAAGCAGCGCTGCAGAGGCTCACCTTCGTGCAGAGCTTCCAGGATCTTGTTGTCCTGGTCCTCGATGATCTCGGCGCGGGTGGCGATGTCTTGGGCGCGCTCCAGCGGAATGACGAGCACGCCGTTGATGTCGCCGCGGATGATGTCGTTCTGGCGCACCACGCAGCCTCCAACCACAACAGGGGCGTTCACTTGTCCAATGGTGGTGGATCCCCAGGAACCATGCACCGACGTCCCCGTCGCGAACGCCGGGAAGTTCATCGTACACAACTCCTGTACATCCCTCACCCGTCCGTCCGTCACGACACCGGCCACATTCCTAGACTTGGAAGCCGTCGCCAGCAGCCCACCAAACACCGCGGACGTCGACCCGGTCGGGGCGCTCACCACCACCACCTGGCCCATTTCCGCCGACTCCAAGTAGTCGTGCGAGCCACCGCCCATCATCGAGCCCGTGATCGGCATCATCCTAACCGTCAGTGCCGGTCCGCAGATATTCATCGCGATCGGGGCGTCGTATCCTCGGACGAGGTTGATGTCCACCAAGTGGCCGCGCATCTTCAACTGCGCCATTGCGTCTGCAATGACGCACGTGGACAGCTTGGCCAGTCGCAGCAGCACCTCGGTGATGTCTTGCGGCGGTTCTCCCTCCGCTTCCAGCATGTTGGAAAGCAGTTGCTGCTCGGAGCGCTTGAGTGCCAGCGACTGCGCCGTCTCCACCGCCGCGTAGGCGTCGGGGCCGGGCACCGGCACCGCCAGGGACGCCACCGTCGCCGCCATGCTGTCGGGTTCTTCCTCCTCGGCGTCGTCCACATCGGCCTCGCTGTGCGCTTCGTGGTGGGTCTGCAGCTGCACGGGCGCCGGCGTGATGGGCCGCGGCTTGGGCTTGCGCGTGGTGTGCGCGCGCTGGTTGTGCTGGAAGCCCGGCGCGCAGCCCGAGAGCCGCAGGTGGTCGGCCAGCCGCGTGGCGTTGCACGCGTACTGCTTGTCGCACTTCTTGCACTGGTAGCGCACCATGCCCTTGCGGCCGTCCTCCGGCTCCAGGCGGACGAAGTAGTCGTACACGTTGCTCGGCTTCCGGCCCATGGTGGCGGCGCTGGTAAGTTACGCGATAAATGACGAGGGAAGCAATGGCGACCAAGCTTTCGTTTGTATAGGGATTTGTAGCAGTGAGGCAAGGGCCAATCACATGCGTTAATAACGGCAGGGTGTGGACCACAGGAAATAATCTTTGACGGAGTCCACTCACAAACTTGCCGCTATGAAGATACTTCGGACGGAGGTGAAGCGAGAAGATGGCCCGCTTCCTCTTGCACGAACCCAGTTGAGTATTATTTGACGCGCTCTTCGAAACCAAGCTTGCTTTGCATCAACTTGTTGTCAATCTCGAGGCCGCGGATAGGCGCGTCGAGCTTCAACACCGAATTGAAACGCAATCCGTCACTCTAGAAATCGACCGGGGTCGCGCGCAGCAACTCTCCGTCATGGTCGCCCCATCCGCCGTCGACGCCGACGCCAACGTGCAGCAGCGTCTGGCCAAGCTGTCCGTGTGCGCGATCGCCGACGCCATGGCGAAGCTGAAGATCCAGGGCCACCTCGTGGACGTGAGCCTCGTGCGCGGCTTCGACGCCCCCCTGGCCACCGACATCTGCGGCCCCGCGTTTACGGTGCAGGTCGTGCCGGCGACCGGCCCGCCGAGAAGGCCGAGATCATCGAGCAACAGGACAGCAAGGTCGAAGCGGCTGTCAAGCAGGGCGAGGGGCTTTTAGTTATGGGTAAGAAATCGGTTTTGTTGGGGACAAAAGACTTACTCTTTCAAATGAGAAGGATAAAACTACCGTGTATTGTATTCAAAAGGACATTGCTGACTATTTCAAAACCGCATCGGTCAGAATTTAAGGATGTACGTCTGATGTCAATTGGAGAAAGCCTGCATTTGGCTTTCCTCGGAAGTTGACTCGATTGACGCAAGTCGATACCTCGCGACGTACAGAGGGATATGCTTCGATATCTCTTCATGTGAGATCACGGTGGGCATCAATCGGAAGTCGGCTCGGATGTCATGGTCTTTCACAGACATGAGTGCGATGTAACACATTTTTGCTTTGCCTACAAATGGTTGTGCGAGCCTCCAAAGAATACCAGCATCAAACTTGTGCTTCTTAGCTTTCGTCAACTGTAGGAAACAAATACGGCTTTCGTTCTCGTTGCGGAACTTGCATTTGGTGACCGCACCAATTGTTTCACACAAACTATCCGCTGGAATCCAGTAATCTGCAATTAACAGGTCGGCAGACCATCTTTTCATCACTTCGACACAATCATCGATGCCTTCACCACTCCACTCGATCTTGCTTGTCGGCGGAAAACTTATCTCGCCCTTGTCCTTATCCATGATAGCTCGCCACTCCGCCTCTTTGATGTTCTTGCGATTCACGTTGTCATATGTGCAATAATCTATTAGAAGTGGTTGTCCACCACGCACCAGTGCATGGAAGTATCCTTCCAGGGCAACTCCTTCCAGACGATCATCCTTCATCCCCCGCGAAATTCCAACGAGCTCTTCAAATATCGTTGGCTCCAAAAACATTGTCAGGTGTCGCAACACGAACAAGGAATTTGTTACGGGTTTCCATGTAGACGGCTTTACGTAGCATGTTGAATTTCCAACGTCCTTTACACCCCGCATACGGAGGCGGTCAATCTGGTCATCTGAGGTCGGTCCAAGTGAAGTGAGCAAAAGTTTCGCATGGTCAGGATTCTTTACTTTCGTCAGAGCAAATGCCACAAGTTCTCTCGCATCGGCGTTCAAAAAATCACGAAGGCATCCGCCAGAAACGAAATACCTACCAGCAGCATCTGTCGGCTCCTTGAACGCACGCGCTAGAAGCTCCAGGTCTTCTTGCTTCCAGTATGGCGTTAAGCATAGCGTGATTAAACCAGTAGCCTCATTCTTTAAATCAAATTGTGTCGAGGTTGCCAATAAGGTAAAATTGACTAAATGACCCGGATTACTGTGATAAATACTGTCTTGACTGAAGCCATCGAGACATGGCCAGAAGAAACCATTTGTAAGAGACTTCATTTCTTTGTAGACACGGTCGTAGACATCAAAGGTGTCGTCATCCCATTGATAGTACTTCTTCTTGTAGAACAAACGGATAGTGAGCGCTTCTCGTCCACCTTTAACTGCACGGAACCACAATACTGGCTGTTCGGTCGTTACTGCGATATAAAAGCAAAGCAAAGCTAAGATGCAGCTCTTGCCCGTCCCTGGACTCCCCACTAGAACAAACTGTTTGTTCAAGTCGCCGCGATCAAAACCCTCTATAAATCTCTTAAAATTCTCCAGTATACAAAGGACCTCCTTGCGCACGAAAAACCTGGAGCCAGTAAAACGAACGATATCGCCAATCGTTTCAATGTCTTTCACTTTTCCGCAGTCTTGGTCATTCCATTCAAACAATTGCAAGAAGTCTCCTTCCGTGGGTAAGGGGCCCTTCACAGGACATTCCTCCAGGAATTCGTCGAAATCTATCTGTTTCAATTCTTGTGCCGTCTCCACATCAAGTCCAGCACTCCTTTTCCTCTTCTTATCCTCTGGAACCACCACCAGTACGTGAACAGGACCCTGCCCAGCAGCTCTTTCTTCGTCACTTACTTCGCCGCCGACTTGATCACTTGCCAGCCCAACGGATCTGAGCTCCGTGTCAGGAAAACGTAGACCGTTATAATCTCTTGTGTCACTCACACCGTTAAGTGCTTCAAGTTGAGTCACCCACGGACCACGGCCCTTGTCCTTCTTCGCCAGGAAGAGCTGCAGCTTGTCTGCATCAACCCTTTCGATATCGTTCGGCTTCTTCGTCTTGATTGCATCCTTCAGCGCGGAAACCGGCTCGGTATCGTCGATCAGCACATGGAACGCGCTTACCGCCACACCAACGATCGCACAATACAATCTCATCTTTCCTTGGGCCAGCAGATTCTGGAATGAGGAAAAGGCAGTTCTCAGAAATATATTGCAGAGAACGGCGGCCGATGATTTTTCAACTCCTGTATGGTATGCTTGCCTGCTCTTATTTCATCGTATTGGTACGTAATCAACCGATGCTACCTGATGCAGTTAGCTTAACAATTTGATAACAAACCAAAAGGAGGCTAATGAATCTGTTCCTAGCGCTGTTGCTGGACAATTTTTCGTCTAGAGGCGACCAGAGTACGACAAAACCGCAAGAAAACAAGTCAACGACAAAATTGGTTAAACGACGATCAAAGATATCACGACGACTAATGATGCGGAGGGGGCGAAGCGCTCGTAAAATCACGCAGAGGTAGAAGTGTTTCGAGGATACTGTTCGTTCCAGAAATGTGCGAAAACAGCAGGATAGCCGACGAAATCGCGACGAATCCGTCAATTACATTCCAATTTATCCATCACAAACCCTAAGGCTATGATTTGGATGCCCATTTCAAACAGAAATGTCACTGCAAACACTTTGTCAAGCCTTTGGAGTGCAATCGCGAATGACGAGTCGTGGTCTGTGAAGAGGATTCTCTACAGCCAAGGCGATAGATGATACAACAATAAGCCCAAACATCACTGCATGAAACCAAGGGTGTGTAGAAAGCTTGAACGCCCACAAACGTACGCAGTGTTCTGGTCCAAACAAGTACAGCGATTTGCCATCCGGCTGTGCTAACTTGTCAGAATCTGCCGCTTTAGTGCTGGATCTATGACTTGTTTGGTGTTTTCCTGGCTTGATGGCAGTTGTCGTCAGTGGTCGTGTCCGTGAATTTCACGTTGGCCACTCCTCGCAGCTAATATCGTGTTTGACGGCAAACTGTTCACCTGCGTTGCTGTCAGCATGTTTTGAGATGTGGAAGACAGATCGTGGCGAGAAGAATTTCTTCTTCCTTCACGCGGTGTTTACTTGGACTAATTGAATCTATTCCAGCCGTGCTTAATGTAGTCTTTCTATCGATGGCTATGTTTCTTCTATTCGGCATTGCTGCAGTTCATTTCTTGAAAGGCACCTTTCGTTCATGTAGTGGAAACGTTTGAGGCGCTGGCACCCGATCAGAAAGCTTTCCTGGTTTCTCCAGCACCTTGGGATACCCTCTCTGACGCGCAGCGCGACTGGTTTAGCAGCACAACTTGTGAAGGCTTTTTCACCGAGCACTGACGTCGCAGTACGTTTGCGAGTGCTGGGGAGCCAGCTGGGAACCGGTGCTCTCGCAAAAACTTCGACAACGTGGCTTCTGCCATGCTCACCTTTTTCATTCCCTCGACCTCCGAGAACTGGTAGGAGATCATGAAGAAGGCGTGCGACGCGACCAGCCCCGGTATGCAGAGATACATCGGACAGAGGTGAAGGAGAAGAGAGGGAGAAGGAGATGGCCCGCTCCTCTTGCACAAACCCAGTTGAGTATTATTTGACGCGCTCTTCGAAACCAAGCTTGCTTTGCATCAACTTGTTGTCAATCTCGAGGCCGCGGATAGGCGCGTCGAGCTTCAACACCGAATTGAAACGCAATCCGTCACTCTAGAATCGACCGAGTCGCGCACAGCAACTCTCCGTCATGGTCGCCCCATCCGCCGTCGACGCCGACGCCAACGTGCAGCAGCGTCTGGCCAAGCTGTCCGTGTGCGCGATCGCCGACGCCATGGCGAAGCTGAAGATCCAGGGCCACCTCGTGGACGTGAGCCTCGTGCGCGGCTTCGACGCCCCCCTGGCCACCGACATCTGCGGCCCCGCGTTCACGGTGCAGGTCGTGCCGGCGACCGGCCCCGCGGTGAAGAAGCTGCCGTTCCACTACGTGGACAAGACACAGAGGGGCGGGGTGATCGTCATCAGCGCCCCCGTCGGCAGCACCTCGGGCGTCTTCGGCGGGCTATTGGCGACCGCGTCGAAGGCTCGCGGCGCCGCCGGCGTCGTCACGGACGGGCGTGTGCGTGACGTGCAGGATCTGTGCGCCATGGGCTTCCCCGCCTTCTCTCGTGGCACGTCCGTGCACGGCCAGCAAGGCACCACCACAGTTGCGGCCGTGAACGGCCCCGTGGTGGTCGGGGGCTGCGTGGTGCGCAACGGCGACATCGTCCGCGGCGACATCAACGGCGTCATTGTCGTCCCCGTTGAACGAGCTGCCGAAGTCGCCGAGAAGGCCGAGATCATCGAGCAACAGGACAGCAAGGTCGAAGCGGCTGTCAAGCAGGGCGAGGAGCTGCAGCAATCGTTCAAGCGATTCCGCTCCCGCCTGTAGACCTGTAGCCCATTTTCCGCTGCTACTATCGAAGCTTCATCAGAACTGGTAGTTGCTTTAGCCGCGTTTGAACTGTTCACACTTGCTCTCGAAGAGACCATAGTTGCGTGTTACTCTATATAGTTAACGTGAATTAGCCAACAGGAGTCTGCCCGCCGACGACTTGAAGATACGCGCCTTCCATCGCACGCTCCGGGATCGTCTGGAGTTCGTGCAGCGCCTGCTCCAGCGCTACGGGATGCATCAGACACTCGCGCAGCTGAGCGACGCAGTGTTGGCCCTGCGCCTGTGTCGCCAAGTACTGCAGCGCGTTGTCTAACTGGTCGCGGCAGTCATGCACGCTCGCGATCTCCAGCTCGCGCACCACGACCGCGTTCATGTCCATGGCGACGCTGGGACGCGGATGCAGCTCCAGACGCGAACGGTCCACAAGCACGACACAGCCCATGGACTGCACCATGGACGTGGCGAACTCGGCGGAAGCTTCGGAGCCGATGAGGTCCACGATCACGTCCAGCGCGAGCTCGGTCTGCCGCGCTTGAACTTGGGCGACGGCAGCAGGCTGATAAATATCTAGAGGGGTGACGGTACCGTGCTGCAATCGCACGGAGTTGCCGGTTGCTGACGTGGAGAATACGTGAAGATTCTGCGCTGAGAGCTGGCATTCCTGGTTCAAATATCGCGTCAGCAGGTTCGAGAGGATGGTTGAAGCCCCGTCCGACAGAATGGCGATGTTGGATACTTGCCGCCGCTGCAACTCGTTGATAATCGAGAGAACGACCGACATGTCATCAGCCAAGAGTGCCAGGTCGTCGGGAACACCGGCGGGGATCACACATAAGTTAGCGACTGGAAGCACGATGTACTCTGCGAGGGATCCGCTCGACGCACTCACACCGATGCAAGAAGTACTGGCGTGAGTACCGTGAGGGAATGGCTCCGAGTAGTGATCCTGTTGATCATCTTGCTGATCAGTGGAGAGGAAACGAGTGATAAACGGCGACGCCACGACCTTGGCAAACAACTTGATGGACTCTGCCCCTTCCATATTGACATCGGACTGGTCTGCCAGCGCCGGCTGGATCTCGCTAACCACGCCCACAAAGGACCTACCCAGCACTCCATTCTTGCCGAGAATTCTCCCCCGACACGTCTGCGCGTCAAATATGGATGCTGCTGCTCTCAAGACGCGGACTTTGGCTTCGCCTCTCTCGGCGATGCCGCACGCCACGCGACTGTACGAGACCAGTGGGGAGTCTTCATTGCAGCGACACGTAGCTCTGATCGCCGTCATCTCCACCGTCGAAGCCAAGTTGTTGCCATCGGAGACATTGTCAAGGTGGTCGCTGTGTCCCGCTATCAACGTCCCCAGCAACTGCCGCACCTCATCTCTTTTGGGGGGACTGAATTGCTCGTTGAGTGCCTCGATGAACTCGCGGAAACCCGACTTCTCCACCAAGTCGACAGGCAGCTGCTCCTGCGCGAGCCAGCGGGCCAGCGCGAGCTTGGCGTCGCCCGCCTTGAGCAGCGCGTCCTCGAGCGGCCCCGTGGGCTGCCTGGCCGCTGCCGTCTTCTCCTGCTGTGCGCGTCTGGTGCGCGTGGCCAGCACGCTGGGTGACGCCTGGTTGCGCTGCTCCAGCAGCTGCAGCAGCGCGCCGGCGTGGTGGCGCTCCAGGTGGCGCGTGAGGTTGTGCGTCTTGTCCTTGAGTTTGGCCGCGCACAGCAGACACACGCGCGACGTGGCGTCCTCGGGCGCCAGCTCCGGGTAGAGGTCTCGGATGTCCACGGCCTGGATGCGCGTGACCGTCTCCACCTCCGTCTCGTCCGCCATGGAGCCCGAGCGCTTGTGGCGGTGCCGCACTGCACTGCACTGCGCCGAAGTGCAGGCTCAAATAAATCAGTGGCTGACATGGATACATTTGCGTGGCACACACGAGTGAATGGATACATTCGTGTGGTGCACACGATCTGATAGATACAGTGGTGGGCGCCACATAATCCCTGTGAAGTTTGATGCCGCCTTCAACTTGGCCGTTTCATTTGATCTTCCAGGCGCGACCATCCGCGATGAAGAAGCTCCTGGGCGGCATCTTCGCGCGCTCCCCGTCGGCTGAGAGCCCGCGTGCAGCGTCGACACCTCCGGCCGTGGACGCGGACGCAGCTGCGTCGACGTCGAAGCGATGGGGCGCGTTCCTGATGCCGTCGGCGCCACCGCCTGTGGCCACGGCGGACCAAGTGCGTTTATTAATTGTTGAAGGTTTCACTGGTGCCTCAATTGTTTATACTGCATTTGATGTGGACGTAGGAAGTTCTGCAGCAGTTGGACGGAGTGCTGCGAGGTGTTGCTGCACTCGTTCGAGCAGTGTACGTGGAGAAGAGCATGCAGGTCCAAGAAAGAAGAGTTAAAACTGCGTTTTTCGATGCTGGAAAGCAGAATAGGGAAGATGCTGGACGGCGAAGAATGCAGTGAGGAATTGACGGAACTTAGGACGTTGATGGACAAGCTCCAGCGACAGTCATGTCTGTTCGTACTCTGGGAGGTTTGAGGTCTGGCACACAAGGCTTTCAGTTGACGAGAGTTGTTTTTCTACAGGTGATCCCACGTTGGAGCAGCTTAAGGGCTACTTCGCTTCGCCTGTTGGCGTGAGGTTCTGTGAACAGACCGCGTTTCCATCGTTGGTGTTGGATTTTGTGGCAAAAATGAGAATTTTTGCGATGAAAGAAGAACTGAAAAGCATGATCAAGAGAGAAGACAAACAGCGAACCAGCGACGCGCATCAGCAGGCTGCCAACATCGTTGATGAACCTGCTCGGCCTGCGCTAGAGCAACATACAGTGATATTTACCAGTCTTATTCCATTTCTTGGCTGCTTGATGAATTGTGTGGTGGCGATCGCTTCAAATGAAACACTTATGGAAATGTATCGCTGCGAGCTACCAAACCTAGTTGCTCTCACTGCAGAGGAATATCCACCTTCAGCGCTATTTATTCGTGATGGATGTAGTCGTGCGATACTGTCTGTGCCAGAGCACAATTTTAATGCGGCACTAGCGTGGTACTTGCTAGATTGCAATGTTGTTGGCAAGACCATCACGTTAATAACTAATTACACCCTGGCTACAACCACCACTTCAGACACAGCACAGCAGGCATTGCAGCAATATATGAGTGCTGTATCCATTTATGGAGCCTCTGAAGAAGGCATCAACGACTCAGCAGCGGCAGCTGCTGTTAGTGAGGCACTTGGCCTCACTAGAAGTTCCGCAAGTAAGAGCGACCCCACTCTACCTACGGGGGGTTTACCATTAGCGGAAGAGGTACCGAATGATCGAGAACCGGAGATACCAAATTCGAACGATACGTTCTGCCTACAATGTTATGACGTACGAGTCGGTTTTAGATCAATCATTTATATTTTGGAGAGGACAAATCGCTTTACGCTTGTGCTCCTGGACGAGTTTTACAGCACAGGCGGCTATACACTGTTGTGGCGCCTCTTAGATACTTGCGTTGAGACGGATATTCCTGCTCTGCTCAACGTGCTAACACTGCTTATTCCTCTCGGAGCACGACAAGTAGAGGCTTCTGACGGAGTTGAGATGACAGTCGGTGCAAGCGTGCTCATTGCTCGAAATGTGCATGCTTTTGCTGCAATGAGAGATTTATTGCTAAAATATGTTAGAGAACCAGAACAAATTTCAGATGGTAACCTGGACGTAAATACTGCAATGCAATCTCGAGACGAACATCTTGTTTTGCAGCTACTGATTCAAATTTTACACATATATACAAGTGATTATGATAATTTTGTGTTTCTTGAGCCGAAGACTCGAACACTGGCTTTACTCTTGACGAAGCTGCCTTTTACAACTTTCTACGACGCCCAAGTTATAATTTTGCGTATTGTGGAATACGTTTGTTGTGCTGCAAAGCCCGATGACCCACTTCCCCACGAAGTGTTATCAATTATATGCGGATTACTAATTGCCTACAGTCCTCTAAGTTCCCGGCCGCACCTGGATAAACTGAACTTTACAGACGGCGGAAACTGTATTTCAGACCTATCGCCTACGGCAATTACTCCAGACTCAATGCTGGTTGCTTTCGACGACGCACCAAGCTCGACGCTTTCAGCACTCATGTGCGAGTGTCTGATCAAAATTTTACGAGATTGTGACGTTGACAGGTACAAGCATGAATTAAGCGGGTTCGGGCTAATGGAACGCGGAATCTATCCATGGCTAGACCAGATAGCTACCTGTTTAAGTGCCGTTCCAGTAGCAGACTTGCCCACCTCGCATAAGTTTTTAACTACTCTCAAACACAACTTGGACATTTATAGCAGAATGCTGCATATGATGCTTCAGCATAACACTTCTGAAAGTGTCCGCTTTCGAGAATCGCACGTGCATCAGTCGCTTTATGTGATTATTGAAACAATGTTGTTAGGCGATGTTTTGTCCTCTCCATTTGATCTAGTTGTCGAAGTCCCCTCGAGTGAAAACGAACTTCCACTTCTATTCACCTTTGCCCAATTAGCAGGCATGCTACGACGAACAGAAAATACATCTGATACAGAGGCATCACTGCTGCAGTCTGGAGTGGAGTCAGACTTAAACTTCATACTGGAATTGCTTCAACGCTTTCGTGGAGCTATTTGGCGACAACAGTTACTACTTCGAGCTCTAATTAAGATATTGCAAGCTGGTCGACAAACAGTCTCTCCGTTATGGAAAGATAGTCAGGGCTACGAAATTCTAGTCGCGTTATTTTCTTCTGTTGACTTTGCAAGTAGCGATTCGCATGCGCACGCTTTTGCGATGATGGATCTTATATTCCAAGTACTAAGCGTCACTCTCGGATCCCATGGAGGGGATGACTATAATGCAGAATATTTCAAGTCAATATGTGGGTACTCAACTGTTGCGAGCTGCATAGTTACATCTGGGGCTCTCGATAGCTCTAAACGAGAAGACGTCATAAACCGGATCTTCAATATTATCTGTGGTGGTCCATCACACATTGAAATCTACAACGGTGATGCTGTCGAAATCATGTTCAGATTATTGCCAATCTTACCTGTAAACGACGCCACTGCCACAGTGGCAAAACTGTTATCAATGCTTGAGTCTATTGATGGCGCTGCTACAATCTCTAAGGCTGAGCAGGCTGTTCGCGTGGTGTGTGCCGGAGCTTTTCAATGGATATGCGACCCTAAGATTGTGTCAAAGCTTATGGACGCAGCAGACCCCTTACAGCCACTATTAGTGAGATGGATAGTAGCAATAGCACTACCGACGGACCTTACTATTCCCCGTGTACACGACTTCCTCAGGTTAGTAGGAAAAACAATGCCGAGACTCCTCAGTACTGGGCGAAACCTGCCCGAAAGCATATCAGAGCAAATAACACCTGAGTCCGGATTGTTGCTACTCCAGGAAGTACTGCGATACCCGGGGATTCGGCACATTTCCGTAGGCAAACCTCATGGAGCAGGTTTAACAGGGCAATATGTCCATATTGTAAACAGTACAGATCGAATATGGCCTCCATCATCAGGATACTCATTTTTTTGTTGGCTGCGATTCCCGTCGTTGGCCGACAATAACAACAAATCTCATGACTCAACACTGGTACGCAGTACGAATCAGGTGAACTGCGCAGCACCTGCAGCGTTATGTGAAGGGCATTTATGTGTGACTCGATGCGCCGAAAACGCGGGAACGATGGAGGTGTATGGTGTTCTAGTGGATACGACATTTAAGTTGTTTTCATCAAGTAAGCATGCCCACCAAAACGAAGAACCCTTGGAAGTGTTGTCAGTAACGAGTATTTTTCAAAAAGGACCTTTGGAATTGGCATTTTGGTCAAACGACCGAGCGTTTGAGGCAAAATGTAGTGATGGTGATGCTGTGAAGATGTGGTTTCAAGCGTTGCAGAGCTCTGTCAGCCTAAATACCGGACTGAACAGTGATATGAGTGGTGCTCCTTCCTCAAAAGAATCGATGATGCGTTCATTCGTTTTTTCTAAAGACTTAAATGTAGATGGGACCGCTCAAACTAGCGATTTTCCAGGTGAACCAGTCGAAGGCTCGGCGTGCATCGTTTCGGTGTACTCACTCGATTCCTCGGGGTGTTTTGTGCGAGTGTTCTTTGAGCAGTCCACAGGTTTTCTTCGTTTTCACACGGGTGCAGTCAGTTCAGGGCCTAGCATGAATCCGAACCCTAAACGTACTTCAGTTATATTCGAGACGGTGTCAATTGACGAACTTCGACCAGACATTTCATTAAAAAGCTCTGGAGTTCGAGTTGGCTCTAATAGCGGTTCAATCTCTAGTTCGCATTCTGAGCCGGAGCGGAAACGAGATTGGCATCATTTCGCATTTACACATCGGAAAGCAGTGGTGGGAAGCTCTTTAGTTACAGTATACGTTGACGGCCAGGAAGTTGCTACAAGAAAACTTACATACCCTTCAGCTCCCTCTGCTGGTTCTTTTCAAGCATTCGTAGGCAGTGACGCACAAGTTTGTAGCCCACAATCCGCCTTATCGTGGAAAGTTGGCTCGGCATGGCTCACTGATGAAGTAGTGCCTAGTGGAACAATCGCTGGTATATTTTCGTTGGGTCCGACGTTTACGCACCAATTTAGTGGACACTCCTATCGGTCAGTCGGAGATTGGCCCGAAGCGCTCGCTAGCTCTCACTTAGCCCGGGCAGCTGATCGTGGAATTGAAGTCACTCAATTGGCGCAGCGGCTGCAACTTGCGAAGCTGGGAAAGTCAAGTCGTCGGAGCTGGCGGGATTTAAATGTCATCCAAAATGGCTCCAGTGATTCAGTTGCTGCTGGAGCCGCACTAATTGCAGAATCAATGATAGCCAAAAAAGAGGAGCTGGCTGAAGGGTTGCGGTTTGCAACAGGAGGTGGCATGTCCTCACGAAAGGAGGCAAACAGCGTGACTGCGTATCGTAATTTTATCACTTATGACTGTGCTCTAAGTTCGTTCGGCACTGAAATCGAGCATTTCCTAGGAAATTGCAAGCTACCTGAAGATACTGTACTTTTTGCTCTCAACTCATCGTGTAGTGATCGCACCAATACCCCAGTATTATTGCACACTCAAGTGCACTACATCAACTGCGAACAATCTTCTCGCTTTGATTTATCTCGATCGCTTCCTTCGGTTGGTGGAATGTGGCAAATCTTTTTCCCCCTGCTAGACAACGCCCAACAACGATGTGATTTTTATCTCGTGTTGAAGATGCTGGTTATTGTGCTACGTCGCAACCCGTCTTGCTTAGCCGAGTGCATTAGTTCTAATGGCTATTCCTTTATTTGCGCACTTCTTTGCAGACGGGTAGATATCATTGATGAACAGATCCTCAAAACTGTTGTACGCTTAGCGGTAGCAGGAAAAATGGTTCCATATGCCACCTCAGATTCACAAACATCGCCAACAAAACTGTTAGCTCATCCAGTGATTGCAGACGGCACCGCTCTTTCACAAGTTGTCCTAAATATTGAACTACGCAAGAAGTTGCCGCATCACCTGCAGTGCCAACTCATTTCACTTTTGATGGACTTGATTGTAATGTCGAACCCTAACGCGATATTTAATGCGCGCCAACTGCGAAGATCAGGACTCCTTCAGTGGATTCTCACGTACCTATCAGAGGTGGGCAATGAAGACTGTAATATGAGTTTAACCACAGCTCTTGAAATGAGGTGGTGTTTTCCGAAGTTTGTCGAGCCGACCTTTGAGGCCATTTTACAGTATGTGTTGTCTCTGTTACGAGAATTTTTGCGTATGGAGAGCCACGCAGATGATGTTAGCGCCATTGCTGAACTAGTTTTGCTTTCTATGACGGCAAATGATGTCATTAATACAAGAACAAGCTCAACTCGCGTTATTATTCTCCAGTTTCTGCTCCATGAAATTGAGCATGATGCATATAATGGTAAAGAAAGTAACTATAATGCAAACTCATCTGCACAGTCCCTGTCGGAGACTATCGTCGAGGCAATTCTTTATTGCGACGGAGCAACTCCAACATTGAAAGCTAAGCGTTCTGAGATCAGCAATCACCTGGAGCCGGTGTCGCCTCTAGCAGATAGGTCTTTAAAGTTTGGAAAATCCTTGTCTTCGGTTTATCCCGTGGATAGTCTTGCAAATGTGCTTTTGGATGTAATTGGCCAAGACAGTCAAAATGGTCGCTGGATATCAGCAGAAGCCTGTCTGGCCATTCGCGTTTTGTTATCGCTTGCACAAGAGCATCTTGTATTTGCTGAACACTTATTTTGCCATCCTGTACTGGTGCACAAGCTTAAGTCAGTTCTGACGAAGTATAGCATTGACTGCTGGGCTTTCATTCCATTATTAGCGTATGTATCCAATATTCGCATTGGTGGTACAAGCTACTATGATCTCGACATACTTTTGGCAAGCGAGCAGGGTCTAAGGACATTTGTCCATCCATCGTCTGTGTCTAATAAACTGCCATCAACTAGCCGATGTGTTGACCGAGTCTGGGATTTGATTGGTGACTTGCTCTTACGCAATTGTCGAGAAATTAAAAACACGACTGCGAATGAAATCAACGTAATTGTGTTAGAGAAGATCACCTTTCAGGTTAAAACAAATCGAGCTTTTGCCGCTGCGGTGTGTAAATCAAGCGGGACAGTTTTTAGAATTGTTATTCAATGCTTGCTTTTCCTTCAGACAAAGTCAAGCCAAAATACTACCACTGTCGACGAACCAGAGAACAATTTGCACTGCATCCTCCAGCATTTACTTGGCAACTTGACGATTCGTACAACAGCAGCAATCAAATCAAAATCTACTACCGACGCATGCTTAGAATTTATGCGAATGACAATGATTCGAGCTCTACATGAAAGTGACGACTTTGGCTCTTTGATGATGCTTTTCCTGGAGTCTCTAGACGAACTAATTTCTCAGCTCGGTGGGTCTGTGCTGTCACGCACTATTGGGCAACACTGCTGGTTAGCACTGTTGAAACGCATCGTAGACGAAGAAAGCATTCTAGCAAGCTGCATTACGCTGGTGTCTATAAAAAATGTATGCACCCTATGTGTAGCTCTTTCTCGGTATTTGGCGGATGAAGAGAACCATAAAACAGCTACTCCAGCATCAAATGACAAAGATTTAGAAGATGATGAGATAGGCCCACAATCGCAAGACAACAGCTTACGACGTATGGATTGCTTTGGGGTGGAGGCCTTATCCTTCCTTTTGTGGTGTATTGAAATGATCTCGCAACCAGTGATCACTCAATCTCTAGGTACAGATGAACAACTGTTCTTTTACGGGACTTTAATTTATTGCGCGCAGACAGTTGTGCTCAGTGAGCTTGGAGGTGCGCACCAAGATAAAGAACTATCTCAAAACGTTTTAGATTATCTCATACACGCAAAGCATGTCCTATTCCAGCAGCCGAGGTGGAAAGGTGTCATTGTATGTGGCATTCTTACTCAGAGCTCAGCTAATGATACAGGAGTAGGTAGTGGAATTGATTCTAATACTGCTTCTTCCACTTCTGGACGCCCTAGGCGAATGCATAGAATTCGCAGCTTGAGTGCAAATTCTCACAAAGAATTTGAAATCGGTACCGAGTCAGACCGCAGCTTTATCCTATCGTTCGCATCTCAGCTGTTCCGGTTGCTAATGAATGATTTAAGTAGAGTGCGTCACGCAGCAATTTTGCTTTGGCAAGCTTTAATTGACCTCCGGTTCGACGTGTTAAAAGAACTTTTAATCGCGGAGCCGCGCGCGTCTCTTTTACATACGATTACATCAACGAAGAAAGAGGCTACAGTTGATGTTTTTCACGGTGGTTTCGATAGATTACTCTATGTTCTTCATACACCAGATGCGGGGGGCAGTGTCCGAACTGTTGAAGTTGGGAATACTGATGTCTCGTTTAATCAAGAGATCTGGTGTCAATTTCAGCTTTGGCTAACAGAAAACAATTCGTTGCTTGTAGATCTCATAGTTGCAAGAACGGAGACAATATACAAACATGCAGTAGAGGTTTTGCTATCATGCACTTGCCTCAGCAATACCTTAACTGGTAAAGAGGCCCCTGAAATTCGTCTTGACACCGATTTCCCGGTACGACCTGATATCAAAGCTGTGACTAACTTATTTGAACAAACCATTGACGAATGTGAACATCGAGACATCATCGCAAAAAGAGCTCTGATTAGGATTTCAAGCTTTCGAGATAGTGCAGTTGAGTCTTTGAATGACATATTGCTTCAGTGGAAGAAGACTTCGCTGCAACTTGCACATACTCGAAATATTTGGCAGACTGGAAAATGGCAAGTTGATTCAAATGACGATTTCGAAGCTGACCACGAACTAGATCAACGAAGTGTATTTCAGCGCAGGCTACTTGGGTACTGCTTGGACACTACTGAGGGTCCACAACGAATGCGTCTTCGACTTATGCAGGATTTTTCCACCGCCCAAAGATTAATTCAAGCATCCACAACAAAAACGATCGATGCTAAGCAAGTAAGTGTCGTTGATAACCAACTGGTTAGCAGCAACGGCATTGTGCATCCGTCGGGTTCTCACGCCGCGAATGAGGCGGAATGTGTTGACAATGAGCCTTTCCGAAGAAGCCTGGAATTCCACGAGGCAGTCGAAGTATTCAGGGAATGTGTTTACCAAAAAGAAATGGCACTTAACAATTCAGGTGGAAACAGCCAAACACTTCAAGACATTTTAGGGAGATGCAAAATTAACTCTACGCGTAATATGTTTTCCACTGTTGATGACTCAGCTGAAAACTACAAATTATTCGAGCTGGATATTGTGGCAATGGCCCGTGAAATATACAGTTCCTTTCTAGAGAGTGCGGAATCTGACAGCAAGCGAGGCATGGGAGTCTCATCATCCATAATCGCTGATATCGATCGTTTTATTAATGAAGCCAAGGAGAAATGTGACGAGTTTTCTATCCTATCTACCCTTTTTGATGCTGCCGATGCTGAGGCGACCCAACACGCACTTTGCGCAATGCAGCTTGCAGGTACTCAAGCGATCGTACTGACAACATCAATTGTACCAGAAAACCCAAGCGAGGTAGAACTAGAGCAGTCAGATGATGAGGCTGAAGATGAAGCACCAAACAGTTCAGTTTCCCGTGTTGATGGCGTAGAAAGTGACGATTCGGATAGTCCCAGTGAAAATACTATCAACGGAGTGCTACCGATATCCGAAGACAGGCTTGTTCTAGGTGAAGGTAACCCATCTCGTGAGCCTACATCATCAAAGTCTGAAATCAGTAACGTAAGCAGGCGAGTGGATACTTCGTGTGACGCTGTATATGGAGCTATCGCTCGTTTCCTTCAAAGCGAAGACTATCCTCCCATAAAAAGCTACAACGCGACATATATTGCAGGTATGAGTAGAGCCCGTGGGATCTTCGTGATTTGTCGGCTTGGGTTATACTTCATTGGTGGTTATTCAAAGCGATACGCTAGTGTCGCTGATGATATATCTAAGAAAGAAAAAGCAATCAATACCCAACCTGTAGTTGAATGTGAAGTTTCTGAAGACGCTAGCATAAGCTCCCACTCTCTAAAAGCCACTATGACGCCAACAGGAGCCAGAAGGAAAACGACTAAAACGATGATAAGAGCAGCATTGAATGATTTGAGCATACAATTTGCCCAATCTAAAGTCGGAACCGAGTCCTTCTTTGCAGTTGTACCTGTGGTTGAAAATTGTGCGGAACCAGGAAAACCTACCACACCGGTGTCGCTGCCTTCGTCACCAAAGACATTAAACTCTCGCTGGAGTATAAAATATTCTAATGTAAAACAATTCTGTCGGATCAAGTATCAATTACGCCCAGTCGGTATTGAATTCTCTGACTTGTTCGGCTCGACATATTTTCTCCAACTGGACACTTCTGCTGATCGAGAAGAAATTGTCAAACTACTTTTTCAGTTGCCATTAGTCAACAGTATCTTCTGGAATCCTGTTTTCCGAACAGGAGCAATGATGCCATCTATTAAAAAAATTTGTCAGACAGCCACAAAGCGGTGGCTTCGAGGTTGCATAAGTAACTTTGAGTATCTTATTCACCTTAACACTTTAGCAGGCAGAAGCTTTAATGACATTACGCAGTATCCAGTTTTCCCTTGGGTAATTGCCGACTATACAAGTCCCTTTCTCGACCTAGATGCTGCCGACACTTATAGAGATTTATCAAAGCCCATGGGAGCAATCGGTGAAAGTAGATCAATCCAGTTTTGTGAACGCTATGCAGCTATGAACCAGGACGCTGATATAGATGGACCTATGGGGACACCAGCTTTTCACTATGGCACTCACTATTCATGCTCCGCCTACGTAATTAACTACCTCATTCGCCTGGAGCCCTATACAGCTCTTGCACTCGAGTTGCAAGGAGGTGTCTTTGATCATCCAGACCGCTTGTTTCGTTGCGTCCCGTCGTCGTGGGCCTCAGCTTCGAGAGAAAATTTACAAGATGTGCGTGAGCTAATTCCAGAGTTCTTTTATCTCCCTGAATTTTTGTATAATGCCAACGAATGTAAGTTTGGCACGACTCAAAGTGGAGAAGAAGTATGTCACGTCGTACTACCTCCCTGGGCACATGGAGACCCCCGTGAATTCGTTCGTCTCAATCGTCGAGCTCTTGAGTCAAAGTACGTATCTGAACACCTTCACGAATGGATTGATCTCGTATTTGGCGCTAAGCAAACTGGACAAGCTGCTGTGGAAGCGCAGAATGTGTTTATGCACTTTACATACGAAGGCACTGTCGACATCGAAAAAATCACTGACCCAGTAATGCGTGCTGCAACTTTAGCACAAATTGAGAACTTCGGGCAAACGCCATCGCGACTCTTCTCGAGCCCACACCCCCAACGCAAGGTCCCCACACTCTTACCAACTCAATTAGGGGGTGCTCCTGCAACCGAAGTATCTTTGGCCGCCATGAATTCTTCTGCGGGGCATCAATACGATGGAATAACTCTCAGCACTATTGAGGCTTATGTCAAATGGCATACGCCGTTGGCACCGGCGTTGGTTTCAATTGGAAAAGAGTATGTGTTTCTAAGAAAGCACTCTGCGTTGTATGGTCAGGTTAATGGTTGTTCAATCGGTGATATTAAGTTGATCCATGACAAGATGCATTGCCAAAGCGTAGGGTGTATATTTGTGCCCCCACGGTTCGCGAAGTACTTAGATTGGGGAAACAACAAAGGTGTAATGAAACTCCGTGTACACCAGCAAAGCTCAAGTGCAGGTAGATACCGCGAAGCTAATAAAGTGATAGCAATAATTGAAGGTGCACACCAGAACGATGTTAACTGTGCGTCGATGTCTGGAGATGGAGGGTTACTAGTTACTGGCGGTCAAGATTCGGTAGTAAATTTGATTGAGTGCTCAAAAGCCTCAGATGGCAGGAGAATTTTCAAGCAGGTAGCCAAATTCGTTGGTCATACTGATGCTGTCGTGTGTGTCGCTATCAACAAGGTACATATCATGTTTTGCAGCGAAAGAGTCCGATTATCGTTGTCACTTTTAACTCATAACTTTCATTTGCATCCATGCCAGGAATTCAATTTGATTGCAAGTTCATCTGCAGATCGAAGCGTGTTGCTTTGGGATTTGCGGACACGTGCATTATTGCACGAATTAGGAGGTCACTCAACGACTGTAGCCCATGTTTCCATCAACGGTGCAACTGGAAATGTGCTTACAGGCACAAACACTGAAATTCGGCTGTGGAGCATTAATGGCGATCTGTTGGCAGCATCAACTTCGTCTACCTTCGGTCTTCAAACAATTGTGAGTGTTCAGTGGTAAATGGGCAACACAGCTTAATCGCCTAACTCACGACTTTGTACTTCTATGGCAGACTTGTGCAATCTCGACACGATGTGAGGCGTGGCAAAATGGTGTTGTTGCCGTAACAGGTCACTCAAATGGTGCAATTGCACTTTGGGGTTTACGGTATCCAGCTGATCTTGCTCGACTAAGGGACGGCAGCCTAGACACCAACTCACCTACCTTTTCGAGGCTGAAGGATCCGCAGGCTGGAGCACATTGTCGTTCACCTAGCCCGAAGCATACTGATTTGCCGTGCGCACCAGTATCGGTTAAAATTCAAGGTAATACGTCTAGCCTACCCAAACAAGTGGCTCCATCTTGTCAGCTCTACATCTTGAAGTTGCTGCTTGATCACCGTGCAACGGTGACCGCACTTACCCTTGGACCAGAGCAGAGGCAATTATTATCAGGAGACGCCGAGGGCAATTGCATTCGCTGGGTAGACGACAGCATTAGTACTAACATCCATTAGAAATTAGAACGAATGATTAATTGTTACCAGTACAGTACTATATTATTTTTGCCGACAGTTTTTTGCGATGGTACAAGTCAACGCCGCTAGCGTGAAACCTCCGCCTTGGGTGCTTTCTTCAATGTCATTGTGAGTGTCGGAGTTATCGTCTGCGCCATTAAAGTCTATGGAAGCAGCTTTGTGCATTCGATTGGCAGATCGGAACAGCAGTGCAGCAGCGAGACCCAGTGCGTGCCGAGCATTGTGGAAGTTGCCGAGAGTTGCTCTAGTGTACTGCATAACTGTAATTCAGTTCGCATCATTTGAGCTCTCGTGCGGAGCTACCGTAACCAATACTGAGATTCCTGATCTAACTCACAACCAGTATCATCACCATGATTGCATTCACGATGCGAAAGCCGATGCGTTTGAACGTACGGTTGATCTGGAATCGCTTACCAATCACCAAGAGTTCAAGGTTCATCAGAGCAAACCTATCGAATCCTCAGCTCGAAGTCATGTTATTGACGCTTTCCTGGAAACTGTGGGTCTACCGACAACTTTTACTCAGCGGAGACTAGAAACTAGTACAACCTCCGCTTCATTTCAACCATTACGAATAGCGTTCGACATATCCAAGCTCTACTCGTAAGTACTCCTTCTATCATTTCCCGACAGATCCGTTTTATTCTTTCTGCAAGCCAACTGATTAACTGTGCTGTGCGTCTACCCTTACAAGTGACCCTGGCTACAAATGTGACGAAGTAGGAGACATTATTCAGGTTGATAATCTGCCTTTTACGTGCTCCCAGGGAGACGTGCTCACTCCAGCGAAAAAGGAGTTCCTCACGTCGGTTCTCTTAAAAACGATCTCGGACTACTTTAGTAGCATTTTGTCTGTCCAGCGCGTAGCAGGGAATCTCTTTGTATCTGGGATGTCTTGTTCTAACGAAACGGATTGGGCATGCTGTAGTACCTCCATGCCATCATTTTATCGCACACTCGGTGTGGCCAACGCAGATTACTTGTTGCATGTTACAGCACGCCCTACGACAGGTTCTGTAATTGCATGGGCATTGCCGTGCAACCTTGACCAGTTCGGTCGACCCATTTCAGGCCAGGCGAACTTCAGTCCTTCGCGTATAAATCCCTCAGGTACTAGTGGTGCAAGTCGCACGGAGCAAGTCGGCACTGCTCTACACGAAATGACACATGCGCTGGTATTTTCCCAAAGGCTTTTTGTAAATTTCCGCCAACCAAGAAATGGCGCGGTCTGGGGTTACGAAAATGTAGTTGTACAGACTCAAGGCACCGGTGGAATTACAGTGAGCAAGATTGTCACGCCCCAAGTAGTTCAGCAAATCAAGCAGCACTTTAACTGCTTCGACTGGGCAGATGCTGGTCTTGAGCTGGAAAATGGCGATAAAGGGAGTTCATCGTTCAGTTCGCACTGGGAGAAGCGGGTTGTGATGAATGAATACATGAGTGCCATCAGTTCATACGACCCGGTGTACTCTGCTCTGACACTGGCGTTATTTGCCGACAGTGGTTGGTATGAAGTTACAGGCTTTGCAAAAGCTCAACCGCTGCCATGGGGTTACCATGAAGGTTGCGGCATGGCAAAATCAAGATGTTCTGAATGGAGCGACCGATATTTATGTACGGATAGTTCGCAGCAATCGTGTACGGCTGACTATAATGTGAAGGGCTACTGCAACGTAGCGAGCTACAGCTCGAGTATTCCAGCAGGTTTTCAGTATTTCAAGGATCCTCTTTTTGGTGGCCGCGATACATTCGCAGACTATTGCCCGTTTTATCGTGGCTATAACAATGGGGACTGTCGCGGCATTGGGCGTACATCGACAATGATTAACTCAGCTTTATTGGAAGAAGTTGGTCCGTCAAGTAAGTGCTTTGAATCTAGCCTCAGTCGGTCTTATAGTAACTCGGATGATTTGCGACCAACGTGTTATAAGGTGCTTGAGTGTTCGAAGACTAGTTTAACGCTATTGATAGGTGGAGTGGAGGTCCAATGCCCCATTGAAGGGGGTGAAATGGAAGTGGATGGGTTCAATGGAAAAATTATTTGTCCTCCAAGTACACAGCTATGCCAAATACTAGACGACAAGTGTTCTGGTAACGGAATTTTACTAACCACAGGAGCTTGCGAATGCTTTCCCGGTCATGTAGGTGACGACTGTTCTGGGTTCAAATGCCCAAGTAATGAAAATGGTGCTGAATGTGGAGGTATTACGCATGGTAAATGTAATAGTGATTTGGGTGTGTGCAAGTGTACCAGTGGATATACGGGTCTGAGCTGCTCGGAATTGTTGTGCCCTAACATGGCTAGCGGTAAAAACACATCACAGTGTTCTGGGAACGGAGTATGCGACGCAGATAGCGGTACTTGTTTGTGCAGCAACGGCTATTCCGGAGATGCGTGTGAATGTGTCCCCGGTTGTACTAGCTTGTCATGTGGGGATCATGGTGAGTGCAGTTGCGATACGGGCGCATGCACATGCTTGGCAGGTTTTTCCGGAGTTGGTTGCTCAATCGCTGCAGACGCTGATATCGATGAACTTACCGACGATGGGGTAAGCGTGGCAGTTCACTCGAAAGAATACACATTTTTTAAATTCCAATTATCGGCAAGCTCGTACGATGTCGCATTCATTATTGATTATCCATCAGGAACGGATAGCAGCGCTGATGTAGACCTATATGCGTCATTTGATGAAGCATACCCAACTTCAATGACAGCCAGCACTATACGCTTCACCAGTACGAATGAGGCTGGAGTCGTTGACCAAATTCATCTTTGTGGGTCTCTCGGTATATTTCCACGAGGTATCAACTCACCGTCGCGTATGTGTACCAAACCAACAGAGTCGTATACACTAGCAGCACCTGGTTACTTTTATTTATCGCTACTCGGATTCTCTCCTGGGACTACTGTTGTCAATCTACGCGTTGAAACAGATAAATGTCAGGGTGTTACATGCTCTGGGCACGGTACCTGTGGTAGGAGTATCCCTGGTGTATGTTCGTGTGACCGCTACTGGAGCGGTGAGGACTGTAGTATACCAAAATGCGGACCGGATTGTCAGGACTTAGGCACGTGCTTAGATGCTACTACATGGCCAGGTTTATTGAACGTCTCTTCTATAGATGCATCGGTGGCATCGGTGTCGATTGGAGTCAACTCCCTACAAGTTACCTCCGAGTGTTATGGAAATGGTATGTGCAAAGTTTCAGGAGAGTCTGATCCTGCTTGCGTTTGTGACGAAGGCTTTAAGTTTGATGCCCCAACAACGTCATCTCAGGCACTTTGTCAGGTACTGCGTCCACCGGTTAAATACATCGAGCACTTTACAGGGCCATTCAGAATGGAAGCTGGGTTGCTAGACATGCAAATTGAACGTGGAGGCTGGGCATTATTCACGATCACTGTTCAAGACGAATGGGAAGTTCTCGTGGTAAATCTAGATAACATAACACCAGAAGGCGATGCCATGCTTTTTGTGCGACGTGAAACGCTTCCTACCTTATCTACAAGGACCTCGAGCTCGTCGAGCTCGGTCCAGTTTGCAGACGTGGGTAGTTGGGCTGCATCTGCTCCCACCCGGAAAGTTGTTATTTCGCGCTCTACGTCAACACTCCGCTCTGGGCTCTACTATATTGGTGTTTTTAATAGTGGATACGCGCGCGGGTCGTTGGGCTACCGCCTTACCGTGAATTCAGCAAAGGATTGCAAGACTTCAACTCTTATTTCTGCATTTAAGTCTGTTATCGATGATATCAGTCCTTCGATGTCTGCAAGTGGCAGTGACGACCTTGGTGGGGTCGGTAGTAGTGATGACAGCAGCTTAGGTGTCTGTTTGAACGGTGGAGTATGCAGTACGCAGTCGAATGTATTATGCACATGCGCCAACGACTACGCTGGGTACTATTGCGGTCTTCACCCCACTCACGTAGTCCTGTCTCCAAGTTCTGGAGGCTTTACCAGCACTTCTTCATCGTACGTGGCATTCGGTACGACAAACAATTTAACACTTGCTGTCGGGAAGTGGGTCTATTTTTCCTTTGATGTCGAGGATACCGGGGCAGGAGCAGTTGAGTTTATATTGCGGATCGATAATGACATACCTGACGCGGATACACCGGTCAGACCCGTTCTACTCGTACGGGGCCCTAAGGAAGACGGATTTCCTTCTTTATCAGTGGCATCACAACAAGACTTTGAGGGTGTAGCCTCACGTTCAGCAATACAGAGAATCGCAGTTGCTGTAGAAACAGCGTGCTCGTATTCAAAAAGTGGCAAAGAATGCTTCAAGGTAGCTGTACACAATCGTGCCGTATCTGGGGCTACACTGCGTTTTGCTCTACAGGCAGTTCTGCATGCGCGAACATCGGATACCCTAACTATCCCGGATGAATGTTCCGCTGCTGGAGGTACTCAGAACTGTCATGGACACGGCCAATGCGTGATGCAAAGTACACTTCCTGCCTGCCAGTGCGCAACCGGATGGTCGGGTCTTTCTTGTAACTCTCCTGAAGGCTTCGATCTACCGCAGCTTTGGAACGCTATGTTAAACGTGTCACTACTGTGCTCAACTTGCAGCACCACTTTCACGCTCACTCGAGGCCAGGTTATGATGTTTCGAGTCCCTGAGCCACTACGACTTGGAGTTGGTCTACGTCTTTCCCTTAAGTCGATAGAAGAAGCAACGGATGGTGTAGCACCAAATGTGTATGTGAGTGAGGTGCTTCCCAGATCGCTGTATGACTTCACGTATATATCCTTCAGCAAGGATGTAGTTCAAGTTGTAGAAATTTCAAACTCCTCCTTCTCCGGAGCTTTTTGGGTAGTTGTTCATACAGACTACCCAGCAACGGGCTCAAGTACCCAGTTAACTGTGAGTGCGCCTACTTCTGCCCGGCGCAGACTAGCTGGGAGCTCAAGTGACGCAGCCGTATTCCAACTTATAGCTGAACAGTATGAATATTCTGCTGCTGACACAGATAGCATCCTACTCACGAATCAATCGTTTGCTCGTGCAATACTCAAGTGGGTGTTTGCCAGCCCAGCGGGAATTGCTGTATTTACGTTTGCTGTGGTACTGCTAGTAATTGCATTTTGTTTCTGTGTGTTTCGGATTGGACGTGCACCAGAGAACCAAGATAAGGTTCTTGCAAGACTCTATCCTCCACAAAACGATAGTAGGGCTACTTCTATACTTGGCAGCATCCACAGAAGAACAAGTGGTGCGGTCGTGATGGATATTCAAGACCCTAGCACTGAAAACCATATACAACTTGGCGGAGCGGCAAACAACGACTCGGGCGCCCCAGTACCACAAGGATACTAGGATCCTGGAAAGTCGACGAAGTTGACGATTGCAAATAACCAGAACGGTACTATGCGTATGCATAATAAAACCTCGAAGTAATAAATGCTAAATGAAGGAAGGAATGAGTTGATTAACTGGTTATTCCTGGTATTGAATTCTGAAGGTATGATTCTAATGTCTGATGTTGATTTTTATTTGTTCGAATGAGAAAGTGATTTCAAGAATGCTAATCATTTGGATCACTGATTGTTGGAAAAGTCCCGGGACTCGAACGCATGCCAAGTGCGTAGCTTCGAGGCTCGTTGACCTCAGGACCACCAGGAGTCCCATAAATGCTAAATGAACTAGAAAGCTGAGCGGTTAGTCTCCAGACACTCTTTTAACCATTGGGAGCGCCAGTGTTTCGGTCTGTTTCTTGCTTTTCCGTGCCTTACTACTTGATTTCTTCATTTTGCCGATAAAATCACTCGTTTTTTTTCTTCTCGAGCTGGCGCTTCACTACAAGCCACTTTATCACTCTTCGTTGAAGATAGCACGCAGCAAAGTACTCATGTGCACTGAACTGCATCAACCTTCGGTTGGATAACATTCTCGTATGACTACCATGACTGCTATCGTTTGGTATATCGTCGAGTGCCCAGTTATTTGTCTGAAACAAATGTAAGTCAGTATTTATCACCTTGCCCGTAGAGCAAGCCTTCCATACGTACCGCGCAAATCATTTCTCTAGTCATCGCCATGATTACATCACGAAATTGTACGAGCTCACCGTCATATAAAGGTATCTGGAGCGCATCTGCAAACATGAGTCCACAATGAAATAAGAAAGTTGCAAATGCTTGCAAAAAAAACACACTTACAAGCATAGCGAAAGAACTGATTCATAGGTAGTGGTATTCCAATCCACCCTAGTGGTGGTGCGACCGCATTAATAAACGCTAACATTTTGTCCACTTTAATAAACCCCGTAGCTGTTGGGTCAATTTCAGCCCACTTGTATTGAAATTCCTCCAGTAGTTCAGGTACGAGAATGGAATCATCATCTTCTTCTTGAGAGTTTGCAAAGCCTTCTAGCACTACGGCCACTGTGAGGTTCAGCATCATGTACGCTACAATCAGCGTGAAGGAGCAGAAGAAGACGTACGCCACGGGGTTTCCGCAGCCATTCAGCGGAGCACAGCCTTCTGTGTCGTTGAATCCACACATGTTCGGGTCGTAAGGTGGGTCGGACACACAGCCTGGAGTACTCGACGCCAAGTCGTACATGCAATGGTCCCAGGATTCACCTGTTGCCGCCCGCAGCAAAAAGAGAAAGCCTCGACCGAAGCTTTGGAAGTTTGCGTGAGCATCAATATTGCTGGTCAGCGCAACCTTAGCAAAGAGATGGACCCCCATGGTCGAGTACACAAACAAGATGAGGAACAGGATGGACGTGATGTTGCTGAGCCCAGGAAGCGAAATGTACAGCGTCGATAGGATCGCACGAATGCTACTCGATGACTCGACCAGCCGGAAAATGCGAGCGACTCGAACGAGCCGCACCAGCATCGTCAGTGTCCACACGGAGTTGGACGCAAACACTTGGACGAGTGTACCGAGCAGCGTGGCGACGATCACGACGAAATCGAACTGATTCCATCGGTCATGGAAATACGCTCGGCCGTAGGCCGAGAGCTTCATTGCGGCCTCGAGTGCGAAAACCCCCGTGGACACCTCGCTTATGATCAACGTCGCGTTGAGTTGCTGCGTGGATTCGCCGAAATGGTGGACTGCCATGAGCAGTGTATTTACCATGATGCAGGTCATGATGAAGCCTTCGAAGTACGACGTTCTCACCACCACGAAGCAAAAACGGCGAAAGGGTTGGAGTGGAGGCTTGAGCACGCGAATGGGTCCCATTCTCCTGGCCGATTTCTGGGCCTCCATCCACTTCTTCTGCTCTGGCGTAAGTAAGAAGTCTCCGCCGAGCTTCGCCTTCATCGTGTTGAAGTTATCGATGATGACTCCCACGAACACGTTCATCACGAAGAAGCTGCCCAAGACCATGAACACGATGAAGAACACGATCCAGATTTCGTTGTTGTTGACGATGGGTTGCATACCGGCGCTGATCGCATCGCACGCCGCCTTCATGATCTCCGACCAATTCTTGGAGGTCGAGAGATTGAAAAAGGTCAGCATGGCAGAAGCCACGTTGTCGAAGTTTTTCGAGAGCACCGGTTCCCAGCTGGCCCCCCAGCACTCGCAAACGTACTGCGACGTCAGTGCATCGGTGAAAAAGCCTTCGCAAGTTGTGTTGCTGAACCAGTCGCGCTGAGTGTCAGAAAGGGTATCCCATGGTGCCGGAGAAACCAAGAAAGCTTTCTGCAGCGCCTCAAACACGTCTCCACTACATGAACGAAATGTGCCTTTCAAGAAATGAACTGCAGCAATGCTGAATAGAAGAAACATAACCATCGATAGAAAGACTACGTTGAGCACGGCTGGAATAGATTCAATTAGAGCACTCACCACCAGCTTGAGACCTGGCCGACGGCTAATTATGCTGAGATGGCGCAGCGCTCGTAAATCACGCAGAGGTAGAAGTGTTTCGAGGATACTGTTAGTTCCAGAAATGTGCGAAAACAGCAGGATAGCCGACGAAATGGCGACGAATCCGTCAATTACATTCCAAGGACTTCTTAAATAGGCTCCTTTGTGCATCACAAACCCTACGGCAATGATTTGGATGCCCATTTCAAACAGAAATGTCACTGCAAACACTTTGTCAAGCCTTTGGAGTGCAATCGCGAATGACGAGTCTGGTCTGTGAAGAGGATTCTCTACAGCCAAGGCGATAGATGATACAACAATAAGTCCAAACATCACTGCGTGAAACCAAGGGTGGGTAGAAAGCTTGAACGCCCACAAACGTACGCAGTGTTCTGGTCCAAACAAGTACAGCGATTTGCCGTACGGCTGTGCTAACTTGTTAGAATCTGCCGCTGTAATGCTCGATCTATGGCTTGTTGCAGCTTCATGCATGCCCTGTGTTTCCCTGGCTTGATGGTTATATGACCTAGTTGTTGTCAGTAATCGTGTACGTAGATTTCTTGTGTTTTCACGTTGGCCACTTCTCGCAGCTAACATTGTGTTGGACGTCAAACTGTTTACTGGTGTTGCTGTCAGCATTTTTTGAGATGTGGAAGGCAGATCGTGGCGAGAAGAATTTCTTCTTCCTTCACGCGGTGTTTGCCATTAAACATCTGACGAGCCTGTTCGCATCACAACCATTCGACGAGTGATTCTCTGTTTACTTGCCTCGATTGGTGATATCTTTGATCGTCGTTTAACCAGTTTAGCCGTTGACATGTTTTCTTGCGGTTTTGTCGTGCTCTGGTCGCCTCCAGACGAAAAATTGTCCAGCAACAGCGCTAGAAACAGATTCATTAGCACAAAATCTCCCAACATCACCTGCTTTTGGTTTGTTAGTAAACTGTTGAGCTAATCGCGCCAGTAGCATGGGTAGAATACGTACCAATACGATGAAATAGGAGCAGGCACGCATACCATTTCCACGCATGGCATCATACAAGACGGCGCTCCAATTGTCGCCTGTGATTACCTGAAATACGTTGCGATGGCCCACGGTAACGTGTCGAAATTGTTTCGAGGAACCTGTTCACCAAAATCAAAATCTTGTTATAATTGCTTTAAAATTATGAAGTTATCGTGATCACGTACTGTTCCATTCCAAAATTCTTTCAAGTTTTGTGGTGTTGGATATCCTTGTTCGTCAAACCGCATTGTGTTGGCAAAAAACTTAATCCAATTGTCAGTTTATCAGCTACTGCATAAGGGTTTACTATGATTTTGATGCAATATACCTGCATCCCCATCAAAGAGAAAATGTAGATAAACAGGAAAAGCAGTACTCCAAAATTGCCTATACTTGCGACAGCTTGAGCGATCATCGTTAATATATCTCGAAGTGATTTCCAACGCCTTGCAAGCCTGAACACCCTGAACAGACGGAATGCTCGCAATAACGATACTGCACCAGTTTGGTATGCTCCATGAGTTGACATGAATGATGGTGGCGAAATTGACACCTCGAGTATATATGAAACGACGATGGCAGCATCAAAACAGTTGAGTTTATCACGAAAATAATGCCTCCAACCAAGCCCAAATAACTTTAATATCATCTCCACCACAATATACACAGAAAGGCAAAGTGCGCTATCTCCAGATCGGTTTCCATGGACTGAGAAATAGGATAATGATCTAATGACAATACTATTGTGTTCGCGAAAACTACGGCTAAAGAGATATCAGAGAAAAATCTGTGGGTTAAGATACGGAAAAAAAATGATGAGGGTTGGGAAGTTGGGTCGGCTGGGAGAAGCTTCTTGTGCGATCCCCACTTCATGTTTCCTAGACTGGATTTTCTTCCCCTTTTTACAGGTTTATCAATCTTAAATTCTTCGCTGATAACAGCAATTGTCAAGTTCATCACAAAGTAGGACGCGAAAATAATCAATCCAATAGCAAAGCAAGCTCCTAGTGCTGGATGTGACGCATCCATTGTCATGTACATGATCAGTGTCCATCCTTCTTCCGTAACAGACTGAAAAATAGTAAGGAGTGCTCGGCCAATGTTGTCGTATGTAGTGTATCCCCAGTTCAATTTAGGAGTGTGCAAAACATCTTGCATAACTCTCTGTTCGAGGAATCGGCGATTTCCAAATGCATCGTAATTAGACCCGCAGGTATTTCCTGAAGTGCATCGATGTCCTCCAGGATGGTAGGGCACGGCGCAAAGCTTCCTGTCGTCGTAATCAATCGGCCAGAAGCAGTTTTGTGGTATCCTCCAAGGAGATGTTTCCTTCTTATAACCGGACACACTATCGGTAGAATCCAGCAGTGGAGCATCTAGGCACCGATACGCGGATGGGTTTGCCACCACAAGCTGTACATACGCGTTCGATAGCGGCCATGAATTATCGTTGGCCGGAAGCCGTACCGGAAACTCTGTCAGGCGACACACATGACTCATATGACCACCAAATAGCTGAATTCCAAGTATCCCGAAGATGAGAAACGCAAAGAGCTGCAGCGCCACCACACTTTCGAGAGCTGGAATCGCGTTAAGCAGTGCGGAGATCAATCGCCACATTCCTGGGAAGGCTGAAAGTGATCGCAGAGGTCGCAAAACGCGAATCGTGCGGAGCTCTTGAGATGTTCGGCATACCTGGAATCTCAGCAACAAAACTGCTACGAATGAAGTCAGCACACGAAGGTGCATCCGATAAAATATGAGCGAATGAAAAGAGTAAAACGGTACCTGGCAAACAGCATGAGGAAATCGATGACGTTCCAATTATCCTTCCAGTACGATCCCTTGCCTGTGACACCCAAAGCGATGATCTTCACTATGCATTCAGGTGTGAAAACCGTCGTGAATATAATCTCAAATATTTCGACAACATGATTGCCGCCGAGTATGCGTCAATAATTTCACCGTTCTTGAACTTTTTCCCGTGGCTGGTTGGGTTCGGTTTGAAGTCAACAACCGAGAAGTCCACGGCTGCGAGAACGATGGAGTTTACCACAATGCAAAAGATGATTAACCGATCAAAGTACACGTGCGAGACCACTCGAATGCACCATCGGCGCACTTTGTTGTCTCTCGGTAAAATACAAATAAATGCATAATCGGCGCCGACGACCTGCTACATAGGGGGGGGCAGCTGCAGGGGAGAACACCACTGACTTCAAGGACGACCATCACACGCCCGACCCGAACAGACTATTAACGGGATACTTTTACTGCTGAACTACGGGCATTTGTGGACTCGCCAATATTCACAATGCGGGTAAAGTGTGGCTTGGACTTAAACAGACTTCCTCGATCTGCGATGAGTCCCAGCACATGGTGAACGAGATCATGGACAGTTATTAGCCAAGACTAAATCCATATTTAAAAGTGTCATATTTCAATTTGTTCGCTCTGCGTATGTATAGTTATCTTACCACGAACTTTTAAATGAGAAGGCTTTTCGTCACGCAAGACAGACGTGAGTTTTCAACGTCAACCACGCTGTTTCACGACGCAAGACTGAGGCGTCTAATAAACCAAAAATATCGTGTTGAATAAATAGCGAAAGCGTCGCGCCTAACAGCTCCATCGCACATTCCATCGCACTGGAGGATGCCTCAGTAGTCGAGCGGCAACTCCGCGCAAGAGATGAAAGCCCAGCACGCGGGGACTGTTGTAGCCGCAAACGGACCCGAGCAGCATCAGGTACAGCAGCGTCGTGATCATTCCAAGCACTATGATGAAAAGAAGGACCTTCGCAAGGTTGGGGATGCGTGATAAGGAACATACCTGCCACGATGAGTTATTAATCTAACGACCGCGCGCGTTTTGATCCCCTCATCCAAGAAGCGCTTTATCATTTCATTCCCCCTTCTTCGACTTTTCTTCAGGCAAACCAAATAATCAGTAGATTCGCTGAGCGCTCAGACCATCCTTGAGCTTTTGGTCCTACATTCTCTGTCATCGTCGTTGTCGTCCTCATATTTTTCGCTCTTCAAACAATTTTCAGGGTTATCCTTGTCTGTCGTCTGTCGTATTGTCTTAACCTTTATCCCCCCATTAGCCCACTAGCACACGCCAGAGCCTACTAGTAGTCTCGACAAACAATAGTTTTCTAGGCTCAAACGCCTCAGACAGGTACTGTATTTAGCTCATTGGAAAGAAGAAATAATCATAAACGTTATAGTTAGTTTTGAGCCCGTCCTTCGCGGACAAATTGCAGGTTGGATCTCGCGTAATCCGAAATCAAGAATTACTAGGGTACGCTCAGCGTTGTTACTCAAATGACCCGACACAGTTTTACGAACGTTTGCAGTACACTCTAATCGCCTTTAAATCTCCACGGAGACTCCACAGGCTCATAAAGCCGGTGGGAAACCACACACAGTGAGGGCCAAGTGCAGCGAGGCCACCGCCAGACGTCAAAATGCAGAGGCTGCGGCAGTCGCGAGCACGCCGCGCTGCGGGATTGGTTGGCTCGAGAAAATTGCGCACGCATTCGCCAGTGCATTTGGCCTTGCAAGATGCGCACCGCGAAGAGAGCTTGCCGGCACGAGCGCATGGCCGCAGCAACATTGTTTGCTCCGGTCAACAGCTTCTGTTTCTTGGCTTTAGAATTCGTGTTGCTCTGGCGACAGCGCGATCAAGTGCGGTTGAGCTTCCCATTTGGCTTTTTCTCGGGCAGAAAGGAACGAAAGCACTGCGCGCAGCGGGGCTTCGTGGTGGGGGGAGCCGCACCCTCCAATCCGTTCGCAGATGCGGTGCTCTTTCCAATACTCGTCCGCCGCATAATCACTATCACGAAATAATTGGCAGTCGATACATACCGCAGCATGAAAAGCAAAAACAGCTGCCTCGAAGTGATATGTGAGGTTCTCGAGCGACCACTCCATTCCTTTCTTCGTTGCGTTTGCGGGACAGGAGATGATAATTATATCGTCCACGACGTAGCCTTTTTTGATGTTGCAAGACGCTCCCTACAGGAACATAAATTTCGACGCCAACTTCCAGCAGCTCCGCAACCAGAGGAGCTTCGTGAGGACACAAGGCCTGCCTACGATCCCGCATCAAGCAAACCTGTACACCATCCTTGGTCTTCTGTTTAAGGACACCTTTCACACAGAAAACGAATAGCGCCCCCAGCACTCGCAAGGTTGACAGTCGTAAGCTCCGTAAGCATTGGCAGGAAGTCTGGAATGAGTAAACTTTTTTTATCTTGTGAGCTTCTCTAGACGAGAAGTGTTCAGTGTACTGTACACACCCCAGAATTGCTGCCCATTCGCGGAGTCACGTACGCGAATGACTGTATTCCCGAGGTCGCCTAATGCAAAAGCACAGCGATCAAGTAGAATTACAAGAACATCAACAAACCCAGGAAGCTTGTGAGCGACAACCTGTGTACAGCAGTACTGTTTAGCGATTCTTTTACTAGCATTTTGAGCACTACTGTAGTTCCTGAGCTAGCCTCTTACGTTTGTCGGTCTGTTATGCAACTCCACAGCTGGCCTGGTCGGCAGCCGAGTCACGTATGGTGCACGCGATCGCAGAGGCTGGCCGAAACAGAATGTTTGTCCGCTTAAGCTCACAGCTCGCGATGGGAGAGTGATCTACTGGTAAACCCGGATGGGGACCAATATGAGCAAAGATCAACACAACTGTATTATGGTTGGGCACTGTATGTATGCACTCTAGCTTCTTCTCCGATGATTCCAAACGCGTAGACAATTGAGGCACGTTTCCTTTTGCTGCACACAGTGGACTATGATTGAGCTTTAAAAAAAATAACACTTTCGTTTGTTGGACAATAAGTACTTGAAGTACAAGATTAAATCTAGAGCAAGTTGAGAGTAATTAAACCTGGGTAGGAATGCGCGGATTTGTGAAGTCGTAAGCGAAATCATTCGAGAGCGGGGAATACGGCGCATCACGGAAACGTAAGCCCTGTGGTCTACGATTTGACAAAAGCTCGACGTAAAAAAAAAACTTACTTCTACTAAAGTTGTAGAACGGCCAACAACCGCCAGTTGCAGCGATTCATTTCATCTTTTGAGTGGAACCGACAAGACTAGATCCGAGTAATTCCTGACAAACCAAGATGACAAAGTTGATGGTCGTGGTGGTAGTGGCGCTTCTGCAGCTGACAGGAACCAGCGGCGCCCCGATGGTTGACCCGGAAGACAAGTGTCCGACTCGCTGCACCCGCGAGTACTTGCCCGTGTGCGGCTCGGACAACGTCACGTACGCGAACCAATGCCTGCTGGACGTGGCGCACTGCAAGAACCGTCGCATCACCCAGAAGTCCAAGGGCAAATGCAAAAAGTGAGCTCGTTCGTAAAGTGTGTCCTCCAGTGTGCTCCTCGAACTCCCACCGAGGTCTACACAATCCGTCGTTGACATACACAATCCGACAATATATCGCCGTTGCCCTGATTGGTCGAATATTGGTCCTCCTACATAGCGATACCCACACCCTCTCATTAGTTAAAATACCGCCCCCAACCGTCGATAGCCAGTTTAGGGTCTCTGCGAGCCTCGCAGGTAACCTGTACACTGCGAACTAGAAGTCACGGTACTATCATCGGAAGGCCCCCTCAGATAGCATGTTTCTCCGCGGACGCAGCTCCGTGGCCCAAAGATGTCTTCGCCAAGGTTGTGACTTTCTCGACGCGCAAATGGAGGCGCATTTCAAGCATCTGTCCTTGTCGCTCGTAGCTGAGATACTTGCAAGCGTTCCTCGTATCAAGGACGGCTACAATCCTGCCACCTGGATATTGGAAGTTATCGGTGCTGGTGTAGCAGATGCCGGTGATAAGCAGCCTACCGAGGACGTAGACTTTGTCCAAGTTTTCAATGCAAGTGCCAGCAAGAAATTACTTGACGAGAAACTGACGGAGACAGGGATATTCCTTCCATCGGAAACAGTTCAGTCGCTTCAGTATGGTAAAAAGCGTGCAGCCAGCAAAGGCACGCAACTTCCGTTTCCTACTTCGCCGCTTTCTCAGAATGTTTACCGGCTTACAACCTCACACGTCTGGCAATTTTCGCTAATTCTGGGACTCATCATTTGGAATAGCTACATCGACACGGTGTATCAACGAATTAACAGTGGTCTTGGTATGGTCTTCCTCTCCACGGTCTTTATTGGTATCATCGCACTTATCAGTGGACTACCCATGGTGTTTGAAGAGCGTGCTTCCTTTTACCGTAAGCAAACAGCGCAGACATACAATGCGCTTTGGTACTTTGTGGGTTTCACGATCGTCATTCATCACAGATTCACCTACGGCCTGGACCTCCCATTGATTCTTCGTGGTCCAGCCCCATCGCATTATAAGCAAATTGCCTGCATCAACAATCTTCGCTCAATCAATTAACGCCTGCAACCAGCACAGCGCGGACCACACAATCGGACGGACAGACAGCGCTTGGACTGTGCTGTATGCACTTCGTTGCTTCCAATCCCAGTATAATGGCCTTTCACAGCTTTTGATAGTAACGGAGAACGTTAAAAGAAAGCTGATCGAGAAACGACATCTTGTTCGTCTTAAAGAAGGACAAGTTCTCAAAAGCGCGTCGTTTGCCATTCTCATATCCAAAGCAGCACTCCACGAGTATGAATCAAAGGGCAGCATTCTAACGGAATATGATAGTCCAACGCGCGTCGTAACAGACCAGAAGAAATCAAGAAAACATCCTGCGTCTCCTACTGCTTATTTACCAGAAACGTTTCCACGTATTCTGCATTCTCGAAAGACTGAAAACTCACCTCCGATGGAATACTAGGGCCTTCCTTCACAACGGCAAGCTCAGCCGATCCGCTCAGCTTCTTCTTTAGCTTTCTCGACTATTTACTGGCTTTTTAGCTTTGCGGAAAAATCTCTTGCTCTCTTCTTCTCGAGCTGTCGTTTCGATTCCAGCCATTTAGCCACCGATGCTGAAGATAGCGGGCAGCGAAGAACTCATGAGCATAGAATTCTGTCTGCTTAGGAGAAGGCAATCCTCCAGATTTTCTACCACCGCTTTGGTGCGGCACGCCATCAAGACTCCAATTACTCAGCTGGCAAAATTAACATTAGTAAGAACAGAGAGAAGACCTACCTGAAAACTAGCCCAACCAGTGGCTGCCCAGCCCACCGCGTTTATCATTTCTCTCGTCATCGCTAGAACGACATCACGGAAATACACAACCTCGCCTTCGTATAAAGGCAGATTGAGCGCACCTGACACCACGAGTGCACAGTAAGAGAAGATATGGAAGTTAGCACGAGAAAAAAGACACAACCATGCTTCACACGTACGCATGTGTCGGAAGAATTGCGGCATCGTCAGAGGGACGCCGAACCAGCCGAGAGGAGGGCACACATCCTGCACGAGCGGCAGCATCTTGTCCACTCGAATGAGCCCCGTGGCCATCGGGTCGATCTCTGCCTACTTGTATTGGAACTCCTCCAGTAGTTCAGGTACGAGCACGGATTCCTCCTCTTCTTCCGTAGACGTAGCAAACCCCTCCAATACCACCTCAACCGTGAGGTTCAGCATCGCGTACGCTACAATCAGACGTACGCCACGGGGTTTCCGCAGCCATTCAGCGGAGCACAGCCTTCTTGTGTCGTTGAATCCACACATGTTCGGGTCGTAAGGTGGGTCGGACACACAGCCTGGAGTACTCGACGCCAAGTCGTACATGCAATGGTCCCAGGATTCACCTGTTGCCGCCCGCAGCAAAAAGAGAAAGCCTCGACCGAAGCTTTGGAAGTTTGCGTGAGCATCAATATTGCTGGTCAGCGCAACCTTAGCAAAGAGATGGACCCCCATGGTCGAGTACACAAACAAGATGAGGAACAGGATGGACGTGATGTTGCTGAGCCCAGGAAGCGAAATGTACAGCGTCGATAGGATCGCACGAATGCTACTCGATGACTCGACCAGCCGGAAAATGCGAGCGACTCGAACGAGCCGCACCAGCAGCGTCAGTGTCCACACGGAGTTGGACGCAAACACTTGGACGAGTGTACCGAGCAGCGTGGCGACGATCACGACGAAATCGAACTGATTCCATCGGTCATGGAAATACGCTCGGCCGTAGGCCGAGAGCTTCATTGCGGCCTCGAGTGCGAAAACCCCCGTGGACACCTCGCTTATGATCAACGTCGCGTTGAGTTGCTGCGTGGATTCGCCGAAATGGTGGACTGCCATGAGCAGTGTATTTACCATGATGCAGGTCATGATGAAGCCTTCGAAGTACGACGTTCTCACCACCACGAAGCAAAAACGGCGAAAGGGTTGGAGTGGAGGCTTGAGCACGCGAATGGGTCCCATTCTCCTGGCCGATTTCTGGGCCTCCATCCACTTCTTCTGCTCTGGCGTAAGTAAGAAGTCTCCGCCGAGCTTCGCCTTCATCGTGTTGAAGTTATCGATGATGACTCCCACGAACACGTTCATCACGAAGAAGCTGCCCAAGACCATGAACACGATGAAGAACACGATCCAGATTTCGTTGTTGTTGACGATGGGTTGCATACCGGCGCTGATCGCATCGCACGCCGCCTTCATGATCTCCGACCAATTCTTGGAGGTCGAGAGAATGAAAAAGGTCAGCATGGCAGAAGCCACGTTGTCGAAGTTTTTCGAGAGCACCGGTTCCCAGCTGGCCCCCCAGCACTCGCAAACGTACTGCGACGTCAGTGCATCGGTGAAAAAGCCTTCGCAAGTTGTGTTGCTGAACCAGTCGCGCTGAGTGTCAGAAAGGGTATCCCATGGTGCCGGAGAAACCAAGAAAGCTTTCTGCAGCGCGGCAAACACGTCTCCAAGTAGTAATACTTGGAACATTACGCCGGCAGTTTTTTACTTTCCGTAATTTACCACCAAGAACATTCCTGGAACCTTCATTCGGGCCAGGTGCTATTTTGACGACGCAACCTCTCGACCACCTGAGAGCGTATGCAACGTCTTTTCGATCTTAGAGTAGTTTTAGAACCGCTCGACCACTGAGAACAGTCAACCGTTGGTTTCGTCTGAATTTCAGAATTAATTTATGTTTTTCTCAAAAAAATTAAGTGGCTATGTATACTGATACACATAACTAATAACATGTCGAACGAACTAACTTTTGGAAAATACATGAACACGCCGATCCAGGAAGTATTCACTTCCGATCCTGGTTATTGTCGCTGGATGCACAACCAACCAAGTCTCAATATTAGTGAGGAAATCAAGATATTCCTCCACTCCAAGTTTTTAAGCAATGATAACTCGTATTTTATGAGTTGGGGAAAGTATAAGGGTAAGACGCTTAAGCAATTAGTCGCATCGACTCTAATTATATCGATTGGTTCCGTAAGAATCCATTCGTAATTGAGAAATGTCCTAAGCTTGTCGAGGCTTTAGAGGTTAACTAAAAAGATATCTTTTTTTCAATCCAAAACTAAGCCGTGGTAAAATCTAAAATTTCACCGGTTAAGCAATCCAGCGTTAGTTCCTGCTCACTTACAACCAAAACAAGCATGTTTGTTCGCTGGCAACCAGCATTGACACCTTGGATCTGAATGGCCTGCGGAACATCACGTTCAGTTAGACGACTTACATCAGCAATTAGAACACGGTTCGTTAGCGACCACTTGCAATAGTCAAAAAGTCCATTCACCAGCTCGGGAGTTAGATCACCATTAGTCGAAGCAATCTTAGCGATTTCGTTAGTGAAGTGGTGGAAGTCGTAGTCATGGCTAATATCGAGGTTTATTGCGAACCAATGCGGACATTGAAGTTGCGAATAGAACTACCGGGTGGAGCGTTAAAGGCGCGTCGAAAGGACTTTGGAACTCCTGAACGGCGGCAGAAGCGAAGCTTCAGGTTCAGCAAAAGGAAGAAGGATAACATGCTTAGCGTTCTTGACAGAGGCTGATAGCTGTAGATCAAATGCAGCATTAAGCTGAGTCGATTGCTTACCAATACCTGCGCGCTGGTAGAACCATTAGGCGTAGCAGTCATTGAAACGAACCTTCTAACCGGCTTAGAGATGATAGCCTGAGGGTTCTCCAAATGAACGAAAGGAACGTATAGACGAGACGTAGTGAAAGGCATGTAGGTTCCATCAATTGTAGGCTCAAGCGCATTGACAACAGCACCCCAAGAAACGGCCAAGGAACCAACACCAGAAATTACACTATGCATAGGGTTTGGACTGGCTGCAGAAGCAACCATCACCGGACATACATTGCCACTCGAAAGTGTAGTACTCGTTAACGTCATTCTACTGGAGCTATCAATATCAATAGCTGAAGTACCCTGATTTACGCGGAAACGAAGACGAATTTGTGGGTTAGCCAAAAGATCAAGCTCCTTGAAAATCGGATGTAAATCAGTATGCTTAATCTTAAGCATATAGTTCCACGTTCCCACAATAGAACCAGCTGTACCAGCGCCAGCTACGAACGCGCCACGACCAAGCTGGTTAGCAATCGTAGTGGCTGCTGATACAGCACCAGTAAAAGGCCACGTTGTAGATGAGTCGGCGCCGCATTAGGAGGGTTAGAAAGAAGACGCTTAGCAAAGCCATCATTTGCTACCGAAGCCGTAGCAGAAACAGTACCTGCGGTGAAGGAGGCAGAAATTGTCGTGTTATTCGAATACCCGTCTCTAGTAGAAGCGGCCGTAGCGCTGTACTTGACTGATTGAGCAGCATCCGGATATAGAAACGATTCAGCACCATGCTTCTTAACATACTGAGGGCTGTACCCGGTCTGAGCACGGATATTGTTCCAGAACAGCTTGTAGTCTGCCATCGAGACAATAGTTTTACCATTGTGTTCAAGCGACATCGAATCGACGACATTGAAGTTGCCGCACTTTTAGACTGACACAGAATCGGTTGGCTGCGCCCTGACCATTAGTAGCATGCGTGTTCTTCATCGAAACCTTGTATTGTAGCATAATGTAAGCATCACGAAGGCAAGCGAATCCTTCACTGCCATTGAGCTGGGACGTAGCATCAATAGTGATAACTCCATTCTGATACGAACCCTGGTTCAGATCGATAACAAAAGGCACGCGCTTCTTTTTGCCAGAGGAGACCTTAATCTCCGGATCACTCTTGAGCGAGCTCTGGTAAATGTATTGGTCGGAAAGTTGTGATTCTGAACATCGTTGAATCTATATCTCGAACAATATAGTTTTGTTAAATTAATTATTATGGACTCGTCAAGCCTATCGCATCCGATCGTGATCTAATTAAACTTGCCAAGCGTATTAGGGTTCATCTCGATGATATCTTTGAGTCAAGTGAGATCACACATCCGCTTCCGAAGAAATGTTCATATATGATATTGCTACGACAACCCAATATGGATGTAGGACACTGGACGGGTGTTCACAATGGTGCATACATCGATTCAATGGGAGAATCAGCATCTACGAAGTACGGGATCGGGCGATACAATCCAAAACAGTTCCAAGGTACTTATGGAGACTATTGTGGACCATTTTGCATCCTATGGCTCTATGCAAAGCAACACAACCAGCCCAATTTATTCAAAAATATGAAAGATCTAAACTTAACAACTCTTTCATAAATTATGTTTCAAGCTATATAGCAAACATGTATCGATTTCCAGCGACGTACCAGCTCCCAAGTTAACCAAAGCTCTCAAGACTGGTAAGCTAAGTCTGACAGCCGATCAACTCAAGGGCAGTGGCTCTGTTATCCATCTTCATCCAACCTCTTACGAGAAGGTAATCAAAGCTCGCAAGGCAGGTCGTGGTGTGCGTCTTGACATTACCAGACATGAAATTAAGAAAGGTTATAAGCGAGCCCAAGGAGGATCCATTTGGAGTAAAATCAAATCGGGTTTATCAAGTGCCTTCAAATTCGTTAAAGATAGCGGCTTGCTCAGTAGTGGGCTGGATGCGGCGGTGCCAGCTCTTGCGACAGCGTTTGGAGCCCCCCAAGCAGGAATCCCTGCAAGAGCAGCTATTAAGTCATTGACAGGGGTTGGTATATACGACTCTGACAGCGATGTAGAGAAAGAAGGTGGACGTATTTCGGTAGCTGATGTTAAGAAAGGAGCTAAGCGCGCACTATCCTACGCTAAGCGTATGGGGGTTCTAACCGATGCGGTCGATGCGGGGGAGAAGTATCTACTATCAGAAGCAATCAAGTCAGAGCATGAGAAACTGATCAAATCGATTCGAGGTGAGGTAAAGAGACGTTATGGTGTAGGAGTACCGAGTACCTAAGAAAAAACCAGCGAAAGGACCAGCGAAAGGATCACCTGAGATGAAGGCTAAGATGGCCGCTTTGCGTGCTAAACTCAAGAAGCCTGTGCAAGCAGGATCATTTCGATTATGAGAGCTGGATAAAAAAATCAGTCATTCGCCTTTCTTATTTTTTTGGACGAAGCAGAAGCATGATCGAGACTGAAGTGTCACGGAACTTAACCTTTGTATCATTCTGATTAAAGAGTGAGATCGTGATTGATGTGAAGCTGTGTGCGCGCTCCATTATGACAGTTCATCCAGGCATACTGACTCGGTTTGTATGAAATGAGCTGACCGACTTGAGCATCACCACGATCAAACGCACTAAGAATATCACGAGAGGCAACATACTCATTCTTAATTAGATCACAACGAACGATGTAAGAAGATGTAGGATGAATTTGTGGGATAGTATTCGATAGCTGAGCACTTGAAACCGTTGCAGACGCTGAAGGATACGTACCAGCAGTCAATCCTACTACTTTACCAAAAGAGGCGTTATCGATGATTAGGCGTGGGACACGAGTCGTGGTAGGGAGTCCAGTACCGCCTGAGGAATAAAGACCACTTGCCGGTCGTGCCCTAGTGCCACCAGCCGTAGGAAGTGTCGTTGGAGTAGCGCTAAAGTCGAACTGAGCAGCATAATAAACGCTTTTTTCTGTTAGTTGAACATTGAAAACGTTCTCACCAGATGGATTGATTAAATACACCCCAGAGTTTACGAAAGCTGTCTGAATGTTTCGATTAATATCGGTATAACTGTAAAGTCCATCAGGTAAGATAACAGATACAGTGGATGTGGTTCCAGCGGTCGGAACTTCAATTTTAAAGGTATTGTTCCAGAACTGAGCGGCATCAATGTTGTATTCAGAGTTATACATCGAAATTGATTGAACTGCACATGCTACGTCCTTAAAATCGGCAGCACTACCAGGGAAGCTGTATTTCCATGTGCTGTTGTATCCATCTTGAACGAGATTAGTGGAATCTAGTCTAACAAACGAAGCACACATTGCGGTTATGTATATATGATTATCTCCAAAATTGGTTATGATATTTATTCATAATCATTTGGATTGATGACTCGATCGAATTTATATCTTAGCTGACTTTTACCTGAATCACAAAACAACATCTGTCCTTTGCGCTCCGTAGCTTTATTGTAGTAATAGACGATTGATAGTTCATCAAACGCCTTTGATGTTGAAATCCTTTACAACCATCTGTAAATCACGCTTCGAATTCGCTTTTAGAATCGCTACATTCTCTGAATTCAACCGAATCATTTTATCAGTGGCAAAGTAGCTGTGGCTTAGGAATATGGTTTAGAGTTTAAAGTGTCGCCCACGTGTATAGTAATGAGAGAAGATATTTTTCTGAAGTAGTTTATCATTGCTATAGTCATCGATGATAACAAGCTCCGGTTTGTTAAAGCTTAATGGAGTATGACGCACCTGATCTACTTTAGGAGGGTTATCTGGGTCAGCAAATGTGATGAACCCTTCCAACTTATCCCGGAGATACTCATAAAGCTCCTGACGGGGATTACGAGCAATGATGGTTAGATGAGCAAATACGTGAGGAGAATGCTTGAGAATAAACATACAAAGATTGTTATTCCCTGAAAAAGCTTGGACCGAGCACAACCATTCTAAACAAAGCTTTCATATCCAATGCGGGGATATCACCCATCGAAGCAGACTTGAATCGAAGCCCCGAAGTCAGGAATAGCACTCATGACTAAAATCGTTTGATCTATATAGGATTAAACAAAATGAGTTCCGATTTTTCATATCCGCAGCCAAGTTTTTAATCATCCATCTATAATCCTGCATTCTATCTTTCGTTAGACTCGAGTGGTTATCTAACCTATGATTATGCGCAGACACTATATTTGAGAAAGGATGATTACAGGATGGACTACCTTAGCGGAGTAATAGCAGGAACTGCTTCGTATAGCAAAGCTTTGATTCTCGATTCGTCCGGCAATATCAGCGGAATCAATAGCTTTGGAGCTTCTACTATTACCGGAACGCTACAAACCGGATTTCAACCCAATAAAACGTCTCTCGGCTCTTTATCAGGTCTTATGATCGATGGAAATTTATCGTTCAGTGGATCATCGCGCTCGATATCGATAACAGGCACTTCAAGCTACATCGATTGTCGAGAATATCGGCAGAGCGGGACTACGTACGATTTGGGCCTTCTTGAATACATAAACGGAGATAGTTTTGGTACCGCAACACCAAATAAATTTCTATTATGCGACTCAAGCTCGAATATAGGTGGCCTAAGTTCGGTAACGGCCACTACTCTCAGCTGCACGAACTTACGTCAGGGCTTGACGTATTATGATCTCTCCACCTTTATAACATATATTCCGACTTCCCTCTCGCTCAATGATTTGTCCACGAGTGGGGATATCAGCTGCTCCGGAGTTATCGATGGGTTCTTAGCCTATGGAAACCAATCAGCTGTAACAACGGTAGGATTGCTGACAGAGCTTGGCATCAACTCTACAGCAACGAATGAGTACTTCTAGATCACTGGTAGTGGATTGGACTTTCTTGATGGTAATATTGAGCGAAAACAGCGATTTTATAAGAGACATGGACCTATAGATAATTCGAACCATACACCGCTTCTTGGTTCTCAAAAACTTTTCTTTGGAGTTGAATGGTAAATTTTCCATCTTAATACAAACCGACATAAATAATAATTCATAAAAACCGATATCAAGGGAATTCTAGAACGGCTGCCCTTGCCGAACAGTGGCTGTTAGATGTACGAAATGTCGTTGAGTTTATCAAATGCTTCTAAATCATGTAAGTGTGTACTTTTTTTCTCTGGTAGCGATATAATCATGGGTACCGGACCAAGTAAAGAGCTAAAAACTAATTTAACTTCCGATTGAACCAGGTCAAATCGTTGAATCAACACTTCTGCGGGCCGATCAAATTGTGGTTCTGGGAGATAGCGTTTTCCTACCTACGAAAAATGATAAAGGAGAGTCAGCTATCATTAAAATATCAGTGAATCAGAAAAAAGTAGAGATTTACAAGAGATACAAGAATCGCCTTGTAAGAGAAGGAATTTCTCTTTAAAGAGCTGACGCTAAATTGCGAAAGTCCTAACGACTTTAGTTTTTTCTTACTTGCGTAAGCCCATACTTTTCCACCTTCCGTCTGCGTCGTTGCATCTGTTTTCTAGAGCGACTTATCAAGATCCGTTACCCAAACAGCTGCCTGAGTCTTCGGTGGGCGGTCATGAATGATGAGATTCTTCATGATGGCTTTAAGATCGGCGACGTTGAGTTCAGCAATATCGCCATAGCTACCGCCTGAGCTGGAAATAATTCGGGGGCTGAAGAAGAACAGGTTTCTATAGTAGTCGCGTGATAATTTCCCTGAACTCTTTATCATCAATCAGTCAATTGTTGTACGTATCCACAATAAGCGATTTAAGTTGATTGATGATTAAAGGAGTATCATTACCGAGTTCGAGCTCCCCTTTCAGCTTATCATATTCCGCTTTTAGAGATTCTAACGGATCCTCAACCCGATCATGGAAATTGTACTGAAGATGAGTAATCGCGAGAATCTCCTTAAAAAGCTTTTTGTCGTCAATACTGAGCTTGTCATACTCTGCCTGATTAATATGTTGCTTGAAAGCAAGTGTTCGAATCATTGACTGTAGCGGATCACTGATTACGCGCTTTGGACCACATTTACGACGATTGGATTGAACAAGCACAAGGGTTTTGGCATTAAGATCAGGAATTCTGATGTACTTACTACCCAGCTGACGATATATGTATGCTGATGGGGTGGCTAAACCTTGGATCTCATTGAGGTTGTCTGTTCTCCCGCGACCCACAACTCCATCCAGCGGGGCGACACCAGCACCTCTTAACCCACGACCCTGAAGCTTCCTCTTAACCTCTGACCCCACGCCTGTCGTCCTTATCTGACCAACCATGTTATTCAAAGTTTGGCGAACCGTGCGCTCGTCTTGTCTATCACTGAATTGATCAACCTCGGTGGAGTTCTTAGCATCGGAGAAGCTTTTAGCCTTGATTTGATAGACAGCCTTGGTCGCTTCATGGCAGCGGTTGCCGCCTTCAACGCTGATCTTGCGGATTTTGACTTATTACCCTTTATTGCTCGCTTCGCCTCATCGTTTTTCCTCTGAGCTTCGCCATACTTCAGGAATGCGGCTTCTGACTCATCGTGGAGTTTTTGCAAAGTGTCATCGCGATATTGGAGACCCTCAGAGGATTTGATTCGAGCTGATGTATCTGTCGATTTTGTATTGTCGAGGATGGCTCGATTCAATAGCTGAAGTTTAGCTTCGAGATTTTTTTTTTTTCAATGGTGGATCATCATTCTCATAAACGTTTCGCTCTATGTCCTTAAACCCGGTCATCAGGCTATTAAAAGTGTCCATCCATCTAATGGTTTTCATAAAATCGTTGAAAACCTTGCCAGAAACCGCTTTGTTCTCTTGGTTTCTAATATAAAATGGTGTTGCAGCAGTAGGCTCACTAAAATAGTAATTTTGATTAGCTTCAACACCACTTTTGGTATCTACTATTGGTTTCAGTCTAAAAGGAATTTGAACTCCTTCAGATACTATTTTGCTGTAGTAGTCCATGAGAATCTTCTTCGCATCGTTATCAGCATTAGTTAGAGAACTATTCATATCTTCATCGATTCCAATCTTAATTCCATGGCGAGCCTCACCATCGCGTGGTTCAAAGGCCTTTGCAAGTTTGGTAGTGTCTTCGTTAGTAAATAGATCGACATCGTCACGATCTTTCACTAAATCAATATAATCTTGGAATGTTGATCTCCAATCGACTTTTTTAGTAATCGCTGGCTTGACTCTCCCACTATCAATACCAAATACACTAATTGATGAACCATAAATCCACATGTATCCAGTTTTATCCATCTGAGATGTTTTACCCATGCTCTTGAGAATGAGAACAATTTTCTTTTTCAAACCAGTCGATTCAAGCACTGCCTTATTCATGAAAATAGACCAAGCAATCGATTCTTACTATCAACTTAATCCAATGAGGTTGAAGTCGATGTATCAAACTCGAAGCTGTCTTGAAGACGTTGCTTTGTACGGTCTGCATAATCACCTTCACTTGGATCGGCAAGTTTTCGTTTTCGCGTCAGTGAAGCGTGACAAAGAGGGTCTTCAAATCTCATATAACTGCTCTCATCGATTGATTTACTTTCACCATCATACCAGATGTCCCTAATCTTCTCCTCTGTAGCCACCCAGTCAATCGATTGATAAGTCTTACTCTTTCTACCCGTTTTGGCTGCAATTAATGATCCCTTTTCACCAAGAAAGTATCTATTGTCATCCTTACCAGTTTTACGCTTAATTGGCTTAATTCGAAGCGCTACCCAATTAGGATTGGTGTTAAACAAATTCTTAACCCATGATCGCGCCTCCACTTGATCTTCGGTATCAGGTTTTTCATGTTTGTTCTAGCATCTAACATTCTTGAAGTATTGTCGATTCCAACATTAGCTGTCTGCTGTATGCTATCGATACCAATATCAGATGTTTGAGGTCTCGCTTGAATATTTCTATTAGTTTGGTAAACACGATCAGTATTATTTGAGCTATTTACCATCTGCACGCCGCTATCTACTCCAACATCGATCATCACAGGTCGAACATTTGGAGTTGAGACCTCAGGGTTTGTTTGGGAGTATCCATCAATCAGAGTTTTCTTAATGACTCAGCAGACTGGGATGAGTCGGTCTGAGTTGATTCGGTTGATTTCTTAGGGACTGTAGTAATCCCATTCGTGATATCACTTGCCCACGAAGCGCCTTCGTACATCTCACGCTTAGATTTAGCTTGTCGAACACGACGCTGAGCTCTTTCAAGAAGCTCCTGACGTTTTTGCTCTCTCTGAGCGAGCGATGTAAAATTTGGAAACATATTGATCCTATATCAAACGAATCATAAAAAGTTAGTAGCCTTAAATACTCTTACCACAAACTTGGATAACTGAGTCATGTCTAAACGGTTGATAGTTATGACAGATACTATTTCGCTCATTAAGTAGATTGAGATAACGGTCTTTGATACAATAAAACGGAACTCCAAATATTGCTTCCAGCTCATGTTGATACTTTCGATTGACTACTGTTTTGCGGAAATTCGCGGCTGCATCAAGATTCAGCAACTCATTCTTGATTCGGCTCACCTCCTGAATGATCCAAAGCTTACGCCGAAGGTTAGCAAGCTCACGCTCGCTAAACAGTTCGGGCACATTCTTATGGTTGGTGTAAATATATCAAGTCATATATTTCTAAAAATTAAAAAAAAAACAAATACTTCGAATAATATACTTGAGTCAAAAGCTTACAGATAATGTCTCTATTAGATTTATTTACAAGCTAATTATGACTCATGTTTTTGGCGCGGGGTAAAACTACGTCAGCTCTTTCTTGAACCCCAATACTCCTTTTCAAGCGTTAATCTCCTGTTTTTGCTAACCAGTCGCAGATTATCTTGTGGCTCCCAGAAGTCAGGTTCATCGCCAACCCATCTCACCAGATATTTGTACTTTCCAGACCGTATATTTTTATGATCCAAGATCTTCGCCGCGTCAAGAATATCGCCTCGATTAATAGTAGCATCTGTAGTCTCTGTTTTAACCTTTTTAAGATCGTATGGTGCCTTGTAAAGGGTATGACCATTTTCTGAAGGAATTTGGACTCGGTATCCATCAATTCCAACGATGGTATAGACGGCTTTGCTCCATCGAGCAGCTCTTTATCAAATGTCTGCTTTTAAGTCGATATAGCACATTTGCTCCCACTTCGAACTTATTCTCAACTCTCTCTGCTTCACCTTGATTATGTTCCAGCTCTGACCCAATGACTTTACCTTTGGCCTCGTTTGGGGTCATTTTAATAGAGCGATGGAACGTACTATTATAGTTTTCAATAACGTCGGTGATAAGCTTTTGCGTTATCCTCTTGGAAGACATTTTAGTTAGTCTCTGCTTTAAGGTCCTGTTGAATCGTTCGATTTTACCCATGGTTCCGTGATCACCGGGTTCGTTGTTGTAGTGCTCAATTTTCTTAGTTTGGAAAAATTCTTGAGCCTGTGAGCTCATGGACTCGCTTCCATTATCGCTTGTCAGGATATTAACTGTGTGAAGGTGAACAAATGCTTTAAGCGCTGCTAACACAGTTGCTGCCGTCTTGTTTGATAAGAGCTTTGCGTACCCCAACGTTGAATTGATGTTGATAGCAGTCAAATCGGCCGTATCTCCCAAAACGCAAGATCCATTTGCCACGATTTGGGTTGTGCGAAGCTATTTTGAAGCCATCAAAGCGCTTCTTCTAATCTTGAAATCGCTGAATATCGGTCTGGTTTGCATACCACTCCTTTACGATTTTGATAGTAATCTTCGGGTCTAACTCCTTTGCCTTTTGATACAGAGCTTAAGTGCCGATAAAACAGGGTTTTTTGTATCATAGTAAAGTTTCTCCAATAGCACGTCCATGGTGTATATTTACGTCAAAAAAATTTTGGTCAATATAACCCCCTTAGATATTAAGCTTTGATATACTCTAAGTGAATCTTGGAGCGTAAATGTCGGATTTTATTAGCTTGAGTATATTCGCGACCGCATTCACACATGCGTTTTTGATTTTGTTGAGCTCTCTTCATATCTCTATTCTCAGCACTCCATTTTCTCATCGTTTGCAATCGAGCTTCTTTATTATTCTCGTATCGTTTCTTATTCAATAATTGAGGGCTATAAAATGGATTAACCTTATTGACACAATTCAATTTATTGATCCACAGCTGTTCATACGCCCCTAAGTGCGTTTTATCGAATACATCATATTCCGTGATAAGAATTACCTTGAACCGCTCAATACCAAGCTGCTGAATATATGGATATATGCTGACTTCACCAAACTTACCTTCAGTCCATTTCTTATAATCTTGTTTAATTGTCTTTGCCAGCTCACTCTCAGTTCGCTGCCAGTAGATCCAACATAACAGAGATCGCTTTGACAATCGATAATCTTATAAATTCGCCCTATCATATTTGTACATAATGTATCAGGATTAAAAGTTAAATTGGTAAAGGCAAAGGACTTACACCATCGTCCAGTACCTGTCGCTTATCGTAGAAATATGAAAGGGCACTCGTTGTTTATGTATAGATTATAATAGATCTCGTTGCTTTCGAAAGTCTGAACCCCTCGTTAGTTCCTTAAGTTTGATGCGGTCACGTACAACTGTCTCGAAACCATCTGGGTAAAGAACGCCAACATTGCGACCACGTCCCTGCTGTACACCCTTAGCACTGACTTTGACCTTGTGCTCCTCGTCCGGTAGATAGCAGATGTAATTCTTAGAGGATAATGATACCATTGCATCACCTCGCCACTCTTCCTTGAATAGTCCAGGCGTGCGGCGATCAAACTTAACTACCTCAGCGTTGTAGTCTCGCGGGAACCACTCGTACTAATGCTCATCGAAGTGCTCACGTAGTTCGGGCTTGGTACAATCTTTGAATGGGTTCTCGCAGCTGAACGCGATATAGCCGCTGTCTGTGTCCATCTCCTGATATTGAAAGTCTGAACGATCAAAGTAAAAGTCGATGCAGTCAGTAGCTTAGCGAGCTGATAGATAGCAATCGATAAATGGATCGGGTGCTTGTTGTTGAGACGACGCTTTGTCATCGTAATCTCACAAGAATCATTAAGTTCCTCCAACCCGTGGAATGTAAAGTGTTCGATCGTGTTTTTAATAGCTTTGTCGTTCGACTCATACTTGACCTCTTTGTGCTTGCTCATATCCATTCCAGATCGACCGAAAGCACTGTTGCCTACAAGCTTCATCATCTCAGCAATCATCGCCTTAGACTTATCAACATCACCCTCTCGTCGAGCATTTGATACAGCCTCCATAAAAGGATCAAAAGCCTTGTGAGAGCTGGCCTTGATAAAGCAGAAAGTCTTGGAAATCTGCAAACCGTGGGAAAGATACCATTTAATCAAAGGTGCGTATATGAGAATCTTTTCACCAAAGTAGCTACCTATAAGCTTACGAGCTGGTTTTGCTCGGCTTTGCTTACGCGCCTAGCTGTACTTGAACATGTGATGACCAATGACGCTCTATGATAACTTCTTCCACTTCCATAGCAGTCTTGGCTTTGGTAAGCAGAGGTCCGACTACGGAAGACTTAAACAGCAGATTGATCAGGTACCACTATTTGGTTTCAATTCTAGTCCATACGATATCAACTTGATTAAGAGCAACGTATTTGCCATCATTGGTACTGACAACATCAAATCTGTTATCAAGAACCCCAGCTACATGTGCATTGCTACATCTAACATGAAAATGCTCGCTATTAGCAACTATGTACCGGCTGGCACCAGCTTTGGAGCTCATGAAGGTTGTTCCAATGTTAGGCATTACCTTCGGCACCTTTGAGCGACTTAAGCACGATAAGTATCTACGACATATCTCGGTGGCTGCAAATGTGATGGCAAAATTAGATGTGTCTGTGGTCTTGGCAAGGGTATGTTCCCGTATGAGTACATCACCGCGTTCAATGTACTCAACCAGACTACTATCCCGCCTAAGTCAGCTTTTGACAGCAAGCTCCGCGGAACAAGCATCACCGATGATGACTACGAGCGAGTGAAGTTCGTGTGGGGGTACAATGGGATGAAATCCACTAAGGACCTACTCGTCTGGTACAACAATCTTGACGTAGTCCCATTCATCAAGGCTATCAAAGCTAGCGCGAGCTATTTATGCGTTTCGATCTGGATATGTTCTCGGATGGAGTGTCTCTACCTGGACTTTCCGAGAAGGTTATGTATCAGACCTGCTTCAACAATTTTCAGTATCCGGATAAGGCACCTGCTAACGCATTCCAATTTCCAGCTCACCTTATGGGCGGTTACAAGAGTCAGGATGCTAAAGTGGAGCGAGAATTTGGTATGACACTTGATCACTTGGATACATTGCTGCAAAAGCAAAAGTATCTGTGTCGTTTATGCTACTGCCAGCTGACCGCCGATTCCGCTTCAGCAGATCGTATCAACAACAAGCTTGGACACATCGATGGCAACATATTGGTCTGTTGTATTAAGTGCAACACCGCCCGTAAGGACATGTCGCTCAAGGGATTCCGCTATAAGAAGTTAGAGTTCAACTCGGCGGATTGGTGTATAGCATTGATAAGGAGGAAAAAGACATCTACGCTAAGATAAAAGCCAACCTTGCTGGAGGCCCATCTATTATCTTTAATCGCTACGCTAAGCGCAATGAGACGAAGATTCGCGGTGGTAAGCTCTGTAAGAAAATTATCGGATACGATGCTAACGCTCTCTACCTATGGGCACTTGGTAATGATATGCCATGCGGGCAATTGACTACGATCGAGGCTTATGACGGCATTGTCGAGGACAGCGTTGCTGATAAGATTTTCGGATTCCTTGAATGAGATGTTCAAACCCCAGACAATCTTAAGCACTACTTCAGTGAGATGACCCCAATTTTTAAAAACAGGCTAAGCGATTGTGCTGATGGGCTACGACGACCCGACGTGGGAGCCAGCATCGAATTTATCCTGCGGTGGGCTCCTCTACGACTATCTGCGTCGAAAGCGGAGGGACCAACGATTCCAGATGGTCCAAGTCGCCGACGAAGACTGACACCGACAAATCAAAGTGAAACGAACTGTACTTGGGGCAATGCAGCCCAAGCTACAGACGAAAGAAAGCTACTGCAGCATTACATATTGCATGTGAATTTACGCTACCGACTGGAAAAGACCTAATACTGAATTTACTCCAGAACTACCATTGGAACTACAACCAACATGAACTCACGAAGCCTGCACACTTAGTCACGAAAACCCAAAAGAAAAGAAAACCTACAAACCCTCCGACGCATCACCACCGTCCTCACCAGCAATCTCAGGCGCTGCTGACACCTGCGCCAGGAAAAGCGGGTGATCCGGATCATCGGTGGACGGCGCAAACAAGAGTGTTGTTGCTCGTGGCCAACCGAGGAGTCGCAGACGAAGCATCCTGAGCAAGATCAGGTGAAGCAGGCCTTCGGAAGTCTGAATCCCAGCCTGCCGAAATCTCGGACACGATCAGAGCAGAATCGACTTGAATCTGCCGACCAACTGACTCTCGAGAGAAACCCACTGGAGCAACTTGGAGCCCGACGGCAAGACGGCAGAGCTGCACTAAGCGAGGCCCCAAGACAGAAATCACACGCTCCGAAGTCTCCGCACCCGTCTCCATCAACAATTCTTCAAGGACTTCACGCGTGACGACGGAATTCGACGGAGCCGATGACGAACGCTCGGCAGACGCGAGACTCGATACACTGTGCGAGCCGGAGCACGCTTGGACAACATGAGCCTCCACTGCGACCGCAGCAGATGAAGGCTTGCTCGACCCATCCGGAGACGAAGACTCGACGCCTGTTGCTGCAGGTGAAGACGACGTTCCTACCGCCTCCGAAGACGACGGGCAGTTCCGACGGCAGGCGCAGCTGCGCGAGGGGGTTGAACACCGTCGGTGTCACCTACAGAAGTCTGCGCACTCGCACAAAAGATGAGTGACAAGACTGAACAAACGACAAGCATCGACATCTCCAACTCACCGCCATGGCAGGTGGCCGACGACTGCGCGGCACTCCAAGCGACTTGAGAGCGGCGGCAACAGCGCCTGACAACAGATGGCGCGACTCCGACGTGGTGCTGGCAACAGAGACACCACGACGCTCACCAAGATGGCGTGGATCGCCTCGCGGTGGGGGCAGTTGTGGTGTTGAGACTCAGCTGGGAATGGACTTGCCGGTTGCCGCCGAAGTTCCAAACGGTGACAAGTTGCCGGGATATGGGTTAAAGGATTCCCTGGCCATTGATTGGCTAATATTCACTGGTCCCGATGTATCAGAGTCAACCCATCGAGTGACATGACACTATTTCCAAGCCGAAACCCCCGGTCAAGATCCGTACTTAGCCGAGTATTCGACGACAGTTCGAGTCTTCGGCGACTGGTCCGAGTCTTCGACACGACTTTTGAGTCGTCGGTGGTTACACCCAAAGATCGCAACGGACATGGGAAGATTCAAAACGGACGCGTTTATACTAGATATTTGTATAAGACTATAGGAAACTCTAGATGAAAAACTAATAATGCCCATTGGGCACTAATACAGAACAGCTTTCCTCCCAACCACGCAAGGGTGAAGTCAGGCTATCGGTAAGTACACGTAGCGTCTGTGTCAAGCCCGGTAGGAAGGATTATGTCTGTCGGTGAGCACGCCTACTAGTGTAGCGAGTGGTCATCTTGGCACGGCCAAGAGACAGTGATAGTGGCCATGTGTATTAGGATTGTGTGGCGAGTTGTCGCCATTGACCGGAGGAGCGAGAGCGCACTCCCGTCGACTCTTACCGCCGGAGCTGAAGCTTCGGCACCCCCGTATCAGGCCGTGACTGGCTGGTACCCATCCTTCTGTGGGACTGCGGGGTATATTTGCGTGTGTAGAGCATCCTAGCCGTCGCTCGTGGCTAGAGGTGCTGGGCTTTGTCGGTGGCCTGTGGTAACCACGGTACACAGTGGAAACAGCCAACCCGGTGTAAGGGCAAGATCCTGGGCCTTCAGGTTCGATTTGCCCGACAAGCTCCACGAGTCTTCGCGGACTCGGGGAGTGTTGTTGGTGGGAAGTGTGCCTACATATTTTGGACGTGTTCCTACACGACACGTAGCTGATAGCTCAACCGAGGAGGTGCGCCGTTTGGTAAATGACGATCCGAACATGTTGCTTATGGATATGTTCAAATACATTGGTGTTGTATCGGTGAAGATCAACAGTACAATGTCGATAAGTATAAGTCGCTTCTGCAAAAAATCATCAATGCCCACGGTCTGACAGGTATGGAAGTCCCAGGCGCCAAAGAAGTACAAGATGTCTGATGTGGAGAGTTGGATTAAGGAAGGGGACCCATTTGACCTTGAATTCTCGTACAGCTCTTTCGGTACCGGTTGGCATTGGGGTTCGGTCGTCTAGAATAGCTTCGACCTCTTATTCGCCGGCAAGATGATCCGGTTCCCAGCTATCTTCAGGCAGCAATTCTTCGTCGAAGTCTAAACGCGAGTTTTCGGTAATATCTGGAGCCAAGCGAGTCTTCGGCCGGTCGCCATATTCGTTCACGGGCTTGAGCCTGGAGACATGGACGACTGGGTAGAAGCGGTATCCGCTTCGGACTGGCAATTCGAGTTCATAAGCGTACTCTTCCACTTTGTCCTTGATACGAAAGTGTCCATGCCACCTGTGTGCTAATTTCTTGGTGAGTCCAGGCTTGACTCTTTCCATGTAGAGCCATACTCTGTTGCCTGGCTCGAAGAGAGACTTCGGTGCTTCGTTCGTAACATCCGTTCCTCCTGGCTGGTCGTTAGAAGCGTCTGCCGGAGGCGCACCGCGAGCTGTTCGTGGAATAGCTGCCCGTTCCCGCCGACTCAAGCTCTCGTTGTGTTCTTGAGCTCGGCGAGCCTTCTCATGAGCTTGGTATGTTTGACCCATCTTGAGGGCAATTTCATGTTGTCTGTTGACTTCTCGGCGCCATTTAAACGCGTCTGTCTGCTTCCCAGAGCCTTGACGGAGTGAAGTAGCCATTGCCTTGAGCGTGGATCGCGCATCCGATCCGTGGACCGCGCATCCGATCCGTGGACCAGAAAAAAAGGAATCTCCTTTCGCGTTAGATCGAAAGAATTGTTGATGGCGAATACTAAGCGCTCGGCAATTTCATCCCAGTCTTGCTGGAGCGGGTCTTCGGCATAAAATCTGACCGATTGCATCACTGTTTTCACCGACCTTTCTTGTTGCCCATTGGCTTGTGGCCGATAAGTCAGGGTAGCCCTGGACCTTGACTGCATCATTTCGGCGAAGGACTGGAAGACCTCGCTCATGAAGCGTGGGTCCCTGTCGTGTCTGATAAGCGGTGGTGCTCCGAATCTTCGGTACACACATTCTTCAAACCCTTGTGCCACCATAAATGCCGACGTATCGGACATTGGTTTAGCAATGACAAATGTAGTGAAGGTGCACTGGAATAGCAGCAGTGCCGTGTTCCCTCGTTGAGACTTCGGCAGCGGTATTACGAAATCCATAGACACTATTTGGAAGGGTCATTCAGCTAGAACGTTGCCTGGAGAGTATCCTCGAAGGTGAGGTCGACTTTTGCTGGAACTGCAATCCGGGCATGACTTCACGTGCTTTTCAACGTCTGTGTAAAGGCGAAACCAGTAGTAATCTTGCTTGACACGTTGGTAAGTTCGGACAACGTTTTGATGTCCGGCTTCCAGGGAGTCATGACAACTTTGTAGCACTTCTTGAATCATCGTGGTGGGTACAACTAGTCGTAAATAGGTTTCTTCTTGATTTTCTCGTGTTTCCTGATGACTCGCCCCCACGTATTGTAGTTCACCGTCATTTGGTAGAACAAACTTGTCGGCAATTTTGAGAGCTCCCTGGCTGCTTTGTATTCACGTTTCTCGACTTCTCCTCGTAAGAACAGCTTGAGATTAGACCAACAAAGCTCCTCATCTTGTGCTTTTGCGATTCGACTCCGACGTTCTGCTTGAATAGCTACTGGGTCTACATCGTCAGCCCTTTGAGTTGTCGGCAGGGGTCTTGGAACGTCTTTTGAGTTGTCAGGAGGCTTATCAGTAAATTGCACTTGCTTCTTCTTGGGTCTAACTTGTCGCCGCGTCATCACTGATACGGTGGCAGGGTCGTTTAGCGCTAAATGTTGAATTGGGCCTCGCGGATCAGGTATTTTCACCTCCCCTTGGTCTGCCGATGTTTCGTAGATGACTTCGCTAAAATCCTGTTAGTTTTTTAATAATTTTTATTTTAATGATGGCTACTGCTTTTATGGGTTATGTTTTACCTTGGGGACAAATGAGTTTTTGGGGTGCTACTGTTATTACTAATTTATTTTCAGCAATTCCTTTAATACGTAAAGATATTGTTGATTGGTTATGGGGTGGTCTAAATTGGAGATTGTATAAAGAAATACATTTCCTATTTGATATAAATCCTCTTCAGATATATTGGAATTATTAGCTGACCTAGTTAATAAATCATGTAAATAATCGCAAAGTTCGTTCTTCCGGGATTCGTTGAGAATTACCTTTGACATCTTCGATTCGAGCGCTTCCGACGCTAGCGAGTCGGCGGTAGCGTTATACTCGCGGACTACGTGAAGGTATTTGACTGACCGAAGCCTTGCCGTAATCTCTTTGTGGCGGCTCAGTTGAGTCATCAGTGATTCCTTCCGGCACGCTATCACCCCTAGGGATTGCTGGATAGCGAGCCTGGAGTCGCCGACGACGACTAAGTCTTCCGCACCATGGTCAACCGCTGCAAGAACACCGTTATTCATTCCTGTGTACTCGGCAATGTTCACCGTGGTCTTTTCCAGGTAAGCGCTCGCTGCAATCACTATCTTCCATTCCGGAAGTAAGCACACAATCCAAGAGCAACTGCCGTAGCCGCCATATTTCTCAGTTTTCGCCGAGCCATCGAATGAGCCGACGTAGCCGCTATGGGTTGTCGGCAGGCGTGCATACAGCAGGTTCGGGTCCATACGAGTTGTCGGGGACCCTTTGGTTGGTGAAGAAACGAGTTCTAATGATTCATCGAGGTCAACAAAACTTGTCACCGACGACTGAACCAGCTGAACGAAAGTGCAATCTTTCTCTTTTACCCGTTGAACAATTAAATGCCAGGGGGAGAGCAATACTGCGAACTGGGTTGCCCTGCCGAAGAGTGACTTGGACTTATTTATCCATTCCAGCGTTGAGAACCTCGTGTAAATTCGGAGTGTTCGCCCTGCGAGTTGAGTAGCAGTTTTTAAGCACCAGAAGCAGCGCAAGGACCTCCTTTTCGGCCGGGTGGTAATTCATCTCTGCGTCCTTGAGCACGCGGCCACAGAATCTGACTGGATGTAATTTGTCGTTATGCATCTGCAGCAACGTCGTGCTGAGTGCCCATTCATTGGCGAAGAGCATGATGTGAACCTCTTTTGTTTGATCGAAGTGCCGAAGTATCGGTGCAGCCGCCACTTGGTGTTGCAGTGCTTGGAAACTTCGGCGTGCGACCGTGAGGTCACCCTTGTTGTAAAGTCTTCATCTTTGAGCTGATAAAGGGCGGCACCGTAGACTGCAAAGTTCTGGATGAATCTGCTGTAATAATTCAGTGCCCCAAGGAAGGACTGCACTCCTTTTTTGGTCTTGGGAAACGGAAGCCTCGTGATTGCCTCGAGTTTCTTAGGGTCTGCTCGTATTCCGTCGTGCGAAACTTCGTGAGATAGGAAATCCACCGGTGATTTTGCACAAATATGCTTTTCGTGAAGCTAACGCTGATCCTGCATTCTTCGAAGCGGCCAGCAGCTTGTCTCGAGTGTTCAAACAGTCGTCAAACGTCGTTCCACCGAAACAAATGTCGTCGACAAAAGATCGGCGATCGAAAACCGGAACTAGCGACGACTGATCGGTCTCGTTGGTTGAAAACATGTCGTGTCTGGGTGATTTACCAGATCTAACACCGGGTCCTTGCGTGGTTGGGAGGAAAAGCTGTTCTGTATTAGTGCCCAATGGGCGTTAGTTTGTCATCTAGAGTTTCCTATAGTCTTATACAAATGTCTTGTATAAACGCGTCCGATTTGGATCTTCTCATGTCCGTTGCGATCTTTGGGTGTAACCACCGATGACTCAAAGGTCACGTCGAAGACTCGGACTAGTCGCCGAAGACTCGAACCGTCGCCGAATACTCGGATCTTGGCCGGGGGTTTCGGCTTGGAAATAGTGTCATGTCACTCGATGGGTTGAATCTGAGACATCGGAACCAGTGAATATTAGCTAATCAATGGCCAGGGAATCCTTCAACCAATACCCCGGCAACTTGGCACCGTTTGGAACTGCGGCGGCAACCGGCAAGTCCATTCCCAGCTGAGTCTCAACACCACATACGGATACAGACACCAGAATGTGTTCGTTCGTGAAGACAGTATTTTCCCCGTGTTGAGTCGCGGTAGGCTTAAGGATCGACTCAAAGCATAGACAATGAAGTGATCGATGTACTGGTTAGCATCCTTAATGGAATACTTTGTAAGCAGTGATCGAATCGCGTTAGGAGCTGGCTTGTAGATAGTTGGCTCAGCGGGGAAGCTCTCAATATTCACAAGCTCGCACTGATTTTTCTTGTGATTTTAAGTCTTTCACCGCTCGCGAAAACCATTTCACACTTGGGACAATGATACATAGACTGAAGCATATCGATGCTCTTGATGTAGAGAGCATGATTCTCGTGTGATAGAATATCCATACCTTCATACCCCTTGTCCGACCTAAGAATGCATCCTACATTTCCGGAAGCTACATCCATGCTATACGTTAATACCGAGTTGGAAGCAATCCTCAACCTCATCGAGCTGTAGCAGGTCAATAGGCTTGAAGCCTCGAAATAGGCTCAGCGTATACTTAACCCCCTTGAAAGAGCAGTAGCGCTTGAATGCCTCCTTCACTTGAGCCTGAATTCTGCGTGGATCCTTCTTAGCGCTCTGGAATGTGTGCCAGGCGATGCAGTGGAAGACGCACTTGTTGTTGGTCTTAGGGAAATTGATTACATGCTTGTTTTCGCGGATAACCTTAGAAATAACGCATCGCTATCCCCAAGAGCATGGTCGGGATGGTAGACAAAAATCTTGAATGCAGTGATCGCCTTAAGCTTATATCCGGAGCTGGGTAGTTCAGCTTGTCAGCCAACTCCATAGACCGCATTTCTGAAATCACCTCTTTCGAATATCCGCCTTGCTGTTGATTGCGACAGGCTTATTGAATACATACGTGTTAGCGAGATTCGGGTAGAAGTAGCGGGTATCATCAGGATCAGTCTTGCTCACAAGTTTGTACCCGAGTACAAACTTGTCTGTACTATACCAATAGTATATCTACCTTAAAAGCTCTTGTCTGAGTCGAAAGAACGTTCTCGAGCTTATCGTAGAAATCAGTAGCCTCGATGCCCTCATATAGGTGTGATTCAATGTGATTACCCTTGTAAAAGCGGTACTTAGGATCAGCCTTATAGTCGGGCGACATATGCTTCTCAAGGGTTTCAACTGAAACATTGTACTGCTTCGCCACCAATTTCCTGTTGATTGAACGTGAAATGTTGCTAACAAATACCATCTTACCAGTTCTACGACGAACCTTAACCCGGTAGCTACTACCCCATTTGATAGGTTGGATATTTAATCTCTTTAATCCTTCGAGTTCGTATGCAAACATGTTGCCTATATATGCTTGGCAATATTATTCTCCGTCGATATGACTTTATAATTATTTGACCTTGTATCAGGATCGACTTTATATCTTAGTCATTTACAAAATATTCTTAAATTAATTAACTCAAATATATGGCTTTACTTTTTGGAAGTTTTAAGCCATTGTCATTGACTATATTGGTTTTATTTAAGAAGAAATTATTGTGAAAACCGGTCAAAATGTCCAGCAGGAGTCGCCTATAAATCCAGGATTTGAAGTGCACATCATTCGTGCAAATCGGACCTATCTGGTTTTAATTTTGAGCTTAAAACAGAGTGCGTGCTGGTAAAGCAAGGCAGTCTAAATACGGCAGAGAGCACGGAGCGCTGCAAGGCCGTAGTCCAAATTGAATTTAAGCGTCATGTACGCAGCTGAGTTTCGTTGGCGAGCGGTAGTCCTACACTACGCGTGCGGCATTCCGTGTGCTAGAGTAGGTAGATTTTTTGACATCAGCGCGCGAACTGTTCTTCGATGGTATGAGCAGTTCAAGACCTCCGGGCATGTGATGCCTGGAGTGAGAAAACAAGCAGCTATTCTACCAGCAGACGTCCTTCGCTACATCGAGTCGTACGTCAAAGTCCACCCGTGCTTCTACGTTGAAGAGCTACAAGCTGAGTTACGCCGAGCGTAGCGAGGGATATTTTCAATTACGTGCATTTCAATGAAAAAAATTGCTTCTCCTTCTATCTTAATCTCTTGATGATCGACGTCTTCTATGTCGTCAGTAGGTTCTGGAGGCAGCTCAAACGATTGAAAAATGCCATGGCGGAGGACATTGTGGGGAGGCAGTCCTAGAATGGACCGAAGCTCTTGCACGTTAAAAGTGAGTTGAAACTCGGACGAACCATTAAGACGAACAGCTAATGTTTGGTAAAGAGCTTTCTCACGATCTTGCTCGGGCAACGAGGCTCTGACAGCATCTAAATGCTGTATCTGTTGAAATGCTGCACTCTGCGGCACTATCACGGGGGTTCCAGCAGGCTGACGAGCATGGGTCATCGTCCAATGTGTGCGTGCAATTTGGCCAACGTGCAAGTCTGTGTTCTCTCTCAGAAAGACATCAACATCCTCCGCAGATTGCTGTATTCGTCCGCGTGTAGCCCGACGCCTGGTTGACTCAGAGGCCTTTCCCTCCTTACGGCAAACACAAACACCTCAAAGCAGATAGGCCCTTCAGCTTTTCGGCGTCGTTGGTAGTTAGCTCGAGCTTGGTCCAACACACTGAGCCAGTTGCCTTCTGTTAAAGTAATGAAATCTTTTTGTGCTGCTCCCTGATTTGGTTTTCCGTAGACATTAGTGTCTTGGCGCAGTGTTTTGGCTTCATAGGTCGCCAAGGCAGGCCCCACGAGTGCCTCTACTCGAGTACAAAATTCGTCAAAGCTGCCCTCTGGGTCAAATTGGAACTCAGGATTATCAACGCGTACGCTAGTTCTGCTAGTATGAGCAATGTCTCCAATCTTCACCGTAACGCGAGCTAGTGTCTCCATTTGTGTTGTAGCGGGCAGATTTATACATGCACTGAGTCCCAGAAAGCCGACATTGAAGTCGGCATTTTCGCTTATTAATAACTAAATCGGCGATTTCAGGGTTTTTCAATTCGGAGCTCGTAGGATGGTAATGCGCTCTAAAAATTTGTAATGAGTAGCTAAATAAGAGTGGGTAGGTCTTAATAAGCCTCTAAATCAGCTGATTTACATTCCTATTAGACATTCCGGCCGGTTTTACAATAATTAATTAATTAAGTTCGGTTTCGTTGTTAGGTTCGGGTTTGTCTTTAATAAGTTCGGTTTTAGGCTTACGCTTTCGAGCTCTCTATTCTTGTCGTCGTAGCTCTTTTGATACGACAAGCGAGCGTCGCGTGAGCGCTGGTAGTAGCGCTTCTGTGCTGCCTTAATGCGCTCTTTGTTAGCGAGGTATTGTTCAGGTGAGTACGTCATCTTAGTATATTACTAACTTTATATTTATCAGTAATAAAACATAAATACAATCCTGGAGGTGTGTCGCGCGCTCTGTTGATCTCTCATTCTTTAGTTTCACCGGTAGCTTGACTTTGTGCGCGGATTACTCTAGATGCTCTTAAGTGCTATGGTTGAGCGGACGATACGAGATACCTTTCGATGCCATGATTAAGCAGATGAGTGCATGTAAGAAGATCTCAATTAGAAAGTAAGCAAAAGGATTGCAACGCTTGGACGATCATATGAAAGATATTTATTTCAGCATCGCGTAAATCTTCCCGACGATTTCTTTCAATCCTTCAAACGTCGGTATGGTATCGATGAGTTGAAGAGTACACTCTTGCTGTCGGACCCTCTCGTCTTCACTGATCAAGAACTTCCACTCGGAAAAATTGGTCACAATGCCATACACCACAAATAGATCTTCAACATCAGCAAGCTTCCAACCCCGTCACATTCTGAACCAGTCCTTGCAGCATATCTTCACGCTTTGCTTGGACAAGTGATATTCTCTTGGTGCCACGCTTAAGCACGAACTCGAATCGACCTTTCAGGAGCACGTTCTTCCCAACCACGTCTTCTTCGACTAATATGCGGACATTCTTGAGCAGACGACTGACTGTCTCAAGGATCGGGGCGATAAAAAACAATCTCTTGGCTTCGTTCCCATCCGAGATTTGTCCATAGAGTTCCCGCACGTCAACAATACGAGCGAGGAGAAGCTCGATGTGAGAATCAGGAATATCGCTGGGTTGAAGGTCGTAAGAATCGTCGAAGTTGTAAATAGGTTTAATATCTTCCCAGCAAAGACTCGAACAGCCCACAGTCTTGTCGATATCGTGATTTTTCCGCTTTTTATTGTTTTCTTGGCGTCTTCACTCGTGGTCTTCTGGTTCGCCTCTTGATTCTTCTGACGAATCATTGCATTGATCGCAGCCCATCGTTTGAGACGTTCGGGTGACGGTGAATTGTAGTTGGTGGCAAAGAGGGTGCCACGCCGAGAGCAACGGCTGCGGAGCGGTCGTTTTCATCCTTCGGAACCACCGCCAGCACGTGGATCTGTCAAGACTGTGGGGTGGGCATATTGTTTTCTTCCAGCACGTACTTCAGCGAATCCTCTCCCTGTAGCTCTTGATCCTCCTTCATTAGCGCTTCGATGAAAGCTGTCTTCTCGCCCTTCTTCAGCTTCTTCACATCTTCAGTGAGGCTCGACAGCCACGCATCGCCCTCCGTCTTCGCCAGAAGAGCTGCAGGTCCTTGGCGTCGCATGTGATCGTCGCTGAGTTCTCCGCCTTAATCTCCTTCTTCAAGTGGCCCACCGACGTCTTCTCGTTGATCTCGATGTCCACAGGAAACGCGCTTCCCGCGACACCAATGATGGCACAGTAGAGGGTCACCATCTTTCCTCAGTGCTAGAAACAGATTCATCAAGATAAAATCACCTAAAATCACCTGCATTAGGTCAGTTAGAATGGTCTCGACTTGTAGTTGAGATCGACAAATGGCAGCAGACAAGGGTATTACTTACCAGCACAATAAAGTACATACTTGCGGCCATATCGTTTCCACGCATGGCATCGTACAAAATAGGTGCTCCAACCGTCGCCTGTGATGATCTGAAACACCGTTGCGATAGACCAAGATACCGTCTCGAAATTGCTCCGAGGAACCTGTAGGTCATACGTAAATGGTGATGCTGCTTGTGCAGACTAGACACACGTTGTTTCGCAAAATGAGCCACGTACAGTTCCATTCCAAAATTCAAACACGTTGTGCGGGGTTGGATACCCTTGATCATCAAATCGCATCGTGTTGCCAAAAAACCTTGCGCCACAAATATTATTAGTCAAAAGGTCAAATCCAAGAGCTGTGAGGGTTTCCTACCTGCATTCCCATCAGTGCAAACACGTAGATGAACAGAAACAGAAGCACAGCAAAATTTCCGAATACTTGCCACGGCACAAAGTATCATCTGCAGAAGATCCCGGAGGGATTTCCAGTTCCGAGCAAGCTCAAAAATACGAAGGAGGAGGAACGTTTGTAATAGTGATAATGACCCTGCTGTTGAGGCTTCGTCTGCCGACACCATAAATGAAGGTGGCCGAAGTATTGTCTTAATCAGATCCGCTACTGCAATAACTGCGTCGAAAACGTTTGACTTATCACAGCAGTACCTCCGGAGCCAAGCCCCGCGAGCTTCAGCAACATCTCCATCACAAATATGCAAAGAAATACGAAATGTGCTAACTCAAGGTTGACATCCATCGAATGCGACATCGGGTAGTGATCCAATGACAGCGCCACCGTATTTGCGAATATGACAGCAAAAATGAACTCGGAAAAATACCGATGTACAACAATGTGGTGTAGGAGCGAGGATGGTTGAAGCTGGCAGTCAGCATCAGGCTTTAAATTCCACATCAGACTGGCCCTGTGTCTTGATACCTTTCTTCCCGGCTTGTCGACTTTGAACTCCTCGCTAATAACAGCTATTGTCAAGTTCATCACGAAGTACGATGCGAAAAGAATTAGTGAGACTGCAAAGAGAGCTCCAATCACCGGGTTGGAGGCATCCATTGTCATGTACATTACCAGGGTCCAACCCTCTTCGGTAACGCACTGGAAAATAGTAAGAAGTGCTCGACCAATATTGTCGTATGTCGTGTATCCCCAGTTTAGTTTGGCTGTGTGCAATGCGTCTTGCATCACACTTGCGCTCGTGAAGCGAGGATTTCCAAAAGCATCGTAGTTACAGCCGCACGTATATCTCGACGGACATCGATGTCCTCCTGGATGGTATGGATCAGCACAGAGCAAGCCGTCTGAATAGTGAGCCGGCCAAAAACAGGAATTTCAGCAACAAAGCTACCAGTAGATCGAGATCAGCCAACACTGCAGTTACGTTTGTGTAGAAAGCGGAATAGGGGGTGCACGTTACCTCGTGGAGAGCAGCGTGAAGTCGAGAGTATTCCACGGATCACGGAGATACGATCCGTCCCCACTAAACCCCAAGGCAACGACCTTCAGCATGCACTCGGCCGAAAAGGTAGCGGTGAACACGTGTTGTTCCAAGACTTCCACAACGTGGTTCGCCAAAGAATATGCCTCCACGACCTTCCCGTCCTTGAACGTTTTGCCATAGCTCACCGGATTAAGTTTATCATCCACAACCGAGAAGTCCACGGCCGCAAGAACGATGGAGTTGACCACGATGCATGCCAAAATGAACCGATCGAAGTAGGCATTCAAAGTGACTCGAATGCACCAACAGCGGATCGGGTTCTCTCTCGACAGCCAGAACAGGGCGTACTCAGCTCCGACAACCTGGGGGAAAAAAATAAAACGTTGTAGTCTTCAGGAGTAAGAAAATGCCAGAACCAACTTCACCTTGTGGTCTTGCCGTCGTCGAGACGGTCCATTAGCTGCCACTATCGCCCCGACCGGCGGAGCTTCATTGTGCCCCGTACCGGCGCCTTCCTCGCCGGAAGAGCCGAAAACTTGTGCGGGGGGTAAATCGTCCGTGCCGTTTCACGGCCGACTTGTCCGTTCACGCCGCAGTGATGGCAGCGGAAACCCACGCGTGACCACGACTGCAAGACGCCGCACACGGTCATAGGGTTGGCGCCGACGGACTAGACTGCCCCCTTCGCTGGCCGATTCGCATCGGGTGGCGGCGGCAGAAAGCGTGGGTTCAGGCGCAGCATCGGAGCCCACTGTGACCACGCCGCCCTGGTTTGACAGAGGGAAAGCCTCGGTCGCAGTGGCACATGCAGAGACCCAAGGTGGTCAGCGCTGGAAAATCCGGCCCAATTACTACGGCCAGCCTGCCATCAAAACCAGGTCGGCACTGGCAACACCGCAACACGCAACGAAAACGGAAAACGGCGGGGATGCAGGACTGGTAACCTGCCGCGAAAAGGGGCGAAAGGGCCAGCGCGTGCACGTTTCAGCGCGCTCAGTCTGCATTTTGCGCCCGAGGAGGCACGCATGGGCCTCAGCCGCAGGAAGCCGGTCGAGCCGGCCGCGCCGGCCGCGTCGGCGTCCGCGCGCCTGCTCGCCTTCTTCTCGCACCGCAAGCCGCAGGACGCGGCCGACAAGCGCCGCCCGCTGCGGCTCAAGCCCAAGAAGCCGCGGCGCCGCAGCCGTAGCCGCAGCCTCAGCGGGGACGAGGACGACGCGCCGCGCGCCGACGTGCGGCTCTGCCAGTCGCCCAGCAGCGTGCAGCTGGCCGTGCGCGTGGCGCGCGACGCGCCGTGCGTGGGCGTGTTCCCGCAGCGCTCGTCGCGCTCGTCGTCGCTGCAGTACTCGACGCGCTCGTCGTCCGAGTCGTCGCGCTCCTCCAGCTCGTCGCTGCGCAGGGAGCGGCGCCAGCCCCTGGCGCTGGAGCTGGACCGCGACCACGACGACCTCGCGCGCCGGCGCCGCTCGTCGGCCAGCGACGCGTCGTCGGCCGAGTCCGAGGCGCCAGCGACGCAGCTGTCGCCCAGCTCGAGCTTCCAGCCGCGCGAGATGTGGCGCGAGAGCTCCGTGGACGAGTTCCTGTCCTGCTTCCCCAGAGACCTCACGGCAGACGTCCGCGCCATGTGCAACGTGGTGAGCCCCAGAGCATCCAAGAGCTACATCCGCGGCCTCATCGTGTCGCTCGAGTTCGAGATACGCGCCACCAAGTGGGCCGCCTACTTCCTCCAGATCGTGCACAACGCACGCAAGCAGAAACGGATCTCGCTGCGCTCGGCCATCTCCGTCAAGTGGGCCATTTGCGCGCATGTGCTCGGAGAGGCCAGGGCAAGACAGGAACAGCAGAAGAGATCCGACTTGACGCTGCAACGCAAGATGACCGAGTACCGCGTCGCGCTGCAGTGTGTGGCAGGAACGAGCGTCGTCAAGTATGGACGCAAGGGCAAGCCGCACGCCACGACGCTGTGTGTTGAGAATGGTGATACGCTGCGCTGGACGTCCAAGTTGCTAGCGCACGCGACGCACATTGCTGTCGACGGCGTGGCGGCGACGACCACAATGGGCAAGAAGCGGGTTAAAGCGAAGAACGCCATTCCACTCGCCAGCATTCTACGAGTCACATCCGGCCCCTCCACGAGCGTGCTGGCAAGAGCTCTGCACAAGGGCACACTGTTTTTGGACGATGCTAGCTGCACACTGTCTGTGGTGACGCATACGCGCACCTTGGATCTCAAGGCCAAAAGTGCTGAAGAAAGGGAATGGCTGCAGCGCAGCTTAGAATTTCTGGTAGACCTTGCGCGGGATCACGAGCGACGAGTGGCACAACAGGTGGAGCTTACTATTATGAAGCGCATGGAGACATTACCCGTGTGGAAGTATGGGCGCAAGGGCCGACCGCACAAGACGCGAGTTTTCGTGGATCGCTTTGGAGAAGTATCGTGGCTTGGTCGCAGTGGAGATTCGCTGCAGCTTGACGAGATTATCTCGGTCCAGGAAGGTCATCACACGCCTGTATTTGCTCGAGCTAGAGCGGCAGGTCTAGTGTCTACTGCAAAGGCATCACACTGTTTCTCTCTGGTGACGTCACTGCGTACATTGGACATCGAAGCAGTGAACGAGCAGCAGCGTGACTGGTTTGTGGTAGCTTTCCGATACCTGTTGGATAAAGTGCACGAGAAGACAGCAGCCATGCAGCGCGAGCGAGCTGAAAAGCAGCTTCGCATGCTGCAGGACCTCTGTCGCCAAGACGAGGAAGATAACTTCCTTGCTGGCGATGGTGACGACATGTACTACGATGACTGTCCACCGGCACGGCACGCTTAAGTCTCACTGTATTACGAGAGACTAGAAACAATTGTTGTAGGAGGAGACAAGCCATCCTCCACGTTGAACACAAGATAAAATACAAAGCAAACAGTACCTAAGTAGTAATACTTAGCACATTACACCGTCATTTTTTTTACTTTCCGTAATTTACCACTGAGAACATTCCTGAAACCTTCTTTCGGGTCAGGTGCTCTTTAAGCAACGCGACCTCTCGACCACCTGAGAGCGAATGCAACGCCTTTTGGATCTAAGGGTGGTTTCAGATCCGCTCTACCACTGATATCTAAAAGCTGTTTTTTTTCATCGACGCGACCTCACGACCACCTGAGAGCGAATGCAACGCCCTTTCGATCTAATGGTGGTTTCAGATCCGCTCAACTACTACAGGTGCTCTTTCAGAAACGCGACCTCTCGATACCATCTGGTGCAAAAGAGGTACAGTACCATCTAAACCTCCAACTCCACAAAACCGATCCACAATCCTAGAAGCATTTCAGTACGATTCACAAGTACATGTAAGTCATCGATATTTTTTATCATCAGTAAAAAAAAAATATGATCAATGGATTTAGCTCAGAAGAGCATCTACTTCAGTCTTTAGCTTAGAACACTTAGACTTAACAAAGTCATTCTTACTGAGCCAATCGATATAATTCGGATCAATCTTTTGAATCTGTTTAATAATTCGATTCTTGTATTTCCCCCACGTCATCATAAACGAACCATCGTCGTTTCCGAATTTGATGTGAAGGAATTGGGCAATAGGGTCATTCCCAAGATCGGTAAAACGATTTTGATGAGACAACCATCTACAATAGGACGGATCAGAGGAATATACCTCTTCAATAGTCTTCGATTTGTACTTGCCGAATGTTAGTGTCGAACTCATTGTATCTGTGAATGTGTATCTATATACCTACCCAGATACCTATTCAAAAAATAAATTAATTATTTCAATGGACTTAAGCTGTCGTGAAATCAAGTACCTCACCCGTTAGACGGTCGTAGGACAGTTCTTGTTCGCTAATAACCAACACAAGCATATTAACACCCTGACAACCAGCATTCACACCCTGAATCTGAATAGACTGAGGAACATCCTTTTCGGTCAGGCGACTGACATCAGCGATGAGGACACGGTTAGTTAGAGACCACGTCTGATAGTCAAGAAGACCATTCACAAGCTCAGGAGTTAGATCACCGTTGATAGCTCCAATCTTTGCCACCTCGTTGGTGAAGTGGTGGAAGTCGTAGTCGTGGCTGATATCAAACGTCTGACTCGAACCAATGCGAACATTAAAGTTGCGAATCGAAGAACCAGGGTGTAGAGTCCAAGGAGCGCTATCAAAAGGACTTTGGAACTGTTGAACAGCAGCGGAAGCGAAACTACCCGTTTGCTCGGCAAAGGGGAGGACTACGACGTATTTAGCATTCTTGACCGAAGCCGATAGCTGTAGGTCAAACGATGTGTTGTGTTGAGTCGATTGCTTACCAATGCCAGCTCGCTGGTAGAACCACTGAGCGTAGCAGTCATTGTAGCGTACCTTCTTAACAGGCTTAGAGATGATAGCCTGAGGATTCTCGAGATGAACGAACGGGACATACAAGCGAGAAGTAGTGAAAGGCATGTACGTACCATCAATAGTAGGCTCAAGCGAATTAACTACGGCTCCCCAAGCAATAGTGAAACTAGCAGAAGCAGCAAGAACACCAGCCATAGGATTACCAGTGGAAGAAGCCGCAACCATTACGGGACACGTATTACCTGATGAGAGGGTAGTGGAAGTAAGCGACATACCCTTCGTAGCATCAACGGCGATAACGGATGAGCCCTGATTCACACGGAAACGAAGTCGGATCTGAGGATTAGCCATCAAATCGAGTTCGCGGAAGATAGGGTGTAAATCACTTAGTTTGAATTTTAGCATGTAGTTCCACGTACCCATAATAGCATTAGCAGTAGAAGCACCCGCTACGAATGCACCACGCGAGGTTTGGTTAGCGATAGTGGTGGAAGCAGAAGCAGCACCAAGCGACGGCCACGTTGAACTGAAATCAGAACCAGCCGTCGGAGGATTAGATAGAAGACGCTTAACGAGACCATCGTTAGGAATGGTAGCACCACCCGAAGGACCAGTGGTTGTAAAAGTAGATGAGTAAGCGGTTGTGTTCGTGTATCCATCACCGGTTAGGGAGCTTGTAGCAGCACTATAAAGAACAGACTGAGCAGCATCAGGGTAAAGGAATGATTCAGCACCATGCTTCTCAACATACTGAGGGCTGTATCCGGTTTGAGCACGAATGTTGTTCCAAAAGAGCTTGTAGTCAGCCATGCTAACGATAGTCTTGCCATTCAGCTCGAGAGACAACGAGTCAATTACATTCCAGTTGCCACACTTGAGGGTAGCACAGAAGCGGTTAGCAGCAGCACTTTGAGCAGTAGCACCATTCTTCATCGATACCTTGTATGGAAGCATAATATAAGCATCTCGGAGGGAGGCAAAGCCCTCACTTCCATTTAGCTGAGCCGTTGCATCAATGGTAATGACACCATTCTGATACGAACCCTGATTAAGATCAATGACATGAGGTACGCGCTTAGTGGTCGATACCTTGATCTCAGGATCGCTCTTTAGTGAGCTCTGGTACAAATACTGATCGGATAGTTGTGTTTCACTCATGGTGTAATCTATATCAACTCTAATATACTTTTTGGAAATTAATTATTATGACAAGCCTTATCAAGCCAATCACAAGTGATCATGACCTCATCGAGCTCGCTGAGAAAATGGATGTGAGACTTGACAACATTTTCGAATCAAGTGAGATAACGTCTCCTCTTCCAATGAATGGTTCTTTCCTAATTCTACTACGACAGCCTAATATGGATGTAGGTCATTGGACAGCGGTACATAATGGTGAATACTTCGATTCAATGGGTGAAGCAGCCCCAACAAAATATGGAATTGGTAGATACAACTCCAAGCAATACCAAGAACATATGGGGATTATTGCGGACCATTCAGTATCCTTTGGCTGTATTCCAAGCAACACAGTCGACCCAATATCTCTAAAAATATGAAAGATTTGAATTTGACAATTCTATAATAAATATGTTTCAGGGAATATAGCAAACATGTATCGCGAACTAACAGTTTCAAGCGACGTACCATCGCGCAAGCTCACCAAGGCTTTCAAGACTGGTAAGCTCTCTTTAACAGCTAACGAACTCAAGGGTAGTGGATCTGTCATTCATCTTCATCCGGCAAGCTATGAAAAGGCTCTTAAAGCTCGCAAAGCCGGTCGTGGCGTTCGACTCGACATTACTCGACACGAAGTTAAAAAGGGGTACAAGAAGGCTCAAGGAGGGTCGATTTGGTCCAAGGTATGGGGAGGGATTAAATCGGCTTTTAAATTCGCAAAGGATTCAGGATTACTTAGCCGAGCTGTGGATGCCGCCGTACCGGCGATCTCAACGGCTTTGGGTGCTCCCCAAGCAGCTATACCTACCAGAGCCGCAATTTGTTCGATGACGGGTGTAGGCATTTACGACAGCGATAGCGATGTTGAGAAGGATGGAGGACGAATTACTGTAGCTGATGTGAAGAAGGGGGCTAAGCGAGCTCTAAGCTATGCGAAGCGTAAGGGGGTACTTACTGATGCTGTAGATGCGGGAGAGAAGTTCCTTTTGAGCAAAGCGACTAAACCAGAGCATGAAACTCTTATCAAGTCGATCCGTGGTGAAGTTAAGCGACGATACGGAGTAGGTGTTGCAAAGAGTAAGCGTCCGGCTAAGGGGTCTCAAGAAGCAAAGGATCGTATGGCAGCTGTACGAGCTAAACGTCGTGGGGGTAGCTTCAGATTGTAAGAAAAAAATATCATCTCTCTGAGCATTACTCATTTTTTTGGCCTCAACAGAAGCATGATTGAAACCGATGTATCACGGAACTTGACCTTCTGATCGTTTTGATTATAGATGCTGATCGTAAAACTTGAGCGAGAGCCATTGTGGCAATTCATCCAAGCATACTGACTCGGTTTGTATGAGATCAACTGACCAACAGAAGCATCACCACGATCGAAAGCGCTTAGGATATCACCAGAAGCAACGTACTCATTCTTAATGAGATCGCAACGAACAACGTAGCTCGAACTCGGATGAATTTGAGGGATAGTGTTTGATAGTTGAGCACTTGCGACAGTTGCAGGAGCAGATGGATACGTTCCAGCAGTCAAACCAACAACTTTTCCGAAGGCAGCATTATCGATGATGATGCGAGGAACGCGGGTCGTAGTAGGTAATCCAGTTCCACCAGAGCTGTATAGACCAGTAGCAGGCCTCGTCCAAGTTCCACCAGTAGTAGGTAGCGTCGTTGGTGTCGCACTGAAATCAAACTGAGCAGCGTAATAGACGCTGTTCTCACTCAATTGGATATAGAAAACGTTGTTTCCAGACGGGTCAATGAGGTAAGCACCAGCATTAACGAGAGCAGTCTGAATGCTTCGATTAATATCAGCATACGAGTATAAACCATCGGGCAGGGTGATAGACACAGTAGAAGTTGTAGCAGCTGTCGGGACTTCGATCTTAAATGAATTATTGTAGAACTGAGTAGCATCAATGTTATACTCAGAGTTGTACATCGAAATCGACTGAACCGCGCAAGCTACATCGTTGAAATCAGCCGCCGAACCAGGGAAGCTGTATTTCCATGTGGAATTGTACCCATCTTGAACAAGGTTAGTTGAATCGAGCTTAACAAACAAGGCCATGCTTCAAACTATATTCTCACAATCAAAATTTTTTCAAATTATTCGATAGATATCGGTTGATCGAAGTTGTATCGAAGCTGTCCTTTTACCGAATCAATAAACAACATCTGTCCTTTCCGCTCAGTGGCTTTATTGTAATAATAGACAATGCTACGTTCATCAACCCCCCGAATGTTGAAATCTTTCACCACCATTGTCAAATCACGTTTTGAATTCGCTTTTAGAATGGCTACATACTCAGCATTCAAGCGAATCATCTTATCAGTAGCAAAGTAGCTATGACTAAGGAAAATGGTACTGATTTTGAAATGTCTCCCACGAGTGAAGTAATGAGAAAACAGATTCTTCTGAAGTAGCTTATCGTTGCTATAATCATCTATGATAACAAGCTCTGGTTTATTGGAAGCTATTGGAGTATGACGAACTTGATCGACGCTTGGAGGACTATCAGGGTCAGCAAATGTGATGAATTCATCCAATTTATCACGGAGATACTCATATAATTCCTGTTGAGGATTACGTGCTATGATCGTTAGGTGGGCGAACACGTGAGGAGAGTGCTTGAGAATGAACATACAGAGGTTATTCTTCCCTGAGAAAGAGGGACCTAATACAATCATTCTGAATAGTGATTTGATATCCAAATCGGGAATGTCTTTCATCGAAGAGCTCTTGAACTTCTTCGGCAAAGAAGCACCAAAATCGGGAATACCGCTCATGATTATCACTTGTTCTATATAACTTAAGACAAAATGAGTACTGGTTTTTCATATCCGCAACCAATCTTTCAATCCCCTATCTACAACCCAGCATTCTATTTAACGTTAGATGCAAGCGGCTTCGTGACATATGACTATGCTCAAACACTCTATCTAAGCAAAACTGATTATAGATTGACATATACTTCAGGAATCACTATAGGTCAAGCGACGGAAGGTGTAGCCCTCTTCCGGGTGTCAATGCTGATATCAGCGGAATCGGAGCTCTTAGCTGTAGTAGTCTGACGGTGGATGGATCGCCTGTATCAACACCCCCGGCATATGTTCTATCAATCACACCGGGATCAGCCGACGCGAGCAAGGCTCTTGTACTGAATGCTACCTCCGACATCTCAGGTATCAACTCCCTAAGCGCATCATCGCTGACGGGGACGCTACAAACCGCGGCTCAACCTTACATAACGAGTCTTGGTACGCTCACAGCTCTTACGATTGGTGGAAACCTTGTCTTTAGTGGATCATCTCGCTCACTGAGCATTACTGGTTCTGGTAGCTATGTAGATGCTACGGCATATCGCCAAGCAGGAATAACCTATGATCTCAGTAGCATCGGAAAGCTATCGCTAACTACAAACGGGATAGCAGAAGCATCTAAGGCTCTTGTTCTTGATTCCTCACTTAACATGCGAGGGGTGGTTGCTCTCGAGCTGAATCATTCTTCAACAACCATTAGCAATTCCTCGATGATGAGTAGCTACGCTCTACTTATTCGCTCGAAATCGAATACCGTTGGTTCATCTACAGGCATTTGTTTTGCGGCTACGACAAGCGCTATCGGCTCTTCTACAGGTGGAGCAAGCATCCTCTTCACAGACACAGGAGCCAACTCAGTTGGATATCTATCCATCAATCTGAAACCATCTTCAGCAGTTGTTTCGACGGCGCTTACGGAGGCTATTCGGATCACGGCTGATGGTTTCGTTGGAATCAATCAAGCAAATCCATCAGAAATGCTGGATATCGTTGGTAATGCTTACATTAGCGGAGACTTATTGCTTGCTGGAGGCGGGCTTTATTCGAATGGTGGTAGTCTCCGAGTCATCGATCAATTCGGGGTGATGACTCCCGCATCATTAACTACAAGTACTCTGACCGTAGCAACGATTGTTCCAACAACCCGCGCCATTCCTGGTTCAACCTCCGCTTCTGGTGTGATTTGGTATTCATCCATCTCACGATATTTTGGCCAACGGGTTATAAGTAGCGACGAGATCAGTCTCCTTTCGTACAGTGCTGGAGGTACCTACAACGATTACATCCGCTGGAATCACAATGTAGGCTCTCCCGTAATGAATATCACTGGATTCACTACGCTCAATGCAATTAACACGAACTCAACTACGATGATATATTTGAACTCATCCGATCGATGCGGAATCAAGAACACTTCGCCGGAAGCTACTTTGCACGTAGGAGGGACTTTAGTCACTAATAGTGAAATATACACGAAGGGCAATTCATCAGCCAATGCTTCATATCGAGGTAATTGGAGCTCTGCGAACTACTGGGGAAGCGGAAGCGATGCTACAGTTGGTTCAATTCGATTCGGAGTCTGTGATGCAACGGGAGCATGGGTAAGCTACGTATCAATCCGAGGAGGAAGTTATACGAATGCTTCTGACGAAAGGTTAAAGACTGACATTGTAGATGTACCATATGGTTTGGAGTCAGTTATGATGATGAAACCTCGTAAATATTCCATGATTCAGGAGCAAACGAATCACGTTGGATTCATAGCTCAAGAACTCGCCGATATCATACCTGAATGTGTTCAACAAGGTGCTAATGATGATTTGAATCCTTCGGGATTCCCGGTGAATCCGTGGGGCATAGACCTCGCGAGTCTGACATCAGTTCTATGTAGAGCTATTCAAGAATTGAAGGAAGAAGTGGATTTATTGAAAGCTCTTATCTCCGAGTGAGTATAGACAATGGAGGTCTTAGACATACGTCCGAGCAACCAAAAGTTCAAGAAGTACTCAGCGGACGTTATCATCAACAATAAGCTGTACAGAAACATAAACTTTGGCGATGTTCGCTATGAACACTATCGAGATAGTACTCCTCTTCGCCTCTACTCACATCTGGACCACAACGATATTAAGCGTAAAAATGCATTTTATCGACGCCACGCGCGCAACAAAGGACTCGCTGCCATGCTCGCTAAGGAATTCCTTTGGTAAAAAATATCTCTCGCTGTTCTATAACGATGGGTTGCGGACCGAGTAAAGATTTGAAATCGAATGTATCTCCCAAAGATCCGGATCAGGTGGTAGGTTCAACTATTTTAAGAGCTGATCAGATCGTAGTGCTCGGGGATAGTGTCTTTCTTCCAACTAAAATGCCTGATGGCGAGTCTGCCATCCTCGAGGTGTCGATCCATGACAAAAAAATATCAGTGTATCGCGGCTATCGTAATAGACTGGTGAGAGAAGGTATAAGTCTCTAACTTATAGAGCAAACGTCTTAACGGCCTTGCTTTTTTTCTTAGGTTGATACGCCCATACGCGGCCTCCTTCCGTCTGAGTAGAAGTCTCACTTTTTTTTATTGATTTATCGAGGTCAGTAGCCCATACAGCGGCTTGAGTTTGTTGAGGACGATCGCGGATAATGAGATTCTTCATGATCGATTTCAGTTCAGCAATATTCAAATCAGCGTTATCACCATAGCTTCCGCCTGAGCTGGCGATGATGCGGGGATTAAAGAAGAACATAGTCTCTATATCAAACGAACGATAATATCCTTAAACTCAGAATCAGAAATTAGACGGTTAGAGTACATATCTACCGATAAAGACTTAAGCTGTTGGATGATTGACGGATTGTCATTACCGAGTTCCAACTCCCCTTTCAGCTTATCATACTCCGCCTTAAGCGATTCTAACGGGTCCTCGAGTCTGTCATGAAAGTTGTACTGGAGATGAGTGATGGCAAGGATCTCCTTGAACAGTTTTTTATCGTCGATGGATAGCTTATCGTAAGCGGCTTGATCTATATGTTGCTTGAATGCAAGCGTTCGAATCATCGATTGAAGCCCTTCCCCAATTTGTCGCTTCGGACCACATTTTCGTCGATTGGGCTGTACTATGACAAGGGTTTTGTTATCAAGATCAGGAATTCTGATATACTTACTACCAAGCTGTCGATATACATACGCTGATGGGGTAGCTAAGCCTTGAATCTCGTTTAGGTTGTATGTTCGACCGCGGCGTACGACACCTTCGAGTGGAGCGACACCGGCTCCTCTCAGCCCACGACCCTTGAGCTCGGGCTTAGTTGAAACATCCATGTATTTGTGATCTCGTTGCTTTAGAACGTATAGGAATAGAATTAGAGCATTATCGATTTCCTTCTTATCATCTTCTGAAACTGATTGTAATGTCTTACTTTTCTCAAGATATTTAAATGAATCTAAGAGCTTCTCCAACGTTTTAGTCCAATCAATCTTTTTGAAGAAATCTTTGCTATTTTTTGGGGATGATATATCACCAAGCTGAGTCATCATTCGTAGTTCATCAATACCCTTTTTATCGTTTTTAAACCAGTAGAAGTATCTACCTAACTTATCTACTGTTCCATCTAATTTTACTGGAGTGAGATGGATAGGAAATACATTACCTTCATGATGAGCGGCATGGAAATAATCCAAGATGATGGTTTTTGCATCTGATTCAGCCATAGGGGTAGTAGGTAGGTTAATATCATTATAATCACCCGTTGATTTTCCTTTAAGCCAAAAGCCTGTAGTCGGTTGGAATCGTGAAGGGTTAGCGGCTAGAGTGTTGGTCTCTTCCGGTTTAAATTCAATTGTAACCCCCTTCGTTTCAATGATGTCCATGAGCCGTTGAAGAGTCAATAACCATGACAGTTCCCGTAGCTTAGCAGGAAGAGGCTTTCCTGTGTGATTTTTGATATTTAGAAGTCCTTTCATATCGATAAACACCTCGGCTTCCTTTAACTCAGTTCCATCTTTTAGTACAGGGATAACTGTGATATTGGAACCCTTGAACTTCTTCGAATAAACTGAAATCATCATTTTGACCGCGGCCTTTGCCCGCTTCTCATCCATCATAGTATCTGACGAACTGTCGTGTTCCCATATAGCTACCGCTGGTAATTTTCTGTCACTATGGATCTGACTATCAGCGGGTCTTTTCTTCCAAAAGTTGGAATAGCGTTGATCTTTATCTTCACCTCGCATAGCATCTACCTCATCAATCGAGTTCGACTCACCACTGTACAGGATATTCTCGATTTCTCTTCTTGTAGCTACCCAATCGATAAACTTTGATTCTGATCTTTTATTATTAGCATATTTATAAAGATTACCTCTTTTACCGATATATCGCTTAGTATCAATCGATCCATTAGTTTTAATAGGTTTGACCTTAAGTGAAGCCCAATTCGGGTTTTTCTTGTAGAGCTTTTTAATCCAATTAACTGCTTCGATGGTTTCTTCATCAAATACTTTTTCATCAGTGGTTGTAAAACTATCAACCATTGTTGGAAGCTCTGTCTCAATACCAACCTCAGTTGTTTTTGGGGTGGCTTGAACGTTTCTATTCCTTGTATCTATCGTCGTTTGCGAACCAACATCTGAAATTTCACTCCCAGCTTGGGTACCAATTTCTACAGATGAGACCTCAGGGTTTCTTTGAGAGTTTCCACTTTCACGACTTTTTTTTAGGATTTCCGAGAGTGGAATCTTCATCTCATCGGGTGTTTCTGCATCAGGAGCGACAGAAATATCTGTCTGAGCCGATTCGGTCGTTTTCTTGGGAACAGTAGCATTAGATACATCACTCGACCACTGAGCACCCGCATACATCTCTCTCTTAACGGTGGCTTGGCGTACGCGACGATGCGCTCGCTCAAGTAGCTCCTGTCGTTTTTGCTCTCGTTGAGCAAGACTGTTGAAATTAGGAAACATTGTTTGAATCGTATATATGATAATGAAACATAAAAAAATAGGATTATCTACCAGTAGCTTGGCATGACTGAATCATGGGTCGCATAGTCGTACTGATGACAGATCTGATTCCGCTCATTCAGCATATTGAGATAGCGATCCTTAATACAGTGAAACGGGACGCCAAAGATCTTCTCGAGATCCTTTTTATAAAACTGATTGGCTACGGTCGCTCGGAAATTAGCTACCGGATCCAAAACCATAAGCTCATTTTTGATTCTGCTAACTTCTTGAATGATCCAAATCTTTCGTCGAAGCCGATTTAGCTCACGCTCGTTTTCTAAACAAGAGGGACACATGAATATCTTATTGCTATATATGAAGTCAGATAATTTCAACTTTTTAGCAAAAATAGTTCGAACAATATACTTGAGTCAAAAGCTTACAGAGGATGTCTCTATCAAAGTAAATTACAAGTAAATTATGACTCATTTTTTTGCTGCCTCACAGTACTCATTTTCAAGAGTCGATCTTCTACTCTTGTCCCAATTCTTGCTTCAGAAAGGAATTTCTTTAGCCCCAAAATATTCCTTCTCTAACTCAGACGGTCTATTTTTATTAATTAAGCGGAGATTTGAGAATGGCTCCCAGGAATCAGGCTCATTACCACGCCACTGAACCAAGTATTTGTATTTTCCAGTTTGCAACTTTTTGTGGTCTAATATCTTCTCTGCTTCAAGGATGTCACCTCGATTTATTGTTGCTTCTGTTGTCTCCGATTGTATAATCTTGAGATCATTTGGAGCCTTGTAGAGTGTATGCCCATTTCTGGAGCGGATCTGGACTCGATAGCCGTCCATACCAACGATTGAATACACCGCCTTGCTCCAACGAGCTTGTTCCTTGTCAAATGTTTTCTTCTTAAGTCGATATAGAACATTAGTGCCAATCTCGAGCTCGTTATCAATTTTATCAGCTTCGACTTGGTTATGATTCAACTCAGCCTCAATTACCTTGCCTTTAGCCTTATTCGGTGTCATCCCTATTGATCGATGGGTAGTTGTATTGTAGTTAGTGATAACATCGCTGATGAGCTTTTGTGTAATCCTATTGGGAGACATTTTGGTAAGTCTCTGCTTCAGTGTTCTATTGAAGCGCTCGATTTTTCCCATAGTACCGTGATCACCTGGCTCGTTGTTGTAGTGTTCGATCTTCTTGTCTTTGAATAGTTGCTGAGCTTTTGAGTTCATGAACTCAGACCCATTATCGCTTGTGATTATATCTACCTTATTGGATCGAATAAAAGCCTTTAGCGCTACCAGTACAGTTGCAGCTGTCTTATTCGACAAAAGTTTTGCATACCCAATGCGAGAGTTAATATTGACACCGGTTAGAATTGGTTGTTTCCCCCAGAAAGCAAGGTCAATTTGCCAAGAGTTTGGATTATGAGAGGCGATTCTGAACCCATCGAATCGCTGCTTTTGTTCTTAAAACCTCTGAATATCTGATTGTGTAGCATACCAATCCTTTACTTTTTTAAGCGTTATCTTCGGATCTATCTCACGAGCCTTCTCGTGTAGAGATTGAGCACTGACATAACCAGTTTTAGGGTCATAATAAAGCTTCTTGAGTATTGTGTCCATGCTATATGTTAGATGGAGAAAAAAATGGGCACTTGAACGTCGATTAAATATCAAGCGGGACTGTAGTAATACCATCTTCAAGCACACGTCGCTTGTCGTAGAAATATGATAGAGCTGTCTTTGTCTGACTGTATGTGATAATAGATTTAGTCTCTTTCGATAGTCTAAACCCCTTGTTAGTACCTTGGAGTGTGATACGATCCCGCACAACAGTCTCAAATCCCTTAGGGGTAAGTACATCATTGTTGCGTCTTCGCCCCTGTTGCACACCCTTAGCTGAAACCTTCACCTTGTACAATTCGTCTGGTAGATAGCAAATATAGTTCTTCGAGGATAATGAGACCATAGCATCACCTGACCATTCATCCTTGAATAGACCTGGGGTACGGCGATCAAACTTAGCTACATCCGCGCTATAATCGCGTGGAAACCAATCATACTTGTGCTGAACGAAGTGCTCACGTAGCTCAGGTTTGATACATTCTTGGAACGGATTATCACAGCTGAATGCGATGTACGCGGAGTCTGTATCCATCTCCTGATATTGAAAGTCTGAACGATCGAAGTAAAAGTCGATGCAATCATAGTAGAACTGGAGCATACGTAGCTTAGCGAGTTGATAGATAGCAATCGACAAATGGATCGGGTTCTTGTTCTTAAGTCTTCGTTTCATCATAGTAAGTTCGCAAGCATCATTGAGCTCCTCTAATCCATGAAAGGTGAAATGCTCAATCTTAGCCTTAATAGCCTTGTCGCTTGACTCATACTTGATTTCTTTGTGCTTGCTCATGTCCATACCAGATCGACCAAAAGCGCTGTTGCCTACCAGTTTCATCATCTCAGCAATCTTAGCCTCGGACTCGTCGGCATCGCCTTCTCGTCGAGCGTTCGATACAGCCTCCATAAATGGTGCAAACACCTTGTGTGAGCTTGCTTTGATAAAGCTGTACGTCTTGGTGATTTCCATACCATGAGATAGATACCACTTGAGCAAAGGCGCATAGATAAGGATCTTCTCTCCAAAGTAGCTACCAATTAATTTGCGAGCTGGCTTCGATCTGCTTTTCTCCCGTGCTTGGTTGTAGTCATACATATGCTTACCAATGATACTCTCATCCGTACAGTCGATCAGTGTATTTTTGAAGATGGGGGTCATCTCACCGAAATACTGCTTCAAGTGTTCTGGGGTATGAATATCACACTCGAGAAATCCGAAAATTTTATCGTTCTTGATGTCCTCAACAATCTCTGGATAAGCTTCGATAGTTGTAAGTCGTCCACATGGCATGTCATTACCGAGAGCCCAGAGATAAAGAGCATTAGCATCGTATCCGATTACCTTCTTACACAGCTTGCCACCACGAATCTTCGTCTCGTTGCGCTTAGCGTACCTATTAAAGATAATTGATGGACCACCAGCAATATTAGCTTTCATCTTAGCGTAGATATCCTTCTCCTCCTTGTCAATGGAATAGACCAGTCTGTCTGAGTTGAACTCAAGCAGCTTCTTGTATCTGAAACCCTTGGGAGACATATCCTTACGAGCGGTGTTGCACTTCACACAGCTGATCAAGATGTTGCCGTCGATGTGGCCAAGTTTATTGTTGATACGATCCGCTGAAGCGGTATCAGCAGTCAGCTGGCAGTAGCATAGACCACACAGATACTTCTGATTTTGCAGCAATGTATTTAAGTGCTCAAGTGTCATACCAAATTTTCGCTTTGCCTTAGCATCCTGACTCTTGTATCCACCCAATCGGTTAGCTGGAAATTGGAATGCGTTAGCTGATTTCTTATCCGGATATTGGAGATTGTCAAAGCAAGTCTGATACATAACCTTCTCCGAAAGACCAGGTAGCGACACTCCATCTGTAAGCATATCCAGATCAAAACGCTTGAAGAGCTCTCGCTGAGCTTTGATAGCCTTGATGAATGGGACTACGTCAAGATTGTTGTACCAGACCAGCAGGTCCTTAATCGACTTCATTCCATAGTACCCCCAGACAAATTGTATGCGCTTATAGTCATCAGCGCTAATACTTGTTCCACGGAGCTTGCTATCGAAAGCCGCCTTAGGTGGAATAGTAGTCTGATTTAGCACATTGAACGCGGTGATGTACTCATACGGGAAAAGACCCTTGCCAAGACCACAGATACATCTAATTTTGTCATCACATTTACAGCCACCGAGATATGTTGTAAGATACTTATCGTAGCTGGTACCAGCCGGCACATAGTTGCTAATATCGAGCATTTTCATATGCGATGTTGCAATGCATATGTAGCTTGGATTCTTGATAACAGATTTGATGTTGTCGATACCAATTACGGCAAACAAATCCTTCTTAATCAAGTTAATATCGTATCGACCAGAATTGAAGCCGAATACTGGTACCTGGTCAAGCTGCTGTTTCAGTTTCCCATAATCAGACCTTTGCTTACCAAAACCAAGACTGCAGTGAAAGTCAAAGAAGCTGGCATACTTCCCTTCTTTAATCCAACCGTCCACATCAGGCATCTTGTAGGTCCTACCAAGATTTACACCAGGGATCTCCATACCAGTCAAGCCGTGAGCATTGATGATTTTTTGTAGAAGCGACTTGTACTTATCGACATTGTACTGCTGAATCTTCACGGATACACTACCGATGTATCTGAACATATCCGTGAGCAACATTTTTGGATCATCATTTACAAAGCATCGCACCTCCTCGGTTAAGCTATCAGCTACGGATACAGACACCGGAATGTGCTCGTTCGTGAAGACAGTATTCTCCCCGTGTTGAGTCGCGGTAGGCTTAAGGATTGCCTCAAAGTCATAAACGATGAAGTGATCGATGTACTGGTCAGTATTCGTGATTGAATACTTCGTAAGCAGTGATCGTATTGCGTTCTGAGCTGGTTTGTAGATCGTTGGCTCAGCTGGGAAGCTTTCGATATTCACGAGCTCGCACTGATTCTTTTTGTGGTTTTTAACTCTTTCAGAGCTGACGAAAACCATTTCACACTTAGGACATTGATACTTAGACTGGAGCATATTAATGTTCTTGATGTATAGAGCATGGTTCTCATGGGAAAGAATATCCATAACCACTCCTTCTCTCTCCGAACGACGGATACACTCAACATTACCGGTCTTTACATCCATAGAGTAGACGTTGATGCCGAAATGAAAGCATTCCTCAAGTTCATCGAGCTGCAGGAGGTCAATTGGTTTGAAGCTTCTAAATAAACTCAACGAATATTGAACCCCCTTGTAGGAGCAGTAGCGCTTGAATACTTCCTTTACCTGAGCCTGGATCCGACGAGGATCTTTCTTAGCATGCTGATGCAAATGCCACGCGATACAGTGAAACACACACTTGTTGTTGGTCTTGGGAAAATTGATTACGTGCTTGTTCTCGCGAATAATCTTAGGGATAACAGCTTCGCTATCGCCAAGTGCATGCTCACGGAAATAAATGTAAATCTTGAACCCAGTAATTGACTTCAGCTTATACCCCGATTTGGGATAGTTAAGCGTGTTAGCCAACTCCATTGACCTGATCTCTGAGATAATTTTCTTACGAATATCGGATCGACTGTTGATAGCAACAGGGGTCTTAAATACGTAAGTATTAGCCAGATTAGGGTGCCAGTACTGAGTAAAATCCCCATCTGTTAGGCTCACGAGATCGTAGCCAAGAGCAATGTTCACCTTGAAGGCGTTAGTTTGACCAGCAAGGACGTTCTCCAGCTTGTCGTAGAACTCAGCAGGTTGGATACCCTCATACAGGTGCGACTCCATGTGTGTTCCGTTGTAGAAACGATACTTGGGGTCAGCCTTATAGTCCGGGGAGATCTGCTTCTTCAGAGTCTCGACGGAAATTTTGTACTGCTTCGCCAGTAGCTTCTGGTTGGTAGGACGGGAAACGTTGCTAATATAAACCATCTTACCAGTTCTACCACGCACCTTAACGCGGTAGGTGCTGCCCCATTTGATAGGTTGGATATTTAATCTCTTTAATCCTTCGAGTTCGTATGCAAACATGTTGCCTATATATGCTTGGCTATATTATTCTCCGTCGATATGACTTTATAATTATTTGACCTTGTATCAGGATCGACTTTATATCTTAGTCATTTACAAAATATTCTGAAATTAATTAATTCAAATATTTGGCTTATACCTTTTTTGGAGGTTTTAAGCCATTGTCATTGACTATATTGGGATTGACTTTTTATCTGAGAAAAAAATTAATTAATTAAGTTCGGTTTCAAATTCGCTAAGTTCGGTTTTGGGCTTACGCTTGCGAGCACGGATCTGCTCTCTATTCTTATCGTCGTAGCTCTTTTGATACGACAGTCGAGTTTCACGTGTGCGCTGATAGTAGCGCTTCTGCGCAGCCTTAATGCGCTCTTTGTTAGCGAGGTATTGTTCAGGTGAGTACGCCATTTTTGTATATTACTAACTTTATATTTATCAGTAATAAAACAAATATTACTTGATTCAATCCTGGAGGTGTGGCGCGCGCTCTGTTGATCTCTCATTCTTTAGTTTCACCGGTAGCTTGACTTTGTGCGGATTACTCTAGATGCTCTTAAGTGCTATCGTTGAGCGGACGATCAGAGATACCTTTCGATGCCATGATTAAGCAGATGAGTGCATGTAAGAAGATCTCAATTAGAAAATAAGCAAAAGGATTGCAACTCATATGGAAGATATTTATTGCAGCATCGCGTAAATTTTCCCCACAATTTCTTTCAATCCTTCAAACGATGGCATGGTATTCGCTTGAGGAAGAACAGTCTCATGCTTTCGGACCTTCATGTCTTCACTGATCAAGAACGTCCACTCGAGAAAATTGGTCACGATGCCATACGCCACAGTAAGATCTTCGACATCAGCAAGAGCTTCGAGCCCCGTCACATTCTGAACCAGTCCTTGTAGCATATCTTCACGCTTTGCTTGGATAAGTGAAATTCTTTTGGTGCCACGCTTGAGCACAAACTCGAATCGACCTTTCAGGAGCACGTTCTTCCCAACCACGTCTTCTTCGACTAATATGCGGACGTTCTTGAGCAGACGACTGACTGTCTCAAGGATCGGGGCGATAAAAAACAATCTCTTGGCTTCTTTCCCATCCGAGATTTGTCCATAGAGTTCCCGCAAGTCACGAATACGAGCGAGGAGTAGCTCGATGTCGGCATCAGGTATATCGCTTGGTTGAAGGTCGAAAGAATCGTCGAAGTTGTAAATAGGTTTGATATCTTCCCAACAAAGACTCGAATAGCCCACAGTCTTGTCGACATCGTGATTTTTCCGCTTTTTGCTTGTTTTCTTCGCGTCTTCACTCGTGGTCTTCTGGTTCGCCTCTTGATTCTTCTGACGAATCATTGCATTGATCGCAGCCCATCGTTTGAGACGTTCGGGGTGCCGGTGTATTGTATTTGGCGGCAAAGAGGGTGCCACGCCGAGAGCCATGGCTGCGGAGCGGTCTTTTTCATCCTTCGGAACCACCACCAGCACGTGAACCACGTCCTCTCCAAGCGAAACGTCCGGCCCAAACAGGTCCGGCTTGTTCAACTTCCACGACCCGCGCAGCTTCTTCATCTTCGATGTGTCAACTTTATTCTGTAGCATCTTGTCCAGGTCATCGTCATATTGCAGCCACGCGCCGCCCTCCGTCTTCGCCAGAGAGAGCTGCAGGTCCGATGCTACGACGCTCCTGAACTTATCGTAATGGATAAACTTCTCTTTGATTTCCTCCCAGATCGCCTTCTTCAACGCCGAGACCGACTCAGTATCGTCGATCTTCACCTCGAACGCGCTTCCCGCCACACCAACGATGGCACAAAAGAGCTTCACCATCTTTCCTCGAGCCGGCAGATTCTGGAATGAGGAAGAAGGGAGGGAGAATTTCTGGCGTACTTAAGCGGACATGAAGGTGTGTGACATAGATTTTCAACGAATAATGAGACGCCACGTCGCGCTGGTCCGAACTAATCCTTAGGTAAAAATTTGCCGGCGTAATGTTCTATTGCTTTTATCAATATAGTTTGAACGTTGGCGGCCGAAACGCCCTAAGATCCAAAAGACGTGGCTCTCGCTCTAAGGTGGTCGAGAGGTTGCGTCTTTGAACCCAACAGCTGTTAGATCTCAGCGGTTGAGCGATTCTAAAACTACCCTAATATTGTAAAAGCGCTGCTTTCGCTCTAAGGTGGTCGAGAGGTTGCGTCGTTGAAATCGCTGCTGTCCCGAAAGAAGGTTTCAGGAATGTTCTCGGTGGTAAATTAAGGTAAGGAAAAAATTGCCGGCGTAATGTGCCAGATATTACTACTTACCTATCCATTCTATGTTATTCCGGCGCTGCAGCGCGAACTACCGTGGAGCAAACTGCAGCACGTCTCGCTGCATCTTCAGCCACTCCTCCATTTGCAAACGTTCAAGTGCTCGAGCGTTCGCTAGACGTTGCTCTACAATCTCCGCAAGCGCTCTCTGGTGAGCGCTTTCTAGCACCTCGAGCTGACCGTTGCTCAATGCACTCACATCCGCTCCAGGAACCAAGTGAAACGCACGCAAATCCACAGCGGACGCCCGAGGTTCTGAGGCTTCGAGAATATGCTGCATGTCCTCTAGTGAGTAACGAATTGAATCGTCCTGGGCCCCATTAGTCGTCGAATTTGACATGGAGAGGCCTAGAGATGCTGCTTGGGCCTGTGCAAGACTGTTACGCGTCATGGAGTCCTTCGCGATCACTTCGTGGCATCGGACACATTTGAACATCGTTGACTCTGCCGTTCGGAAGGCCGACGACTCTAAGCATGATGCGCAGTACAGCTGCGTACAGGGAGAAGAGGCTTTCTCGTCAGTGCCAATGGTCAAACCACCGCTGCACTGAAGGTTGTCGTTCACTAACTCGCCACATAGACCGCAAGCCAAGTATCCAAGCGTCTCGGCAACATTCTCGTTGCTAAGCCGCAGTTTGCTAACCCACCGATCACGAGCCTCACGCGCCACCTGGTAATGACCACTGGTGCGCTGCTGCTTCCAAGTTAGTCGCCCCGCTGAGGAATAATGCAGCGTTGACGACAATGGGGCCATCGCGGGAGAAGAACTAAAGCCAGGTCGCCACGGTGAAGAAAATGGAAGATCGCTTAAGCTGGTTGTTGTCGCCGAGGTCGAAATACTTGACATATTAGTTGATCCGCTGGTCAGTCCAAGTGATCGGAAGGTCAGAGCGTTGGGGTTCAGCAGCGACGACGACGCGATTGACCGCGAAGTACGACTAGTCGAAACGAAACCACTTGTCTTCCCCCACCTCTCCTCTTGAGTTCTGGCAGATATGTGGGCGACTGCACCGGAAGTCGGCGTTTCTTCGACTGTGGAAGATGTAGTGGAGGCTGGCGTCAGGCTCATCCGTCCACCTGTAGAGTTTCGGTCTCTGGTATTACCTGGTCGTTGGTTAAATTTTCGGCGAGGTGTGTGCGGAGTTGATTTCGGAGGAGACGTAGTTGTGGACTTTCGCCTGGTAGTGGGTGGCAGCACCATTTTCTCCTTTTTAGGCGAGCTGTTTGTTTTCAATGAGGTGTTAGTTATCGCTGCAACAGGGGAGCGATGTTTCTTTCCCACAGTTGTCCAGACGCCGGCTGACGGGGTACTATCCACCGCTTGAGCTGTATCTTCGTCGTTAACACTTGTAGCAGCCCCCGAAGTTTCCTCCTCGGCCTCATCATCGCTATGTTCGTCACCAAGAGACACAATCGAATCACGGGTTGGTGTTGCTTCATCTTCGTCAGAGCTGGTAGAGCTTGCCTCATCATTCTTTGCCACATCATTCTTTGCCTCGTCATCATTTGCCTCATCATCCTTTGCTCCGTCATCCTTTGCTTCTGGGGTTATGTTGTTCATAGTTGTGATGTCACGGTCAGGCTCAGCAGAAGGTTCTTCTTCTGCAGGTTCTACCTCAATGGGTTTACCACTAGGCACCGATTCTAGCTCTGCGGGTTTATTGCTGTCATGACTCTGACCCTGTTCTGGCTGCTGTTGTTGCTGCTGCTGCTTCGCCGCTGCCTTGCGTTTAGCTTTCTTGTTTTTCTTTTTGCTTTTCTTGCTGCTGGTTCCTGCTCCGCTGGCAGTCTTTCCAGCCTCCTCTTCCATCTCCAACATTGCCATCATACGCGCTGCTGCCTCTTCTTCTAATTGTCTCCAGATTCCTTGCAGATGCTCAACGCATGGGCCGCTCTCACGCAGTTCCGAGTCCTGCGCTTCTTCTAGCGGAGTTTGTCCGATAGCATTCCTTAATGTAATATCCGCTCCAAACGCCAACAACGTCTTCACACACTCCAGGTACCCGCACGACGCTGCCAAGTGCATGGCTGTGCTTCCCTCCCGGTCCTGAAAGTTCACTAGCTTCCCATTTTTTTCCAGCAGCATGGTCAAGATCTCCGCTCGTCGTTTATCGCTCTCTGCGTCCTGCTCCGGGTCCTCTCCGATCATCACTGCACACAACAGTGTCGTCGCGCCGTACTGGTTCAGCATGTTCACATCTGCGCCGTGCTTGAGCAGCACCTTGACAGCTTCAGCCCGACCTTCAATACAGGCCCAGATCAGCGGCGTGTCTGCATTGACGTTCCAGCAGTCCACCACTGCTGAGTCACACTCGCACAGCGCGGCCACGATCTCCGCGTCGCCATTCTACAACAACAAAATATAATAAAACTTTAGGCTCTAGCTCTCTCTCCTCTAGCTACCAGTGCAGCCCACCTTGGCAGCAAAGTGCAGGGCCGTGGAGCGGAGCTCGTGGGTGCGGACACCGACGTCGGCGCCGCGCCGCAGCAGCGCGCGCACCACGTCGCGATGGCCCTCGGCCGCCGCCACCATGAGCGCCGTGAAGCCGTCCACGTCCACGTCGTTGACGCCCACGCGGCCGCTTTCCAGGATCTCCTCGAGACACTCGAGGTCGCCCTCGGCCGCGCACTCGTAAAAGTTGATGGCCCACGTCTGGCCGTCCGTCAGATCCACGGAGAACTCGGCGGTCGTCACCTCCTCTTCGTCGTCGCCGGCCGCGGCCTGCACGGGGACGTTCGCGGTGGCCATCACGTGGCCCGACGCGTCTGCGTCTGCTGAAGAAGATGCGCGCGGTGGCCCGGTCGGAGGCGCCGTGCTTGCGGCGCTAGACGCTGGCGGAGCGACCGCTTCGGCGTCGCCTGCCGCCGCCATTGACTTTGTATCTGTCACCTGCCAGTCAGAATTAGCTAAATGCAGGGCTAAAATGGGGGTTGGAGAGATAAAACGGAGTGGTGTGAGAAATGACAAGCTGAATGCTGAAGTTGGTCAACCTTCACGGCAAGGGCGGGGATTTGGCTGCTAGCTTGCATAAACGTAAACTATAGTCGCTCAATAGAAGATAATGTATTGCCGCGCGTCGGTATTAGTGTCGAATCATGGTACATGTCGAAGGATGAGGAAATTCGGTTGAGGTGGGCGTGGAAGACATGCACTCGTTGACTCCAACACGTTGCTCATGAGGTACAGGCTCAACGCTTCCAGCCCTCTCGATACTAGCTTTTGCTTGATGTGAAAAATTCGCGCGTTTTCAAGACTCCCACTAGCAAACCCTTGCCCGGCTCAAGCAGTACGTCGCCAAGCTTCGACCGTGCACGAAGCATCAAGGTGGCGGTACCAAAAGGAGAGAGTCATGGCTACCATGGTCAGGCTCAACTACAATAGGCACCAATTTGTCCCGCTTCTATCGTCTGGCGCTTCGGAAACTTGTGGGGTAAACAAGTGTTCGGGTCAGTGATGGAGCTTACGATGTCGCTGATTATGCTCGAGCACAAGCGTATCTTTTCGCGACTAGCAATGCGGGGACACCGGCAAATTCGATGCGCTGTTGACCCGCAAGTTTCTAAAGACGAAAATGGTTACAAGACGGTCGTAGCTGCCTAAATGCTCTGATGCAAGCAAATCAGCAATGGTCTAGGAGTTTGGTCAGCTAGCGACTGTGACGGCTGCGGCAGCAGCAGCACCTGAACATAGACAGCAGATTACGATATCTGCTGATCATTTCGCTAGTGGTTGCGGTCTGGAGGAGGTACACATGTGACGGTACGCATGTACTCACATGTACACGTCGAACCGCATTTCTGTGGTGCGTTGCGACCAACTTGATTCTACTTGGGAAAGTAGCGTTTCCCTACAGTGCAGTTTACGAAGCCCTGTGTTTACGAGTTAGCTTACACCAAGCACGCTGCGCTTTAATTTATGCAAACGGTCTCTATCGAGCAAACTTCAAGACTGTAGTGCAGCTACTGTACCGGCATCGATACCTCAAGGAGCTTGCAGACAACAGACAACAAGGAGCATACATGATCCACGTGCCTTTGTGGCGCCTGAACAAATTCGGTCCTGCCGGCATCGATACAATTGTTCACAGCAGTCCATTCTCCATTTTGTCACCGCCTGGTCAAGTACTCACTCACCGTCCACCATGGTTCGCCTCCTGTCTGTCCTCCTGTCGAGTGCAATTGCTCTTGTTAGCGTCGCCGATGCAACTTCGAAGCTGCCTGTCATCTTTTTCCACGGCGTCACCACCACGTGGGAGTTTGGCAACAACTTCGCCGCAAATCTGACTGCTGAGGGTCGTGAGTTCGTGGCGCTCTCATTCTGTGACGCCCAGTGCTCCATCGAGTCGTTGTTGACACAAATTCCTCAAGCTATGAAGGCTGTGCGCGATACAGTGGCGAACAACTCAGCCTTTGACGACGGTTACATCATCATCGGCCACTCGCAGGGCGGCCCCATTGCGCGTGCAACGATCGAAGAAATGGATGACCACAAAGTGAAGCGCTTTATCAGTTTGGCTGGTCTACAAAACGGCCAATTCATCGGCCCCAACGCTATCGATATCGCCATTAAGAAGGGTGCGCCTTCCCTGAACAACATCGTCCCCGAGAGAGTCTTCAACTACAGCAAGTACGCTCCGGAGGACTACTACGGCAAGATGCAGAAGGATTTCACGATCTTCACGATCGAAAATCCCGATACCCAATACGAGTACGCGCAATTCAACAACCAGCGCTGGCCTCAATTTGGGAGCTGGTCCACGACAAACAAGTTCTTGCCTGTGTACAACAACGTGAACCCGTGTCTTCCTGGTAACGACCAGTGCATTAGCGACCAGCAGCGTCGCCGAGCGAACTTCCTCAAGCTGGAGGAGGCGCACTTCTTCGCTTCTCCTGTCGATGATGCCATCATGCCTTGGGAGAGCTGCCTTTTCGGTCGCTACAACGAGATCGACACGATCGACGAGATCGAGACGGGCTTCAATAACATTACGGTTGTCAACATGACTGAGACGCTAGAATACCGAGAAGACACTTTCGGGCTGCGCACGATGGATGAACGTGGGGGTCTGCACCTTCACATTGCCCCGAACGTCACGCACAGCTGCTGGTGTGTCGATGAAAAATACTGCCAGTGGGCGCCTGTGTACGACCAATACATATACCCGGCGCTGAACTGAGCTTGAAATGGGCATGATGTACACCTCGGGTAATACATCGTTTAAGAGAGCCTGACACGGTAGCTAGATACGAATTCTCTTTTGTCTGCTAAAATGAACATCATATTGCGTACCAAGATGTCTTAGAGTCCACAAGTCAAACAAACAAATTGATTTTATAAGACCATTACACGACTACGTGATCTTTTCCTTGAAGCACAAATTCGCGCGCACTCTAGTGTAGCAACGGATAGTACATGTTGGAGTCGATCTGTGCAGAACTTACGGTGTTCCTCCGGTGACGAATAGTTACGAGCGCAACAGCAACAGCCAGCACGCCACCACTCAGAAGTATCATGACAATGGGGTGATCTTGTGTTGCCTGCGCGAGCAAGGAGACAGGGAAGTAGTAGTTGATGTAGGCTCCGCTTTGGCTTTCCGGCTCACAACGCATGAGATCAGCCTCGGTATCTGGCACATCCAGCAGTGGTGTGCAGACAATGCTCGTATCCGCACAGCCTTGGCAACACTCTTTCTTGCCTACCTCTACGTACGTGCTAGTCGCCGTACTCTTGATGATGGTTCCACCGCATGCTTCGTACAAGCCAGCGTTTTCGTTACCCGCGCAAGCGTCGTATTGGCATTTCGCATGAGGTGGATCAAACTGAGGACCTCTGCAGTCTGTGATGGAGAAGGAACGTCGGCACGTCTTCGTGCGAATTGAGTCGCCATAGCCCACATACGTAAAACCACAGGAGACGTCAAAGTTTGTAAGCGCTTCAGTATTGGGGGTGTGCAGCATCTCAACGCCAAAGCGCGTTACGATCTCTGGTGAATCCTTCGTCACCTTGAGAATTTCAACTGGGGTGCGATTCTCGATTGCTCCAGAGCAAACCACTTCTGACACCTTCATCCGCAACTTAGTTCGGGAGTATTGGAGTCCGGCATTTGGATGAAAATCAAAAGTCAACTCCGCAAAATCGCTGCCCGGGTACGCACACGTCTGTGCGGCGATGGGAAGCCTCGAGACTGACGTCTGGTACCACATATTGTCGAAGTGTTTGCACACATCGACAGCGCTGTTCACATGCAGGTGCACATAGAAGAAGAAACTGCGTACAAGTCCACATCGTGTCCATGCTTCAATCGATATCTTTGTTTCAGGGTCTGAGAACGTCAGTACTTCGTCGTCATCGTACACAGCTTCACAAGTTGCCCAGTTACACCCCGTTTCCGCTCGTGTTTGTCGTCGTGTCTTCCAAAGTTGCCATTTCTCCAGATCGCCGTTTACTTTAAAGCGCCAATGGACGAATTGATTAACGTTGTAGTCTCCAGCGAAGTTCAAAGTCTGCGTCGTCTCAACTAGCTCAGATAGTTTCGCCATATAAACGCACTGGCCATCATCGCCGTAATAAGACGTGCACTCAAGCGCACGGTGGACTTGGGTCACTGTTTGATAGTCTTCTTGGTGCAGTTGTTGCAATACTTCTTCGGATACGGCAACTACATCCGGCTTGATGCGAGCTGTGACAGTAGCTAGCGTGTCACCATTAACCACAAGGCATTGCTCATACGTGCACGTCTGATCGCTGTCGCCTTCGCAATACCGTGCATCGTAGTCCGAGCCACACCGATAGTCTGTCCAGAATTCCCTCACAGCAGTGGTCATTTTGCAGCACCGAGTGCACTGTCCTGCCACCACCGGCTTCACCACATCAGAACAGGTGTTGTCAGCCTGTTTAAGTGGGTTTACCGTTATCTGCTGGTGGTTCAGGATGTCTCCAAGCACTGCATCCTGGTCAAAACACGAAATACTCTCATCGTGAGAGTACCTCGTATATTTTGACTCGAAAAAGTTCTTCTTTGTGAATAGACGCAAGTCACAACGATTATTGCCGCTGCATCCATCGTTGTCAGCTTGGTCTCCAAACTCGAAGTACTGCTGGATCAGATCATTAGCCTTCTCCACGTTCTTCAAAGTCAGCTCAGCGGTGCACCCACAGTCAGCAGTACCTGAAACCGAGTCACAGAAACTCCGCGGGCATTGAGTAGTAGCTCGGGGTCGATATTTATCGAGGATAACTAGACACCCGGCGCATGTTGCACTGGAATAATAATCGTATGCATCCATCTCCAATCGGTACTTCCCGTAGTCTTTAAAGACGATACTGTTTACAGCGTCAGCTCGATTTGACTGGTAGTCCTTCCATGTCTTCGCTGCATCATGAATGGGAACGTCCTCTCCACCAGGAACCATAGGGTCGAACCTTGCTGCGTTTGCAGATCTTGCCACCACGTCCTTGTAGTTCAAAGGCCACGCCGAGGTAACACTGCCAAGAATGGGATTTAGGTAACCAGCGTAATACTCCGGGTTCTGTATTTTCACAGCAGATACACGCACACGTGGATCTAGCGAGCCATCGGCAAGAAGAAAAAGCTTGCTGGATCCAAAGCCACTTGTGGGAAGAGGCAGAGGAATACCCCATTTATCCACAACATGATCAAAAGAACAGGTGCCGGATTTCGAGGTCACCTCGTGTTTGTAGCCGCATACCTTGCTCCAGACACAGTTTGACGCGTTGCTCTTGACTTTCACGCACACCTTGTTGCTTCCCTTCGTTTGCATTTCGTAGCCAGCCGGACACCCGCAGTAGCACTGGCGTGTACCATCATCCCCAATAAGCGTGACTGGAACGCCGTTTTCCAGGTCTGCGCAGTCCAACGACTGCGTTACAGTGAAGGGGTTGTACATGAAGATGTCTTCGTTCTCTTTCAGCTCGATACAGCTTCCGGGCTCACCTTCGCAGTTTTCTACACTTCCACTCATCTGAAAGTTCACGACGTTAGCAATTCGGTTCACGCTCTCGAATGAAATGATCTCGTTGTACGAGGTTTCATCCGTCGCAAACGATATCACGGCGGTGAAGCCGTCGGTCGAGCTCGTCACTGAGTCCAGCGGATAGACGTCGCCAAGCCCCGCGTACGCAGCTACTCTATCGAGATCATCGCCCGTGACCTCCTGTACAGTGTAAACTGAGCCGGCACAGGTTCCTGGCACCATTGTGGACTTGAAAGTCAATGAGACCCCATCGTACGGGTTGACAGTGTCATCCACTATGCTCTTCATATCTCGCGCCCAGGTCTCCACCGTAGCTAAGGCGGCGTCCTCGATGCACCTGGAGAACAGCAGCAAGACGTCGATCTGTCCGTCGTAGGCTGCCTCCGATGTTTGGGAGCACATGACCATGTCCTCCACCACCATCTCATTGCTGTCGACGCTCTTCTTGACCTTCTTGGTAACTCTCTTATCAGCCGACTGTGGCATGAGCAGGTCGCGCGGCAGCGCTTCCGTCGACGTGACGAAGGACGTGCCATTGCCGGCCAGCGACACAGCCAAGTGGCTGTTGAATTTCAGCGTTGCCGCCTCCGTCGACTGGAGCGCGGCCAGCACGGCCACCAGCCCCGGCACCTTGCTCGATGCTCGCATGGCCGTTGGCAACAGGATTCGAGACTGGCCAAGGGATCACGACCGTAGGATCTTTTGACAAGCATCGATCTTTCGTGGCCGGCCGCCGACGTCCCTTGGCCGCGAACTCCTCAGCGGGCATGGTCATGCTCAAGCATGCTCTTCATGGAGTAATGCAGCACACCACTAGGTAAGTAAGATGCTTTCACTTCCCGCTCGACTTGATCACGGAACGCCACGTCGCGAGTGTGGCCACCGCGGTCTCGGCGCCTCTCGACTTTCCCAAGAGTGATTTGCCGGGTCTCGAGTCTGCCTCGCGCTGCGGCAAATTTCGCCCGCTGCTGGGGCGGAACAATGCAGTCGTTCAACGAGTCGCTCGTGGCGGCGCTGCGAGCTCGTCTGCCAAAATATTGCTCGCTGGTCCGCCGGCAGCCACCACGACGCGAGTCGCAGACTGGGACAGCGAGCGCCGATCTTGAAGCGCTCCGCCGCTCCTGTAGAAAAGGAGCTGCCTTGCCCAAGGATAAACAGACGTCGGCCTCCGTTCCGCCGCTGCGGACAGAGACGGCGGGCGCCACAGCTCAAGCCATCGACAGCGCGAAGCGGTCGGACGAGCCGCGGCCTTCCTATCTCTGCAGGGAGCGCGGCGCATCCCGGTCAAGTCATGGCCGGTCATTCCTGGCGGTGGCCTCCGAGCGGAGACCTCGGAGCCGGATCGCAGTCTCCGCTGCCTATCCGCCTGAACCCAGGCATCCAGCCACGCAGCGAGGGCTCCAGCTGCCGCGGGATTTGACTGCGTTCATGGCCGACAAATTAGTCGGCGCAATTTTTTTTCAGCCGCTGGCAGGCACCGCGCCGCCGTCCGGCAGCGCTGGCGATCTCTACGTCGCGGCCAGCTGCCTGGACCTCGCCTTCAGCAATCCCCAAGAGATAGTCGCGCTTGACCACCATCGGGCCGGACCACCTCGCGGTTGTATCTCCCTCAACCTGCTCAAAACACGGTGCGGCCCTGCCCATCGCCGGCCATCTCCGGCCGCAGTCCACCGTCTTCTGTCAAACGTACCACAACACCCTCCGCGTGCGTGGCCGGCCGGCAGTGAGTCGGCGTCACTTCTCGATTCGCCCTCTAGCCGGCACTGCGCCATGGACAGCACGGGCGCCACGGCGCGCACCCCGCGCACGCGGCGGTCGCCGCTGCCCGGCCGCCGAGACTTCGGCAGTCTGCTGATGCCCGAGTCGCCGGCCACAAGTCTCAGCCGCACCTTCGACGGCTCCATGCGCGGCCTAACGCTCGTGCCGGGCGGCCACATGAAGACGCCGCGCCACTCGTACCACCCGCGGCGCGCGGGCATCGCCGCCGCCTCCATGGACGACATCGTGGTGGACGTGGAGGAGTCGTCGGCGCTGCTGCGCCCCGCGGACGGCCCCGCGCTGTCGCCCACGCAGCGCAAGGTCAAGATCGGCGTCTACGGCGTGCTTAACACGGTGATCCTGGTGCCGCTCATGATCAGCTTCGCGCAGATCATCTTCCGAGACCCCGAGTTCCAGCCCTACATGAACGACCTGGTGAAGCTCGTGCTGGTGTCGGCCGCCGTGCACCAGATCTGCTTCACGTGCGTCAGCTCGCTGCCCTTCGCCATGGGCCAGGTGCAGGACGCCGGCCTCATCTTCCTCTCCGCCATGTGCTCGTCCATCATCAAGTCGCTGCACGAGACCAGGGGCGACGACTTCTCCATGGAGGAGGTGCTGGCCACCACGCTCTTCACCATGGCCGTGTCCACGGCCGTGCTGGGTGCAGCGCTCATCGTCACTGGCAAGCTCCGGCTCGCCAGCTTCGTGCAGTACCTGCCCATGCCGGTGGTCGGTGGCTACCTGGCCTTCATTGGTTTCTATGCCATGGAGGCCGGGTTGTCCATGATGACCACGCAGAGTATCAAGGAGCCGGGCGACTGGGTCAAGCTCGCCGACTGGAACGCGCTAGTGCTGTCGGTTCCCGGCGTAATTGCCGGCACCGCCATCTTCTGGGTCAACTCGCGTTGGGATCACATGGCAGTGATGCCCTGCTGCTTGGCTGCGATGCTGACTATCTTCTACGGCCTGCTCCTCGTTACGGGATCGTCGCTTGATGATGCACGCGCTGCCGGTTGGGTTGCCGAGCCGCCTCCATCGCCACGCACTATTACGCAGATCTACGGGTTCTACGACTTCTCCAAGATCAACTTTTCGCATCTGACGTCGCAGATCCCGACGTGGATTGCAATGTACTTCGTCGTGGCTTTCTCGTCCTCTCTGGATGTGGCTGCTGTCGAGACCGCGCTGGGCAAGCCGCTGGATCATAACCACGAACTGCAAACCGTGGGCATCAGTAACCTGCTTTCGGGTCTCGGTGGTGGCTTTACCGGCTCGTACCTCTTCTCGCAAACCATTTTCACTCTTCGCGGCAAGCTCGACAGTCGATACGTTGGACTCATCGTGTTCTTTCTTGAGATCGCGATCGTGCTGAGTCCGTTCTCCATTATCGCGTACGTTCCGAAAGTGTTCTTTGGTGCATTGCAGATGCTCGTGTGCCTCGACCTTATGCTCGAGTGGTTATGGCATGCTCGCAACAAACTCCTTCCACGTGAATACGGCATCGTGTGGCTCACGTTCTTATCGATGGTGTTTGTGAACCTGGAGCTGGGAATTGTTGTCGGCATCATCATTGCTGGCTTCAACTTCATCTATTCGTACATTGCGACTTCCAGTGTCCACCGTGTAATGAAGCGCTCGCGCGTGGAGCGTGACCTCCGGGAACGCGTATTACTCCAGAACATGCGGATGTCTATTGTCACCTTGGAACTGGAAGGATATATTTTCTTCGGCTCTAGTGTGAAGGTCATGGACGAAGTGCGGCGCCACGTTCTAGTTACGACGACAGAGAAGCAGGAAGCTCAAACCCTCTCAGGTGCATCTCCGATGCTATCTCGACGCCATGCACCCTCGCCGTATGTGGCTCGATCGTTGGAGGACACATTCAATGACGATCTCGCAACGCTGGACTCAGTTTTTGACGACCAAGAGATTCATGGATACTCATCAACGCCAAAGGCTGGTAAGAGCGGGCCTGCTGCTCTGCATGCAGCTCGCACAAGATACTTCATCCTAGACTTTGAAAAGGTGAGCGGTGTGGATGCCACCGCTGTCCGAAGTTGTTTCAACGCGACGAAAGAGCTGCTTGCGCAGCATGGCATCGCGCTTATCTTCGCGAGTGTGCCGACGGATGCAGAACGATTGCTTCGAGTTCATGACGTGATTGAGAAGGAGGATGGTTCTGGCACAGGATCGCTCGTGTTTGACACGCTGGACAAGGCACTAGAGTGGTGCGAAGATGAACTACTCGTATCAGAAGGTGTATTGCCGCTCAGCGAGTCGGCTCCAGCCTTGGCAGTAAACGGAGGCAACGAAGGCCAGCATTGGCAGTTGCTCGATGAACTGCTGCCTCGTCCTGATAGGTCTCATCGCAAGGACGAGAAGCTTTCTATCACGAACAGTGATGGCACGAAGCCTCGTGATGGTGAGGATGCTAGCGCCGTGCTCACTCGAGAGCTTGGCGAGATGTATGTGACGCACTCGCTCAAGCAGGAAGGTGAAACGCTGTATCGTGCTGGTGGGCTAGTAAACGGTGTCTACTTTATTGGATACGGCAAGGTAGATGTGTTCATGCCGTCCAAGATCCACGAAGGTTTAGGCCCAGGCTTCCGAGGGCGCAAGCGCATCACGCGAGTGTGCCAAGGAGGCCTGGTTGGTGCGTCAGAAATGATCCTGCACAAGCGACACCAGTTCACTGCTCAAGCTCGGTCCCCCAGCTCTATCTTTTTCCTAAGCAAGTCGCACTATGCCCGGATGCAACGCGCTCACCCTGCATTGGCCGCACGCTTCCAGCAGGCAATGTTGCAGTCTATGGCCATTGGTGTCCTCGAATCCAACCTGACTGACGATTAATTGAGCAAGCTCCACAACCAGCCCTTCCTCGCGTGAAATGAGGAGAACGTGCAGCTCGCATAGATTGAATTGCTGAAAAGATGTCACTTGCCCTGTTGTTTTATTACCTGATGCTGCGGCACATTGGTCAGACTGCGGCCATTTTGCAAACTTGTATTTCAATGTAGATATGAAAGCTCCTAACGCACTGAGCGCCCGTGGGCCAGCTTTGCACTGCCATCTTCTCCATAATCATTCTCGGCTGGACCTACGCACCACCACTTTCTAGCGACGCATTGCAATCAATCCGGAGGCACGGCTCTTGCCTCTCGGCTTACTTTTTCTGTTGTTTTGCATTTTCTTCATTCAGACGACGTGGTCACTTCATGTGCAGGCAGACGCCATTAATGCTGTCTGCGCTGCTACCGGCCCCTCTTCCTGTTTCTGCAGTTTTCTGAAGTTTTTCTCTCTCTCTCTCTCTGGATCTGTGAGTCAAATAAGTAATTAAACAGAGGCGCGGGAAGTCGAATCGATAGCTGTGTCGTGCTGGTCGATATCCCAAGCATCGGCTCTTGATGATGATGGTACAAGAGCGGCTCGGCCGATGGCGGCGGGGGCAGGAAGTCACACGCGACGGAATCCGGTCCAAGCCAACGAGCGCGCACATTTTGACACGTTACAGATCTAAGTTCTGCATCTGCGTCTGCAAGTTCTGGCGTGCTGCGTGCTGCTGCTGCTGCTGCTGCGCTGGCATCATCGGCACCTGCTGCTGCGCCGCGTGGTTGTAGTATCGGATTCTATTGTTACGAGGGGTGGACGTGTTGGACAGCTCGTCTTCATCCCGCACGCCGCCGTCATCGAGCCGTGAGCCGCTGGCGTGAAGGTGGCCAGCCGTGCCGAAGAAGTGCGGAAGCCGAATCTTCTTCGTGGGCTTGATGGATAATACCGTGCGGCCAAACTTGACGTGCAGCGACTGGTTGTTGTGCAGCGTCAGCGGGCGGTAGATGTACCGCAGCGTGCCGTTGGAGCTTCCAGCGTCCTTTAGGAAAAATTCGCCCTTTGAGTAGTGGATCTCGGCGTGGATGGTAGACACCGTGCGGTACTTGAGCACGAGGTCGCACTGCGACGAGCGGCCCACCATCAGCGGCCGGTGGATGTCGTTGTCCATCAGCATCTTGTAGCTGAGCTGATAGCGCGTGGACAGGTTGAGCGTGGACGACGAGTGCTTGGTCACGACCTGGAACATGATGCAGGGCGGGTTGAGGCGGTCGGGCAGCAGCGATAGCACCTTGCCGTTAGGAAGCCTTGTCTTGCTCGGGTACGGCGCCTTGCAGATGGAGCAGGTGCGCGCGTTGCTCTCGTCGAGCACGGTGCAGATCTCGTTCTTCTCGCCGTTGGTGTTCCAGCGCTTGAGGCAGTTGAGGTGGATGTACTTGGTGTCGCCCGAGCACTTGCAGGGCGCGATGAGCGGGTTGTCGTCCTCCGTCTCGTCGTAGCACACGTAGCAGATGGCGCTGGTGCTCTGGCGCTGCAGCGAGTTGCGCGGCTTGGACTCGTCGTTGCCCGAGGCGTCTCCGTTCTCGTCGTCCGTGTCCATGCCGCTGTCCACGTCGGCGAGCGCCTCGTCGTGGCACACGACGCGCTGGATGAGGCTGTTGACCTCGGAGGGGCTGAGCGTGGCGTCGTTGGGGCCGACGCCGCCCGTGTCGATCTCCGTGACCAGCAGCCCGACGCTGCCGAAGCGGATGATGTCGCCCACGCGCACGCGGTGCTTGCCGCCGCGGATGCACTTGGTGCCGAGGATCTGGCACACGCCCGTGTGCGCCGAGAACTTCTCCGAGGACGGCAGCAGGCGGTAGGCGTCGTTCGAGTAGTCGATGTTGAGGCAGGGCGCGCGCGGGTCCTCGATGAAGATCTTCTCGCGCTGCGCGGCGTCCGAGGCCGAGGCCGAGGCCGAGTGCTTGGGCCCGTAGATGGACACGCCGCAGCGCGACACGCTCTTGCGGAACTTGTCGCGCTTGCCGGCCGCGCCCTTGGTCACGGCCGTCATGCCGCGGATGTCCAGCATGTCGGGCTTGCCGTCGCCGCTGAAGAACTCGGTGGCGCGCGCGAGGCTCCACCGGCGGTCGGAGTTGGCGCTCATGCTTCTCTCGTCTTGCGGACTGCGGGCTTCCGGGCGCTTCTCGCGTTTGGCGGTTCCGACTTTCCAACGAGAAGGGCGGGCGGGGGGAGAGGGAGCCGGAGGCCAGTTCGCCCATACTGAGCGCCAGATCTTACCGTCGCCCGTCTTTGCCCCCCGCCCCGCCCGAAAAATCGCGCGACCGGCGACGGGGCGAACTAATGGCCACATGGGCGGCGGCGAGCGCTTTGCCCGTGCGTGGGGCGAGCGCCGCGCTGGCCTCGAGGCGTCGGGGCCTGGGGGCAGCATCGCTGCGTGCGGGGCCCTCGCCTGGGCGTCGCAGGCCGCCGCCGCCGTTTCGCGGCTCGTTTTTTCAAGTCGCGTTCGAAACGGCATAGGGGCTTAACCGACGGTGGCGCTGGCTGGCTGGCTGGCTGGCTGGCTGGCTGGCGACTAGCAGCATCCAGTGCCAGCGACGACCAACGACGGAGGCGGCGGCGAGCGCGAGCAGTCGCATCAACAGCGGAGATGGCAGTTGCATGCTGGCTTCAAGCGGACTTACCGCGGACTTGAGGTGCGCCACTCGACACGAGGTGCACCACACCACGGACAGCTTCAACGTGCCCTCGCTGTCTTAGCCCGACCGAGGTGGCAGTGACTGCATCGAAGCCACCAACGACCGGAGCTCTGTCTGCCAGCGTGACAGCGGCTTGGTGCTGGTTGCTGCGCTGCTTGGTCCGCAACGCGCCTCGCTCAACTTGAGCGAGGCCCATGCGACGCGTCGCGGCGTAGGTTTTGATGCTTCCTCGATGCAGTAGTCGATCGATCCACCGCATGCGGGTGAACGGCAACCCGAACTGTGGCCGGGCCGCCGCCATGCGGTGTTGCCAACGCAGGGCCGCAGCTCCGGCTGCCAGACGTCCTGGTTAGCAGCTCGGACTTCGGTCCTCCGTGACGGAAAGCACCGCGATCTTCCGCGCGCGATCGGATCCCGAGAGCGAGGGCCGCACAACCACCCGTTCGCCATGATTGTCAACGCAAGCGTGTCAAGCATGCGTGCCACGCCCTTTCGACTAGGATCGCGCGCTGCAAGATTCCAGTGCGGCAAATCGCCGAGCGCACAGCGAGCTTGCAGCTTGCCGTTTGCAGCTTCGGCCAGCACGTTCTCGATGACACTGACGTTGCTGTCCATGAGCTACAAGCACTGCAATCGAGTACTAAAACCAGAGTCGAAGCACCACGAGTGCAGGTTGAGCAAACCCATGCGTCGACTTTCGTGACGGCCACGACCATGGCCGTCGATATCGATTGAGAAGACAGCCAGCCAAACCACTCGCATACTTGCTGCACAGGGCCAACAACAACCACATCCTCGCCACCACGCAGCTCTTGCGCGAGCAGCGCTGCTCGCAGTGCTACAAAGGCAACCCAGGCCAGCCAAGCCCGGCGGCAGAAGAAGGAAGCCGCCGGATCCCGCGCCCCCTCATGCCAATCAAACTCATGCCAATCAAAGCAGCCGTTATGCTTGTCAATCCAAGGCAAAGATCGCCGCGACTCCCCAGCAAGATCTCCCAACGAGCGGACGCGAGGGCCCTTGAAGTCGCCTCTTCATGGACAGATATCCTCGCGGGTGGCGCGACGCCACTTGTGCATTCGCGAATTTGCCGCCGCTCGACCACTTCCACTGCGCGAGCCTCGAGGAGACAACGTCGCCATGAAGTTACTGGGGCTGCTCGCTCTGCAGCTGCCAATCGGGGCCTGGGCCGCCAGCGCGTCCTTGGGCGTCAAGGAGTCTCTGCTCGCAGAGCGCAATGACCGCACCGTGTCCTTCGCGGCGATGCCCTTCGACCTCCCGAGCAACACGCTCATTTCCGAGGGGGTGGCCACGCACGCCCTGAAAAGCGAGTACTACGCGGACATTCTGGGCCCGGACGGCCGCATTTCGTGCACTGAGTCCAGCACCATCGAGGACGACGGGCAAGTCACCGTCGTGCTCGCCTTCTCCAAGTGTCTGAACGACACGGCGCTCGGCATCGTGGAGCAGTGGGTGGACCAAGTCAAGTCGACCATCTCCACCATCGCCTATGTGGCCGACCTAGAGATCACCTTCCAGTCGACGATGGTGCCCGGTGCCTGTGAGGCACGCAGTGAGAAGAACAAGCAGGGTCTCGAAGACCCAGCCATGGAGAACCAAGGGGGGCAGCAACCACCGATGCTGCTGGCCAACGAAGTGCTTCCAAGCGACCTCAAGCGCCTAGAGGCGTTCCCCGGTCTCGGCAACGTGGTGAACCTTGCCGACGACGATGTGACTCTCGCGGTCGACCCCATTGCTGTCATCTCCTTCGTCACCGGACAGGTGTCGTACGGCGAGGTGATGGAGTTTGAGGCCAAAGCCCACGTGTCCAAGACTTTCAACTTCCAGATCTGCAAGCAGGGCACGAACTGCGAGGGCACATTCGAGAACTGCATCCACCTAGAGGAAACGGTAGATCTGTTCATGTACAACCCCTTCACAGTGACTCGATCGCTGCAGTGCGCGCACTTGGATGGTGGTGTCCCAGTCACGTATACGGATGAGTACGGTGCCCGCCAATGCTTCTGCAATTGTCCTGCTGGTTATGAGCTTGGGGAAAACGACTACGGTCACCCTGCGTGTAAGCAGGTTGTTAAAGAGGTTTGCCCGTGCGTCTGGGCCGAGTGCAACGGATTCAAGCACCTGGTAGAGACCGACGAAGACGTGTGCTCATTTAAGAATGTTGCAACGAACTGGGGCCTGCCTGTGCCATTCCCGACTGACGGCTACGTTGCAGACAAACGCGATACCCTTACCGAAGGATATTTGGATCCCCGCATCACTATTAAGGCCGAGAAGGAACAAGATAAAGAATACAAGGGTGACGACATTCGCACTGTTGTCACCTCGGGTGTCTCCTTACCGATGACCTTCGCCCAAGTTGTGGGGATTAGTACCAGAGCTTCAAGTTTCATCCCAGTGGTAAGTCCTGGGCCCGACACCACAACTCACAGTGCGGTGAGCACGTGGAAGGACTACCAAATCAATCGGAATGCCTACGTCGATGACATGGAGTTCACGTCTTACGGCAAGTACCACCTCGAAGTCAGCGCCTACGACTACTTCTCCAGTGCTACATGCGCTGGTTGCTTGGTCATCGTGGATAACAACCGCCCTACAGCCACTACCACGTGCCCTGATAGCTTCTGCGATTACGTTGCTGACCCCGTTCACTGCACGGACTCAGCCGAGCTCACCGAGGCAAACCTGGAGAAGGCTAGCGGACTTGCCTCGCAGTACTTTGACTTTGCCGACAAAGCCAAGAACGATGCGTGTAGTGTTAACAACCGTTGTGATGAGAAGAAGTTCAGTCGACGAGACTTCTTCGAACCGGACTACAAGACCCGTGGCTGCAACAAGGCTCAGGAGTGCTTCGACAGGGAAAAAGTGCTGGAGGACCTTCTGGAGAGCGACAAGGCAAAGTCAAACCCTCTCGTCAAGGATGACGCTCAGTGTGATAACACTGTTCAGCCTGTTCCTGCTGGGCAGTGCACAAGATGCTGCAAGATGGAGACCGCTCTGAAGGAATGGTGGACGGATTACCGCTGCGGTTCCGATTTCGATGCACGCTATTGCGAGGGTGACAGCGATCAGACGTGCAAGTTCAAGCAATGCCTCGTCATGAATGGCGACACGTTGGCCACCGTGACTGCGTCCATTACTGAGGCTGCCAAGGCAGAATCTGAAGCAGTCCTGGCACAGGTGGAAGAGCAGGCATATCAAACGGTGACTCAGATCCATCGTTCTCTCGACTGCACTGCATTTGGCGCGAACGATGGCACTTGTGACTTCAGAGCTAAACTGTCAGAGCTCATTGATACCACCGAGCAACTCAACTTTGCGACGAGCTACGGAACCAGAGAAGCTACGGACTACGTCTACTGGCGCTACAAGATTGTCTCGGAGGCTGAGTCGTGGCAGCTCTGGAAGACCGACAAGCACACGGAATATGGTGAACTTGTGTATGAAAACGACGATGTTCTGACGTTCTCGAACCCTGAAACGAAGATTGTGCTTGAGGCCTGGACACAGTGCGGCATCGTACGTCAATTCTTCTTCTACGTCCACCTTCACGTGAACAGCCCCGTGAGTGTGTGCGAGAAGTTCAATGACATGTGGTACCAGACATCAGTGTCGAGATTGCCGATTGGAACTGGAATGTGTGCTTATCCGGGTAGCGACTTCGCTGAATTGACGTTCGACTTCCATCCTAATGCCGGTCTGCAGTATTCACGTGATGAACTGCGGATGAAGGTTTCGAAGGTCGAGTGTACCGGTGCTCTCGAGGGCCGTACTCCCGTGACAATCTTGAGCGTGACGGAAGACTCCCCCGAGATCGTCACCCGGTTCGCTGTTACAATGCTAAACAAGGCTACAACCGAGGCAGCCACTGGCTTTCACGTGGAATGCGCGTTCACGTACAAGCAATTCAGTGGGTCATCACGCACTGAAACGTGCATGCGCGACTTCTCCATTTCGGACTGCAAGGGTCCTGCCTTCGACGTCCCCAATTCCGAATGTGAGTACGAAGCGTGCGCTGGCAGTGACGAAGCTGGGCTATATGAAGCGTGTGGTGGCACCGTTGTCAAGGCTGATGAGCATTGCACACTGGTGGAGACGGGCGAGAAGCCGTGCTGCCAGGGCTGCAGTGACACTGAAATCACGTGCACAGCGCTGCTCGATCTGCCGAACGCCGATGCAGACATCATGCGCTGTGAGCCGAACTCGCCGGGTACCTACTCGGATTACGGCTACTACGCGGCTGTGCTTCTGACTGAGACTGCACACGAGCATCCCGCTGCGATGTCTTTGCTGGCTGCTACTGCATTAATTGCTGTGGTCGCGCTTGTCGTCGTACGCCGCAGAGTAGTGGCATCGCACTCGGCGCAAACGGCCGACGATGCGTACTACCCGTTGTTGCACTAAGCCAAAGAGTGGCTAGTGAACCTTTCCTCTCGAATTTTTGCATAAGTTAGTTTGCCCTACCTAGCTATGGTGGCAAAGAGCGCATTAAGCAAACACTAATCTAGAGGGACTCGTGAAGTTGTTTGCCATAAGTTGTGTTTGTCAAACGCCTCGAGCAAGTGAAGAAAGCTTAGCAAAATTTAAGATATTGTGGATTACGTTGAGCATTATTTTAGGTTTGCAAACGACAACAAAGGAGTTCATGTACAAGTTCTACGCACTACCTACACTAAACCCGCGCATTATTCAGCAATCACTCAATACGTTGGAGAGAGCGCTACGCGAGTAGTAGCGAGTATGCATCTTGATCCTCCGCAGCACGCGCAGCAACATCCGCACGATGTTTCACCACAATCAGTGCTGCTACAGCAACCATGGTAGTCGCACCAAGTAACGCCGCTGCCATCTCACGCCACAATCCATCTTTCTCCGCGTTTACCGACTGCGAGAGCAAAAAGGCCGGTCGAGGAGGCTCACACCGCTTGACATCCGTCGTGCCCACAGCCTTGCAACTCAACGCCTGTGTGCACTTGCTGCAGCACGTTAGCTCCGTCGACGGCTTCAAGATCGTGTTCGTCGCAGACGATGTCACGATCGAGCCGCCACACGCCTCCAGCACTCCCGGCGCCGAGTCACCTGCACACCTATCGGCGCAGACGTCCTGCACCGTCCCCACGGCCAGCTCCGGTTTGTCACAGTCCGTAATGGTGAACGTGTGACTGCAGTCGATCGTGTTGGTGTCCGTAGCCGTCACAGCACCCGCGAGCGCGAGAATGTTCGTGCGAGGCGTCCGCGTGAACTTGCAGTGCACGACTCCCGTGGTCTTTTGCGCCGTGGTCGGGTTGTTCACGAGCTCGACGCCGTAGTTCTTGCTGATGGTGGTGGCCGTCGAGTCTACGATCGTGACGACCTGCGTGTCCGAGCCGCCGGTTGGCTTCACCATGATGTCACACTTCACGCCGGTGTACATTCCCGTGACGGTCGAGTCCGTCTGCAGCAGGACATCGGCGACCTTCATGTCCAGCTTGAGGACGGCGAAGTCGCTGCCGCCATACGCGCAGTACGTTCCTTCACTGCCTTGTACTCCCGGTTTCTCCATCACACTCCACATCGCATCGAACTTGGAGCACGCCAGCGTGCTGTGCAGGAAGAGGTTGACCGAGAAACTCGTCGAGTACGCCCTCCCGCACGCCGTCCACGCCTCCAGGTTGATGGTCGTGCTGGCATCCGTGAATGCGATGGCTGTGTCGGAGAGCGGGTCCCACTTGACGAAGTTGGTGCCGTCCGTGTTGTAGCGCCAGAACACGTAGTCCTTGCTCTTGGTGAGCTCGGCCGTCGGCGCCGGGAATGTCGTGGCGAATGGATTCGTGACGTCCAGTAGCTGCGACAGCTTTACCGTGTATCGGCAGTTGATGTTGGCTTTATCGAAAGTGGTGCACGGGATGCTGTAGTAGACGTTCTTGGTGGCGTCACTGCCGGCGGGTTTGCTTGGCAGCGCATTGAGCACTCCGTTGGATGCAGTTTGTATAGTATCTTTGATGGAGACGGAGGCTGTGATGACATCTGCGCCTTTGGCTTGAAGACACACATCGATGGAGCACGTATTGGGAATTCTGGTGCCAAGTTCGCATGTTGCTGTTGGTGTCTCTAGGTCGTTTTCGTAGTCGGTTGGGCAGAAATACGGGGTGTACAGCTCCTTGAGTCGTCTGAGCTTTCTGCAGCACCATTTGCATTGAGCGTTTAGTGTCGCCTCGAGTGTCCCGTATGAGCTTTGGAGGGAAGCTGCAAGTGGATTTGTTTTGAGCTTGGCCACGTTGGCTGCCAAAGTTGTATCGTCAAAGCAAGTGGAGCTACAATCCTTCTCGTTCTCATAGAACAGCTTGTACTTCGCGAACCGATCCGTGCCGGCGATAGCGCACATGACACCACTGCCGGGATTGTTCACAATATTTGTGTCTGCTGTGTACGTCCTGTAGGCGGTGTCGTGATTCTGGAACGCAGTTAGCGTTGTTTTCGTCAGTGTTTGCGGTGTTGTCAGAGCTGCCGGGCAACTTCCTTTTGCTCCATATCGCGGGCGGAACTTGTCAAGGATGGCAACACACCCAATGCACATGAACTCAATGCTGTCGTCGATCCCGACAATTTCCAGATCGTATTTTCCTGGAGCATCAAACTTGATCTCGCTCTGCACTATCGCCGGGTTTGCCGTATACTGCGGCCACGGAACAAGCTGGGTCGATTTGGCCGTTGTCGTCCCCCTTCTGGTTGACATGATCTGAATGTACGCTTGCGAGAAGTCTTCTCCATGGTCCCCATAGTCTCCGTAGTCCCCATAGTCTCCGTAGTCCCCATAGTCTCCATAGTTCCCGTAGTCCCCGTAGTCCCCGCCACCATACACGCTGCGTAAGAGCTCATCCTGTAGCGGGTCGGGTACAGGTAGCTCGCACTTGCCAACCTCCCCAAGCCTCACATTGTTGGCCACATCTTCCAGGTCGCAAGACAGCCCGGACTGCCAGTAGCAAACTGGGGCGACATCTTCCCAAGACTCGTCTGGCCCGTATTGAGCGTCCATGAACGCAACCCGAGACTGGTTCGCATCACTCGTTGCAGACTGCTGCTGCCCCAGTGCATTGGCACATGCAATGCAAACTGATGCTAGCACTATTAGCGCCAGGGCGAGCGTGCGCGTCGCCATGGATTTCACGGAATGAACCTGCTCGGTTGAACGGATCCGAGTCAGATGCAATGACGGACTGATGGCCATCAAGCGCGTTTGATGTGCATCGGACGGCCAGGATACCTCTGGTAAGGGTCGCGACCAAGATCGCGCATAGTGAAGGCAAGAGCAAGCGGGCGACTAGTCCGATGCTTGTCAAATCTTCGCCGTGCGTGGCGGACGGATCCCATGGCCAGAGCAGAACCCAAACTCGGTCATGCTGTCGTGCTTCTTCTCTGTGCAACAAGACTTTCCGCTATACCTCAATAGATGATTGTGATCTTCCCGAACGACTAGAAAGCAAGACAGGAGTGACATGACAGCGGGGAGCTCCTTGCCTCAACATCCGCTGAATGCGTCTCCAAGGTGACCACTACGCGACAGCTAAACAAACAACCACTGGGTTAATGACAAACAATCAAGAATGCAAAAGCCATTTTAACAGGGGCGCTAACCCCACTGTGCTTAACGCCGCCTACTCCAACAGCAGCGAGTATGCATCTTGATCCTCCACAGCGCGAGCACCACCTTCCACACGACGCTTCACCACAACCAGCGCTACAACAGCCACCATGGCACTCACCCCGAGTAACATCATTGCTGCGCCATTAAAGAGACCTGGCTGCTCCACACCAGCCGACTCCGCAAGCAACAGGTCAACCGACTCGGGAAGCAGGACACCATCTGGCTCCCCAAGCAAGAATGCTCCTGGAGGAGGCTCACACCGCTTGACATCCGTCGTGCCCACAGCCTTGCAACTCAACGCCTGCGTGCACTTGCTGCAGCACGTTAGCTCCGTCGACGGCTTCAAGATCGTGTTCGTCGCAGACGATGTCACGATCGAGCCGCCACACGCCTCCAGCACTCCCGGCGCCGAGTCACCTGCACACCTATCGGCGCAGACGTCCTGCACCGTCCCCACGGCCAGCTCCGGTTTGTCACAGTCCGTAATGGTGAACGTGTGACTGCAGTCGATCGTGTTGGTGTCCGTAGCCGTCACAGCACCCGCGAGCGCGAGAATGTTCGTGCGAGGCGTCCGCGTGAACTTGCAGTGCACGACTCCCGTGGTCTTTTGCGCCGTGGTCGGGTTGTTCACGAGCTCGACGCCGTAGTTCTTGCTGATGGTGGTGGCCGTCGAGTCTACGATCGTGACGACCTGCGTGTCCGAGCCGCCGGTTGGCTTCACCATGATGTCACACTTCACGCCGGTGTACATTCCCGTGACGGTCGAGTCCGTCTGCAGCAGGACATCGGCGACCTTCATGTCCAGCTTGAGGACGGCGAAGTCGCTGCCGCCGTACGCGCAGTACGTTCCTTCACTGCCTTGTACTCCCGGTTTCTCCATCACACTCCACATCGCATCGAACTTGGAGCACGCCAGCGTGCTGTGCAGGAAGAGGTTGACCGAGAAACTCGTCGAGTACGCCCTCCCGCACGCCGTCCACGCCTCCAGGTTGATGGTCGTGCTGGCATCCGTGAATGCGATGGCTGTGTCGGAGAGCGGGTCCCACTTGACGAAGTTGGTGCCGTCCGTGTTGTAGCGCCAGAACACGTAGTCCTTGCTCTTGGTGAGCTCGACCGTCGGCGCCGGGAATGTCGTGGCGAATGGATTCGTGACGTCCAGTAGCTGCGACAGCTTTACCGTGTATCGGCAGTTGATGTTGGTTCTATCGAAAGTGGTGCACGGGATGCTGTAGTAGACGTTCTTGGTGGCGTCACTGCCGGCGGGTTTGCTTGGCAGCGCATTGAGCACTCCGTTGGATGCAGTTTGTATAGTATCTTTGATGGAGACGGAGGCTGTGATGACATCTGCGCCTTTGGCTTGAAGACACACATCGATGGAGCACGTGTTGGGGATCCCGGTGCCACTTTTACAGTCAGCGTCGGGTGTGTCCGGGTATTCATTCTCGTAGTCAGTCGGACATGCATATAGCGTCACCATTTCCTTTAGTGTTCTCTTCTTTTTGCAGCACCAAGTGCACTTCTCGTTGAGCAATGGCTCCATGGTAGCGTATGGCGTCTGGAGAGAGTACGCTGTAGTGGTCGAAACCGTAAAAGGAGTCGTCTTGAGCTTTGCTACGTTTGTCAGCAGAGTCGCGTCGTCAAAGCAGGAGGTGTAGCAGACATTCTCGTTCTCGTAGAAAATCTTTCTCTTGGAGAATCTGTCGACGTTCAAAGTTCCGCAATTGACTCCGCTGTTCGCGTTGTTCACAACATTTGAATCTTTCGTAAACGCCGTGTAAGCAGTGTCATGAGCTTGGAACGCAGTTAGCGTCGTTTTCGTCAGTGTTTGCGGAGTTGTCAGAGCTGCTGGGCAGGTTCCAGCAGTTCCATAGCGCGGCCTGAACTCGTCCAGGATCGCGACACACCCGATGCACGAGACCTCACCGACGTAGTCGTTCGCGACAATCTCCAAGTCGTACAACCCGGGGGCATCGAACGCGATTTCACTCTGCACCAACTTCGGATTCGTCCCGTACTGATACCATGCCGTCTTCTTGGTCGATTGGACCGTGGTTCCTCCTCTCCTGGCGGACGTGATCTGGATGAACGGTTCCTGAGACGCCTCCGTCTTCGCGGCGTTGTCGTACTTGTTGCGTCGGAGATCCTCCACGTAGTTGTCGATGGGAACGGGCACTGGCAGCTCGCACTTGTCGACCACGCCCAGCCTCAAGTTGTTGACCGCTTCGTTCAGGTCGCACGACAAACCCATCTCCCAGTAGCACACGGGGTCATCGTTTGCCATGAACACAACGCGATGCGTCTCATTGCCATCCTGCGCATCGGCCAGAGCGCAAGACGCGCCCACCGCCGCAACGAGGGCGACGTTCACACGCATCGACCAAGTCCAACGTTGCGCCTTGCGAGGCCAATGTCGAAGTGTCCCCACAGCGAGTCGCTGCCGGTGGATCCGAAGCCAAAGATCCCGAGCGCGGATCAGGATCGCACCGTAATGAACGATGCACAGAGCCCGACGCTTGCGAGGCGTCGGGCGTTTCTAGCTTGGTTAGCGTGAGGCCACCGCTCGTTTGATGGGGATCGGACCTCTGCCTGTGTCATGGTCTCCGGTCTTGAGCGATGGCTTAGCATGAGCTACCTGATGGACCTGCCTCCTGTCGGTTGCAGTCGCCTTCAGCAACGTTTGAGGCTGCAGACAGACCCAAGGCGTTGAGCGCGAGCATGGTTGGTGTCTGCAGTCGGCCGCCTGCAGGCTCAGCCGTTACGGCCAGTTTGACACGCTCGAGCGCGTTGTGTCCGCCGGCACATGGAGCCTTGAAACCTCCGACGCCTTACAATCGGCGCGCTCTGCGCTGCGATCTTCATCGCCATGGCTAAGGGGCTCGGCACTCTTGGCCTAATATACTCGAGCACAGTCCTGTCGACCCCTTCTAAGCCAGCTCATGCGTGCCGCAGCGGCCATTTTGCTCGCAGTGGTGGCTGCCGGCGAGGCGTTTGCGGATGCTACGGCTAATCGGTCGATGCTACTGGCATTGAATGCAACTGCAGATGAGAACGAGACACTTGTTGGAGTGCAGCTTCAGCTATTAGCAAACGGCGCATCGACGTGCACTTGGGGCAGCGACTTGAAGTGCAGCTTTGCAGAAGACGTTAACGACCTCAGACTGGGGGGAGCTGGCTGTGAGCTGCCTGTGCCAGCGTTGTCAGACAATTACGTGGAAGATAAGCGACGCAACAAGAACGATGCGATGAATGAGAAGGTCGCTTCGGACAAACCGTTCGTTCAGATCACGTCGACGATGCGGGGAACGTCAACGACAGCGTCAACCGACAAGAGCACTTGGTATGAATACGTGGCGGAGCCAGCCGCAGTGCAGGGTCAAATCAAGTTCGACAAACCTGGTCTGTACGATCTAACCATTTTTGCATCTGACTATGATCGCACCGCTACGTGCGACGCTTGTGTTGCAATCCTGGACGAGTTTAGGCCCCGCTTTAAGACTGGAAGCTGCCCAGTTGTACCGAGTTCTCCGCAGTCATTGAGCGTGGCTACGCTGCATACGTTCAAGGAGTACCAAGAAGCCTACGATGCGTATGTACGAGGTTGAACAACCTGGAGAGCGGAAGTGATTGCAACGATATACTAGCGAAGAGGAAAATGTTTCACGAGCCCGAAGATGATTTCGCTGGCACATGCTTTGATGACGACGCTCTAGATGCGAATGTTGCAAAGCTAATGACAAATCCGTTCACCGACGACATTCAACTAGACTCCGATGCACTAGAGGAGATTTTAAACTTAAAGTGCTCGTGGTGTTGCAGGAAGTTCACAACTCTCAAGGAAATGTTTATCAAGTACGATTGCTCCACAACTTCACCAACGTCAAGCTGTACTATAGGTGCTGAATGCTCTATTAACCTTTGTGTTGAAGCCAAGGGAGTCGACATTGCAACAACGTCGATCGTAATCAAAACTAGTGTGCAGGAGACTTCCACCACTGTGATCGACACGTTACCAAGCGTTCCTTTGGGCGTTGATACCACAAAAAACGTATATTACAATATCCCGTGCATTAATTTTGATGATAACGACGTAAGATGTCTATACCGCGTCAAGCTCTCAGAGTTGGTTGATATTACCACGGAATTTGCAGCTGCACTACCGATTCCAGAATCTGAGTTAGGGAAGGTGTCCGAGTTCGTGTTTTGGCGTTACAACCTTGATGGAGGAATATGGTCTACATGGATCCCAAGCAGTGATTCCCCTATTGCATTTACTAAAGCGGTGACTGCAGTCAATATCGAGGCATGAACAGCATGCGGGCAACTTGGACGTACAGTCTCGATTGATGTTAAGCTTTACACACACAGTACGTTAACGTGCGCCAAATTTGATGAAATGTGGACGGCGGTTGATGTGAATCAGAACTCACGAGGATCCTACTGCTCATATGCGGGGAGTGATTTTACGGTCATGAAACTAGATATGACGGTAGCTGACATTTTGGAGCAGGTTGACACGGTTTCCGGTACGTACACGGGAGTCGAATGTGAAATTATGGTTAAAGAAAACGATGAGGCCTTGCCAGATACATCGCCGACTGTTCTTGTTCCTCACACATTATCCACTGTAGTGACCAAGGGGTTCGTGGTTGATCTCGTGAATGATCCTACGACTGCACCTGACACAGTAGCCACCGTAACCTGCAAATTCACGCGAACACTGCGGAGCGGCATACTCACCACAGACACTATCCCGCTCTCGATCGAGTGTAGTCATACGTTCACGATCGCTGACTGTGAAGCACCACATCTAGATGAGGAGGAGAGCAAGCAAGTATGCTCTAGTAACTGTGCAGGCAAACCAGCTCCAGGTGTATATGAAGCGTGTGGTGGGGCAATTGTCTCATCCTCTGCAACAGCAACAATGGTCACGAACACAGATAAAACTTGTTGCGCTGAGTGTTCCCCATGGCTCCAGTGCACTGCCCTTGATATTGCAGACATCAAGCGCTGCGAGCTGCCAACTTGTGACAGTGGGGCTATTATTTCGTCTGCATCAGTCGCAATTAAGAGTAGCGCACAGGAGGCTTCGACTGCTGTGCTAAATGCGCTGCCAAACACCCCACCTGAAAGTGACACAAGCACAATAATCTACGCTACCGTCCCATGCACCGAGTTTGATGCAGCCAATCCTAAGTGCTTTTACAATGCCAAACTTTCGGATTTGCTGGATGTAAGGTCAGCTACTTCCCCAACTTCTGCTAGCAGCAAGATATTTTGGCGCTATAACCTTGATGGTGCATCATGGTTTGCGTGGGACCCAATCGAAGATAGTGACGTTGCTTTCAAGACTGCAAGTACCAAGATTATTGTGGAAGCATGGACAGCCTGCGAAAAAGTCGGGAACACGTTCTCCTTCGAAGTTAAATTATATGTGCACAGTATGCTGACGTGCACAAACTTTGATGCGATGTGGAAAGTGGATGCGAATGAAGTCGAAGGAGTTTACTGCACACACCCGGGAAGCGATTTCACTGTGATCAACATTGACATGGACATCGCAAAAGCCATCCCTCATACGGCGAACACTGTGGTGGGCTTGCGCTCGGGAATTGAGTGTCAGATAATGGTGAAAGAAGAAGATACGGATGACAAGACTTTTGCTGTACTGGTACAGCAGACATCTTCGGCCAAAGTCAACAAGGATTTTGCTATCACGCTCGTGAACAATCCGCACACTGCCCGACTAACAACAGCCCAAGTTCAATGCACGTTCACGCGTGCGGTGTACAGCAATGAGGTTGCGCTTACTGCGGGTGCAACGGATCCGCACTCCATCACATGCACACACGACTTCTACCTTACTGATTGCGACGCACCAAAGCTCTTAGGCTATCCAGTCGATGAGGCCTGTGAAGCTACGTGTGCAAGCAAGATAAACCCAGGTGTAAATGAAGCATGTGGAGGCTCTATCGTGAAATCAGATTCGTTGGCGACTACCGTGTCGGAGACTGAGGTCGCATGCTGTGATGACTGTAGTCCTCCCCTTGAGTGTTCACCTATTGGAACCACGTCCATCAAGCGCTGTGAGATTTCAGCTTCCCCCTTGTTTCTTACCCAGCTGGCTGTTGAAGAGCGAACGGTACTTTCGGTCCAAGTGATGGCAGTGCTCAGTGCGAGTACGATGATTCTTGCCTTTGTGCTTGTGATTATAAAAAAAATTAAAAACGAAAATGGTGCAGTGCTGATTGATTCACAATACGATACATATTACCCGCTCCTGGAGTAGACGCTGACAACAAAGGTTGTGGAGTTAGTTAATGCCGAAATATACTTCACCGATTGGTATGTTACAAATCTGCCGATAGCGACTCAATTTGTTTAATGCTTACAGGCACAGATGTAACTACAGTTATTAGATTTCGTATTGTCCTACAGCAGAACCACTTTGAAGAACGAGGTAAGGTTGCATCAGCGCTATCTGCAGCGCATAGCATGCTTTCTATAGTCTTAAAAGCCAATAATTGTTCGCCATCGTAACATCGTGCTCCACCAAAGCAACAAACCGGGCACTTCTTCTCTTTCCCAACCTATTAAAACAATGCTGCCCTCAGGCCTAAACACGACGACGAGTGCTTGTGCTGGTTTGGGTCTACGAACTCAAGCTACTAATACTTTACTAACAGAAATGATAACAATTCAAATCAGGTGATGTATTTGTCACTATAATAGTAGCCTCCGTTCCTCAGCTTCGACCAACAAGTAGATAATCCCCATCCGTTCCTACACAAGCTCCATTGAGCAGCACGCCAAGACCACATCAGCAAGGACAACGCCTTCACCTACAGTAGTCCACACAGACGCAGCAGCCAGGCGCTCCTTACTCCAGCAACGGGTAGTACGCGTCCTCCGACTCCCGCGCATGCGCAGCGGCGTCCGCACGGCGCTTCACCACAACAAGCGCCACCACGGCAACCATGGCACTCGCACCGAGCAGCGCAGTCGTCGTCTCGCTCGCGAACACCTTCTGCTCCGCCGCGGCCAACTGCGCTAGCAGCAGACCAGACGGCTCAGCATTGCAGCTCTTGACTTCCGTATCGCTCACAGCAGTGCACGTGAGACCAGGGCTGCAGGCGGCACAGCACGACACTTCCGCCACGCTCGAGACACTAGTCGCCGCGCCATTCGACGTCACCACCGTGCCGCCACACGCCTCGCCGACGCCTGGAGCCGCGTCACCCGCACACTCGTCGGAGCAAACGGCATCTTGTCCGACACCAACCTCCAGCTCGGGCGCATCACAGTCGGTGACTGTGAAGTCGTGCGTGCACGTGATCGTGTTCGGGTCGTCCACATCGGCAAGCATCATCGTGTTGCTGTGCGACGTACGCGTGAACGTGCACACGATCTTGCCAGCCGTCTTCTGTGCAGTGTTCGGGTCATGGACGAGCTCGACGGCGAAGTCCTTGCTGAGGGTGGTAGCCGTGCTTTCAATGAGTGTAGCGGTCGTCGTAGCAGCCACAGTCGAATCTTCATCCTTCAGCATGATCTCGCACGTAGCGCCCGCGTAGTCGCCCGTCACCGTGCCGGCACCGTGCGGCACGACTTGGGCTGCATCGTAAGCGAAGTTCAGGAGGGTGAAGTCGCTGCCTGGAACGTTGCAGTACGCTCCTCCCTCTTCAGTCACACCCACGCCCGTCCACATGGCATCGAAGTTCGCACACGTCAGCGTGCTGTGCACGTACAGGTTGACGTTGAACGAGTAGGAGGTTCCGACCTGTCCGGCCGCTGTCCACGCCTCGATGGTGACAGTTGTGCCTGGTTGCGTGAAGGCGAGTTGGCTATCACTAGTACGGTCCCATTGGATCCACTCCCCACCGTCGAGGTTGTAGCGCCAGAAGATAAAATCGTCGACCTCTTCGGTGCTCGAGGGGAATCCTGCGTTCCAGTCGGGTGTGACGTCTACCAGCTCTGACAGCTTGACGTTGTACTTGCACGCGTCGTTGGTCGCATCAAAGTTCGTACATGGAAGGCTGTAGTACACGTTCTTCGTCTCGTCTGCATCAGCGGGCGGGCTCGCCAACGCAGCAATAACTCCCGCGGAAGCTGTTTGCACACTTTCATCGATGCTCACCAGCACCGTTGCAATGTCATTGCCCGTCACTTTGAGGCACTTGTCGAGTCCGCATGTGTTGCCACTGCCTCCGACACAGGTTGGTAGCGGAGGAATAGGCACCCCACACGTATACTGAACAAATTGCTCTTTGAGCTCGACGTACTTGTTGCAGCACCACTTAGCCTTAGCGTTCAATACTGGCTCCAGGCCCGAAGCTGCAGTCTGGAGAGCAGTCGGGAAGGGGTTGTTCGTCTTAAGAATCTCCACATTGGCCGCAAGGGTACTGGAATCAAAGCAGCTCCCGGAGTTGTCGCTTGGGCTATCTTCGTAGAAAAGCTTCAACGTAGCTGTTCTTTCGCTGCAATCCTCCCCACTACCTGGATTGTTCTTGGTGCCGGACACATACTGATTGTAGGCTTGTTCCAATGTAACGAGCGCACCAAACGAGTCCACTGTCAGCGTCTGTAAGGCAGGCAGCCCGATTGGGCAGGAGGAGCCCGTGAACTGAGGTCGGTACTTGTCAAGAATCGAGACGCACCCAGGACACGAAGCCTCTTGGTCGTAATCCCACGCAGAGATCGACAAGTCGTACACACCAGGGGTGTTGAACTTGATGGCTCCTTGCACCCCCCTGGCGTTGGCCAGGTACTCGTACCAAGCCGTCTTGCCCGTCGACGATACGGCCGTCCCAAAAGTGGACGTGACCTCGATGTACGGCTTGTCCGACGCAATCTTCCTTGCGTTGTCGTCGTACTTGTTGACACGCTTGTCGTTCACGTAGTTATCAGTTGGAACGGGCACGGGAAGGATGCAGGTGTCACCAAGCGTGAGACTGCCGGATACATCATCGATATCGCACGATAGGCCAGAGCCCCACGAGCACGCCCCGGGGTTGTCCGCCATCAAAAACAGCGACGGAACCAGTTGCGACTGGTTCTCGTCCGTGCCGAGGTCGCGCAGCATCGGGTGGCCAGGCTCGTCTTGAGTCAGCGCGTCGACGAACGTGCCGTAGGCGGCCGCCACTGCCAGGACAGTAGCGATGCGCATGGTCGGCGGATGAGCTTGGGCTTGATGAGATTCCCAGAAGTGTCTTGAGGCTGGCACGGCGAATTGCGAAATGGGTCGGCTGGAGCGGCCAAGCGATCTTGATTCCGCCGAGGCGACCTCTTGGAACTTCATCGTGCGGAGCAGAAGCCTTTGACAAGCAAAGATCGTGATGCCTATCAAGTGGAAAGATCGCGCTGATGCCATTCGACAGGCACAGACATCTCAACCAGCCGATTCTGCGCTCCCGAAGGAAGTTCGATGCCTGCGGGGCTCCTCATCGAGAGGCAGCCGTTCATTTCGCACTAGGTTGCAATGGCGAATTGGTTAATACTGAAACACCGACTCTGACGAAGGAAGAAGCGCCTTTTGAAGTGGAGTGATTACCGCCATCACATTGACTGGATAAGGCTAGCTAATCTACAATTCGTGTAGTTTTCTTCTCATCAAGCTACCTGACCTGGCTGACCATGGATTTCTCCTCCGCATTCTTCGCACGACCTAAATATCACGGTAGACAACCGTACCCGAACATTTCGCTAATCAAACATTTCGCTTATTGTAACATGATGGTACCCACAAGTTGGTACTTCAGGAAGACTTTAGAGAAAAGACCACTCAGATCACTTACTTGTGTATTCCTGCTTATGATAGCCGTACCTTTATATATTATGTAGTATCAATACATATTGGTGTGAGGACGGTGAAGAGAGCAAAGATAAACTACCACCGTTGTATGTTCCGCATACGAAAATAAAAGCAAATTTGCATGAAGAAACGTGTACTTAGTTTCAATTACCGTACCTCACAAAAGAAATGATTTTGAGAATCATGAATGGCATTTTTCTTAACGCGAAGAGTTGCTCTTATCTAGCCGTCCCTCTATCTTCCTAGCAACAAAATTTCAAAAAGCAAATGAGGTTCCTACCCGAGCGCTTCAGCCGTTTGATAATGGAGAAGATAGCTGTATATATCGCTTTCTTGTAGTTGCTTAAATGCTCTTAAAAGCTTTCATTGTTTGACCGGCGAGGATTAATATCCGAGTTTGCTACACATGAAGTACTCGATATCGATTGTTCCAATGAAATCAATCGTAACGATCGAGCGTTTTTCTTTGAACAGTTTCCTGGGCCACAACCCAGCTTGCATTCAAGCTGACATGCATGATGAACTTCTTCATCGTGCCTGCAAAATGAAGAAATAAGGGCGTAATTGTATGGAAATACCTGTAGACTTGAGTTCAACACCGCTTTCTTCATGTTCAGAAATAGTGACATTTCAGAATAAATGGTATCGATTTGGCGAATTGACACTTTCTTGTTAAGCACTTCTTTTGTGAGTTTCGGTAAGGCCGTGTTCGCGCAGAGTGCCATTAAGACAAATTTGTGATTTGTGATTTTGCTTCGCGGCCAGAATCTACTTTCAATTATGACTCTTGTCAAAAATTTTTGCATTGGTTGTTTCCAGGAGCAAAAACATCAACGTGTGATCTTCAGCACGTGGAGGCAGCTGATGCTCGTAGCTTGTCGAGTTTCCCTGAGTTGCCAAGTATGTTGGTGCTATTATACTGATTTCAGCATTGCTTAGGTGGCTAAAGCACAACCAAGCACATGTCCAAGACGCTAGTAGAGAGCGTTTCATTTGACGCAATCCACAGCTCGTCAAACGATAAGCCCTTTAATCCTAATCGGATGAATATTAAAGCTTTTGATGCGCCTTACGACATGTGCGAGCGGATTTACCCAATACAGTTCAACCTCCATGAGAACTACTGGCCCTTGCACCAATTTGGGTCAGAACAACAGCGATGTATCGAGGTCAAGAGATGCTCTTGATTTGGCGTATTTGGCCGGCCTTTGTGGCGTTTATGCAATGTTCGAGGTGCCTTTGTCTGCTGCCAGCTCGCGCTCATTTCGTGAGCCCATTGCGACATCAGAATAAGTAAGTATGGTTCGTAAACTTGTATTTGTACTTGTGTTTCATAAAGGTGGAGGTTAAGTATGCCAGAAAAGTGAAGAACCATGGCAAAAACATGAGTCAAAAGATTGTGTATCAATAATAATTTTCATTTATATGCAACTTACCCATACTAAATACTTTTACGATTGATATTAAATGAAAGGCAGTGCTGTGCTCTTTTGATTCCCTCTCCAGAAAACACATTTGAGAGTGATCTGAGAAAATAGAAACCGAATTCTCGTTAGATTGCTTAAATGGAGTTTGGTATCAGTGATCGTGATATCACAAATGATCTAGGAATCCTAAGGTGACGAGCCGTATTTGCAGCAGTCAAATTTTGTGGGTTAAGACTAACCGATCAACAATGCTAGTTATGGTTTGTCCCTTCCAGCATACTTCGCTGAAAATACACAAGAGACATGCTTTGGACCTCATATGCGGTTCTGGTTGTACTACAGCAATTTTATCTAAGAAACCACGTACAACTAAATAAGTAATTACAATTTGATCTTCAACAGATAAACGTATATTTAATCCTTGTTTTAACATTTCAGTTAATTTAATACCTAGTTGCTGAGACCCAATTCACCAGAATTTAAACGAATTCGTGCATATTTATATTTTTTCACGATAAAAATCGTTCGGACAAGAAACAAATCCCAAAAAAATATACCACACTAGTGCATCTTCATACCTACTCAATGATCTACTGGACATTAAAGAAAGAGAAGAACAACTGTTATTAATTTTTCGAATTAATTGAGCAGAAGTACCAGCACTTCGAATTAATTTTCCTCTTGATTGTGGATACAAACTTATATTATGAATTAAACTACCAATTGACCCAGTTGCTGAGGACTACAACGATTCCATCTTCAAGATCATAAAACCTTCCCCAACAAACACAACTACTAACGATATGTCAAAGTGACTTGTATGAACTTATCGTTAGTTGCTTGTCAGTCCTCCACCTCCAGCCGACAACGAGACACATCCCTCCGTTCATACACAAGCTCAACGAATGCAGCCGCACAGCATCACCACATAATATCCGTAGGTCAGTAGTAATACTTAGAACATTACACCGTCATTTTTTTTACTTTCCGTAATTTACCACTGAGAACATTCCTGGAACCTTCTTTCGGGTCAGGTGCTCTTTAAGCAACGCGACCTCTCGACCACCTGAGAGCGAATGCAACGCCTTTTGGATCTAAGGGTGGTTTCAGATCCGCTCTACCACTGATATCTAAAAGCTGTTGTTTTTTCATCGACGCGACCTCTCGACCACCTGAGAGCGAATGCAACGCCCTTTCGATCTAATGGTGGTTTCAGATCCGCTCAACTACTACAGGTGCTCTTTCAGCAACGCGACCTCTCGATACCATCTGGTGCAAAAGAGGTACAGTACCATCTAAACCTCCAACTCCACAAAAGCGATCCACAATCCTCGAAGCATTTCAGTACGATTCACAAGTACATGTAAGTCATCGATATTTTTTATCATCAGTAAAAAAAAAATATGGTCAATGGATTTAGCTCAGAAGAGCATCTACTTCAGTCTTTAGCTTAGGACACTTAGACTTAACAAAGTCATTCTTACTGAGCCAATCGAGATAATTCGGATCAATGTTTTGAATCTGTTTGATAGTTCGATTCTTGTATTTCCCCCACGTCATCATAAACGAACCATCGTCGTTTCCGAATTTGATGTGAAGGAATTGGGCAATAGGGTGATTCCCAAGATCGGTAAAACGATTTTGATGAGACAACTATCTACAATAGGACGGATCAGAGGAATATACCTCTTCAATAGTCTTCGATTTGTACTTGCCGAATGTTAGTGTCGAACTCATTGTATCTGTGAATGTGTATTTATATACCTACCCAGATACCTATTCAAAAAATAAATTAATTATTTCAATGGACTTAAGCTGTCGTGAAATCAAGTACCTCACCCGTTAGACGGTCGTAGGACAGTTCTTGTTCGCTAATAACCAACACAAGCATATTAACACCCTGACAACCAGCATTCACACCCTGAATCTGAATAGACTGAGGAACATCCTTTTCGGTCAGGCAACTGACATCAGCGATGAGGACACGGTTAGTTAGAGACCACGTCTGATAGTCAAGAAGACCATTCACAAGCTCAGGAGTTAGATCACCATTGATAGCACCAATCTTAGCCACCTCGTTGGTGAAGTGATGGAAGTCGTAGTCGTGGCTGATGTCAAACGTCTGACTCGAACCAATACGAACATTAAAGTTTCTAATCGACGAACCAGGGTGTAGGGTCCAAGGAGCGCTGTCAAAAGGACTTTGGAACTGTTGAACAGCAGCGGAAGCGAAACTACCCGTTTATTCGGCAAAAGGAAGTAGTACAACATATTTAGCGTTCTTTACCGAAGCCGATAGCTGTAGATTAAACGATGTGTTGTGTTGAGTCGATTGCTTACCAATGCCAGCTCGCTGGTAGAACCACTGAGCGTAGCAGTCATTGTAGCGTACCTTCTTAACAGGCTTAGAGATGATAGCCTGAGGATTCTCGAGATGAACGAACGGGACATACAAGCGAGAAGTAGTGAAAGGCATGTACGTACCATCAATAGTAGGCTCAAGCGAATTAACTACGGCTCCCCAAGCAATACTGAAACCAGCAGAAGCAGCAAGAACACCAGCCATAGGATTACCAGTGGAAGAAGCCGCAACCATTACGGGACACGTATTACCTGATGAGAGGGTAGTGGAAGTAAGCGACATACCCTTCGTAGCATCAACGGCGATAACGGATGAGCCCTGATTCACACGGAAACGAAGTCGGATCTGAGGATTAGCCATCAAATCGAGTTCGCGGAAGATAGGGTGTAAATCACTTAGTTTGATTTTTAGCATGTAGTTCCACATACCCATAATAGCATTAGCAGTAGAAGCACCCGCTACGAATGCACCACGCGAGGTTTGGTTAGCGATAGTGGTGGAAGCAAAAGCAGCACCAAGCGACGGCCACGTTGAACTGAAATCAGAACCAGCCGTCGGAGGATTAGATAGGAGACGCTTAACGAGACCATCGTTAGGAATGGTAGCACCACCCGAAGGACCAGTGGTTGTAAAAGTAGATGAGTAAGCGGTTGTGTTCGTGTATCCATCACCGGTTAGGGAGCTTGTAGCAGCACTATAAAGAACAGACTGAGCAGCATCAGGGTAAAGAAATGATTCAGCACCATGCTTCTCAACATACTGAGGGCTGTATCCGATTTGAGCACGAATGTTGTTCCAAAAGAGCTTGTAGTCAGCCATGCTAACGATAGTCTTGCCATTCAGCACGAGAGACATCGAGTCAATTACATTCCAGTTGCCACACTTGAGGGTAGCATAGAAGCGGTTAGCAGCAGCACTTTGAGCAGTAGCACCATTCTTCATCGATACCTTGTATGGAAGCATAATATAAGCATCTCGGAGGGAGGCAAAGCCCTCACTTCCATTTAGCTGAGCCGTTGCATCAATGGTAATGACACCATTCTGATAAGAACCCTGATTAAGATCAATGACATGAGGTACGCGCTTAGTGGTCGATACCTTGATCTCAGGATCGCTCTTTAGTGAGCTCTGGTACAAATACTGATCGGATAGTTGTGTTTCACTCATGGTGGAATCTATATCAACTCTAATATACTTTTTGGAAATTAATTATTATGACAAGCCTTATCAAGCCAATCACAAGTGCTCATGACCTCATCGAGCTCGCTGAGAAAATGGATGTGAGACCTGACAACATTTTCGAATCAAGTGAGATAACGTCTCCTCTTCCAATGAATGGTTCTTTCCTAATTCTACTACGACAGCCTAAAATGGATGTAGGTCATTGGACAGCGGTACATAATGGTGAATACTTCGATTCAATGGGTGAAGCAGCCCCAACAAAATATGGAATTGGTAGATACAACTCCAAGCAATACCAAGGAACATATGGGGATTATTGCGGACCATTCAGTATCCTTTGGCTGTATTCCAAGCAACACAGTCGACCCAATATCTTTAAAAATATGAAAGATTTGAATTTGACAATTCTATAATAAATATGTTTCAGGGAATATAGCAAACATGTATCGCGAACTAACAGTTTCAAGCGACGTACCATCGCGCAAGCTCACCAAGGCTTTCAAGACCGGTAAGCTCTTTTTAACAGCTAACGAACTCAAGGGTAGTGGATCTGTCATTCATCTTCATCCGGCAAGCTATGAAAAGGCTCTTAAAGATCGCAAAGCCGGTCGTGGCGTTCGACTCGACATTACTCGTCATGAGGTCAAGAAGGGTTATAAGAGAGCTTAAGGAGGTTGCATTTGGTCCAAGATATGGGGAGGGGTTAAGTCGGCTTTTAAACTCGGAAAGAATTCAGGACTACTTAGCCGAGCTGTGGATGCCGCCGTACCAGCGATCTCAACGGCTTTGGGTGTCCCCCAAGCAGCTATTCCTGCCAGAGCCGCAATTCGTTCGATGACGGGTGTAGGCATTTACGACAGCGATAGCGATGTTGAGAAGGATGGAGGACGAATTACTGTAGCTGATGTGAAGAAGGGGGCTAAGCGAGCTCTAAGCTATGCGAAGCGTAAGGGGGTACTTACTGATGCTGTAGATGCGGGAGAGAAGTTCCTTTTGAGCAAAGCGACTAAACCAGAGCATGAAACTCTCATCAAGTCGATCCGTGGTGAAGTTAAGCGACGATACGGAGTAGGTGTTGCAAAGAGTAAGCGTCCGGCTAAGGGGTCTCAAGAAGCAAAGGATCGTATGGCAGCTGTACGAGCTAAACGTCGTGGGGGTAGCTTCAGATTGTAAGAAAAAAATATCATCTCTCTGAGCATTACTCATTTTTTTGGCCTCAACAGAAGCATGATTGAAACCGATGTATCACGGAACTTGACCTTCTGATCGTTTTGATTATAGATGCTGGTCGTAATACTTGAGCGAGAGCCATTGTGGCAATTCATCCAAGCATACTGACTCGGTTTGTATGAGATCAACTGACCAACAGAAGCATCACCACGATCGAAAGCGCTTAGGATATCGCCAGAAGCAACGTACTCATTCTTAATGAGATCGCAACGAACAACGTAGCTCGAACTCGGATGAATCTGAGGGATAGTGTTTGATAGTTGAGCACTTGCGACAGTTGCAGGAGCAGATGGATACGTTCCAGCAGTCAAACCAACAACTTTTCCGAAGGCAGCATTATCGATGATGATGCGAGGAACGCGGGTCGTAGTAGGTAATCCAGTTCCACCAGAGCTGTATAGACCAGTAGCAGGCCTCGTCCAAGTTCCACCAGTAGTAGGTAGCGTCGTTGGTGTCGCACTGAAATCAAACTGAGCAGCGTAATTGACGCTGTTCTCACTCAATTGGATATAGAAAACGTTGTTTCCAGACGGGTCAATGAGGTAAGCACCAGCATTAACGAGAGCAGTCTGAATGCTTCGATTAATATCAGCATACGAGTATAAACCATCGGGCAGGGTGATAGACACAGTAGAAGTTGTAGCAGCTGTCGGGACTTCAATCTTAAATGAATTATTGTAGAACTGAGTAGCATCAATGTTATACTCAGAGTTGTACATCGAAATCGACTGAACCGCGCAAGCTACATTGTTGAAATCAGCCGCCGAACCAGGGAAGCTGTATTTCCATGTGGAATTGTACCCATCTTGAACAAGGTTAGTTGAATCGAGCTTAACAAACGAGGCCATGCTTCAAACTATATTCTCACAATCAAATTTTTTTCAAATTATTCGATAGATATCGGTTGATCGAAGTTGTATCGAAGCTGTCCTTTTACTGAATCAATAAACAACATCTGTCCTTTCCGCTCAGTGGCTTTATTGTAATAATAGACAATGCTACGTTCATCAACCCCCCGAATGTTGAAATCTTTCACCACCATTGTCAAATCACGTTTTGAATTCGCTTTTAGAATGGCTACATACTCAGCATTCAAGCGAATCATCTTATCAGTAGCAAAGTAGCTATGACTAAGGAAAATGGTACTGATTTTGAAATGTCTTCCACGAGTGAAGTAATGAGAAAACAGATTCTTCTGAAGTAGGTTATCGTTGCTATAATCATCTATGATAACAAGCTCTGGTTTATTGGAAGCTATTGGAGTATGACGAACTTGATCGACGCTTGGAGGACTATCAGGGTCAGCAAATGTGATGAATTCATCCAATTTATCACGGAGATACTCATATAATTCCTGATGAGGATTACGTGCTATGATCGTTAGGTGGGCGAACACGTGAGGAGAATGCTTGAGAATGAACATACAGAGGTTATTCTTCCCTGAGAAAGAGGGACCTAATACAATCATTCTGAATAGTGATTCGATATCCAAATCGGGAATGTCTTTCATCGAAGAGCTCTTGAACTTCTTCGGCAAAGAAGCACCAAAATCGGGAATACCGCTCATGATTATCGCTTGTTCTATATAACTTAAGACAAAATGAGTACTGGTTTTTCATATCCGCAACTAATCTTTCAATCCCCTATCTACAACCCAGCATTCTATCTAACGTTAGATGCAAGCGGCTTCTTGACATATGACTATGCTCAAACACTGTATCTAAGCAAAACTGATTATAGATTGATATATATTTCAGGAATCACTATAGGTCAAGCGACGGAAGGTGTAGCACTCGTACCTGGTGTTAATGGTGATATCAGCGGAATCGGAGCTCTTAGCTGTAGTAGTCTGACGGTGGATGGATCGCCTGTATCAACACCCCCGGCATATGTTCTATCAATCACACCGGGATCAGCCGACGCGAGCAAGGCTCTTGTACTGAATGCTACCTCCGACATCTCAGGTATCAACTCCCTAAGCGCATCATCGCTGACGGGGACGCTACAAACCGCGGCTCAACCTTACATAACGAGTCTTGGTACGCTCACAGCTCTTACGATTGGTGGAAACCTTGTCTTTAGTGGATCATCTCGCTCACTGAGCATTACTGGTTCTGGTAGCTATGTAGATGCTACGGCATATCGCCAAGCAGGAATAACCTATGATCTCAGTAGCATCGGAAAGCTATCGCTAACTACAAACGGGATAGCAGAAGCATCTAAGGCTCTTGTTCTTGATTCCTCGCTTAACATGCGAGGGGTGGTTGCTCTCGAGCTGAATATTCGTCAACAACCATTAGCAATTCCTCGATGATGAGTAGCTACGCTCTACTTATTCGCTCGAAATCGAATACCGTTGGTTCATCTACAGGCATTTGTTTTGCGGCTACGACAAGCGCTATCGGCTCTTCTACAGGTGGAGCAAGCATCCTCTTCACAGACACAGGAGCCAACTCAGTTGGATATCTATCCATCAATCTGAAACCATCTTCAGCAGTTGTTTCGACAGCGCTTACGGAGGCTATTCGGATCACGGCTGATGGTTTCGTTGGAATCAATCAAGCAAATCCATCAGAAATGCTGGATATCGTTGGTAATGCTTACATTAGCGGAGACTTATTGCTTGCTGGAGGCGGGCTTTATTCGAATGGTGGTAGTCTCCGAGTCATCGATCAATTCGGGGTGATGACTCCCGCATCATTAACTACAAGTACTCTGACCGTAGCAACGATTGTTCCAACAACCCGCGCCATTCCTGGTTCAACCTCCGCTTCTGGTGTGATTTGGTATTCATCCATCTCACGATATTTTGGCCAACGGGTTATAAGTAGCGACGAGATTAGTCTCCTTTCGTACAGTGCTGGAGGTACCTACAACGATTACATCCGCTGGAATCACAATGTAGGCTCTCCCGTAATGAATATCACTGGATTCACTACGCTCAATGCAATTAACACGAACTCAACTACGATGATATATTTGAACTCATCCGATCGATGCGGAATCAAGAACACTTCGCCGGAAGCTACTTTGCACGTAGGAGGGACTTTAGTCGCTAATAGTGAAATATACACGAAGGGCAATTCATCAGCCAATGCTTCATATCGAGGTAATTGGAGCTCTGCGAACTACTGGGGAAGCGGAAGCGATGCTACAGTTGGTTCCATTCGATTCGGAGTCTGTGATGCAACGGGAGCATGGGTAAGCTACGTAGCAATCCGAGGAGGAAGTTATACGAATGCTTCTGACGAAAGGTTAAAGACTGATATTGTAGATGTACCATATGGTTTGGAGTCAGTTATGATGATGAAGCCTCGTAAATATTCCATGATTCAGGAGCAGACGAATCACGTTGGATTCATAGCTCAAGAACTCGCCGATATCATACCTGAATATGTTCAACAAGGTGCTAATGATGATTTGAATCCTTCGGGATTCCCGGTGAATCCGTGGGGCATAGACCTCGCGAGTCTGACATCAGTTCTATGTAGAGCTATTCAAGAATTGAAGGAAGAAGTGGATTTATTGAAAGCTCTTATCTCCGAGTGAGTATAGACAATGGAGGTCTTAGACATACGTCCGAGCAACCAAAAGTTCAAGAAGTACTCAGCGGACGTTATCATCAACGATAAGCTGTACAGAAACATAAACTTTGGCGATGTTCGCTATGAACACTATCGAGATAGTACTCCTCTTCGCCTCTACTCACATCTGGATCACAACGATATTAAGCGTAAAAATGCATTCTATCGACGCCACGCGCGCAACAAAGGACCTGCCGCCATGCTCGCTAAGGAATTCCTTTGGTAAAAAATATCTCTCGCTGTTCTATAACGATGGGTTGCGGACCGAGTAAAGATTTGAAATCGAGTGTATCTCCCAAAGATCCGGATCAGGTGGTAGGTTCAACTATTTTAAGAGCTGATCAGATCGTAGTGCTCGGGGATAGTGTCTTTCTTCCAACTAAAATGCCTGATGGCGAGTCTGCCATCCTCGAGGTGTCGATCCATGACAAAAAAATATCAGTGTATCGCGGCTATCGTAATAGACTGGTGAGAGAAGGTATAAGTCTCTAACTTATAGAGCAAACGTCTTAACGGCCTTGCTTTTTTTCTTAGGTTGATACGCCCATGCGCGGCCTCCTTCCGTCTGAGTAGAAGTCTCACTTTTTTTTATTGATTTATCGAGGTCAGTAGCCCATACAGCGGCTTGAGTTTGTTGAGGACGATCGCGGATAATGAGATTCTTCATGATCGATTTCAGTTTAGCAATATTCAAATCAGCGTTATCACCATAGCTTCCGCCTGAGCTGGCGATGATGCGGGGATTAAAGAAGAACATAGTCTCTATATCAAACGAACGATAATATCCTTAAACTCAGAATCAGAAATTAGACGGTTAGAGTACATATCTACCGATAAAGACTTAAGCTGTTTGATGATTGACGGTTTGTCATTACCGAGTTCCAACTCCCCTTTCAGCTTATCATACTCCGCCTTAAGCGATTCTAACGGGTCCTCGAGTCTGTCATGAAAGTTGTACTGGAGATGAGTGATGGCAAGGATCTCCTTGAACAGTTTTTTATCGTCGATGGATAGCTTATCGTAAGCGGCTTGATCTATATGTTGCTTGAATGCAAGCGTTCGAATCATCGATTGAAGCCCTTCCCCAATTTGTCGCTTCGGACCACATTTTCGTCGATTGGGCTGTACTATGACAAGGGTTTTGTTATCAAGATCAGGAATTCTGATATACTTACTACCAAGCTGTCGATATACATACGCTGATGGGGTAGCTAAGCCTTGAATCTCGTTTAGGTTGTATGTTCGACCGCGGCGTACGACACCTTCGAGTGGAGCGACACCGGCTCCTCTCAGCCCACGACCCTTGAGCTCGGGCTTAGTTGAAACATCCATGTATTTGTGATCTCGTTGCTTTAGAACGTATAAGAACAGAATTAGAGCATTATCGATTTCCTTCTTATCATCTTCTGAAACTGATTGTAATGTCTTACTTTTCTCGAGATATTCAAATGAATCTAAGAGCTTCTCCAACGTTTTAGTTCAATCAATCTTTTCGAAGAAATCTTTGCTATTTTTTGGGGATGATATATCACCAAGCTGAGTCATCATTCGTAGTTCATCAATACCCTTTTTATCGTTTTTAAGCCAGTAGAAGTATCTACCTAACTTATCTACTGTTCCATCTCATTTTACTGGAGTGAGATGGATAGGAAATACATTACCTTCATGATGAGCGGCATGGAAATAATCCAAGATGATGGTTTTTGCATCTGATTCAGCCATAGATGTAGTAGGTAGGTTAATATCATTATAATCACCCGTTGATTTTCCTTTAAGCCAAAAGCCTGTAGTCGGTTGGAATCGTGAAGGGTTAGCGGCTAGAGTGTTGGTCTCTTCCGGTTTAAATTCAATTGTAACCCCCTTCGTTTCAATGATGTCCATGAGCCGTTGAAGAGTCAATAACCATGACAGTTCCCGTAGCTTAGCAGGAAGAGGCTTTCCTGTGTGATTTTTGATATTTAGAAGTCCTTTCATATCGATAAACACCTCGGCTTCCTTTAACTCAGTTCCATCTTTTAGTACAGGGATAACTGTGATATTGGAACCCTTGAACTTCTTCGAATAAACTGAAATCATCATTTTGACCGCGGCCTTTGCCCGCTTCTCATCCATCATAGTATCTGACGAACTGTCGTGTGTTCCCATATAGCTACTGCTGGTAATTTTCTTTCACTATGGATCTGACTATCAGCGGGTCTTTTCTTCCAAAAGTTGGAATAGCGTTGATCTTTATCTTCACCTCGCATAGCATCTACCTCATCAATCGAGTTCGACTCACCACTGTACAGGATATTCTCGATTTCTCTTCTTGTAGCTACCCAATCGATAAACTTTGATTCTGATCTTTTATTGTTAGCATATTTATAAAGATTACCTCTTTTACCGATATATCGCTTAGTATCAATCGATCCATTAGTTTTAATAGGTTTGAACTTAAGTGAAGCCCAATTCGGGTTTTTCTTGTAGAGCTTCTTAATCCAATTAACTGCTTCGATGGTTTCTTCATCGAATACTTTTTCATCAGTGGTTGTAAAACTATCAACCATTGTTGGAAGCTCTGTCTCAATACCAACCTCAGTTGTTTTTGGGGTGGCTTGAACGTTTCTATTCCTTGTATCTATGGTCGTTTGCGAACCAACATCTGAAATTTCACTCCCAGCTTGGGTACCAATTTCTACCGATGAGACCTCAGGGTTTCTTTGAGAGTTTCCACTTTCACGACTTTTTTTTAGGATTTCCGAGAGTGGAATCTTCATCTCATCGGGTGTTTCTGCATCAGGAGCGACAGAAATATCTGTCTGAGCCGATTCGGTCGTTTTCTTGGGAACAGTAGCATTAGATACATCACTCGACCACTGAGCACCCGCATACATCTCTCTCTTAACGGTGGCTTGGCGTACGCGACGATGCGTCGCTCAAGTAGCTCCTGTCGTTTTTGCTCTCGTTGAGCAAGACTGTTGAAATTAGGAAACATTGTTTGAATCGTATATATGATAATGAAACATAAAAAAATAGGATTATCTACCAGTAGCTTGGCATGACTGAATCATGGGTCGCATAGTCGTACTGATGACAGATCTGATTCCGCTCATTCAGCATATTGAGATAGCGATCCTTAATACAGTGGAACGGGACGCCAAAGATCTTCTCGAGATCCTTTTTATAAAACTGATTGGCTACGGTCGCTCGGAAATTAGCCACCGGATCCAAAACCATAAGCTCATTTTTGATTCTGCTTACTTCTTGAATGATCCAAATCTTTCGTCGAAGCCGATTTAGCTCACGCTCGTTTTCTAAACAAGAGGGACACATGAATATCTTATTGCTATATATGAAGTCAGATAATTATTGTAACTTTTAGCAAAAATAGTTCGAACAATATACTTGAGTCAAAAGCTTACAGAGGATGTCTCTATCAAAGTAAATTACAAGTAAATTATGACTCATTTTTTTGCTGCCTCACAGTACTCATTTTCAAGAGTCGATCTTCTACTCTTGTCCCAATTCTTGCTTCAGAAAGGAATTTCTTTAGCCCCAAAATATTCCTTCTCTAACTCAGACGGTCTATTTTTATTAATTAAGCGGAGATTTGAGAATGGCTCCCAGGAATCAGGCTCATTACCACGCCACTGAACCAAGTATTTGTATTTTCCAGTTTGCAACTTTTTGTGGTCTAATATCTTCTCTGCTTCAAGGATGTCACCTCGATTTATTGTTGCTTCTGTTGTCTCCGATTGTATAATCTTGAGATCATTTGGAGCCTTGTAGAGTGTATGCCCATTTCTGGAGCGGATCTGGACTCGATAGCCGTCAATACCAACGATTGAATACACCGCCTTGCTCCAACGAGCTTGTTCCTTGTCAAATGTTTTCTTCTTAAGTCGATATAGAACATTAGTGCCAATCTCGAGCTCGTTATCGATTTTATCAGCTTCGACTTGGTTATGATTCAACTCAGCCTCAATTACCTTGCCTTTAGCCTTATTCGGTGTCATCCCTATTGATCGATGGGTAGTTGTATTGTAGTTAGTGATAACATCGCTGATGAGCTTTTGTGTAATCCTATTGGGAGACATTTTGGTAAGTCTCTGCTTCAGTGTTCTATTGAAGCGCTCGATTTTTCCCATAGTACCGTGATCACCTGGCTCGTTGTTGTAGTGTTCGATCTTCTTGTCTTTAAATAGTTGCTGAGCTTTTGAGTTCATGAACTCAGACCCATTATCGCTTGTGATTATATCTACCTTATTGGATCGAATAAAAGCCTTTAGCGCTACCAGTACAGTTGCAGCTGTCTTATTCGACAAAAGTTTTGCATACCCAATGCGAGAGTTAATATTGACACCGGTTAGAATTGGTTGTTTCCCCCAGAAAGCAAGGTCAATTTGCCAAGAGTTTGGATTATGAAAGGCGATTTTAAACCCATCGAATCGCTGCTTTTGTTCTTGAAACCTCTGAATATCTGATTGTGTAGCATACCAATCCTTTACTTTTTTAAGCGTTATCTTCGGATCTATCTCACGAGCCTTCTCGTGTAGAGATTGAGCACTGACATAACCAGTTTTAGGGTCATAATAAAGCTTCTTGAGTATTGTGTCCATGCTATATGTTAGATGGAGAAAAAAATAGGCACTTGAACGTCGATTAAATATCAAGCGGGACTGTAGTAATACCATCTTCAAGCACACGTCGCTTGTCGTAGAAATATGATAGAGCTGTCTTTGTCTGACTGTATGTGATAATAGATTTAGTCTCTTTCGATAGTCTAAACCCCTTGTTAGTACCTTGGAGTGTGATACGATCCCGCACAACAGTCTCAAATCCCTTAGGGGTAAGTACATCATTGTTGCGTCCTCGCCCCTGTTGCACACCCTTAGTTGAAACCTTCACCTTGTACAATTCGTCTGGTAGATAGCAAATATAGTTCTTCGAGGATAATGAGACCATAGCATCACCTGACCATTCATCCTTGAATAGACCTGGGGTACGGCGATCAAACTTAGCTACATCTGCGCTATAATCGCGTGGAAACCAATCATACTTGTGCTAAACGAAGTGCTCACGTAGCTCAGGTTTGATACATTCTTGGAACGGATTATCACAGCTGAATGCGATGTACGCGGAGTCTGTATCCATCTCCTGATATTGAAAGTCTGAACGATCGAAGTAAAAGTCGATGCAATCATAGTAGAACTGGAGCATACGTAGCTTAGCGAGTTGATAGATAGCAATCGACAAATGGATCGGGTTCTTGTTCTTAAGTCTTCGTTTCATCATAGTAAGTTCGCAAGCATCATTGAGCTCCTCTAATCCATGAAAGGTGAAATGCTCAATCTTAGCCTTAATAGCCTTGTCGCTTGACTCATACTTGATTTCTTTGTGCTTGCTCATGTCCATACCAGATCGACCAAAAGCGCTGTTGCCTACCAGTTTCATCATCTCAGCAATCATAGCCTTGGACTCGTCGGCATAGCCTTCTCGTCGAGCGTTCGATACAGCCTCCATAAATGGTGCAAACACCTTGTGTGAGCTTGCTTTGATAAAGCTGTACGTCTTGGTGATTTCCATACCATGAGATAGATACCACTTGAGCAAAGGCGCGTAGATAAGGATCTTCTCTCCAAAGTAGCTACCAATTAATTTGCGAGCTGGCTTCGATCTGCTTTTCTCCCGTGCTTGGTTGTAGTCATACATATGCTTACCAATGATACTCTCATCCGTACAGTCGATCAGTGTATTTTTTAAGATGGGGGTCATCTCACCGAAATACTGCTTCAAGTGTTCTGGGGTATGAATATCACACTCGAGAAATCCGAAAATTTTATCGTTCTTGATGTCCTCAACAATCTCTGGATAAGCCTCGATAGTTGTAAGTCGTCCACATGGCATGTCATTACCGAGAGCCCAGAGATAAAGAGCATTAGCATCGTATCCGATTACCTTCTTACACAGCTTGCCACCACGAATCTTCGTCTCGTTGCGCTTAGCGTACCTATTAAAGATAATTGATGGACCACCAGCAATATTAGCTTTCATCTTAGCGTAGATATCATTCTCCTCCTTGTCAATGGAATAGACCAGTCTGTCTGAGTTGAACTCAAGCAGCTTCTTATATCTGAAACCCTTGGGAGACATATCCTTACGAGCGGTGTTGCACTTCACACAGCTGATCAAGATGTTGCCGTGAATGTGGCCAAGTTTATTGTTGATACGATCCGCTGAAGCGGTATCAGCAGTCAGCTGGCAGTAGCATAGACCACACAGATACTTTTGATTTTGCAGCAATGTATTTAAGTGCTCAAGTGTCATACCAAATTTTCGCTTTGCCTTAGCATCCTGACTCTTGTATCCACCCAATCGGTTAGCTGGAAATTGGAATGCGTTAGCTGATTTCTTATCCGGATATTGGAGATTGTCAAAGCAAGTCTGATACATAACCTTCTCCGAAAGACCAGGTAGCGACACTCCATCTGTAAGCATATCCAGATCAAAACGCTTGAAGAGCTCTCGCTGAGCTTTGATAGCCTTGATGAATGGGACTACGTCAAGATTGTTGTACCAGACCAGCAGGTCCTTAATCGACTTCATTCCATAGTACCCCCAGACAAATTGTACGCGCTTATAGTCATCAGCGCTAATACTTGTTCCACGGAGCTTGCTATCGAAAGCCGCCTTAGGTGGAATAGTAGTCTGATTTAGCACATTGAACGCGGTGATGTACTCATACGGGAAAAGACCCTTGCCAAGACAAAAGATACATCTAATTTTGTCATCACATTTACAGCCACCGAGATATGTTGTAAGATACTTATCGTAGCTGGTACCAGCCGGCACATAGTTGCTAATATCGAGCATTTTCATATGCGATGTTGCAATGCACATGTAGCTGGGATTCTTGATAACAGATTTGATGTTGTCGGTACCAATTACGGCAAACAAATCCTTCTTAATCAAGTTAATATCGTATCGACCAGAATTGAAGCCGAATACTGGTACCTGGTCAAGCTGCTGTTTCAGTTTCCCATAATCAGACCTTTGCTTACCAAAACCAAGACTGCTGTGAAAGTCAAAGAAGCTTCCGTACTTTCCTTCACCAATCCAGCTTTCCACATCAGGCATCTTATAGGTCTTGCCAAGTTTAGCACCTGGAATTTCCATACCAGTCAGGCCGTGAGCATTGATGATTTTCTGTAGAAGCAGTCTGTACTTATTGACATTGTATTGCTGAATCTTCATGGATACATCATGGATGTATTTGAACATATACGTGAGCAGCATCTTTGGATCATCACTTACAAATCAACGCACCTCCTCGGTTAAGCTATCAACAACCGATAAAGACGCAGGAATGTGCTCGTTTGTGAAGATAGTACTCTCACCGTGTTGAGTCTCGGTAGGCTTAAGAATGGCCTCGAAGTCATAAACGATAAAGTGGTCGATGTACTGGTCAGTATTCGTGATTGAATACTTCGTAAGCAGTGATCGTATTGCGTTCTGAGCTGGTTTGTAGATCGTTGGCTCAGCTGGGAAGCTTTCGATATTCACGAGCTCGCACTGATTCTTTTTGTGGTTTTTAGCTCTTTCAGAGCTGACGAAAACCATTTCACACTTAGGACATTGATACTTAGACTGGAGCATATCAATGTTCTTGATGTATAGAGCATGGTTCTCATGGGAAAGAATATCCATAACCACTCCTTCTCTCTCCGAACGACGGATACACTCAACATTACCGGTCTTTACATCCATAGAGTAGACGTTGATGCCGAAATGAAAGCATTCCTCAAGTTCATCGAGCTGCAGGAGGTCAATTGGTTTGAAGCTTCTAAATAAACTCAACGAATACTAAACCACCTTGTAGGAGCAGTAGCGCTTGAATACTTCCTTTACCTGAGCCTGGATCCGACGAGGATCTTTCTTAGCATGCTGATGCAAATGCCACGCGATACAGTGAAACACACACTTGTTGTTGGTCTTGGGAAAATTGATTACGTGCTTGTTCTCGCGAATAATCTTAGGGATAACAGCTTCGCTATCGCCAAGTGCATGCTCACGGAAATAAATGTAAATCTTGAACCCAGTAATTGACTTCAGCTTATACCCCGATTTGGGATAGTTAAGCGTGTTAGCCAACTCCATTGACCTGATCTCTGAGATAATTTTCTTACGAATATCGTATCGACTGTTGATAGCAACAGGGGTCTTAAATACGTAAGTATTAGCCAGATTAGGGTGCCAGTACTGAGTAAAATCCCCATCCGTTAGGCTCACGAGATCGTAGCCAAGAGCAATGTTCACCTTGAAGGCGTTAGTTCGACCAGCAAGGACGTTCTCCAGCTTGTCGTAGAACTCAGCAGGTTGGATACCCTCATACAGGTGCGACTCCATGTGTGTTCCGTTGTAGAAACGATACTTGGGGTCAGCCTTATAGTCCGGGGAGATCTGCTTCTTCAGAGTCTCGACGGAAATTTTGTACTGCTTCGCCAGTAGCTTCTGGTTGGTAGAACGGGAAACGTTGCTAATATAAACCATCTTACCAGTTCTTCCACGCACCTTAACGCGGTAGGTGCTGCCCCATTTGATAGGTTGGATATTTAATCTCTTCAATCCTTCGAGTTCGTATGCAAACATGTTGCCTATATATGCTTGGCTATATTATTCCCGTAGATATGACTTTATAATTATTTGACCTTGTATCAGGATCGACTTTATATCTTAGTCATTTACAAAATATTCTGAAATTAATTAATTCAAATATTTGGCTTATACCTTTTTTGGAGGTTTTAAGCCATTGTCATTGACTATATTGGGATTGACTTTTTATTTGAGAAAAAAAATTAATTAATTAAGTTCGGTTTCAAATTCGCTAAGTTCGGTTTTGGGCTTACGCTTGCGAGCACGGATCTGCTCTCTATTCTTATCGTCGTAGCTCTTTTGATACGACAGTCGAGTTTCACGTGTGCGCTGATAGTAGCGCTTCTGCGCAGCCTTAATGCGCTCTTTGTTAGCGAGGTATTGTTCAGGTGAGAACGCCATCTTTGTATATTACTAACTTTATATTTATCAGTAATAAAACAAATATTACTTGATTCAATCCTGGAGGTGTGGCGCGCGCTCTGTTGATCTCTCATTCTTTAGTTTCACCGGTAGCTTGACTTTGTGCGGATTACTCTAGATGCTCTTAAGTGCTATCGTTGAGCGGACGATCAGAGACACCTTTCGATGCCATGATTAAGCAGATGAGTGCATGTAAGAAGATCTCAATTAGAAAATAAGCAAAAGGATTGCAACTCATATGGAAGATATTTATTGCAGCATCGCGTAAATTTTCCCCACAATTTCTTTCAATCCTTCAAACGATGGCATGGTATTCGCTTGAGGAAGAACAGTCTCATGCTTTCGGACCTTCATGTCTTCACTGATCAAGAACCTCCACTCGAGAAAATTGGTCACGATGCCATACGCCACACTAAGATCTTCGACATCAGCAAGAGCTTCGAGCCCCGTCACATTCTGAACCAGTCCTTGTAGCATATCTTCACGCTTTCCTTGGATAAGTGAAATTCTTTTGGTGCCACGCTTGAGCACAAACTCGAATCGACCTTTCAGGAGCACGTTCTTCCCAACCACGTCTTCTTCGACTAATATGCGGACGTTCTTGAGCAGACGACTGACTGTCTCAAGGATCGGGGCGATAAAAAACAATCTCTTGGCTTCTTTCCCATCCGAGATTTGTCCATAGAGTTCCCGCAAGTCACGAATACGAGCGAGGAGTAGCTTGATGTCGGCATCAGGTATATCGCTTGGTTGAAGGTCGAAAGAATCGTCGAAGTTGTAAATAGGTTTGATATCTTCCCAACAAAGACTCGAATAGCCCACAGTCTTGTCGACATCGTGATTTTTCCGCTTTTTGCTTGTTTTCTTGGCGTCTTCACTCGTGGTCTTCTGGTTCGCCTCTTGATTCTTCTGACGAATCATTGCATTGATCGCAGCCCATCGTTTGAGACGTTCGGGGTGCCGGTGTATTGTATTTGGCGGCAAAGAGGGTGCCACGCCGAGAGCCATGGCTGCGGAGCGGTCTTTTTCATCCTTCGGAACCACCACCAGCACGTGAACCACGTCCTCTCCAAGCGAAACGTCCGGCCCAAACAGGTCCGGCTTGTTCAACTTCCACGACCCGCGCAGCTTCTTCATCTTCGATGTGTCAACTTTATTCTGTAGCATCTTGTCCAGGTCATCGTCATCTTGCAGCCACGCGCCGCCCTCCGTCTTCGCCAGAGAGAGCTGCAGGTCCGATGCTACGACGCTCCTGAACTTATCGTCGTGGATAAACTTCTCTTTGATTTTCTCCCAGATCGCGTCCTTCAAGTCATCCACCAAATCGTTCTCGTCCACTCGCACCGAGAACGCGCTGCCCGCCACGCCAACCATCGCACACAAGAGCTTCACCATCTTTCCTCGAGCCGGCAGATTCTGGAATGAGGAAGAAGGGAGGGAGAATTTCTGGCGTACTTAAGCGGACATGAAGGTGTGTGACATAGATTTTCAATCAAGCCACGTCGCGCTGGTCCGAACTAATCCTTAGGTAAAAATTTGCCGGCGTAATGTTCTATTGCTTTTATCAATATAGTTTGAACGTTGGCGGCCGAAACGCCCTAAGATCCAAAAGACGTCTAAGGCGGTCGAGAGGTTGCGTCTTTGAACCCAACAGCTGCTAGATCTCAGCGGTTGAGCGATTCTAAAACTACCCTAATATTGTAAAGGCGCTGCTTTCGCTCTAAGGTGGTCGAGAGGTTGCGTCGTTGAAATCGCTGCTGTCCCAAAAGAAGGTCTCAGGAATGTTCTCGGTGGTAAATTAAGGTAAGGAAAAAAATTGCCGGCGTAATGTGCCAGATATTACTACTACCGGTTCCGCAGTCAATGGTATGGGAATTCAGGCGACTTGACTGAGTTGACATATCCACAGACACCCAATTCGTCGTCTTGGAAACGCCGCTCGTTAAAATCGGACTCGACACGCACGTTGTCGCATAGTATGCATTTTGTCCAGCACTACTCATGAGCCTGAATCCAAGCATTGCTTCTTTGGACGCGCAATTTGTAGGCGTCAAGGAGAGACTCAATAGCGTGGTGTTCATTGTGACCCCCGTGGTGGAGCGACTAGCAAACGCGTACGGTAAAATAAATGTCGGTGACAAGGTAACCACAACTGTAAAATCAAACTGTTTCACCAATCCGCAGCGCGTCCACGCCTGAATAGACAGCGTCGTCGATAGATCGATAAAGTCAGCAACGATCGAGTCATCCCATGCTACCCAATTATCGGAACCTTTCTTATAGCGCCAGAAGACATACGAAGAAACGTTGAATCCTTTAAGGTAGCTGTCTGGATTAGGTAAGTCTGCATTCCACGATGCACTCAGGCTCACGAGGCTCGTCAAATTCGCTAAGTATGAGCAGCTCGAGCTTAAAGTCGGGCATGTTGAGTTGCGATTGATTATTGTTGGGCTGCTTGACGCTATCGCAGTTGCTGCCACCTGAACAAGCCCTGAACCCGTGATGCGCATGCAGTGATTAAATGAGCACGTTTCATCGCCTGCGATCAGCTTTGCAGGCGAGCTGCTTCCTTGACCACATTTGTAATCGAAGTAGTATTCACGTAATGTCGTCTGCTTAGTGCAGCAGCGCATGCACTGTAGGTTGTTCAATGCGGTGCTGGTTAAAGTCAACGGGCTTTGGATCAGAATTGGCTGCATAAGCAAGTCGCGCACAATGTAATCGTGAAAACATAATGATGAGGTAGATTCCAAGGCGGCATAAGAACTAGCACTCCAGTCTCTCATTGTTCGAATAACGGTGTCAACTCGCTCGCTCGGCCCATTATTTACAACATTTGTCGCACTGGAAAACGCGTTGAAGCTCGCTTCTTTGCTTATTGCAGTCTGTAAATTTGACGACGTGAGATCCGCGGGGTTAGTTTCCAGAGAACCCCACGTGGCAGTCGCGCAAGGCACCACTGCGTGTGGTGGATAGGAGTCAACCACAGCAACACACCCGTCGCACGAGGTTTCTCTGTTGTAGTCGGACGCACTCATGGTCACATTATACACGCCAAAGGCACGAAATTCAACTTTGTCCAGCTCAAGCTGCGGCTGAAGAGAGAACTGTAACCAGGAATCAACGAGAGAATCCGTCTCCATTCGCGCCCCTACTTCAATCTTCGGGTCATTAGGAGGGACTAGCCCATCGTTCTTGTTGAGCCGCCGGTCGGCAACGTAGTTGTCAGTCGGAACTAGAACATCTACTTTGCAATCGCTCACTAACTTGAGTGCTGATGTGCTGGCACTGGACCATTGACATTTGTAGCCGGTGGGTCGATTTTTATTCCATGGGCTGTTGGTGCTTCATCTGCAAGTGCAGACGTACAGATTCCGTTGTTTAGAGCTGTGCCAACAGGACAAATGCATCCGCACTGCTGTTTGTTGTTGGCGTCCAAGTACGCTACACCAACGGCATATGTAATCCGGGAGCACGGGATGTACCGAGTGAAAGACATGGGGTCAAAGCTGGTTAGATCATTTGTTGCCGAGAGAACTCTATCGGTAGGTAGAACCGCGCACGACCACGCGCACACACGGAACTGCACCGAGTAGATTGATGCCTCCAGAGCTAAAGCGCTTAGCTCGCCATTGTCTTTGACAAATCTGATGGTTGCATCCGGGCTGGCTAGTGGTGAGGCAGGGTTGTCGTAAGTCATTCCCATAATACCGCTTTAAAATGTAGACGCGGTTAGCTTGACAGTGCCAGACGCGCAGTCATTAGGGGATGCGGGATTCTCCAGTCGAGCGTAGTATGTGACTGAAATGGCGACGCTGTCAACAAAGTACTGGGAAGTCGACCCACGCAGAGAATTGGTGACCCAAGTGTCGATTGCTTTGACCTCGTCTAGCGCAAAACACGACGATATGCGGACTAAAACCTTGAGTGGCCCTGCAGCACACTTGCTGCTGGAGCTGGTGTTGAGGGCAACGAACCCATACGATTGTGCCTGGGACACAGTTTGGGGTGCAGCCAGAACGAGAGCGTGCAGCAAATGCACCAAAGTCAAGAGAAGCAGCCACCTTTCTCGCTGCATGATCGGACCCACGCTGCCACGAATTCAAAAGTACACTGGTGGCATCTTAAGCACTCGCCGCTCGCAACAGGATCCTGGTAGCGACGCTTTACAAGGGTCATGGGCATTAGCGGCCGCTCGAATGCGATCCAGATACGAAGTCCGTCAGTGTGGTAAAGCCATCGCAAAGATACTTATCCTATGACAATTTCGACCTCGCCTTATTGCTGGTGAACCCTTCAAGCTTGCAGCATTGTTGCGTTTTGAGGCGTTGATTTTTTTTTCATTTCAGAGTACAGAGCGCAGGTGAAGCTCTACAATTTCCAACATGCCAAGGATTTTATTAAAAGCACGAGAACATTTTTTTTCTTTTTTATACTAACTCTTGAAAGTTCTAGCGAAGAACTTGATTATGCATTGCAGTTCATTCTCTGTTGCGTTTCGATAATGTGCACCTCCATAGCATGTTGAAGCTCTGGTGTCTCAAGCGGCATTCTTTTCGCCCAAAACCCGTCCAAGTCATTTTCATCTGGCTCAATCCAACCCGTTTTTGACTGCGTGTATGTGCGCTAAACGAGTCTGGAGGTTAAGGCGGCGTCTATATGGTCGACCCACAGATCTGAAGCGCAGTGGTTTATTTTCTAGGTCGCCAGCTTTTGTCTGAATATCAAAATCCGTTCCCGGTGCCTCGGACCATGTTTCCTCCATATTCTTGGTAGTGTATCAGCTCGAAGAAGGATATCTTGCTGGCCTCGATGAAGTGTTACAAACAATCGTTGCTGGCGCAGTGATGGATCAAGAACTTTCATACGAAATTGGTCGCTGTGTCTGTCGTAGATGAAACTGATCTGGAAGTGATCAAAAGCATCCTCCAGAGGCTTGAATAACAGTAGCCCGTTTTTCACATCGTCAATGTCGTCGAAGTTCATCAATATACGCGAGAGAAAACCGTTTTTGCGGCGAAACAAATGGCACGCAACGATCAACTCCGACGGGAGCGCCATGTCGAGCATCATACACCGCAACGTGGGGCCCCTTTGTCGTTTACTCCCATGTCCCAATGATACGTACTGACCAGGCTCATTTTGAAATCATCACTAGTTCGTGTTGACGTCGAGCTACCTGCGGCTAATATCGCATGCCGAAAGAGGACTTCGTGCAGTTGTTTTAGCTCGGGATCTGCAGGCGAAAGCTGCTGGACGACCACCAGCACATGAATTTGAGCACAGGATAGCTCCTCCATATCCGCAAGCACCTTTGGAAGACTCAGCTCCGCAAATAATTCATTGTCTTCCCGAAGTAGTTCTTCTATATGCGACGTCGCCTTGCCCTTCCTTAACGCCATCGCATCGTCGGAGTCAGACTTCATCCACGCGCCGTCCGCCCACTTCATCAGGAAGAAGTGCAATCGACTCGCGTCAGCATGCTTGAAGCCACTTTGGTTCTCAGCCTTGACCGCCTTCTGGAGGTCATACACCATGGCCCTTTCATCAATCGTGATGGAGACGACGAATGAGTCTCGTGTGTCTCCTACAGTTTTACACACAAACCTTGCTTCCAGTGGCTCCATCTTCCCTCGGCGCCGTGCTTTTTAAATGAGAAGAATCAACTGACCAAAGTGATTCTACTACTAGTACAAGAGCAATTCCAGGAAAGTGAGTTGATGGACTACGCAGTGTTCAACAATGAAAAAGCAAGAATAAGGACTTCGTTAAGACTCTATCAAGGCATTTCATTGTTCACTTACATGCTTATTCTACGCGTCCAGGACTACTCCAGCTAGCTACGCAGTAAGACTTGGGGGATTCGTGTGCCTCAACTTGTTGTACTTTGTCCTCATTGCGGATCAGAGTATATTAAAGTATTTTGAATTGGCGATCATCGGCAGCACAAATCCCCATACACGCACACACAAAACATGCAACCAAACACCGTACCTGTGGCCGATGCCTGTCCGTCGCGACCTGCAGTCCACACACGTCCAACAAAAGAAAAACAGCAAAACACCTGCGTCTTCGCTCTGCAAAAAGGTCCCCAGGGTCGTATTGGCTGCGTCAACAGACCAGGCGAGTCGGCCGCGGCCTCCTCGCCAGTCGGTCGCCGCCCGTTACGTCTGAGAAGTCTCTGCAATGTCCATCAGGCCGTCCACTTAGTTCTCCGGGATGTCCAGCTCGCCCTCGCTGATGAGGCGCTGGATCTCTGTGGGGGCCTCGCCGTTGACCGTGCAGCCAAGCGACGCGGCCGTGCCCAGGATCTCCTTGACCGTGCCCGACAGGTGGCGGGCCATGGAGCGCTCGCGCATGACGCGCGCCACGCTGATGACCTGGTCCAGCGACAGGTTGCCGTCGTGCTTGATGTTCTTGACCTTCTTGCGGTCGCGCGGGGGCTCCTTGAGCTCCTTGACCAGCAGCGACGAGGCGCTGGGGATCAGCGTGACCGTGGCCTGGCGGTTGACGATGGTGAGCTTGACCGTCACGTTCAGGCCCTTCCAGTCCTTGGTGGCCTTGCAGATGTCCTCGCCGATCTTCTTGGGCGACAGACCGAGCGGGCCGACCTTGGGGGCCAGCGCCGAAGCGGGGGCGACCTCGCCGCCCACCGTGCGCAGAACGACGACCTTCTCTTCGCCAGCCGGAGGTGGAGCGCCCATGTTGTTTATAGAGGATGCGTGGAGGAGCTTCGGGGATTGAGAGCGAACTCGAATGGGCCCGCGCTGGCCATCGGCCGGCGGCGCGCAGCTCCTCGACCAACCAACGCGGCGTCGGCTAAGTGCGAAAGCCTGCGGAACAGCATGCCATGCTGGATGCCAGGTGCGGAAATCACCTTGAGGTTTTTTGGACGGGGAGATTGGTGTGCGACACATGAAGTGCTGCTGGCTGCTTTCGAGGAGCGGCATGGAGCTGGGTGGGCGTGCGCGGCGGGAACAAGAGCTAGCGCGGCATGTTCGGCGGCGACAACTTGACTGCCGGGGCGACTCTCGGCGAGCAGTAGCAGCCCGCTACGGACGCGAGGCCTGATTTGCTTGAAGAAAGAGGAGGGCGACGCATGACGTGCTTTGAAACGGACGCTCCGGATGCTCCGCAGGATTCATTGTCGACACGACCAAGACCTTGCTGACGCGCTCTCCGTGCGAGACGCCACGTTCTAGCAGCACCGGCACAAGAACAGAACCTGGCAAAGTGCAGCCTGCACGCAGATCGCAATCCGCTCGAAGCGAGTCACCAATGAACCTGTCAACGGGTGCATGTTCCGCCCTGGCCCCTCTCCACTCGATCGCCTCGGTCTCCACGCCGCTTTTTTCGACGGCCAGCTGACGCCACTCGCCGCAGACGCTCGCCAGCTGTCGGCGACGGCGACGGGCCCAGCGTTGGCAACAGCAGCTGGAACTCGCCGCCGCGCACACCTCGCGCCGACGCAAAGTGTCCGCGGCAGGCCACGCTGCGACTCGCGACTTTGGCTCGCTGAGTCGAAACGCCCCGCAGCCCATCCCCCTTTTTTCCTTCTCTTTTTCGTGAAAGGTCGTATGCCCCGTCTCTCGCACGGGAACCGTTACGCGCGGAATTTCAGCCGGTCGTTTCGGCCACTTCAAAAGCGATCGGCGAGGTGCGCGAGGCGGAGTCTCCGGGGCGATTAAGGCGCGGCGCAGCTAACCTCGTCCCGTGCAGCTCCCATGCAGGTGGACGCCCCGCAGCCCGACAAGCGCCGCGCGTGGACGCCCGAGGACGACGCCGTGATCCTGCGCTTCGTGCGCGACTGCGGCACCAAGCGCTGGGCCAAAATCGCGGCGCTGCTGCCCGGCCGCACGCCCAAGCAGTGCCGCACGCGCTGGCTCAACTTCCTGGACCCCAACATCGACAAGGCGCCGTGGCGCGCCGACGAGACGCAGCTCATCCTGGCGGCGCAGGAGCGCCTGGGCAACCGCTGGGCCGAGATCGCCAAGCTGCTGCCCGGGCGCACCGACAACGCCATCAAGAACCACTGGTACTCGACGTACCGCCGGCGCTGTCGCCAGGCCGCCAAGCTCAAGGAGAAGGCCAAGCAGAGTCAGAGCCAGACTGGCGCGCCGCTGCCGAGCGGTGCTGGGAATGGGGTGAAACAGGAACAGGTGCAGGTGCAGGTGCAGACGGCGACGTCGGCTGCACCATCCGTTTGGAGCGGAGCGGTGGCAGCCTCGGCGGCGCTGAGCTTTACGTCGCCGCTGTCGATCGGCTCGCCGGTTAGTGCCGGCGGCTTTGGAACCGGCATCCCGACGTTACTATCGCCGCTGAGACTCTCGCACAGGGGGGCGTTAATGCCGCTCCCGATGCCGGTGACGTTGCCCTCGCCGAAAACTCTCTTCCCAGTGGAACGAGCGCTGTTCCCCCCGGCACGGAGAGTTTCCAGTGCGGTGGCATTGGATGCCAGCATGCCACACCAAGGCCCGACACTGCAGAACCACCAGTCGGCGTGGAAGGGACTGCCAGGACTCCAATTCACGGACAATGAGTTTTCATCCTCGAGCAGCAGCTGTGGCAGCACCTCGAGCGCGTTGGACACGCCACCAGCGTCGGAAAATGTGTGGAGCGAGAAGAAACGGTGGATGGGAAAGTCAAGGGTGGAAATCTTGAGACGACAGGGCACTCCTGGACGTGAACGCAGCAACTCGGCAGATCTGTTCCTGGACTGCGTCGAGATGCTTAACCCCAAGGAGGACGCGAACATCATCAAGTGTAACTCGGCAATGTCAATCGCAATAAACGAGACCGATGATGAAGGCAGTGACCAGCAGTCGTTGGCATCACCCATGGACTGTGAGAACCGCAACCATTGCAACTTTCCAGGGCTTCAGAAGCAGTGGTGGGACCACATTGGTACGGATGTGTGCACCAAGAGCAATGAAAACTGCATTAATACTTCATCGGGTTTGGTATTATCAACAGCGTCTTCGACGTGACAGCCGAAGCGCTGGGACATTGAGTACCTAAGGCGTTCTTCGTAGAAGGGGGTCCGATTAAGACGGACGATAAACTAATGGATATTATTTTACTGTGGTGGTTAGCGATCTCGTCCTTGTTAGCTATGTCCTACTCCGCATCGCAGGTGAGCGTGAATTCAGTGTCGCATTGCACCGATAGCACAAACTTGCCTAGTCGTCCAGGCTCGTAGGTTGCGGGGACGATCACATAGCCGCCTTTTGCTGCTGCAGATAGGACAAGCTCGGGTGGGGAGCTCACAGAGTGGAGAGGGACGAAATCCGTCTCGCTCCATGATCGACCATTGATCACGATAGGGTGTGTCGTAGAGCCCGAGTCTCCATCAGCTGAGGAATCTCCGGGACGCATGAGCTTGCCTGAACCGCCTCGGAAAAGGTAAAACCCAATCATGGTTCCAACAGAATCTCGCTGGCAACGGCTTTTCCACTCTCGCTCTGAGCGAGTTAGTGTGATGCGAACTTTGGTTGGCCTCACGCCTTGCATTTGAAGGTAGAACTTGGGGTTCTGTCGCCAGTCAGGGTGTAAATGGCAGCCTCCAGATTTCGTCGCTGTCCACTCCCCTGGTATGCTTTGCACGGCGCCTGCTCCTTTTGGTAGTTCGTCAACAAGCAGGGGGAAGTCACAGTCGACTTGTAACTCGAACGAACCTTCCGCTCCTGGTTCTCCGAGAGTCGGAACAAGCAACAAACCGCCCCCACCGCTGGAATTGACAGCACTTGGTGAGTCCGATGCGAGCAACCATTCTTTAGGCACCTTCCTGAGATACAAACATGCTGATGCTGGGCTTGAATACGATGACAAACGGCACCATTCTGTGGGCTTCACGACAAACTTTGGCGTTGGGAAGTTGGTCCCAACCGCTCCGGCCTCGGCTTGCTCTGGGGCTTCGTAGTCATCGTCCAAATCGTCTGCTTCAGCGTTCTTAGTCTTTTGATTGTTTTTGGACTTGGTGCCGCGTATTAAGCCTCCACTGATCGCAGAAGCCTTAGCGAAGGGCGAGTCGACAATTTCTCCCAGGAAGTTAGTTTTTTGGCCCTTGGCGTGTGCTCGGAGCTGTGTAGCGGCTGAGCTGCCGGATCCTCCAACAACTACCGGCGGAGTAGAAATGGTTGGCGTCGCTCGTACAGCCGTAATTCCCACAAGATTGGCGCGATCTTTAGCAGCTTCGCGCTGGTGGCGAGTTTTCGTACCAAGTGATGCACGATGCGAAGTTTTGCGAAGCACAACCTTGATCGTTACGTGCGCCTTAGTGGATAACAACTTGCGCAGCCTCCGGAGTTCACGTGGTGATCGTTCTGCGAAGCGAACCCAGAACTGCGGGTTTTGGCACCATGCGGGATTTTCTTCACCCGGTGTATGAGCCTGCGGTAATGGTAGCATCAGCAAGGGGCCACCAGCGTTAGCCATCTCTCCTGTACTGCTAGTACCTCCAGCCGGAGCGGCGTTTGCATCATTTGAAATACTTCCATCGTCGGCTCTCCAACGTCCTGTCCGGATCACCGACATAATAGGAGGAACACGCTCGACACGAATGGGCTGCGGCGCTACCACACGCAGGAAAAACTCCATCTCGACCTTAGGATTCGTCGTGTACGGAACGAGATAATAAGCCGCTCCTGGAGCCAATGTAACATCCTCCTTTACAAGCTCGCGCTCAGGAAGTGTTTTAGGTTGGCCACCACTACTGCCAGGAGAAGCGCCAACCCCTGTAGCATTAGCCACGACACCAGCCATTGGAGTCGCAGGGTGAGATAAGGAAGGTGTGGCTGGAGTACCTGGCGTGGCGGGAGCAGCACCACTCAACCAATCAATAGATGTCGAGGTCTCGTACGAATGAGCTTCAGCTACAACGTGGCTGCGCTTGAATTCCCATATTGCTGGAGGTGGGTCATTCGAGGACGCCGTTGCAAGAGTCAATTTTTCACGCAGCAAGGCGAAGTTGATCGCATAGTTGTCTCCACCATATAGCCGAAAGTCACGCTGTGTGAGCGATACCAGCACCCCATGAACAGACTTGTCCACAGTCATTCTATTGCCTGTACTAATGCTTTCTGGAGGCACCGACAGTTTGAATTGCGGATTGCGGTGCCAGTTGGGGTCTGCATCATGAAGCCAACCCCATCGAGTCTTTTCGATTGGAATTTCCTTGGAGCGAAACGAGTGAGACGGTGAGTGTTGGGGGTTGTGATGGTGGTCATCGCCACCTGCAGTGGGCGGAGGAGCTGGACTCGATGGAACGGGCGTTTTTACTGGAGCACCGGCAGCAGTCGTGCCAACCCAGTCACCCCGCACGCTATATTGACGAACGTCAGGCTGGAAAACGTGAACCACGAACAGCTCAGTAAACGTATCTAGCAAGTCTTCCCACAACATCCAAAAGCATCCGTCGTGACCCGAGCGTGAAAACTCGCAGCGCGGGTCGGATCGCATTGCTTGCTCGATTTGAGCATGCTCTTCCCACTTGCTATCGTCATTTGACCATTCTCCCTTCCACATACCACGCCCCCAAACGGTTTTCAGCTTCACAAAGCGCAACACCTCCTCAGCACCTTGCTGGTTGGTAGCACCAGATCCTCCTGGTCCAGAGCCCCCCGAGGACAGAAGCCCCACCTCCGTCACATGCTGGATTACGTACTGGCGGTTCTTCACAATTCCCATGGCGGTGACATCGTGGGAATTGAACGAAAGCTGTCGCAGTTGTGCTGTTAGAATACACTTTTTCCGCTTGTAACGTAGCAACTGCTTCCACAGGAGCGTTAAAGGACTTGAGCCTGCTGCCGCTGGGTTTCCTGCCGTAGCTTGGTCAAATTGCAGTTGCCGTACGCGCTCATACTGTAAATCCACACGATGTGCACTACCCCCAGTGCAGTCTAAGAATGCTTCGAGAATGCGTCCACTGCTCGTTCCAGCATTTCCTCCAATTCCTCCTCCGTGTTTCTCATCCAGCGCTTGATAGCTACCGTGAAGTTTAGCGTATGCCTTCTCTAGCAGCGGGATAAATACCTCGTTTTTGTTGGCACTACCACCATAGAGTACAGACCCTGGTGGGGAGAAGGCTGAACCTGCACCTGATGCTTTATCTTCTGGTTGCAGCTCCATCGAGTACGGGACTCGAGTGTCTGTCGTCACCGGTACCCACGCGTCGTCCTTGTAGAATCGACACGTAAACACGCCGAATTGCTTGAAAGCGTGGAGGGATTCGGACACGAACAGGTTTTCAACCAGGTTATCTGGATGCAATGCTACAGCAGCAAACACTCCCAGCAGCCACGCGTCATTGAGCAGTCCTTCGCGCAGGACACCGCAGCCCGTCGCGCTCTTGAAGTAATCAGGGTCCTCGGAATACTCCGTCGGTCGGTACCAGAAGACTTGGTTTGCAGCCTCACTGGAGTCGCCATTCTGCTGCGGCACGTAGTCTGGGAGTTTGCTCGGGTCGAAGTACAGACTCGTAGGCTCCGCCGAGAAGTCCGGGTCTTCGTACAGCGGCACGGATCCGGTCGCTTCGTCAAGTTGGCTGCTGAGCCACTGCACGATCTCGTCCTCGACCGCCAAGGCCGAGGAAGCCGAGGAATCGATGGTGAGAGCGCGGTGGGGCATCGCCACTTGCTGCCAAGAGCTCACTGGGGACTTGCTCGAATGCACTCGAAACGACGCGGCGGTTGAAGTCGACCACCGAGAAGCTCCGACTCTGATTTTGGGTCCGATCTAATTTATAGTCCACTTAAATTACAGCAGCGATGCTGCGGAAATGGGGCGGTCGCTGCGTCTCCGCGGCGAGGAATCCCGGCGCGTGTCGAGCGCTAAGACGCTCTCCGTACTCGTTACTACAGTACCAAGATGCATCAGGAGCAGTTGCACCTATCGGTTCCCGTGAACTGCACGTGGGGGTGCTGGGATTGGGAGCTATCGGGACTATATTTTTCACAAGGCTGGGACGATTAGCTGGCGATTCCAAGGCGGAGACGGAGCTGCCGGTGCTCAAAGTGGACGCTTTCGTCAAGCCAGAGCAACTTTCTAGCTGGGTGGAGAAGGAGAAGCTGCAGCTGTCCTTGCAAGGACAGCAGGGCGACGAAATTCTGGAGTTTGAGGGTAATTCCGACGAGGTGACCGGGATTCAAGCACCGAACGTCCGGGTTCGCACTCTGGAGAATGCAGCAACCAATTGTGAAGAAAATAAATTGGACGTGTTGTTGGTCGCGGTGAAGGCGTACGATAGTGCTGGCGTGGTTCGGGATCTTCGAGAGAAGAATAAACACTTGCTGAAAGATGACGCTCTGTGCGTACTGCTCCAGAATGGACTGGGTGAAGTCCCCCGAGATGAACGTAGCAGTCTGAGTGATGCCGACGATCAATGGCAGTTTGCAAACGGAGTAACGTTCGTGGGGGGACGGGTGCTCGAATTCGGCAGCGTACTGACGAGCGGACTGGATACGGGGATGACCTACCTTGCGCCGTGTACGAACGTTGGTGTGGGGGCAAACGAAGGCGACTCAAAGGTGGAAATGCTGGCTCAAGTGCTACTTGCAGCAGGTAGGAACGTGGATGCGAGGCTGTGTGGCACGATGTTTGCTAATGGCATGTTGTGTGTGTTTGAAGGAATCCACTGCGAAGTACTGGATGAAAGCAAGATGCAGGCAATGCTATGGAGGAAGTTAATTGTAAACGCAGCAATTAATCCCCTTGCGTCACTTTTAGATGCACCAAACAGGGTAAGTGGTCGCTGTTGAGGACATCTCAATTTGTTGGATATTTTTTCATAACGTTTGAATTGTAAGTGTGTGGCTGGCAGTGAGGGCAGTCGCCAATGCGTAAGCATGGTGGTGCAGGAAGCACTGGCGGTTGCAGAGCGAGAACAAGTCACTCTGTCTTGCACGCCGGAAGTATGAGTAATGGGATTATAAATTGGTATTTACTTCCACTAACAATGTTTGCTATTTCATCGTGCAGGAGCTGGTGCAAGATATCTTCGAGGTGGCCCGCAACACTGGTACCAATATATGCTCCATGCTAGCCGATTTGCGCCGTGGCTCAAGGTTCGTTTCTGTAATCTTTAGTCTTGTGAGCAGTTCGTGTTCTGAAATATTGTTGACTTGCAAGTAGAACAGAGATCGATGCTATCACTGGACGGATAGTTGCAGGTGGAAAACGGCACGGAGTTGCTACGCCTACTAACGAGCTTTTGCTCTCACTGATTAAAGCTCTTGAAAACGAGGGAACAAGACGATACATCAAACAAAATAAAGGGACCTGAATACCGTGATTGACCTCTATCAAAATACACTACGCGACTTTTGTTTCTTTGTTCATTTCCTTCGTTTTTTTTTCCGACGCCTCTCATAGCCTCCTTCATACTTTTCACTGAGATCTATCAGTTGTTCTAGAGCTGCTTCAGCACTCGGTCGGTTCGATGGATCCTCGCACATTAGCTGATTGGAAAACTCTACTCTCTTTGGGCTCGCAGACCATGCGCCCACCTCACTTGTTGCAAGTAAATAGCCCACAGGTCAAATATTCACAACGCCCCGTCATCACCAGCACCAACTGGATCAGATCGAACTCATTCCTGGTCGGCCACTGGTGTCGCTCACCTGCTGCGATCTACGGCTTGAACACGCCGCCGTTCTTCCCGTGTGATATCCTAGAGCGCTTCCCAGTGGCTGCTCGAAACCGACTCCATTCCTGCAGCAACACGCAGGTCCTTCGTCGAAGGAGCAGGTTCGTGTTCAAGATGAGCTGGCCGTGCCCAACTACGTCATTCGGATGTGCCTGGACACGCAAGATCTGAAATATGGAAAACCGTCTATTTGTGGCGCTCCCCCACCAGTCCTCTCTTTATCCTAATAACCTGCTCTATTTATTTATCTACATCACATTTTGTCCGTCAACGCAAAAGGAAACCTTTATAAACCTATCCTTCCCTCAACGCAACCTCTATCTCTCGTTGTTTATGGCGCTCGCTATCCCGTCGCCCTTTTCTCCCCCTTAAATGTGGCATTCGTCGACAATGCGCAAACTGTCGCCGAATCCCTCACTTCCCGATCTTCCGTCGAGCGCGCACTTGACCATCACTCCGCCATGTCCGCGCCGCAGCCGTTCCAGCGCCTGCCCACGTGCGTGGTGCCGGAGAAGGTAAGCGCGTCCTGGTCGTCGTCGCCCGCGCCGCCTCTCACCTGCCCCTGCAGTACCGCGTGGACTTCTCGCTCGTGGACCTGCTCAACTTCCGCTTCGAGGGCGCCGAGCGCGTGACGCTGCGGGTGGCCGAGGCCACGCGCGTCATCACGTGCCACGCCGCCGAGCTGCACGTGTTCGACGTGGCGCTGGAGAGCGGCGGCTGCTCGCAGCGGGCCACGCAGATCTGCCACCGCCCGGCGGACGAGAGCGTCGCCTTCCACTTCGCCGAGCCGCTGGCCGCCGGCGCGCGCGCCACGCTGTCGCTGCGCTTCCACGGCGCGCTGAACGACCAGCTACGCGGCTTCTACCGCTCCGAGTACGAGCAGCAGGGCGAGAAGCGCGTGCTCGCCGTCACGCAGTTCGAGGCCTGCGACGCGCGCCGCGCCTTCGTGTGCTGGGACGAGCCGGCCATTAAAGCCACGTTCGAGATCTCCATGGTCACGGATGTGGACGTGGTGGCTCTAAGTAACATGCACGTGGTGGAGACGCTCGTGCGGCCGAGAAAGAACGCGCACATCCGCCAGAAGACGCGGCCGGCTACTATGGAGAAGCTCTGGAAGTTCGCTGAATCGCCAGTTATGTCTACGTACCTTGTAGCTATGGTCGTGGGTGAGTTCGATATGATCTCGGATCTGACCAAGGAGGGCGTCGTGGTGAATGTGTACACGGCGCCGGGGCAGAGCGCGCGTGGACGCTTCGCGCTGGATGTGGCCACCAAGGCGCTGTCGTTCTTTACCGACAGCTTTGGTATCCCGTACCCGCTGAAGAAATTGGACATGGTGGCGATCCCGGATTTTCTAGGTGCTATGGAGAACTGGGGACTTGTCACGTACACCGAGACATTCCTGCTAGTGGACGAGAAGCTAAGCAGCCACGAAATTAAGGCGGATGCGGCGCGCGCGATCTGCCATGAGCTCTCGCACCAGTGGTTCGGCAACCTCGTGACGATGGACTGGTGGACGGGTTTGTGGCTCAACGAGGGCTTCGCGCAGTTCATGGAGTTTGACGCAGCGCACCACATTTTCCCTGAGTGGAAACTGTGGGAGACGTTCGTACAAGATATCATGCTCGGATCTGCTTTCGTGAAGGATGCCATGATATCGTCGCACCCGATCGAGGTCGTAGTCAATCACCCGCAAGAAGCAGATGAAATCTTTGATGCCATTTCGTATCACAAGGGATCGAGCATGGTTCGCATGCTGTCAGAGTATCTTGGTCGCGAAGTCTTTTACCGCGGCGTGCACGACTACCTTGTAAACTTCAGCTACAAGAACACGGTGACAGAGGATTTATGGGAGGCGCTTGAAAAGGCATCAGGTCAGAAGTTGAAGGACATGGCTGACACTTGGACGAAACAAGTGGGTTTCCCGTTGGTAACTGTGAAGCAGGACGCTGATGGAAAGTGCACGCTCGTCCAGGAACGGTTTTTCGCGGATGCAAGCTTGAATAGCGGTGATAACACGCTGTGGGATATTCCTCTAACGTTTGCTACGTCAGATGATCCGAGCGCTATCAAGAAAGTTGGTATCTGGGACGCTAAGACGGCGTCATTGAAGAGCTCACAGGTATCAACGACACCGTTAGCGGCTGGAGTAGAGATCAATCAGCAGATTCAGGTTCCAAATGGTCCTAAGGGCTGGATTAAGCTCAACCCGGGCCAAGCCAGCTTCTATCTCGTGAACTACTCGCCTGCCTTGTGGAAGCGTCTTGAAATCCCTGTGAAGGAAAAGCTTCTTGGTGTTCCTGACCGCGTGAGCCTCTTAAACTCTGTCTTCACCTTCGCTCGCGCGGGTGTGTTGGATCTTCCGGTCGCTCTGGACTTTACTAGTTCTTATGTCGACGAGTCTGCCTCTTTGTGCTGGAAGGAGATATCTCGCAACATGGGATACTATTCCAACCTTTTTCGAGAGGAGTCGTTCTACCCTGAGTTCCAACGCTACATTCGAACGCTGTTCGCGCATGTGATGAAGCGGCTGGGGTGGGATGCAAGCAAGTCAGAGCAAGCTACTGCCGATGAAGGCGAGTTCCGGAAGACAGTGATCTACCGCCTGGGTCTTGCCAACGACCTTGACGTGATCAAGGAAGCGAACAAGCGTTTCCATGCGTATATTGGCGGGGACTTGTCGGCACTGTCAGGGGATTTGCGTGGATCGATATTTGACATCGAGGTGACGTATGGTGAAGCAGCGAATGCCAAGCTTCTTCAGGAGCTGCACAACTCCAGTGATTTTGCGGAGGAGCGCAACGATTGTCTCGATGCCATGGGGTCTGTATCCGGTGCAGCGGCGAAACTTCAGGTGTTGGAGTGGGCTGTCGAGAATGTGCGGTCGCAAGATATTCACCATCCATTCATCAGTGTGGCCAGCGACAAGCTTGGTGCGCAGGTAGCGTGGCAATTTGTGCAAGACAAGTGGGACTTTTTGGCTAAGAAGTACTCCGCGATGACCCTGGGCTATATTGTGTGTGGGGTCGTCTCTCGCTTCCAGAGCGAAGCCATGGCCGTAGAAGTGGAGGCCTTCATGGTTGACAAAGATACGGGAGGATACAAGCGCCGCCTTGACGTTGCTCTGGAAGGAGTGCGTCTCAAGAGTGCCGCCTACTGCCGCGACCGTGAAACGCTGGCAAAGTGGCTGAAAGAACGAGCTGTATAGAGGGAGGTTGGTGTTTTGTCATGCACATCTTTATAGTCTTTCGTAAAACAACAAAAAAACGCCGTTCTTTTAGAGTTAGTGTATGCAACGCGATACAGCTTTTATTAAGCGAGTATCGGCGGCCATGATGATCAGGAGGTTAACGATTCTCGAGGCAGGTTTTATCATTGGAAAGACAATACCCAAGACCAAAGCAGTCGGGATTGGAAAAAATGATTTGGATTATGCATAATTGCTTCGAAAATGCAAAGCACACTGGGATGACTAATGAAGAAAAACAACGCAGGGTTTGCCAAGCAACCGCACCCTTGCTTCACCACCTCACTCGAGCAGCGGGTAGTACACGTCGTACTCGTTTGTGGCCCGTGCTACTGCAGCTTTGCGACGCTTGATGACCACTAGCACCACAACAGCAACCAGTGCACTCACGCCCAACAGCGCTAATAGCACTGACGGCGTCGCTGCCTGCTTCCAGTCAGCTTCGCCCCGCAGCGCCATCATGAAGAGCAATGGCGCTGACGCAGCTTCACATCGTTGGATGCCACCTACCGGGCTAGATTCCGCCAGTGTCGCACACGTCAGGGTCGTGCTGCACTCGTCACAGCAGTCGCCTGTCAAAGTCTTCTCCTGGGTCACGTAGCTCTCTGTCGTGAACACGCTGCCACCGCACGCCTCCATCGGACCAGGCGTTCCCGTCGGAGACAAGCACTCACCAGCCTTGCACACAGACTCAGCACCGTACGTTTCGATCTCCGCTCGGTCACAGTCAGTGATCGAGAACGAATGCGGACATATGTCAGTCTCCGCCGTAGTTGCGTCGTAGTGCGTGAACGTGAACTCGCATTCCACCGAGACATCAGTGTTATCCTCTGTATCTGGGTCGTGCACCATCTCGAGCGCCAACTGTTTCGTCACTTCGATACGGCCGTTTACACCGGGGGTCCATGACAGCGGCACTTCAGCTCTTGTAACACTGCTCAGCTCGCCAGAATCAGCCAGTTTAACGTAGCACTTCACATTGGTGTACTTGCCCTTCACGGTGTTCGGGTCGTGAGCCATTCCAACTTCACTGTCGTACGCGAATTGCATCAATGCAAAGTCGCTATTGGGATACGCACATATGTGTGAGCCATCCTTACGGGGAATGGAAGTGACATCAGTCCACATATCGTTAAATCTTCCACACACGTCGCGCGGGCTGTGAGCGTGCAATATCACTTTAAAAGTGTCCTCAAACACCTTGCCACAATGCGTCCACGCCTCCACATACACCTCAGTCTCTGGCTCGGTAAATGACAACGACGCGGTGTCGTCCCATGAGACCCAGGATTCCGTGCCAACCGAGTAGCGCCAGAAAACGTAGTCATCTACGTCGTAGGTGCCGGGCACTGTTACTCCCCACTGAGCTGAGTGATCGAACAGGTCTTTCACAAGCGAGGTGTACGGGCAGGTACTACTAAACGTTGGGCACGTGATACTGCGGTGAATGTCGTTGCTGCCAGGAACAATCGGCGTGGGTAGACCAGCAATAATGGTGCCCGTCTTGGTATTAGCAGTTGACGTGATACTTGCCGTAGCTGTGACAAGGGTGTCACCCGGCATGTTCAGGCAGTACCCGAACGAACACGAATCGGGAGAAACAGACGTCTTCTTCTCCGTGTCCTCAAACGCCGTGCCACACTTGTAGTCATAATAGTATTCTTGAAGTGTAAGCGACTTCGAGCAGCAACGCGTGCACTGGAGCGCGTTCAACTCCACATCTGTCAACAGGAGTGGACTGAAACTTGGTGTTTCATCCAGCAGGTCCGTCACGAAATTACTGTCGAAGCAAGTAGTATCAACAGATCCAATCGGCGACGGAATTGTTTCGAAGAAGTTCTGAATCGTGCCAGAGGTTGCATCGCAACGCTCATTAGCGCCCGTGGCCGAATCATATACCCCGTTGTTGATAATGTTGTCAGGGTCATAGAAGGATGTGAACTTCGCTTCCTCTGCGATTGCGTCGTCAAGGTTGGACGCAGAATATGAAACTGGGGTGGCTTGAGAATCAGTCGCTGTGCACTTGTCCTTCGCTGTAGGCGGGTAGTTATCAACAATGGCAATGCAGCCTGTGCACGTGCTAGTATGGCGATAGTCCGTCGCGGTCAGGGACAAATCGAAAACACCAAATGAGCTAAAGGTGACCTCGTTTTCAAGGGTTTCTGGCGTGAATGCGTAGTCTTTCCATATCGCCTTGTGACTTACCCCTACAAGGTCGCCTTCTTTAGTCGCCGTAATTGATATGACAGGATCAGTGTGATCTGCGTCATTTGCGTTTGTGCGTCCATCATTTACGTAGCCATCCTTGGGCACAGGGCCGTGCACAGAGCAATCATCCTTAAGTTTAAGGGAATCCTTATCGGGGTCGGACCATGCGCACTCAAAGCCAACATTGTTTGCCTTCCAGAAGCACGTAGGAACACACTCGTTACCTTCGAGGTGCTCTCCCTCGGGACACGAGCATACACCGAGAATGAGTGACAGGCCCTCTGGACACGAGCACACATCATCAACAAGTGTTTGGTCACCGGGACACGAGCACACTCCACCAACCAGTGTTTGATCACCCGGGCAAGAGCAGACATCGCTGACCAGAGTCTGATCGCCAGGGCAGGAGCAGACATTACCAATGAGTGTTTGGTCACCTGGGCAAGAACAGACATCGTCAACGAGTATTTGGTCACCGGGGCAGGAACACACATCGTCAATCAATGTTTGGTCTCCTGGACAGGAGCAAACTCCTCCGACGAGTGTTTGATCACCAGGACACGAGCACACACCACTCACGAGCGTCTGATCACCAGGGCATGAACACACTCCACCAACTAAAGTTTGATCTCCTGGGCATGAGCACACAAACCCAGATAAGCCCAGAATAAGTGACTGATCACCAGGGCATGAACACACACCACCGACAAGAGTTTGATCTCCGGGGCACGAGCATACACCACCGATTAGCGTCTGGTCTCCTGGACATGAACATAAGCCGCCAACGAGAGTTTGGTCGCCAGGACACGAGCAAAGACCACCGATGAGTGTCTGGTCACCTGGACATGAGCACACGTCGCTTACAAGTGTTTGATCACCAGGACACGAGCATACTCCACCAACAAGTGTTTGATCGCCTGGGCAGGAACACAGACCTCCCATGAGGGTCTGGTCGCCAGGGCAGGAACATACACCGCCAACAAGTGTCTGGTCCCCTGGGCAGGAGCACAGGCCACCCATGAGGGTCTGATCACCAGGGCAGGAGCATACGCCTCCAGCAAGTGTCTGGTCGCCTGGGCAGGAGCACAAACCACCCATGAGAGTCTGGTCGCCAGGGCAGGAGCATACACCTCCAACAAGTGTTTGGTCGCCTGGGCAGGAGCAAAGTCCGCCTACAAGAGTTTGATCACCAGGGCAAGAGCATACACCTCCGACAAGCGTCTGATCTCCTGGGCACGAGCACAGCCCACTCATGAGGGTCTGGTCGCCAGGACACGAGCACAACCCACCAACGAGAGTTTGGTCTCCGGGGCATGAGCAGACATCGCTGACAAGCGTTTGATCACCGGGGCATGAACACACTCCACCAACGAGTGTTTGATCACCAGGACACGAGCATACATTGTCAACTAACGTTTGGCCACCTGGGCATGCGCAACCACTGAGACCAAGCGTTTGATCACCTGGGCATGAGCACACACCTCCAATGAGCGTCTGGTCACCAGGACACGAGCAGACTTCATCAATCAGCGTTTGATCGCCAGGGCATGAGCACAAGCCTCCAACGAGTGTCTGGTCACCAGGACACGAGCAGACGTTATCGACGATAGTTTGATCACCAGGGCAGGAGCATACACCCCCAACAAGGGTCTGGTCACCAGGACATGAGCAGACAAAGTCAACCAACGTTTGATCGCCAGGGCAGGAGCATAGCCCTCCAACCAGCGTCTGGTCACCGGGACAAGAACAGACACTGTCTACTAGAGTCTGATCACCTGGACATGAGCAAACGCCCCCAACCAGAGTTTGGTCTCCAGGGCACGAGCAAACGCTGTCGATAAGCGATTGATCTCCTGGGCACGAGCATACACCTCCAACAAGAGTCTGGTCGCCGGGGCAGGAGCAGACATTATCGACAAGCGACTGATCACCCGGGCACGAGCATACACCACCGATTAGCGTCTGGTCTCCTGGACATGAACATAAGCCGCCAACGAGAGTTTGGTCGCCAGGACACGAGCAAAGACCACCGATGAGTGTCTGGTCACCTGGACATGAGCACACGTCGCTTACAAGTGTTTGATCACCAGGACACGAGCACACTCCTCCGATAAGGGTTTGGTCACCAGGACATGAACACACGCCTCCAACGAGAGTTTGGTCTCCTGGGCAGGAGCAGACATCATCAACCAGCGTTTGATCGCCGGGGCACGAGCACACATCATCGACCAGCGTTTGGTCGCCTGGGCACGAGCACACATCATTCACAAGTGTTTGATCACCAGGGCAGGAGCATACTCCACCAACGAGTGTTTGATCGCCTGGGCAGGAACACAGACCTCCCATGAGGGTCTGGTCGCCAGGGCAGGAACATACACCGCCAACAAGTGTCTGGTCCCCTGGGCAGGAGCACAGGCCACCCATGAGGGTCTGATCACCAGGGCAGGAGCATACGCCTCCAGCAAGTGTCTGGTCGCCTGGGCAGGAGCACAAACCACCCATGAGAGTCTGGTCGCCAGGGCAGGAGCATACACCTCCAACAAGTGTTTGGTCGCCTGGGCAGGAGCAAAGTCCGCCTACAAGAGTTTGATCACCAGGGCAAGAGCATACACCTCCGACAAGCGTCTGATCTCCTGGGCACGAGCACAGCCCACTCATGAGGGTCTGGTCGCCAGGACACGAGCACAACCCACCAACGAGAGTTTGGTCTCCGGGGCATGAGCAGACATCGCTGACAAGCGTTTGATCACCGGGGCATGAACACACTCCACCAACGAGTGTTTGATCACCAGGACACGAGCATACATTGTCAACCAACGTTTGGCCACCTGGGCATGCGCAACCACTGAGACCAAGCGTTTGATCACCTGGGCATGAGCACACACCTCCAATGAGCGTCTGGTCACCAGGACACGAGCAGACTTCATCAATCAGCGTTTGATCGCCAGGGCATGAGCACAAGCCTCCAACGAGTGTCTGGTCACCAGGACACGAGCAGACGTTATCGACGATAGTTTGATCACCAGGGCAGGAGCATACACCCCCAACAAGGGTCTGGTCACCAGGACATGAGCAGACAAAGTCAACCAACGTTTGATCGCCAGGGCAGGAGCATAGCCCTCCAACCAGCGTCTGGTCACCAGGACAAGAACAGACACTGTCTACTAGAGTCTGATCACCTGGACATGAGCAAACGCCCCCAACCAGAGTTTGGTCTCCAGGGCACGAGCAAACGCTGTCGATAAGCGATTGATCTCCTGGGCACGAGCATACACCTCCAACAAGAGTCTGGTCGCCGGGGCAGGAGCAGACATTATCGACAAGCGACTGATCACCCGGGCACGAGCATACACCACCGATTAGCGTCTGGTCTCCTGGACATGAACATAAGCCGCCAACGAGAGTTTGGTCGCCAGGACACGAGCAAAGACCACCGATGAGTGTCTGGTCACCTGGACATGAGCACACGTCGCTTACAAGTGTTTGATCACCAGGACACGAGCACACTCCTCCGATAAGGGTTTGGTCACCAGGACATGAACACACGCCTCCAACGAGAGTTTGGTCTCCTGGGCAGGAGCAGACATCATCAACCAGCGTTTGATCGCCGGGGCACGAGCACACATCATCGACCAGCGTTTGGTCGCCTGGGCACGAGCACACATCATTCACAAGTGTTTGATCACCAGGGCAGGAGCATACTCCACCAACGAGTGTTTGATCGCCTGGGCAGGAACACAGACCTCCCATGAGGGTCTGGTCGCCAGGGCAGGAACATACACCGCCAACAAGTGTCTGGTCCCCTGGGCAGGAGCACAGGCCACCCATGAGGGTCTGATCACCAGGGCAGGAGCATACGCCTCCAGCAAGTGTCTGGTCGCCTGGGCAGGAGCACAAACCACCCATGAGAGTCTGGTCGCCAGGGCAGGAGCATACACCTCCAACAAGTGTTTGGTCGCCTGGGCAGGAGCAAAGTCCGCCTACAAGAGTTTGATCACCAGGGCAAGAGCATACACCTCCGACAAGCGTCTGATCTCCTGGGCACGAGCACAGCCCACTCATGAGGGTCTGGTCGCCAGGACACGAGCACAACCCACCAACGAGAGTTTGGTCTCCGGGGCATGAGCAGACATCGCTGACAAGCGTTTGATCACCGGGGCATGAACACACTCCACCAACGAGTGTTTGATCACCAGGACACGAGCATACATTGTCAACCAACGTTTGGCCACCTGGGCATGCGCAACCACTGAGACCAAGCGTTTGATCACCTGGGCATGAGCACACACCTCCAATGAGCGTCTGGTCACCAGGACACGAGCAGACTTCATCAATCAGCGTTTGATCGCCAGGGCATGAGCACAAGCCTCCAACGAGTGTCTGGTCACCAGGACACGAGCAGACGTTATCGACGATAGTTTGATCACCAGGGCAGGAGCATACACCCCCAACAAGGGTCTGGTCACCAGGACATGAGCAGACAAAGTCAACCAACGTTTGATCGCCAGGGCAGGAGCATAGCCCTCCAACCAGCGTCTGGTCACCGGGACAAGAACAGACACTGTCTACTAGAGTCTGATCACCTGGACATGAGCAAACGCCCCCAACCAGAGTTTGGTCTCCAGGGCACGAGCAAACGCTGTCGATAAGCGATTGATCTCCTGGGCACGAGCATACACCTCCAACAAGAGTCTGGTCGCCGGGGCAGGAGCAGACATTATCGACAAGCGACTGATCACCCGGGCACGAGCATACACCACCGATTAGCGTCTGGTCTCCTGGACATGAACATAAGCCGCCAACGAGAGTTTGGTCGCCAGGACACGAGCAAAGACCACCGATGAGTGTCTGGTCACCTGGACATGAGCACACGTCGCTTACAAGTGTTTGATCACCAGGACACGAGCACACTCCTCCGATAAGGGTTTGGTCACCAGGACATGAACACACGCCTCCAACGAGAGTTTGGTCTCCTGGGCAGGAGCAGACATCATCAACCAGCGTTTGATCGCCGGGGCACGAGCACACATCATCGACCAGCGTTTGGTCGCCTGGGCACGAGCACACGCCACCAACAAGCGTCTGGTCACCAGGGCAAGAACACACGTCGCTAAGAAGGGTCTGGTCTCCTGGGCAAGAGCACACACCACTGACGAGGGTCTGGTCACCAGGACATGAGCACACATCCTCGACAAGTGTTTGGTCTCCTGGGCATGAGCAGACATCGCTGATCAAAGTTTGGTCGCCCGGACACGAGCAGACATCATCAACCAGCGTTTGATCGCCCGGACACGAGCACACTCCGTCAATGGTCGAGAGACCGGTAGGGCAATCGCACTCGCATGCATCATTAACGCGGGCCGACACTGCATTAATGGGCGTGGGGCAGTCAATAACGTTCCTCACGGACGGCGGGATGAGCGTGTTGATTCTCGTCAACGTCGAAACCACAATGTCGGTCGGCAGCACGCCGCAATCTAGCGTGCGGCAGACACGGACGACGATAGCTCCCGGCACCGTGGCGGGTGCCGTCCCCTTCAAAAACTCGATCTTCGGGGGTCTCGAGAACGGCTCGGGCGGCACGGGCACAGCCCCGTACGCGCTCCTTGGACAGTGAATGTAAGTGAACCTCCTGCCTTCGTATCTCGCGTTGGAGATGGTCCAGCTGAACATGGTCCACAGCTTGACGATCTCCAGCAGCGGCAGACACATGGACACCGTGATGCTCAGCTCGTAGCACTCCGGCACGGCGCACGTGGGGCTGCCAATGTCAGCCAGGAGCTTGTCGGACGTCCCCAACATGGTGACATTGGTGGCGTCTCCACTGGAAACTCCGCCGGCGGACCGGTAGACCAGCATCCCGTTCTCCCACACGTCGCCCTTCATCTTGACGGGCTCGGAGCCGTCCGGGTCTTCAGCCGCCAGCGCCCGCAGCGACGGCGACGCGTCTTGCAGCAGCACGGAGCTCTCTTGCGTGGCCGCCGCGGCGGCCACCAGCGCGCCCAGCAGGGCGAGCACGCGCATGGAGCTGCGTGAACAGGTCCGTCGCTCGCGCTGCCAAATAGAAAAGTGGGCGACGTCGACCTGTTCCTCATCCTCGTCGCCTCCACCGCCGGCCGCGATCTTGCGCCGAGGCGCCCGCCATGAGGCGCGAGACCCTTTGCAGCGGTCGCCGCCAGGAAACGCCCCAAGATCTGCTTCTCGTCCGCGACTTCTTCCTCCTGCGGGGCTTGAAACGGAAGATATGGCGCGGCGGGGCGCGCGAGGTGTCGCCTCGGCCGCTTGTTGGTCTTCGAGGCGGGTGCATCACTGTGCCGCACATGGATACAACGTTGTCGAGTTTGAGGACTGCAGCTAGGTCGTTGGTTGTTTTTGTTGTTGTAGTATTTGGAATACCTTTCTGCTACGAACGCCCTGGTGGGATGAGGCCTACGGCTGAAATGTTGATGCGCAAGGCGGTCGTTCGGGCGGGAGGAGGAAGAGGAGCAATGCAATGCAAAACGTTTTCACCACGTTCTGGTCGATGACGACCTTAAGTCCCGCAACACCACGTCGCCAGCAACGATAAGACCCCACGACTTGTGGCTGTTGAGGTAGTCGTATTCAGATCAAGTTAGCGATCTCAACCAACTAGCCTCCTGTACTTTAAAGTCTGGGAGTTACTACGTACATCAAAGCCTCTTCCTACGAGCTCCAGACCATTCCTTCACGAATCTTTCAACATACTAAAGATCTGTGGCCAGCCATGCGGTTCTCTTCAGCCACGATCTTCAGCAGAGGACGCTTGTAGAGGATATCGGGGTAACGCCCGAAGCTGAGTCAACATGGTATCCTACCAAATGGGATCGAGAAACCCCTAAAGATATAGCTTGGACATTCTGTTCCGCGGATGTCTTCTTTTGTAGCCTTTCCGTTGTCAAGTCTGGGAAGGTAGAACACGATTCTGTCGATGTAGTAGCATGCGCTGCAAAATACTGGGCCCACTCTGCACGATCGTAGGACTGCCAACCTCGGCTGGTTTTTCAGCCTCACGGCGCCTACGTGAGTTTCGTCTATTTTTCAACCTTACCGAGCCAACGAAGGTATCTCTGCATTCATTAATCACAATCCCTTGGAGATCTTGCGGCAGGTGCACTCGCAAAATGTCTTCGAAGCTACGAGCCTGTGGCACTAAACTGTCAACCCGCTTGCCAGTGCAATAGATTAAACAAACTCTGACTCACCCCTAGTTCTTCTCGTATATGCCTCCAGGTTTTCTGGACTGAAATGCGAACTGGTGCTGACTTTGAAAGCATTGACCTTGCTAGCAAAGTGAGCAGCGCAGCTGATGATTGAGATACGCTAAGACCAGCAAACTCCGACTTGCTCCAATTACAAACGCATTTTTCAACGTAGACAGAAGTCTGTAAAATATGAAAACTGATGAGCGATGCAATGATCAAATCTGTTTCCTGGAGTTAGGAACTCACCAAATTGTACAGACGCAGGTCCTCGTATGTGCTGTATGTTTCCCCCAGCTGCAGAAACAAAAGAGCGAGCTTTCGGCCACTACAGTGCAGTATAATCGCATCAAGAACTTCAGCCGCTGTCTCACACAAAAATCGCTTTTCAGCGTTGAAGACGGTTGGTAGTACAACTGGAACGATCGCATCTACACAGCACCGAGCACAAGTGAAATGGTGAGTCACTCTACGCCGCGATTCCGCTTGGATGTGATAAAAACGAACCAAAAAATGGAGAAAGTCTGTGTTGCAACAGGAAGGCTAGATCTTTCATCAACAATAAACAACCCCGAGCCTGGCCAGCGCCGGAGTGTGCTGATGAGTTTCTCGTTCTTGGAGAACGGGACTTCCCAGGGCTATTACTCGACAGGGGACCATCTAACTCTCTCAACTGAGATTCTCTGAATTGGTGTACGAGGAGCAATAACGTTAAATCGTTGCACAACCTAAAAAAATCAAGTTAGCGTTTTCTTACATGTGCGCACGAAGGATATCAGGATGCTGCGCTGCAAAGCGCTTTAGGGACTGAATCGTAGCGAATTCCTCTCCCCATGGGACTTTTGTAGTCTCGACACTGCCTGTTTGAGATTGAAACAGCCGTCGTTTGCGATTTAATAACAAATCCACGTTCTTCCATTCCGCTACCTCTTCAGCAGAAACGTTGTCAGCTGTCCGACATCGAGAACGGTGAGAAGTTATGGATAGGCTTCTGTCTTGTAAGCTCCGTTTTGATGTGCCAGATGCAAGCCTTATTTCTTCAATAATATTTTTTCCTGTCCCACACGAACTCGGCACAGTAAGGCTTGGAATTTCTGGTAGATGCTCAATCTTAATGACGTCTTCCTTAACTGCTGCCCTCACTTCAAAATGATTCGAACCAGACTGAGTAGTTTCAGAGTTTGGTCCTGGATCTTCAAGAGTATCGGTACGCACGGGCTCAAAGTGACCAATTGAAATCGCTTTTTCAATTTCAACATGTACTTGCTCAGGCTGAGAGTCAAAGTCTCGCTTGTCTTCGTTTGCCGCAATAATCGCGTCACTTTTATCGGACCCTTCCTCGTTGTTATCTTCCCTTTCGTCTTGGTCTGTTCGGCAAACAACGTCAGCATGTGCTGCAGTCTCACAGTACCCATCAACTTCTAATCCAAAGTCACCGCTTCCCACAGAGCTACGACTGCAATGAATCGACATTGAGACGCTAACCGGGGCACCGAGAGTTGCTACCTCATTCTCATCAGCACCATCGTTCTGCAAACCTGAGTTGTTTGGATTATATGACTCAACTAGTTGGATCAAGTCTCGAGAAACACAAGTTTCTTCTTCACCGTCTTCGTACACGACGTCGTAAACACCGTTCGAGTGACAGAAAGCTATGACACCAGGAAATAATACAGGCCTTCCCTTGTAATGAACCTCCACATGATCACCTTCGTGTAGGGGTACGGAAACAACTTCAGTACGAACAGAACTCTCAGAGACATCTGCGATATGTTCCCACTTGACCGGGCACATAATTGTTGATCGATTTGGGCTTGCTGCCGGTGTCCTGCTTGAGGTACCGAGTACTTGCGGCGGGAGAACTGCTTTAGTTTCGTGGTAGTCAGTACAAGCTACAACATTATAGCAGATTTCGGATATGACCTGTGTTCTTTCGCGTTGCTCCGAGTCACTGGTACCTAACGCTTTAAAATTTTCCACAGTAGTGTCCACAAGGTTGTGTACCGTAGTCACTACCGAAAGCGGGGTCATTGCGGACACTGGTTTTTCAGAATCAGGGTTGCTGCAATGACCACTTTCTAGGAAGTTTTCTTTTGCTAAATTACTACATGAAGCGATGCCAGAGTCAGTTGACTCGCCTGTACTTCCTGTATCGCTTGTTGTTGGCATTATGCTTTCATCGACCATGATATCCTCAGTGCCATAAACTGTTTTTCGCTCATTCTCATCTTCATATTGAGAGTCTTCATTCTCCTCGTCTGGATTCGCTGTCTGAAGTACTAGTGGATCGCCAGGATTAACGCATTCCTTCGAGAAATGGACCGTGTTATTACAGGATACATCAATAGTTATAGTTTCAGTAGATGGATCGCTGCCAGTAACTTCACTTTCGTTTGTATTTTTTTCAACCATTGATGGTGCCACGCTGCCATCAGTAGTGACAGCAATTTCTGTTTGCTCTTCGACCACAATATCGGATTGTCTGTCCATCCTGCGAACGGCCGCCAGCTTCCCCTCACACACCATTTCATCAACTGTATTGCTGGAAAATTGACGTAGCAAAGTCAGCTCTTTGTTTGGACTAGTACGAGCGCATTGTTCCGATTCTGCTAGCGTACCATCCTCCAACTTCGGTGTTAATTCTTCGCAGGAACTAGAGTCATCGTTTTGTTCTGGACCTGGTAAAGCGTTACTCTCGAGCTTCAGAGCGGATCCAGCTTTATCTTCCGGTTCCGTTGAAGCCCGCACCAAATCAGCCTGACTAGCAGCCTCAACCTTCCTCATGACAACCGAATGAGTTGCAGCAGATATCACACAACCCACCTCCTTAAAACTAGCCGTACGCACTGCGTCCATCATTGCAGGTTGTGATGGGAGAATCGTGTGAGACACAGCTTTGACATTGTATTCTTCATCATGGTTGGCATGCTTTATACAGGCACCGTCTCTTGCGTCGTCTTCGTATGCATCGGACTGAATCCTGTTGTCTTCAACAGCCCACGTTTCTAGAGGTTCCTCATCCGAGTATATCAAGTTCACAGAAGGTGAGGACCCGGCCATTTCATCACCGATTTCTTCCTGCCTACAATGGTTGGTGACCTTCATTAGCTGATTCGAGATAACCTGTACCATGTCCAGGTTCTCCGTGTCTTCTGCAGCCTCCAATGCGGCAGTAAGCGTTTCGGGGCAAAAGTCAACGTGATTTACTAAAAAGCGCACTAACGTCGTGTTTTCTGACGAAACACCACGCGCTAACGCCGCTGCATCCCACATCACCAAGTCACCCATGTCGTCATTTTCTTCACCTACAATGATCGCTACTAGACCCGACGATGCTTCTGCAGAATCTTGTGATGCCTGTGCTATTTCCTCCCGTAAAGTATCGATAAGCTCCATCACGTTGCACAGCGTTCCTCGTGGATCGCACTCAAGCAGTAACTCCACATTCTCGAAATGCCAGTTTGCTAGCGCCAAGCGAAGAAGGCGAAGATGGTGTGCGCCACAGGCAGATATGACGGAGCAGTACGACAAGTAGTGCGATAGCAAAATATCCGTGATATCGGCACATCCATTTGTACATGAAACTTCAAGCGCTTGCACGACAGCGTCCCACCTCGTCTCGTTGCCATTAGAGAACCTGCCGCCGTCCAGAAGCTCTTTTACTACCAAGAAGTGTTGGTTGGTGGCTGCCTCAATGAGGCACTCCGCCTCCACGGCATCGATGTTTGGCGCTTGTTCGTCGTCCGTGCCAAGGTCGCGAAGAACTTGCGCTACCATCGGTGTGTGTCCAATGATCGACGCTGGAAGTAGAAGTTGCGGTCGCAACGCTCTTGGGGAGCTTGTAAAGCTGTCAGCGATCCTGTCCAGCCATGCTATCCGTTCTTCATCTTCGTCTCCGTCAACTCCGTCCGACGGCACCTCCGACGCCAACGACAAGAAGCTCCGTGCTCGGTCTTCCGCCGACAACTTGTGTAAATGGTTGAAAAACTCCTGCACTACACCACGCGGACATTGCACTTCCAGTGCGTCCAGTAGGCAGATGTTGTGCTCTCGAAGGTCCCTGTAGGTGTCGTCTCGATACAGCAGTCGAATGAAGCATGGATGGGTGTAGACGTCTACTCGGTCCTCCAGGACCCGCACGACGTCCTCGTCCGTCGGAGCACAAAGCTGCGCGATCCATTGCGTCGGTTGCAGCAACTCCATTTCCTGCTGCTCTCGCACGAGCAGATAATACTGCAGACGCTCGTGGAAGTCCACGAAGGCCTTGACCAGCCCCACCGCCCTAGGCGGCACTCCGTCGCCCATTGCAGTCGTCGTCGCCCCAGCAGAAATACTGAAATACGACGCGTAGACCACCACGGCGACAGCTAAACTTAGGCGAGCCAAACACACGAACTGGGCCAGCTTTTGCCATTGCAGCGTTTGGCGCAGAGGATGCAAAAGCTGGCACGCAGGATGCAAAAGTTGGCTTTTTGCACCTTGCAGCGCCGGTTGCCTCTGGCGCGTCGCAGATGACTGGTCGGTTGAAGCCAGCGGCAAGTTCAACCAGCCGCCGCGTGTTAAAGCCGGAGGAGTCTGTGGCGGCGAGTGGCGAGGCCGCGCGCGTTTGGCCCGCGCGACGCCCCGCGCCGCCGATCGAGTGGCGCCGGCGCCGCCGCGTGCAGGTCGCCCATCGGCGCCCGCCATCCTTTCCCGGCGCCTCGTCTCGGGGGCCATGACGCGGAAAGCGTTGCCGTAGCGGCCATTATTGCAGTATGGAGGTTTAACCTCTATCTTCGCGATACCCCGTCTACATCGATGACCTGATTTAAATCAACCAAGTCTAAGCCACCCTCTGATAGCCGTTTTCCGGTGCGGAAGTATAACATGCGTTCTGACAGGTTGGAAAACCAGAGACAGACGAACCGACGCACACCGCTGTGATTGGCGGATCCGGGCGTCGACGGAGCCCATACAAAGCGCAAGAGAAGCCGAGGGAGCGTACGTCAGCCGAAACCGCCGGCAAGTTGCAGTCGCCGTCTCATTCCCGAATCGGCCGCCTCCGCCCCAAGCGCCGCCCCGGGCCCCGCCATGCTGCAAGTCTCCCAGTTCCGCGCGCTGCGCCGCGCGCCTGCCCCGCGCGCGCTGCAGCTGCCGGCCGCGCGCGCCTTCGCCGCCGCCGCCGGCGTCTCGCAGGACGAGCTGCTGCGCGCGCTGGACAAGTTCCAGAAGCGCTCGGCCAGCGAGACGGTGCCGCGGTTCCTGGCCATCATGCCGCCCGCATACTTCCGCTCCATCCACGAGGAGGACCGGCTGCAGCACCTCAACGCCATCACGGCGCTGGTGAACGCGCAGCAGCCCGAGGTCATGCTGCGCTCGCCCGACCACACCGTGTTCTCGCACTTCCGCTCGGGCGCCAACTTCCCCGGCCGGTTGGCCAACGTGCTGGACCAGCTGCCGCAGACCGTGGACGGCGCCACGCTGGCGCGCGTCAAGATCTTCACGGCGCTGGACGACTCGCTGGGCCTCGACATCTTCCGCTTCGGCCAGCAGGAGCCCTTCCTCAACAAGACGGAGGACGAGAAGCAGGCGCGCGCCAGCATCCAGCGCTTCTGCGCGGATATCCAGGCCGGCAAGCACGCCGGCGACAAGTCCTACCCCGCGCCCGGCCCGCACTTTGAGCCGGAGGCGGTGGACACCTTCCTCAACCACAGCAACACCATGTACGTGCAGTTCAGCAACCCGCGCCGTCTCGCCTGGCAGATGGAGCTCTTCAGCAAGGTGCGCGGCACAGAGGGCGTCGCCGTGGACGTCGAGCACAAGTGGGAGACCCGCAGTGAGGAGAACAAGCTCGCCAGCAGCGGCATCCCACAGACCATGCTGACCATCGCGGCCTCCAACGTCATCCCCAAGGGCTTCATGCAGAAGGCCGCCACGTATCTTGGTCTGTGCAACCTCAACGTGGTGCGCGCGCACCTGGATGTGGTCAAGGACCCGCAGAACAACAATGGCGGCGGTCACGTTGCCATGATCCGCATCCTCGTGCAGCCCAGCAACGAAGCCCTGAAGGAGAACTTCCAGTTCGAGTGGTCCAAGATCTCAGGCAACCTCAAGTACCTCAAGTGGGTGGACGACCGACCCGTGCACCTGACGCTGCAGCACCCGGACCTGGGGCTCTCCCGTGCCGAGCTCATTTATGCCTACGGTAACATGCTGCACGGTGTCCTGGCAAAGAAGGACCCGTTTGCGTACTCGCTGACGCGCATCATGGAGACGCTGGAGCACGACCAGCACCTGCCGCTGGCCTCGCGCATTGCGGACTTCTTCCTGGACAAGTTCGACCCGCAGCAGGAGCACCCGATGACGGACGCGCAGCAAGACGCGATTGTCGATGAGCTTAAGAAGGAGATCCGTCGCAACGTTGAGCAGGAAGATGCCATCCTGCTGCTGAACAGCATGGCGAATGCCGTTCGTGGCACTCTCCGTACGAACAAGTTCGTTCGCGATCGCTACGCGCTGTCGCTGCGCATGGACCCGAAGGTCATGGGCTACGGCACAGTGGGCAAGGACACACCGTACGGCGTCTTCTTCATCTACGGCCGTCGTTTTAAGGGCTTTCACGTCCGCTTCCGCGACATTGCTCGCGGCGGTCTCCGTATGGTGTACCCCGGCTCGACGGATGCCCACGCTCTCGAAAGTGCTCGTCAGTACAACGAGGCGTACAATTTGGCCTTCGCTCAGCAACTGAAGAACAAGGACATTCCCGAGGGCGGCTCCAAGGCTGTGGTGCTTTGTGACCCTATCGTTGGTCCTATCGGTGACGTTGCCCCGCGTGACTTCATCCTGCGCAAGAGTGTGAAAGCCTTCTCGGATGCTCTGCTGGACTTGAACACCACTGACGAGGCAGTCAAGGAGAAGATCGTGGATTACTACGGCAAGGACGAGCTCATCTACTTGGGCCCGGATGAAAACATCATCCCTGAGGACATTGTCTGGATGACTAAGCGTGCTGCGTACCGAGGCTACCCGATCCCACGTGCATTCATCAGCTCCAAGCCCGATGCTGGCTTCAACCACAAGGTCTACGGTGTCACCAGTGAAGGTGTGGCTGTCTTTGCCGATGTGGCTCTGCGCTCGCAGAACATCGACCCGAAGAAGCAGCCTTTCACGGTCAAGATCACGGGCGGCACTGACGGCGATGTGGCTGGCAACGTGATCAAGATCCTGCACCGTGAGTACGGTGACAACCTGCGCATTGTTGGTATCTGCGACGGCACGGGTGTGATTGAGGACCCTCAGGGCCTGGACATGCAGGAGCTCTTGCGTCTAGTGCACGAGTCGCTGCCGCTGTCGAGCTTCGACGGATCCAAGGTTTCGTCGACCGGCATGAAGCACGACATCAACACGCAGGAGGGTGTCCGTGCGCGTAACTCGATGCACAACCGCGTCAAGAGTGACCTGTTCATCCCCGCTGGTGGCCGTCCCAACACCATCAACGAGAACAACTGGCGTGACTACCTCGACGCCGATGGCAAACCTTCCTCGGGTCTCATCGTGGAGGGTGCGAATTTGTTTATCACCCCGGAGGCGCGCCAGCTTCTGTTCGACAACGCTGGTGTGGTCATCGTGAAGGACAGCTCGGCCAACAAGTGCGGTGTCATCTGCTCCTCGTACGAGATTGTTGCGAGCATGCTTCTTGAGACGGACGAGTTCCTGGCTGTGAAGGACGAGCTGGTTATGGAGGTGGTGGACAAGCTTCGTGCTTTGGCACGTGTGGAGGCTCAGCTGCTCTTCCGCGAGTACAAGAAGGACCCGACGTCTGCACTGCCGCCCGCCAGTGAGCGTATCAGTCGCGCGATTACCCGCGTGCACGACGCTGTTTTGGCTCACTTCGACGATGTGTGCGAGGAGGACCAGCGCGTGCTCTTCACTCTCATCGAGGAGCACCTGCCGCCCAAGCTCCGCGAGCTGGCGCTGGACCGCGTGCAGCAGAATGTGCCGCTGGCCCACCTGCGCTCGATTGTGGCCTCGAGTCTGGCCAGCAAGATCGTGTACCGCGAGGGCCTACAGTTCACAGAGGCGCTTCCGGACAGCAACCTGGCCAACATGGCGCTGCAATACCTCAAGCAGGAGAAGAAGGTGCAGCGTCTTGTGCACGACGTGCGCTCGTCGCAGTTGCCGAACAAGGACGACATCGCCGACCTGCTCGCTCGCGGCGGCGTGCGTGCCGGCATGGACACACCTAACTAAGACAGTACCACCAGCTGCGTACGTGAAGAGAGGCCTCTGTCCGCAAGATTAATAGATGTATCACCACTCGTAAGTACACTTTGTTCAGCTTTCCGCATTCGAAGCAGAGTTTAGCGTTGCTAGAGGGTTTGGCGTGCTGTGTGCGAAGCACTCGCAAACGCCGTTGTTTTCGTGATTCTGGCGTGCGTTGATGCGACGGTGTCCACGCTATCCGAAGACGACCTGCATCAAGCCTAGTGATCATGAAGATGCCATTCGGTTGTTGCCGTCTTGGCGAACCGTTCCCAATCAAAAGCAGGCAGGAGCGCTTGATGCCCATGGACATCGCTACCGTCGCGCAATACTGCGATCCCCTCAGAAATGCGTCACTCGGCTGAGACGACGCACATGCCATGCCAGCACTCCACCAGCTCCTATGGCCTCATTTCCGGAGCTCCGTCCACCTTCGGGCGATTCGGTCAACAAGACATGACGAGCGCTGTCGTATCGTACATGCTGGCGATGTATTCATCATATTTACTGCTCTTGATGAGTCCAAGCTACAAAGTACAAGCACTGCTAACGAGGAATGCGACTGCCAAAACTGCGAGCACCTGAAACTACAGCGAACCTCCTTCCACTGCGCTGGCTGAACACTAGGACGCGCTTTCTGGACTCACGAGTGCACGCGGCCACGGATTTTGTTTGGCTGCTCCGCTGGACTGCAGCTTGCTCCACCCGCTAGAACTCGCGCGCCAGGACTGAACTCTGCAGCGAGGTGTGGTCGAAGTTGGCCGTGTGGAACGAGTTGAGGCTCAGCGCGCGCTTGCGCACGGGAGCCTCGTCGTCGCAGTCGCGGTGCTGGTACGTTGGCTGCTGCGTGGCCGAGAACGGTCGATGGCCTAATCCTCCGCTGTCGTCGCTGTTGTTGTCCGGCAGCGCGCTGCGGTTTATCGCCAGCGAGCACAGGCTGCAGATTGTCAGCTTCATCTTGCCCACCACTGGAATGTCCGCGTTGATCGTCAGCTTACACCGCCCGCAAACGACCTACACACAAGAGAGACATGGCAGCAGCAAAGTCAGACCAACAGCGTTGCGTTAATAAAGGCCCAACCCTCCAGAGACACCCAGCGCCATGAGGAGGCCCAGCACTAGCAGCAAGCAGCGCAGTCGGACGTGAGCCGCTCCAGCTTCTGCCCCATTGTTCGGGCTCTCCTCGCTGGATACTGCCACGTGCACTCGTCTCCTTGCATTTCTCCGTACCTCGCCACACTTCTGGCAGTTGTATCTCCTCTTGAACGTGCCGATGTCGTCCACGCACACGAAGCACGTCTTGACCTTGCCCGGCGCCATCAGCTGGCTGCGGCGCGCGAACGTCTGGTTCGCCACACGCTTCATGTTGACGTACTTCTTGAGGTGCTCCAGACTCATGAGGCGCTGGCGAAGGCCCTTGGCCGCGACCCACTGCGGCACGTTGCCCTTGAGGTCCGTGTACACGGCCTGCACGATGTCGAGCGTCTTGCGGTCGCGCTTGCTCTCGATGAAGACGATGCCGGAGCGGTACATGCTTCCTCGCACGAACCCGTGCGACTTCTCCATGTCGGGACAGCTCTTGATCTTGACGGAGTGCAGACAGCGCGCGAAGCCTTTGCGGCCGTCAGGCAGCGTGAAGCGGCGCTGGATCTCCAGGTAGCAGTAGTCTCTGTTGCGCACCATGACGTAGGCCGAGCGCACGGCCGACCAGCGGATGCCGATGAACACGGTGCTCTCGTCCGGCCTGTAGGGCTGGATCTCATAGAGGACGACGGAGTGCAGGATGTCGGGCGACAGCTTCTTCTCCAGCTGCATGTTGGGGTGGTTCATGTCCACCTCGTACAGCTCCATGATCTCCTCGACGGCGGCCTCCACCTGCGTGATGCCGCGGAAGTAGTACACGCCCTTCTTGCCCTCGGACTTGACCTTGACCTTCTCCACGCGGATGCTCTCCATCTGCTCCGTGTACTCCCACTTGAGGCCGTCCTGGAACTGCTCCTCGCCGCTGTCGAGGCTCGAGCCCGTGCTGCTGAAGACCTCTCCGGCCGAGAAGCGCAGCAGCTCGTCGCACGCGCGGTTGGCCTCGTGCGTGATCTGCTCCTGGCGCGAGGCCGACAGGGGCGGGCAGTGGAACTTCTTCCACTTGGGCTGCTTGGACTTCATCTCGGTCTCCGCTCCGTCGATTCGCGACTGACGCGGGAGGGACCGCGCTGGCCAGATGGCTGCACTGCTGCTGGCGGCTCGGCGAGATTTGACGCCGTTTCTTTATGGGGGGCGCGGACTGCGCGAGTTCGGCGAGCGTGCCGAGGGAATAGCTGGCACTAGCGCTCGCTACGATTTCTTTTGCGCGGCGACGAGCAAGCGGCGACGGCGGAGACGTCGGCGACGCTCAAGACGCGGCTGATAGATGCATGACGCCGAGCACGGCGTTACTCACTTGAACGAGGCTGGTGCTCGGCCGACGTTGCGCGCGTAGGGCGGGCTATCCATCGGCGTCGCAGCTTGGCGATGAACTTTGGGGCTTCATGTGCTGGCACCGGCTTCGCTGCATATGCAGACAGCGAAGCGTGTGCTGCGCTTTCACGGCGTTCAGAAGAGGGGTTGCATGCAGCAACTGTGCTAAACTGACGAGCAGGTGCAGTTCCTCGACTGCTGTTCTCGATATCGCTGACATGTATTATCGCTTGGCTATTGACTACGCTAAACGGATCAACACGGAGTAGAGAAAGATAGACCTATGCAAATGCAGCCTCACCGAGCACACACCACGACTTATCGTTCTGCCTAGTCGAGCAAAGTGACGTACACGTCGTCGAGCTCACTCGCGGGATGCACCTCGCCTGCCATACGCCTCACCACCACAAACGCCACGGCAGCAACCATAGCGCTTGCTACCAGGACCTCCAGCATGACTGACGACGTCGAGCTTGCGATCTTTGACTCGTTCTGTTCTCCAACGCTCAACTCCATCGCCATCACCGGCTCGGGGGCATTCACTGTGGCTTCCACTGGTTCACATCTCTTCACGCCATTCGTCTCAGCCGATTCCGTCAGGTCAGAGCAAGACAATGTGGTGCTGCACTCGGGGCAACACTCATCAGTCGCCGTCTTCATCTCTGTCTCCAGATTGGAGTTTGTCGTGAAGATACTGCCGCTGCACGCTTCGAACGGACCTGGACTACCATTGGGAGACTCACACTCTCCGACCTGGCAAACTTCGGAGGTAGGCGCCTCGAACTCAGGAGCAGAGCAGTCCTTGATAGTAAATATGTAGGAGCACGGCTCCGGTTTCGTTTGGTCCATATTGAAGTACTTGAAGGTGAACTCGCACCGCAGTTTAACGTCTGTGGTCTCGGCCGTCTCTGGATTGTGCACCAGCTCAAGCGCTATTTGCTTGGAGATTTGGATGCGACCGTCGGCACTAGATGGCCAGGCCAGCGGCATCGAAGTTTCTGCACCTTGGTCCAATGTGCTGCCTTCCGCTAACGTTACGAAGCACTTGACATCCGTGTATTTTCCCCGGACTGTGTCTGGGTTGTGCGCCATGCCAGACTCACTGTCGTAGTCGAACGTCATCACCACGAAGTCGCTTCCTGGGTATGCACACGTGTGCGGCTCGGTTGTGCGAGGTGTGGGCGAATCGTCAATCCACATATCCTTGAAAGACGTGCACGCATCGTGCGTGCTGTGCGGGTGCAGCACAACGGTAAAGGTGTCGTAGTAGGCGCGTCCACAGTGTGTCCATGCCTCCACGTACACAGTGCTTTGAGCCTGAGTGAAAGTCAACTGCGTTGAGTCACTCCAGGCATTCCAGTTCTCTGTATCGATTGAGTATCGCCAAAGCACATAGTCGTCGATATCATAAGTGTCTTGAACGCTTGCTCCCCACTTTGACGAGCGAATCAATAGGTCTCCAAGAAGAGGCTCGTACGAGCAGTCTTCGTCGAAAGTCGTACACGTAATACTGCGGTGAATGGTGTGACTGTCCTGTTCAACCGTAGTGGGTAGGCCACTTATGACTGTGCCCGTTTCGGAAGCAACTGTATCTGTGACGCTGGCGCTAGCGATGACCAGCGAGTCGCTAGGCATATTGAGGCAGTACTCGAACGCGCATTCATCCGACGTCGCTGTTTTTTTTTCAGTATTTGCGAATGTGGTTCCGCACTTGAAGTCGTAATAGTTTTCCATCAGGGTCCGTGACTTTGAGCAGCATCGTGTGCACGTCAACGCGTTCAGCTCACTCTGGGTGCAATCCTCGAGAGGCTTCTCGCTTGACGTCTTCTCTAGCAAGTAGCTCGTGAAGCTGTTGTCAAAGCACCTGTTATCGATGGAGGCTAAGGGCGACTCCGAGTCGGAGAAGAAGTCCGTCATTTTGGCCGAAATGGAATCGCAGCGCTCACTAGCTCCAGAGCTTGTACCTGGTGCGTCGTTATTGACAATATTGTCTTCGTTGTAAAAGGCCGTGAACTTGTCCTCCTCTTTGATCGCCGCGGCCAAGTTCTCTTTAGAGTATAGCACAGGGGCCACCTGTGTATCACTCGTTTGGCACTTCGTCAGAGCAGTCGGCGGGAAATCATCAACGATAGCAATGCACCCAGAGCACTTGGCCGGACGAGAATAGTCCGTCGCGGTCATCAGTAGATCAAACACGCCAAATGAGCTGAACACTACTTCATTCTCCAGCGCAGTTGGAGTCAGGATGTAATTCTTCCATGTATCTTTCCAAGTCGTGCCAACAGACTCACCCTGCTTAGTCGAGCTGATTGCAATTACGGGATCCGTCAAGCTTTCATCGTTCTTGTTAGTGCGTTCGTCTCCAACGTAATTATCCTTCGCCACAGGAGAGTCAACATGACAGTCCTCCCTTAACTTCAGGGAATGTTTATTACTGCTCGACCAAGGGCAGATAAACCCAATGTTGCCAGCATTCCAGTAGCATGCAGCAACGCAGACACCACCTTCCAAAACGTGTCCTTCCAGGCACGTACACACACCATTATCGAGCACCTGGCCACCCGAACACGTGCACTCTCCATTCTTCATCGTTGATGTCGATGGGCATGTGCACACTTCACTAACGAGGCTTTGACCACCCGAACACGTGCATATTCCATTCTGAAGAGTTGAGGTCGATGGACATGTGCACACCTCATCGACGAGGCTTTGGCCACCCGAACACGTGCATTCTCCATTCTGAAGAGTTGAGGTCGACGGGCATGTGCACACGTCGTCGACGAGGCTTTGACCACCGGAGCACGTACACTTGCCGTTCTGCAGCGTTGAGGTGGACGGACAAGTGCAGACACCTTCGATGAGACTTTGCCCCTCAGGACATGTGCAAAGCCCACCCTTAAGTGTTGACGACGATGGGCAACTGCATACACCATCAACAAGGTTTTGACCTCCGGTGCACGTACACTGTCCGTTCTGAAGCTGAGAACTTGTAGGACACGTACAAACACTATCGACAAGGCTTTGCCACTCAGGACACGTACACTCTCCATTCTTCATCGTTGATGTCGATGGGCACGAGCATTCACCGCCAAAAAGGATCTGGCCTCCTGAACACGTGCACTCTCCGTTCTGCAGCGTCGAGGTCGAAGGGCATGTGCACACTTCACTAACGAGGCTTTGACCACCCGAGCACGTGCACACTCCACCTTGCAGCATCGACGTCGATGGGCATGTGCACACACCACCTACAAGTTTTTGACCGCCGGGACACGTGCACACCCCACCTTGTAGTGTTGATGTCGACGGGCAAGTGCACACGTCGTCAACGAGGCTTTGACCACCCGAGCACGTGCAAACTCCACCTTGCAGCATCGACGTCGATGGGCATGTGCACACACCACCTACAAGTTTTTGACCGCCGGGACACGTGCACACCCCATCTTGTAGTGTTGATGTCGACGGGCAAGTGCACACGTCGTCAACGAGGCTTTGACCACCCGAGCACGTGCACACTCCACCTTGCAGCATCGACGTCGATGGGCATGTGCACACACCACCTACAAGTTTTTGACCGCCGGGACACGTGCACACCCCACCTTGTAGTGTTGATGTCGACGGGCAAGTGCACACGTCGTCAACGAGGCTTTGACCACCCGAGCACGTGCAAACTCCACCTTGCAGCATCGACGTCGATGGGCATGTGCACACACCACCTACAAGTTTTTGACCGCCGGGACACGTGCACACCCCACCTTGTAGTGTTGATGTCGACGGGCATGTGCACACTTCACTAACGAGGCTTTGACCACCCGAACACGTGCATATTCCATTCTGAAGAATTGAGGTCGATGGACATGTGCACACCTCATTGACGAGGCTTTGGCCACCCGAACACGTGCATTCTCCATTCTGAAGAGTTGAGGTCGACGGGCATGTGCACACGTCGTCGACGAGGCTTTGACCACCGGAGCACGTACACTTGCCGTTCTGCAGCGTTGAGGTGGACGGACAAGTGCAGACACCTTCGATGAGACTTTGCCCCTCAGGACATGTGCAAAGCCCACCCTTAAGTGTTGACGACGATGGGCAACTGCATACACCATCAACAAGGTTTTGACCTCCGGTGCACGTACACTGTCCGTTCTGAAGCTGAGAACTTGTAGGACACGTACAAACACTATCGACAAGGCTTTGCCACTCAGGACACGTACACTCTCCATTCTTCATCGTTGATGTCGATGGGCACGAGCATTCACCGCCAAAAAGGATCTGGCCTCCTGAACACGTGCACTCTCCGTTCTGCAGCGTCGAGGTCGAAGGGCATGTGCACACTTCACTAACGAGGCTTTGACCACCCGAGCACGTGCACACTCCACCTTGCAGCATCGACGTCGATGGGCATGTGCACACACCACCTACAAGTTTTTGACCGCCGGGACACGTGCACACCCCATCTTGTAGTGTTGATGTCGACGGGCAAGTGCACACGTCGTCAACGAGGCTTTGACCACCCGAGCACGTGCAAACTCCACCTTGCAGCATCGACGTCGATGGGCATGTGCACACACCACCTACAAGTTTTTGACCGCCGGGACACGTGCACACCCCATCTTGTAGTGTTGATGTCGACGGGCAAGTGCACACGTCGTCAACGAGGCTTTGACCACCCGAGCACGTGCAAACTCCACCTTGCAGCATCGACGTCGATGGGCATGTGCACACACCACCTACAAGTTTTTGACCGCCGGGACACGTGCACACCCCACCTTGTAGTGTTGATGTCGACGGGCATGTGCACACGTCACTAACGAGGCTTTGACCACCCGAACACGTGCATATTCCATTCTGAAGAGTTGAGGTCGATGGACATGTGCACACCTCATCGACGAGGCTTTGGCCACCCGAACACGTGCATTCTCCATTCTGAAGAGTTGAGGTCGACGGGCATGTGCACACGTCGTCGACGAGGCTTTGACCACCGGAGCACGTACACTTGCCGTTCTGCAGCGTTGAGGTGGACGGACAAGTGCAGACACCTTCGATGAGACTTTGCCCCTCAGGACATGTGCAAAGCCCACCCTTAAGTGTTGACGACGATGGGCAACTGCATACACCATCAACAAGGTTTTGACCTCCGGTGCACGTACACTGTCCGTTCTGAAGCTGAGAACTTGTAGGACACGTACAAACACTATCGACAAGGCTTTGCCACTCAGGACACGTACACTCTCCATTCTTCATCGTTGATGTCGATGGGCACGAGCATTCACCGCCAAAAAGGATCTGGCCTCCTGAACACGTGCACTCTCCGTTCTGCAGCGTCGAGGTCGAAGGGCATGTGCACACTTCACTAACGAGGCTTTGACCACCCGAGCACGTGCACACTCCACCTTGCAGCATCGACGTCGATGGGCATGTGCACACACCACCTACAAGTTTTTGACCGCCGGGACACGTGCACACCCCACCTTGTAGTGTTGATGTCGACGGGCATGTGCACACGTCACTAACGAGGCTTTGACCACCCGAACACGTGCACACTCCACCTTGCAGCATCGACGTCGATGGGCATGTGCACACACCACCTACAAGTTTTTGACCGCCGGGACACGTGCACACCCCATCTTGTAGTGTTGATGTCGACGGGCATGTGCACACGTCACTAACGAGGCTTTGACCACCCGAACACGTGCAAACTCCACCTTGCAGCATCGACGTCGATGGGCATGTGCACACACCACCTACAAGTTTTTGACCGCCGGGACACGTGCACACCCCACCTTGTAGTGTTGATGTCGACGGGCATGTGCACACGTCACTAACGAGGCTTTGACCACCCGAACACGTGCATATTCCATTCTGAAGAGTTGAGGTCGACGGGCACGTGCACACACCTCCTACAAGTTTTTGACCGCCGGGACACGTGCACACCCCACCTTGTAGTGTTGATGTCGACGGGCATGTGCACACGTCACTAACGAGGCTTTGACCACCCGAACACGTGCAAACTCCACCTTGCAGCATCGACGTCGATGGGCATGTGCACACACCACCTACAAGTTTTTGACCGCCGGGACACGTGCACACCCCACCTTGTAGTGTTGATGTCGACGGGCATGTGCACACGTCACTAACGAGGCTTTGACCACCCGAGCACGTGCACACTCCACCTTGCAGCATCGACGTCGATGGGCATGTGCACACACCACCTACAAGTTTTTGACCGCCGGGACACGTGCACACCCCACCTTGTAGTGTTGATGTCGACGGGCATGTGCACACGTCACTAACGAGGCTTTGACCACCCGAGCACGTGCACACTCCACCTTGCAGCATCGACGTCGATGGGCATGTGCACACACCACCTACAAGTTTTTGACCGCCGGGACACGTGCACACCCCATCTTGTAGTGTTGATGTCGACGGGCATGTGCACACGTCACTAACGAGGCTTTGACCACCCGAACACGTGCAAACTCCACCTTGCAGCGTCGACGTCGATGGGCATGTGCACACACCACCTACAAGTTTTTGACCGCCGGGACACGTGCACACCCCACCTTGTAGTGTTGATGTCGATGGGCAAGTGCACACACCTCCTACAAGTTTTTGACCGCCGGGACACGTGCACACCCCACCTTGTAGTGCTGACGTCGATGGGCAAGTACAGACACCACCTACAAGGCTCTGACCACTGGGACACGTGCAAACTCCACCTTGCAGCGTCGACGTCGAGGGGCAAGTGCAGACACCACCGACAAGACTCTGACCACCGGGACACGTGCAAACTCCGCCCTGCAGCGTTGACGTGGACGGGCAGGAACACTGACCGTTGATAAGCTGCGAACTCTGAGGGCAGCATACACCTCCGACGAGAGACTGGTTGGATGGGCAGGTGCATGTGTTTCCAGTGCTGACGGACGTGTCAGGGCACTGACACTTACAGGTCCCCGCGACACCTTCGCGAATAGAGATTGAATTAGCTGGAACGGGGCAATCAATTACATCTCTGATTGTTGACGGAATGGCCAAGTTGACACCTGTCAGTGTTGAAACGACCACATCCGTTGGCAGCACAGCGCAATTGAGTGCAGGACACACCCGCACCGCCACAGCACCAGATACTGTTGGAGTTGTTTTGCCCAGCATAACCTCGATTCGAGGTGGGGCAGAGATTGCAGCGGGAATTCCAGACACTCCGGTGGCGCTTGAGCAGTCCAAGTAGGTGAAATCTACCGAGTTGATCTTTGCGTTCGAGATGGACCAGGTGGTCATAGTCCACAACTTCTCGTACTCCGTGTTCGAGAGACATTTGGACACGGTGGCATACAAAGTGTACTGGTTGCTAACGATGCACGTCGCGGTGGTGGTGGTCGCGAGCCCTAGGAGTTCCGTCACGCTGAGCAAAGCTGCACCGCTGGTGTCGTTCGACGAGTCGGCCACAACGGTCTGGTCGTCTTGAGGGATGATCCTGAACCGAAGCCGACCATCTTCCCAGATATCTCCTGGGAGGTGATCTGTGGTCAGCTCCGAGGTGACTGCCGTCACCGCCGACGTCAGCGCGAAAAGAGCTGCCACCCAGCGCATTCTGCAGCGGGTGCGAGTTGATGCGCGAAACCAAGGTTGGAATGGGTCGATCCGGTGGCGTTGCTCGTGCTACGCAAAAAACTAAAGTGAAACTTCACCAACACGAACCACACAAGCTGGATCCGCATGGGTCCCTACTAGTAAAGATCCTTTACGCCTCTTGACGCCAGCATTCGTGAAAGGTCTGCGACTACTGGCGATGGATCTGCAACTGCTGCTTGCACTCACGTCGTAATACTTATCAGCGCTGAGTCGCCATCTACATCCCTGCAGTCTATAAAGCTACTTCCTGTCTCCACTGCACAAGTAGACAACTCACCCTCAGCCTCGCCGTGAAAAAAAAAAAAATAGACAAGGAAAACAACGCACACTTTTTGCTTTTTCGTTTTCTTTCGTTTCGAATTCTTCGGCCGGTATAATAACAATCAAAATTTCAATCGTCGGACGTCGCCAGGCCCCGTCAAATTCGATTTGGATTCATCCATTAAAGATCACGCCTCTTGGGGAAGATGGAGACGCTGCGCGGGGTGTTCCCTTCCGTGCCGACGGCGGCGCTGCTGCGAGTGGTGGGTGGCTGCATGTGCAGTGCGAGTGTGGCGGCGTCTGACGCGCGAGTTGGAGGCCGCAGCTCGAGGTGTGCGACCAGAGCGTGGCGCTGGCGTCCACGTGGCTGCTCGAGAACGACTGGCGGGACCTGGCGCCGACCGTCGGCCTGGAACTGTCCACGGAGGCGCAGGGCGGCGACCTGCAGGACGACGAGGACAGCGAGGACGAGGACGAGGCGGCCGACAACGACGAGGACGACGACGACGCGTACTACAGCGAGGACGAGACGCTCGGCGAGGCGGTGCTGCCGCTGCTCAACAGGGTGAAGGTGCAGAAGGGAGCGCCGAGAGAACCCGCCGTCGACGACTTTTGGGTCGCCTTCGATGGCCAAGTGGTGCTCAAGAGCATGATCGGCACGTGGTTTTTGTTGAGTTTTAGTGTTTTAGTGTCTTTTTTTTTTGTTGACGTTGACGTTGGGGTTGTAGAACTGCTTAATACGACGCTGAGCAAGCTGGCCCATAGGAAGGTGGTGCTGCTGAACCAGCCGGCCAAAGAGATTAGTGAGGTTGGTGTTGGAGTGGAGATGCGTATTGTGTGGGGTTGACGGGGTTGACTGCGTTGGGTAGGCTGAAGCTACTGCCGAGTTGAGATCGATTGTGGCGAGGTCTGACCCGACGACGACAGGGAACGATGCTGCTGGTGAACGCGTGCAGTCTCCCCAAGAAACAACACAGCGCAGAGGCATTACTTTGTCCAGTTTGCTCAACGGCGGTAGCCCTTGCTCCGTAACGAATCGCGAAGAAATTCGAGCTTCTTCCCGCTCCTCTGAAGCGCATCCCACTGCAGTACCTGAAGGGGTTGTTGGTGAGAAGAGGAAAAGGAAAGCGGAGACAGAAGCATGCCCACATCAAGGATTCTTTGTACGTGCTTACTCGTTATGTGTGTTCAGGACACTGTTTCAGATAGTCCAACGGTGGTACAACGGTGGTAACGATGACAATTGTGCAGGCACACTTTTTTCCTGTTAGGGAACTGGACATGGTCTGGCGCACGGTGATGCATGCTCACCTTTTTAAAAAACGATTTGGGGAGAAGATTGAGTTTCACACGGCGTCTGGTGGCCCGTAGGTGCTTTGGTGGTTCAGCAAACAGCGCGCAGAGGTATTAAACGGGTGTTTTGTTGCGTGTAGCTCAAGTTTCAGCAAGCCCGATTTTGACGAGTTGATGCACATTCAAGGCTCAGCGGCATCATCTCGAACTGCATCGCTAAACTTTTCACCTCTGGCAAAATTAAAGTGCTGCTTAATCCTCCCCTGTTCTGCAGACGAAGAGGAAATTCTGCGCGTTGGTTGTAATATTCATGGCGTGCTGAAAGTTCAGGGCAACTTGTACTACCGGGTATTGGATAGTTTAAATGAACCCGCACCGAACGACCATTATGAGGTGATGGATGACAACGACAAAATGACTGAGGAGCGATTTCGTCAATTCGCGCGATACCGTGTGCGAGAGAAGGTAGCAACGTATCTAGATTTGTCAAATGCTGCGTTATTATTATTAACCCCGAAGATAATGCTTTTTCCGTAGGTAACAACCAGGGAAGGCCCCAAAGACAGCAAGGCTGGCCTGGACTCGTATTTATCCTATGAGCAACCTCGCAAACCAAGCTATAGTCTTGAGCTATTGGAGGACAGCAAGTGGAGCCATCGCTTATCAGGCTAGGGATAGTGTTGTAAATGAAACGAAACAGCACCGTGGCTGAATATGGTGTTTTACAGAATCAGGGACACTTGCTACCATTACACACCGCTAACTCTGGAATCATCGATTTCATGCGTCAAGATTTGATGAAGTTGTCCGAGTGCTTCAGCCGAGGTGGGGCGGTGATCCGGATCAATAGAAACGCAGGCAAGGCCCAAGTCCTTAAGCGACTGATAGTTAGTGTGAGAAAATTGGACACTAAGGTTTCCAAGCATTACTTGTTGAAGTATAACGGCGTCAGGCATTTTTCGATCTGAGTTGCTCGAATCTTTAGCGTGCGAATACGGCAGTGAATGCGAGTCCAGCTCGGACAGCACAACGCCAAAGGAATATATATCAGCTTTGTCGCCGTATTTTTCACCAAGCATGACTTCCGGTGCCATCCAGAGAGACGTTCCTACGCCAGCAGTCATTGTTTGATCAACTCGTTCTCGAGAAATACCGAAATCCGTTAACCTGGCGTCCAGTTCCTCGCTCAGTAAAATGTTCTTGGATTTCAAGTCACGGTGAATCACTGCTGGCTCAAGGGAGTGCATGTACGTGAGAGCATGCGCGATGTGCAGCGCTATTTTCACCTTGTCCTGGTCGAAGCCTTTCGGATAATTTTCCTCTTCGAATTTGTTCAAGAGTGCACGGAGATCTCCGCCTGCCATATACTCGGAGATCACACAGAGGTCGGCCAGCGAATCCCATGCCACTCCGATAAATCGCGTAATTCGAGGGTGCTCCATCATTGCCATCATTTTCACCTCCGACAGAAATTCATTTACATGGCTGATGCTTTTCCGTGTCTCCGGCAGCAGCATTTTCACCGCAACGAGCTCGTCGTTAAACGTTCCAGTGTACACCTCACCATAGCCACCTCGACTAAGGCGTTCTTGGATAAATACTTTTTCACGCGGAAGCCGGGCTGCTACAATAACCTCATCGGTCCACATGCCAGTGATTGTTCCAGTCAGTTCGCTCGCTCGACCTTGAGAACTGGTAGGGTCGGTTACCGACTGTGGTTGAGCTGTTGAAGACTCTAGAGACTCGTGACTACCCTTGCTCGGAGTTAATCCAGTTGGAGTTGTAACTTCATCTTCACCGTGACTTCTACCACGGCGACGTAGAAACAAGATGAGCACAATACAGAGTACTGCGAGTGCAAAACTCCCAATTGCGATACCAATGATCCCCCCTGTGCTGATTTCAGAGGGCTCATCTAGAACTGACGAGCTTTTGGAAGACTCAGGGCTGCCACTACCCACGCTTGACGAGCTGCTTGATATACCTGACGCTTCGTTACTCAAACTGGAATAAAACCTGTAGCGGTCTTGGACGCAAGTATGGTTTGCGATAATTTCTTCGTCGAGAGAAAACTGGCTGGCCATGCTCCCGCATGAGAGTCCTTCGAAGGCCTGAATTGAAGCCGAACCGTTCGAATACAACTTCGTGATCACTGTGGCGTTGGTGGTGCCACTTTGGCAAGTACCAGCAGCAAGGTATGTACTGGAAAACGTGAGGTTTTCGCACCCATCTCCAGCAAAATGGTCAAGTGTAACGTAAGAGACTCCGTTGAAGACTTCGGCGATATACTCGTGGCGATCGATATCCACGCAGGTCATGGTGCGATATTGAACCCCACCGTTATACTCCCCTTCGGTGCAGTCGGAGTTCGAGCAGTTCGAGCTTTCGGCCATGTACACGCGCACAGGTGTTCCGTTGCACTGGCTGTCCGAGAATATTGTGATGGAGCTCATAGTCGCGGCGACCACAGGAAGAGTGATCGATGCCAGGAGTCCCAGCGTGGTAAATATACCCCGGTACTGCATGACTCAAGGCCTAAGGGAATGAAAAGTGGTTCTTGGGAGCTCTCTTTTAGCGTGTTCAATTCTCTAATTGTACTAAGTGGCAGAGGCACATGTCAGGGAGGTGTGGGGTGAGAACACCACTCTGCTGCTGAAAACGCAGTGATCGCCATTGAAAGCGGCTGGAATCCTAATCGCCAGACGCCTACGCCATCTGCGACTTCCTGGTGGCAAGGCATCATGCCAACCCATGATGTTGAGAGGCAAGTCAACCACCATTGACACCGGTCTTTTGCGGATCAGAAATGCATTGCTACATGAAGGATCTCACATTGGCAGGGGCGCCACGACTGCATATACTTGTGCACGGGTGCAACTACGTACGTGTGATCGGATAATAGCGTTTGTTTCTTGGGCTACTCTTTCACAACATGTCTTGTGTTGTTGTGGCGGCTAAGCTGACGGAGATACTTGTTGGAGAATATCTTCAAAGCCTATGCCGACGAAACAAGGTTTTCGCGCAGTCGGCGACTCATGACTCACAAGCTGTGCACGACACTTTTTAATGAAGTTGACGCAACACTCGCGACTGTGGATAGTCGTTGCGAAGGGTCGGTCTTGTCGGCGCTGTATCATGATCCCAACCCGATGCAGCTCTGCGTTGGCACCAACTACCTAGTACGTGTTCTCAGCGAGGGCAACCAAGGCCCTGCACCTTGGTCGAGAAGGTATCTCGAGGCGGTTTTAGATTTCATGCGTTGAAACCTCCGCCGCCTTGGAGCGACGCCTTTGAGGGTCGCAGATACCCGCCACCAGCCCGCGTCCACCAACGGATCCCAGCGCAGTTATACTAGCGGACGCTTGCTCTCGGGATCTTCGCCACCCAAGCGCTTTCTCCTCCGCACGAGGAGGATCTCAGTGGTCGCCTCCAAAGGCCTCGTCCCCATGGCGCCCTCTTGTTAACTAGAGAGCGCTAAGCCCCGCAGCTTTCTAGCTGACCCACTTCGCAATTCGCCGTGCCAGCCTCAAGACACTTCTGGGAATCTCATCAAGCCCAAGCTCATCCGCCGACCATGCGCATCGCTACTGTCCTGGCAGTGGCGGCCGCCTACGGCACGTTCGTCGACGCGCTGACTCAAGACGAGCCTGGCCACCCGATGCTGCGCGACCTCGGCACGGACGAGAACCAGTCGCAACTGGTTCCGTCGCTGTTTTTGATGGCGGACAACCCCGGGGCGTGCTCGTGGGGCTCTGGCCTATCGTGCGATATCGATGATGTATCCGGCAGTCTCACGCTTGGTGACACCTGCATCCTTCCCGTGCCCGTTCCAACTGATAACTACGTGAACGACAAGCGTGTCAACAAGTACGACGACAACGCAAGGAAGATTGCGTCGGACAAGCCGTACATCGAGGTCACGTCCACTTTTGGGACGGCCGTATCGTCGACGGGCAAGACGGCTTGGTACGAGTACCTGGCCAACGCCAGGGGGGTGCAAGGAGCCATCAAGTTCAACACCCCTGGTGTGTACGACTTGTCGATCTCTGCGTGGGATTACGACCAAGAGGCTTCGTGTCCTGGGTGCGTCTCGATTCTTGACAAGTACCGACCTCAGTTCACGGGCTCCTCCTGCCCAATCGGGCTGCCTGCCTTACAGACGCTGACAGTGGACTCGTTTGGTGCGCTCGTTACATTGGAACAAGCCTACAATCAGTATGTGTCCGGCACCAAGAACAATCCAGGTAGTGGGGAGGATTGCAGCGAAAGAACAGCTACGTTGAAGCTTTTCTACGAAGATAGCCCAAGCGACAACTCCGGGAGCTGCTTTGATTCCAGTACCCTTGCGGCCAATGTGGAGATTCTTAAGACGAACAACCCCTTCCCGACTGCTCTCCAGACTGCAGCTTCGGGCCTGGAGCCAGTATTGAACGCTAAGGCTAAGTGGTGCTGCAACAAGTACGTCGAGCTCAAAGAGCAATTTGTTCAGTATACGTGTGGGGTGCCTATTCCTCCGCTACCAACCTGTGTCGGAGGCAGTGGCAACACATGCGGACTCGACAAGTGCCTCAAAGTGACGGGCAATGACATTGCAACGGTGCTGGTGAGCATCGATGAAAGTGTGCAAACAGCTTCCGCGGGAGTTATTGCTGCGTTGGCGAGCCCGCCCGCTGATGCAGACGAGACGAAGAACGTGTACTACAGCCTTCCATGTACGAACTTTGATGCGACCAACGACGCGTGCAAGTACAACGTCAAGCTGTCAGAGCTGGTAGACGTCACACCCGACTGGAACGCAGGATTCCCCTCGAGCACCGAAGAGGTCGACGATTTTATCTTCTGGCGCTACAACCTCGACGGTGGGGAGTGGATCCAATGGGACCGTACTAGTGATAGCCAACTCGCCTTCACGCAACCAGGCACAACTGTCACCATCGAGGCGTGGACAGCGGCCGGACAGGTCGGAACCTCCTACTCGTTCAACGTCAACCTGTACGTGCACAGCACGCTGACGTGTGCGAACTTCGATGCCATGTGGACGGGCGTGGGTGTGACTGAAGAGGGAGGAGCGTACTGCAACGTTCCAGGCAGCGACTTCACCCTCCTGAACTTCGCTTACGATGCAGCCCAAGTCGTGCCGCACGGTGCCGGCACGGTGACGGGCGACTACGCGGGCGCTACGTGCGAGATCATGCTGAAGGATGAAGATTCGACTGTGGCTGCTACGACGACCGCTACACTCATTGAAAGCACGGCTACCACCCTCAGCAAGGACTTCGCCGTCGAGCTCGTCCATGACCCGAACACTGCACAGAAGACGGCTGGCAAGATCGTGTGCACGTTCACGCGTACGTCGCACAGCAACACGATGATGCTTGCCGATGTGGACGACCCGAACACGATCACGTGCACGCACGACTTCACAGTCACCGACTGTGATGCGCCCGAGCTGGAGGTTGGTGTCGGACAAGATGCCGTTTGCTCCGACGAGTGTGCGGGTGACTCGGCTCCAGGCGTCGGCGAGGCGTGTGGCGGCACGGTGGTGACGTCGAATGGCGCGGCGACTAGTGTCTCAAGCGTGGCGGAAGTGTCGTGCTGTGACGCCTGCAGCCCTGCTCTCACGTGCAGTGCTGTGAGCGATACGGAAGTCAAGAGCTGCAATGCTGAGCCGTCTGGTCTGCTGCTAGCGCAGTTGGCCGCGGCGGAGCAGAAGGTGTTCGCGAGCGAGACGACGACTGCGCTGCTCGGTGCGAGTGCCATGGTTGCCGTGGTGGCGCTTGTTGTGGTGAAGCGCCGTGCGGACGCCGCTGCGCATGCGCGGGAGTCGGAGGACGCGTACTACCCGTTGCTGGAGTAAGGAGCGCCTGGCTGCTGCGTCTGTGTGGACTACTGTAGGTGAAGGCGTTGTCCTTGCTGATGTGGTCTTGGCGTGCTGCTCAATGCTTTGAGCTTGTGTATGAACGGATGTGTTTGTCTTGTTGTCGGCTGGAGGTGTAGGAGTACTGACGAACATGTAATGGCAAATACATGCACTTGGTTTATATTCAGGTAGTACGTGGTTGATGGTCAACAATTTAGCGCGGCTGTAGGTTTCGCTAGCCTTATCTGATGGCCGGTCTAAGGATAAATGCCTACAGTGGTAAGTGTAAGGTGCAATTCCTTGAGCCGCGATCGGAAGCAATTAGTACTGGGAGGGTGCTAGCGAAGCTAGCTATTGGGAACACCTAAGTAGTAATACTTAGAACATTACGCCGGCAATTTTTTTCCTTACCGTAATTTACCACCGAGAACATTCCTGAAACCTTCTTTCGGGACAGCAGCGATTTCAACGACGCAACAACACTCGACCACCTTAGAGCGAGAGCCACGACTTTTCGATATTAGGGTAGTTTTAGAACCGCTCAACGTTCAACAATAGAACAGATTATTACCTCAAGGATTAGTTCGGACCAGCGCGACGTGGCGTCTCATTGGTTGAAAATCTAGGTCACACACCTTCATGTCCGCTTAGTACGACATAAATTCTCCCTCCCTTTTTCCTCATTCCAGAATCTGCCGGCTCGAGGAAAGATGGTGACTCCTTACTGTGCCATCGTTGGCGTCGCCGGAAGCGCGTTTCCTGTCGACATCACCGATACTCTCTCGGTTGGACACTTGAAGAAGGCGATCTGGGAGGAAATCAAAGAGAAGTTTATCCACGACGATAAGTTCAGGAGCGTCGTAGCATCGGACCTGCAGCTCTCTCTGGCGAAGACGGAGGGCGGCGCGTGGCTGCAAGATGACGATGACCTTGACAAGATGCTACAGAATAAAGTTGACACATCGAAGATGAAGAAGCTGCGCGGGTCGTGGAAGTTGAACAAGCCGGACCTGTTTGGGCCGGACGTTTCGCTTGGAGAGGACGTGGTTCACGTGCTGGTGGTGGTTCCGAAGGATGAAAAAGACCGCTCCGCAGCCATGGCTCTCGGCGTGGCACCCTCTTTGCCGCCAAATACAATACACCGGCACCCCGAACGTCTCAAACGATGGGCTGCGATCAATGCAATGATTCGTCAGAAGAATCAAGAGGCGAACCAGAAGACCACGAGTGAAGACGCCAAGAAAACAAGCAAAAAGCGGAAAAATCACGATGTCGACAAGACTGTGGGCTATTCGAGTCTTTGTTGGGAAGATATCAAACCTATTTACAACTTCGACGATTCTTTCGACCTTCAACCAAGCGATATACCTGATGCCGACATCAAGCTACTCCTCGCTCGTATTCGTGACTTGCGGGAACTCTATGGACAAATCTCGGATGGGAAAGAAGCCAAGAGATTGTTTTTTATCGCCCCGATCCTTGAGACAGTCAGTCGTCTGCTCAAGAACGTCCGCATATTAGTCGAAGAAGACGTGGTTGGGAAGAACGTGCTCCTGAAAGGTCGATTCGAGTTTGTGCTCAAGCGTGGCACCAAAAGAATTTCACTTATCCAAGCAAAGCGTGAAGATATGCTACAAGGACTGGTTCAGAATGTGACGGGGCTCGAAGCTCTTGCTGATGTCGAAGATCTTACTGTGGCGTATGGCATCGTGACCAATTTTCTCGAGTGGACGTTCTTGATCAGTGAAGACATGAAGGTCCGAAAGCATGAGTATTCTCTCCGTACCGTCGATACCATGCCATCGTTTGAAGGATTGAAAGAAATTGTGGGGAAATTTACGCGATGCTGCAATAAATATCTTCCATATGAGTTGCAATCCTTTTGCTTATTTTCTAATTGAGATCTTCTTACATGCACTCATCTGCTTAATCATGGCATCGAAAGGTATCTCTGATCGTCCGCTCAACCATAGCGCTTAAGAGCATCTAGAGTAATCCGCACAAAGTCAAGCTACCGGTGAAACTAAAGAATGAGAGATCAACAGAGCGCGCGCCACACCTCCAGGATTAAATCAAGTAATATTTGTTTTATTACTGATAAATATAAAGTTAGTAATATACAAAGATGGCGTACTCACCTGAACAATACCTCGCTAACAAAGAGCGCATTAAGGCTGCGCAGAAGCGCTACTATCAGCGCACACGTGAAACTCGACTGTCGTATCAAAAGAGCTACGACGATAAGAATAGAGAGCAGATCCGTGCTCGCAAGCGTAAGCCCAAAACCGAACTTAGCGAATTTGAAACCGAACTTAATTAATTAATTTTTTTCTCAAATAAAAAGTCAATCCCAATATAGTCAATGACAATGGCTTAAAACCTCCAAAAAAGGTATAAGCCAAATATTTGAATTAATTAATTTCAGAATATTTTGTAAATGACTAAGATATAAAGTCGATCCTGATACAAGGTCAAATAATTATAAAGTCATATCGACGGAGAATAATATAGCCAAGCATATATAGGCAACATGTTTGCATACGAACTCGAAGGATTAAAAAGATTAAATATCCAACCTATCAAATGGGGCAGCACCTACCGCGTTAAGGTGCGTGGTAGACCTGTAAGATGGTTTATATTAGCAACGTTTCCCGTCCTACCAACCAGAAGCTACTGGCGAAGTAGTACAAAATTTCCGTCGAGACTCTGAAGAAGCAGATCTCCCCGGACTATAAGGCTGACCCCAAGTATCGTTTCTACAACGGAACACACATGGAGTCGCACCTGTATGAGGGTATCCAACCTGCTCAGTTCTACGACAAGCTGGAGAACGTCCTTGCTGGTCAAACTAACGCCTTCAAGGTGAACATTGCTCTTGGCTACGATCTCGTGAGCCTAACGGATGGGGATTTTACTCAGTACTGGCACCCTAATCTGGCTAATACTTACGTATTTAAGACCCCTGTTGCTATCAACAGTCGATCCGATATTCGTAAGAAGATTATCTCAGAGATCAGGTCAATGGAGTTGGCTAACACGCTTAACTATCCCAAATCGGGGTATAAGCTGAAGTCAATTACTGGGTTCAAAATTTACATTTATTTCCGTGAGCAAGCACTTGGCGATAGCGAAGCTGTTATCCCTAAGATTATTCGCGAGAACAAGCACGTAATCAATTTTCCCAAGACCAACAACAAGTGTGTGTGTCACTGTATCGCGTGGCATTTGCATCAGCATGCTAAGAAAGATCCTCGTCGGATCCAGGCTCAGGTAAAGGAAGTATCCAAGCGCTACTGCTCCTACAAGGGGGTTCAATATTCGTTGAGTTTATTTAGAAGCTTCAAACCAATTGACCTCCTGCAGCTCGATGAACTTGAGGAATGCTTTCATTTCGGCATCAACGTCTACTCTATGGATGTAAAGACCGGTAATGTTGAGTGTATCCGTCGTTCGGAGAGAGAAGGAGTGGTTATGGATATTCTTTCCCATGAGAACCATGCTCTATACATCAAGAACATTGATATGCTCCAGTCTAAGTATCAATGTCCTAAGTGTGAAATGGTTTTCGTCAGCTCTGAAAGAGTTAAAAACCACAAAAAGAATCAGTGCGAGCTCGTGAATATCGAAAGCTTCCCAGCTGAGCCAACGATCTACAAACCAGCTCAGAACGCAATACGATCACTGCTTACGAAGTATTCAATCACGAATACTGACCAGTACATCGATCACTTCATCGTTTATGACTTTGAGGCAATCCTTAAGCCTACCGCGACTCAACAGGGGAGAATACTGTCTTCACGAACGAGCACATTCCGGTGTCTGTATCCGTAGCTGATAGCTTAACCGAGGAGGTGCGATGCTTTGTAAATGATGATCCAAAAATGTTGCTCACGGATATGTTCAAATACATCGGTAGTGTATCCATGAAGATTCAGCAGTACAATGTCGATAAGTACAAGTCGCTTCTACAAAAAATCATCAATGCTCACGGCTTGACTGGTATGGAGATCCCTGGTGTAAATCTTGGTAGGACCTACAAGATGCCTGATGTGGACGGTTGGATTAAGGAAGGGAAGTATGCCAGCTTCTTTGACTTTCACTGCAGTCTTGGTTTTGGTAAGCAAAGGTCTGATTATGGGAAACTGAAACAGCAGCTTGACCAGGTACCAGTATTCGGCTTCAATTCTGGTCGATACGATATTAACTTGATTAAGAAGGATTTGTTTGCCGTAATTGGTACCGACAACATTAAATCTGTTATCAGAATCCAAGCTACATGTGCATTGCAACATCGCATATGAAAATGCTCGATATTAGCAACTATGTGCCGGCTGGTACCAGCTACGATAAGTATCTTACAACATATCTCGGTGGCTGTAAATGTGATGACAAAATTAGATGTATCTGTGGTCTTGGCAAGGGTCTTTTCCCGTATGAGTACATCACCGCGTTCAATGTGCTAAATCAGACTACTATTCCACCTAAGGCGGCTTTCGATAGCAAGCTCCGTGGAACAAGTATTAGCGCTGATGACTATAAGCGCATACAATTTGTCTGGGGGTACTATGGAATGAAGTCGATTAAGGACCTGCTGGTCTGGTACAACAATCTTGACGTAGTCCCATTCATCAAGGCTATCAAAGCTCAGCGAGAGCTCTTCAAGCGTTTTGATCTGGATATGCTTACAGATGGAGTGTCGCTACCTGGTCTGTCGGAGAAGGTTATGTATCAGACTTGCTTTGACAATCTCCAATATCCGGATAAGAAATCAGCTAACGCATTCCAATTTCCAGCTAACCGATTGGGTGGATACAAGAGTCAGGATGCTAAGGCAAAGCGAAAATTTGGTATGACACTTGAGCACTTAAATACATTGCTGCAAAATCAAAAGTATCTGTGTGGTCTATGCTACTGCCAGCTGACTGCTGATACCGCTTCAGCGGATCGTATCAACAATAAACTTGGCCACATCGACGGCAACATCTTGATCAGCTGTGTGAAGTGCAACACCGCTCGTAAGGATATGTCTCCCAAGGGTTTCAGATACAAGAAGCTGCTTGAGTTCAACTCAGACAGACTGGTCTATACCATTGACAAGGAGGAGAAGGATATCTACGCTAAGATGAAAGCTAATATTGCTGTTGGTCCATCAATTATCTTTAATAGGTACGCTAAGCGCAACGAGACGAAGATTCGTGGTGGCAAGCTGTGTAAGAAGGTAATCGGATACGATGCTAATGCTCTTTATCTCTGGGCTCTCGGTAATGACATGCCATGTGGACGACTTACAACTATCGAAGCTTATCCAGAGATTGTTGAGGACATCAAGAACGATAAAATTTTCGGATTTCTCGAGTGTGATATTCATACCCCAGAACACTTGAAGCAGTATTTCGGTGAGATGACCCCCATCTTAAAAAATACACTGATCGACTGTACGGATGAGAGTATCATTGGTAAGCATATGTATGACTACAACCAAGCACGGGAGAAAAGCAGATCGAAGCCAGCTCGCAAATTAATTGGTAGCTACTTTGGAGAGAAGATCCTTATCTATGCCCCTTTGCTCAAGTGGTATCTATCTCATGGTATGGAAATCACCAAGACGTACAGCTTTATCAAAGCAAGCTCACACAAGGTGTTTGCACCATTTATGGAGGCTGTATCGAACGCTCGACGAGAAGGCGATGCCGAGGAGTCCAAGGCTATGATTGCTGAGATGATGAAACTGGTAGGCAACAGCGCTTTTGGTCGATCTGGTATGGACATGAGCAAGCACAAAGAAATCAAGTATGAGTCAAGCGACAAGGCTATTAAGGCTAAGATTGAGCATTTCACCTTTCATGGATTAGAGGAGCTCAATGATGCTTGCGAACTTACTATGACGAAACGAAGACTTAAGAACAAGAACCCGATCCATTTGCCGATTGCTATCTATCAACTCGCTAAGCTACGTATGCTCCAGTTCTACTATGATTGCATCGACTTTTACTTCGATCGTTCAGACTTTCAATATCAGGAGATGGATACAGACTCCGCGTACATCGCATTCAGCTGTGATAATCCGTTCCAAGAATGTATCAAACCTGAGCTACGTGAGCACTTCGTTCAGCACAAGTATGATTGGTTTCCACGCGATTATAGCGCGGATGTAGCTAAGTTTGATCGCCGTACCCCAGGTCTATTCAAAGGATGAATGGTCAGGTGATGCTATGGTCTCATTATCCTCGAAGAACTATATTTGCTATCTACCAGACGAATTGTACAAGGTGAAGGTTTCAGCTAAGGGTGTGCAACAGGGGCGAGGACGCAACAATGATGTACTTACCCCTAAGGGATTTGAGACTGTTGTGCGGGATCGTATCACACTCCAAGGTACTAACAAGGGGTTTAGACTATCGAAAGAGACTAAATCTATTATCACATACAGTCAGACAAAGACAGCTCTATCATATTTCTACGACAAGCGACGTGTGCTTGAAGATGGTATTACTACAGTCCCGCTTGATATTTAATCGACGTTCAAGTGCCCATTTTTTTCTCCATCTAACATATAGCATGGACACAATACTCAAGAAGCTTTATTATGACCCTAAAACTGGTTATGTCAGTGCTCAATCTCTACACGAGAAGGCTCGTGAAATAGATCCGAAGATAACGCTTAAAAAAGTAAAGGGTTGGTATGCTACACAATCAGATATTCAGAGGTTTCAAGAACAAAAGCAGCGATTCGATGGGTTCAAAATCGCCTCTCATAATCCAAACTCTTGGCAAATTGACCTTGCTTTCTGGGGGAAACAACCAATTCTAACCGGTGTCAATATTAACTCTCGCATTGGGTATGCAAAACTTTTGTCGAATAAGACAGCTGCAACTGTACTGGTAGCGCTAAAGGCTTTTATTCGATCCAATAAGGTAGATATAATCACAAGCGATAATGGGTCTGAGTTCATGAACTCAAAAGCTCAGCAACTATTTAAAGACAAGAAGATCGAACACTACAACAACGAGCCAGGTGATCACGGTACTATGGGAAAAATCGAGCGCTTCAATAGAACACTGAAGCAGAGACTTACCAAAATGTCTCCCAATAGGATTACACAAAAGCTCATCAGCGATGTTATCACTAACTACAATACAACTACCCATCGATCAATAGGGATGACACCGAATAAGGCTAAAGGCAAGGTAATTGAGGCTGAGTTGAATCATAACCAAGTCGAAGCTGATAAAATCGATAACGAGCTCGAGATTGGCACTAATGTTCTATATCGACTTAAGAAGAAAACATTTGACAAGGAACAAGCTCGTTGGAGCAAGGCGGTGTATTCAATCGTTGGTATGGACGGCTATCGAGTCGAGATCCGCTCCAGAAATGGGCATACACTCTACAAGGCTCCAAATGATCTCAAGATTATACAATCGGAGACAACAGAAGCAACAATAAATCGAGGTGACATCCTTGAAGCAGAGAAGATATTAGACCACAAAAAGTTGCAAACTGGAAAATACAAATACTTGGTTCAGTGGCGTGGTAATGAGCCTGATTCCTGGGAGCCATTCTTAAATCTCCGCTTAATTAATAAAAATAGACCGTCTGAGTTAGAGAAGGAATATTTTGGGGCTAAAGAAATTCCTTTCTGAAGCAAGAATTGGGACAAGAGTAGAAGATCGACTCTTGAAAATGAGTACTGTGAGGCAGCAAAAAAATGAGTCATAATTTACTTGTAATTTACTTTGATAGAGACATCCTCTGTAAGCTTTTGACTCAAGTATATTGTTCGAACTATTTTTGCTAAAAAGTTGAAATTATCTGACTTCATATATAGCAATAAGATATTCATGTGTCCCTCTTGTTTAGAAAACGAGCGTGAGCTAAATCGGCTTCGACGAAAGATTTGGATCATTCAAGAAGTTAGCAGAATCAAAAATGAGCTTATGGTTTTGGATCCGGTAGCTAATTTCCGAGCGACCGTAGCCAATCAGTTTTATAAAAAGGATCTCGAGAAGATCTTTGGCGTCCCGTTTCACTGTATTAAGGATCGCTATCTCAATATGCTGAATGAGCGGAAACAGATCTGTCATCAGTACGACTATGCGACCCATGATTCAGTCATGCCAAGCTACTGGTAGATAATCCAATTTTTTTATGTTTCATTATCATATATACGATTCCAACAATGTTTCCTAATTTCAACAGTCTTGCTCAACGAGAGCAAAAACGACAGGAGCTACTTGAGCGAGCGCATCGTCGCGTACGCCAAGCCACCGTTAAGAGAGAGATGTATGCGGGTGCTCAGTGGTCGAGTGATGTATCTAATGCTACTGTTCCCAAGAAAACGACCGAATCGGCTCAGACAGATATTTCTGTCGCTCCTGATGCAGAAACACCCGATGAGATGAAGATTCCACTCTCGGAAATCCTAAAAAAAAGTCGTGAAAGTGGAAACTCTCAAAGAAACCCTGAGGTCTCATCTGTAGAAATTGGTACCCAAGCTGGGAGTGAAATTTTAGATGTTGGTTCGCAAACGACCATAGATACAAGGAATAGAAACGTTCAAGCCACCCCAAAAACAACTGAGGTTGGTATTGAGACAGAGCTTCCAACAATGGTTGATAGTTTTACAACCACTGATGAAAAAGTATTTGATGAAGAAACCATCGAAGCAGTTAATTGGATTAAAAAGCTCTACAAGAAAAACCCGAATTGGGCTTCACTTAAGGTCAAACCTATTAAAACTAATGGATCGATTGATACTAAGCGATATATCGGTAAAAGAGGTAATCTTTATAAATATGCTAATAATAAAAGATCAGAATCAAAGTTTATCGATTGGGTAGCTACAAGAAGAGAAATCGAGAATATCCTGTACAGTGGTGAGTCGAACTCGATTGATGAGGTAGATGCTATGCGAGGTGAAGATAAAGATCAACGCTATTCCAACTTTTGGAAGAAAAAACCCGCTGATAGTCAGATCCATAGTGAAAGAAAATTACCAGCAGTAGCTATATGGGAACACACGACAGTTCGTCAGATACTATGATGGATGAGAAGCGGGCAAAGGCCGCGGTCAAAATGATGATTTCAGTTTATTCGAAGAAGTTCAAGGGTTCCAATATCACAGTTATCCCTGTACTAAAAGATGGAACTGAGTTAAAGGAAGCCGAGGTGTTTATCGATATGAAAGGACTTCTAAATATCAAAAATCACACAGGAAAGCCTCTTCCTGCTAAGCTACGGGAACTGTCATGGTTATTGACTCTTCAACGGCTCATGGACATCATTGAAACGAAGGGGGTTACAATTGAATTTAAACCGGAAGAGACCAACACTCTAGCCGCTAACCCTTCACGATTCCAACCGACTACAGGCTTTTGGCTTAAAGGAAAATCAACGGGTGATTATAATGATATTAACCTACCTACTACATCTATGGCTGAATCAGATGCAAAAACCATCATCTTGGATTATTTCCATGCCGCTCATCATGAAGGTAATGTATTTCCTATCCATCTCACTCCAGTAAAATGAGATGGAACAGTAGATAAGTTAGGTAGATACTTCTACTGGCTTAAAAACGATAAAAAGGGTATTGATGAACTACGAATGATGACTCAGCTTGGTGATATATCATCCCCAAAAAATAGCAAAGATTTCTTCGAAAAGATTGATTGAACTAAAACGTTGGAGAAGCTCTTAGATTCATTTGAATATCTCGAGAGAAGTAAGACATTACAATCAGTTTCAGAAGATGATAAGAAGGAAATCGATAATGCTCTAATTCTGTTCTTATACGTTCTAAAGCAACGAGATCACAAATACATGGATGTTTCAACTAAGCCCGAGCTCAAGGGTCGTGGGCTGAGAGGAGCCGGTGTCGCTCCACTCGAAGGTGTCGTACGCCGCGGTCGAACATACAACCTAAACGAGATTCAAGGCTTAGCTACCCCATCAGCGTATGTATATCGACAGCTTGGTAGTAAGTATATCAGAATTCCTGATCTTGATAACAAAACCCTTGTCATAGTACAGCCCAATCGACGAAAATGTGGTCCGAAGCGACAAATTGGGGAAGGGCTTCAATCGATGATTCGAACGCTTGCATTCAAGCAACATATAGATCAAGCCGCTTACGATAAGCTATCCATCGACGATAAAAAACTGTTCAAGGAGATCCTTGCCATCACTCATCTCCAGTACAACTTTCATGACAGACTCGAGGACCCGTTAGAATCGCTTAAGGCGGAGTATGATAAGCTGAAAGGGGAGTTGGAACTCGGTAATGACAATCCGTCAATCATCAAACAGCTTAAGTCTTTATCGGTAGATATGTACTCTAACCGTCTAATTTCTGATTCTGAGTTTAAGGATATTATCGTTCGTTTGATATAGAGACTATGTTCTTCTTTAATCTCCGCATCATCGCCAACTCAGGCGGAAGCTATGGTGATAACGCTGATTTGAATATTGCTGAACTGAAATCGATCATGAAGAATCTCGTTATCCGCGATCGTCCTCAACAAACTCAAGCCGCTGTATGGGCTACTGACCTCGATAAATCAATAAAAAAAAGTGAGACTTCTACTCAGACGGAAGGAGGCCGCGTATGGGCGTATCAACCTAAGCAAAAAAGCAAGGCCATTAAGACGTTTGCTCTATAAGTTAGAGACTTATACCTTCTCTCACCAGTCTATTACGATAGCCGCGATACACTGATATTTTTTTGTCATGGATCGACACCTCGAGGATGGCAGACTCGCCATCAGGCATTTTAGTTGGAAGAAAGACACTATCCCCGAGCACTACGATCTGATCAGCTCTTAAAATAGTTGAACCTACCACCTGATCCGGATCTTTGGGAGATACATTCGATTTCAAATCCTTACTCGGTCCGCAGCCCATCGTTATAGAACAGCGAGAGATATTTTTTACCAAAGGAATACCTTAGCGAGCATGGCGGCAGGTCCTTTGTTGCGCGCGTGGCGTCGATAGAATGCATTTTTACGCTTAATATCGTTGTGGTCCAGATGTGAGTAGAGGTGAAGAGGAGTACTATCTCGATAGTGTTCATAGCGAACATCGCCAAAGTTTATGTTTCTGTACAGCTTATCGTTGATGATAACGTCCGCTGAGTACTTCTTGAACTTTTGGTTGCTCGGACGTATGTCTAAGACCTCCATTGTCTATACTCACTCGGAGATAAGAGCTTTCAATAAATCCACTTCTTCCTTCAATTCTTGAATAGCTCTACATAGAACTGATGTCAGACTCGCGAGGTCTATGCCCGACGGATTCACCGGGAATCCCTAAGGATTCAAATCATCATTAGCACCTTGTTGAACACATTCAGGTATGATATCGGCGAGTTCTTGAGCTATGAATCCAACGTGATTCGTTTGCTCCTAAATCATGGAATATTTACGAGGTTTCATCATCATAACTGACTCCAAACCATATGGTACATCTACAATGTCAGTCTTTAACCTTTCGTCAGAAGCATTCGTATAACTTCCTCCTCGGATTGCTACGTAGCTTACCCATGCTCCCGTTGCATCACAGACTCCGAATCGAATTGAACCAACTGTAGCATCGCTTCCGCTTCCCCAGTAGTTTGCAGAGCTCCAATTACCTCGATATGAAGCATTGGCTGATGAATTGCCCTTCGTGTATATTTCACTATTAGCGACTAAAGTCCCTCCTACGTGCAAAGTAGCTTCCGGCGAAGTGTTCTTGATTCCGCATCGATCGGATGAGTTCAAATATATCATCGTAGTTGAGTTCGTGTTAATTGCATTGAACGTAGTGAATCCAGTGATATTCATTACGGGAGAGCCTACATTGTGATTCCAGCGGATGTAATCGTTGTAGGTACCTCCAGCACAGTACGAAAGGAGACTAATCTCGTCGCTACTTATAACCCGTTGGCCAAAATATCGTGAGATGGATGAATACCAAATCACACCAGAAGCGGAGGTTGAACCAGGAATGGCGCGGGTTGTTGGAACAATCGTTGCTACGGTCAGAGTACTTGTAGTTAATGATGCGGGAGTCATCACCCCGAATTGATCGATGACTCGGAGACTACCACCATTCGAATAAAGCCCGCCTCCAGCAAGCAATAAGTCTCCGCTAATGTAAGCATTACCAACGATATCCAGCATTTCTGATGGATTTGCTTGATTGATTCCAACGAAACCATCAGCCGTGATCCGAATAGCCTCCGTAGGCGCTGTCGAAACAACTGCTGAAGATGGTTTCAGATTGATGGATAGATATCCAACTGAGTTGGCTCCTGTGTCTGTGAAGAGGATGCTTGCTCCACCTGTAGAAGAGCCGATAGCGCTTGTCGTAGCCGCAAAACAAATGCCTGTAGATGAACCAATGGTATTCGATTTCGAGCGAATAAGTAGAGCGTAGCTACTCATCATCGAGGAATTGCTAATGGTTGTTGAAGAATGATTCAGCTCGAGAGCAACCACCCCTCGCATGTTAAGCGAGGAATCAAGAACAAGAGCCTTAGATGCTTCTGCTATCCCGTTTGTAGTTATCGATAGCTTTCCGATGCTACTGAGATCATAGGTTATTCCTGCTTGGCGATATGCCGTAGCATCTACATAGCTACCAGAACCAGTAATGCTCAGTGAGCGAGATGATCCACTAAAGACAAGGTTTCCACCAATCGTAAGAGCTGTGTGCGTACCAAGACTCGTTATGTAAGGTTGAGCTGCGGTTTGTAGCGTCCCCGTCAGCGATGATGCGCTTAGGGAGTTGATACCTGAGATGTCGGAGGTAGCATTCAGTACAAGAGCCTTGCTCGCGTCGGCTGATCCCGGTGTGATTGATAGAACATATGCCGGGGGTGTTGATACAGGCGATCCATCCACCGTCAGACTACTACAGCTAAGAGCTCCGATTCCGCTGATATCAGCATTGACACCCGGAAGAGGGCTACAACTTCCGTCGCTTGACCTATAGTGATTCCTGAAGTATATGTCAATCTATAATCAGTTTTGCTTAGATAGAGTGTTTGAGCATAGTCATATGTCACGAAGCCGCTTGCATCTAACGTTAAATAGAATGCTGGGTTGTAGATAGGGGATTGAAAGATTGGTTGCGGATATGAAAATCCAGTACTCATTTTGTCTTAAGTTATATAGAACAAGTGATAATCATGAGCGGTATTCCCGATTTTGGTGCTTCTTTGCCGAAGAAGTTCAAGAGCTCTTCGATGAAAGACATTCCCGATTTGGATATCAAATCACTATTCAGAATGATTGTATTAGGTCCCTCTTTCTCAGGGAAGAATAACCTCTGTATGTTCATTCTCAAGCATTCTCCTCACGTGTTCGCCCACCTAACGATTATAGCACGTAATCCTCATCAGGAATTATATGAGTATCTCCGTGATAAATTGGATGAATTCATCACATTTGCTGACCCTGATAGTCCTCCAAGCGTCGATCAAGTTCGTCATACTCCAATAGCTTCCAATAAACCAGAGCTTGTTATCATAGATGATTATAGCAACGATAAGCTACTTCAGAAAAATCTGTTTTCTCATTACTTCACTCGTAGGAGACATTTCAAAATCAGTACCATTTTCCTTAGTCATAGCTACTTTGCTACTGATAAGATGATTCGCTTGAATGCTGAGTATGTAGCCATTCTAAAAGCGAATTCAAAACGTGATTTGATAATGGTGGTGAAAGATTTCAACATTCGGGGGGTTGATGAACGTAGCATTGTCTATTATTACAATAAAGCCACTGAGCGGAAAGGACAGATGTTGTTTATTGATTCGGTAAAAGGACAGCTTCGATACAACTTCGATCAACCGATATCTATCGAATAATTTGAAAAAATTTTGATTGTGAGAATATAGTTTGAAGCATGGCCTCGTTTGTTAAGCTCGATTCAACTAACCTTGTTCAAGATGGGTACAATTCCACATGGAAATACAGCTTCCCTGGTTCGGCGGCTGATTTCAACAATGTAGCTTGCGCGGTTCAGTCGATTTCGATGTACAACTCTGAGTATAACATTGATGCTACTCAGTTCTACAATAATTCATTTAAGATTGAAGTCCCGACAGCTGCTACAACTTCTACTGTGTCTATCACCCTGCCCGATGGTTTATACTCGTATGCTGATATTAATCGAAGCATTCAGACTGCTCTCGTTAATGCTGGTGCTTACCTCATTGACCCGTCTGGAAACAACGTTTTCTATATCCAATTGAGTGAGAACAGCGTCTATTACGCTGCTCAGTTTGATTTCAGTGCGACACCAACGACGCTACCTACTACTGGTGGAACTTGGACGAGGCCTGCTACTGGTCTATACAGCTCTGGTGGAACTGGATTACCTACTACGACCCGCGTTCCTCGCATCATCATCGATAATGCTGCCTTCGGAAAAGTTGTTGGTTTGACTGCTGGAACATATCCATCTGCTCCTGCAACTGTCGCAAGTGCTCAACTATCAAACACTATCCCTCAGATTCATCCGAGTTCGAGCTACGTTGTTCGTTGCGATCTCATTAAGAATGAGTACGTTGCTTCTGGTGATATCCTAAGCGCTTTCGATCGTGGTGATGCTTCTGTTGGTCAGTTGATCTCATACAAACCGAGTCAGTATGCTTGAATGAATTGCCACAATGGCTCTCGCTCAAGTATTACGATCAGCATCTATAATCAAAACGATCAGAAGGTCAAGTTCCGTGATACATCGGTTTCAATCATGCTTCTGTTGAGGCCAAAAAAATGAGTAATGCTCAGAGAGATGATATTTTTTTCTTACAATCTGAAGCTACCCCCACGACTTTAGCTCGTACAGCTGCCATACGATCCTTTGCTTCTTGAGACCCCTTAGCCGGACGCTTACTCTTTGCAACACCTACTCCGTATCGTCGCTTAACTTCACCACGGATCGACTTGATGAGAGTTTCATGCTCTGGTTTAGTCGCTTTGCTCAAAAGGAACTTCTCTCCCGCATCTACAGCATCAGTAAGTACCCCCTTACGCTTCGCATAGCTTAGAGCTCGCTTAGCCCCCTTCTTCACATCAGCTACAGTAATTCGTCCTCCATCCTTCTCAACATCGCTATCGCTGTCGTAAATGCCTACACCCGTCATCGAACGAATTGCGGCTCTGGTAGGTATAGCTGCTTGGGGAGCACCCAAAGCCGTTGAGATCGCCGGTACGGCGGCATCCCACAGCTCGGCTAAGTAATCCTGAATCCTTTGCGAATTTAAAAGCCGATTTAATCCCTCCCCATACCTTGGACCAAATCGACCCTCCTTGAGCCTTCCTGTACCCCTTTTTAACTTCGTGTCGAGTAATGTCGAGTCGAACGCCACGACCGGCTTTGCGAGCTTTAAGAGCCTTTTCATAGCTTGCCGGATGAAGATGAATGACAGATCCACTACCCTTGAGTTCGTTAGCTGTTAAAGAGAGCTTACCAGTCTTGAAAGCCTTGGTGAGCTTGCGCGATGGTACGTCGCTTGAAACTGTTAGTTCGCGATACATGTTTGCTATATTCCCTGAAACATATTTATTATAGAATTGTCAAATTCAAATCTTTCATATTTTTAAAGATATTGGGTCGACTGTGTTGCTTGGAATACAGCCAAAGGATACTGAATGGTCCGCAATAATCCCCATATGTTCCTTGGTATTGCTTGGAGTTGTATCTACCAATTCCATATTTTGTTGGGGCTGCTTCACCCATTGAATCGAAGTATTCACCATTATGTACCGCTGTCCAATGACCTACATCCATTTTAGGCTGTCGTAGTAGAATTAGGAAAGAACCATTGATTGGAAGAGGAGACGTTATCTCACTTGATTCGAAAATGTTGTCAGGTCTCACATCCATTTTCTCAGCGAGCTCGATGAGGTCATGAGCACTTGTGATTGGCTTGATAAGGCTTGTCATAATAATTAATTTCCAAAAAGTATATTAGAGTTGATATAGATTCCACCATGAGTGAAACACAACTATCCGATCAGTATTTGTACCAGAGCTCACTAAAGAGCGATCCTGAGATCAAGGTATCGACCACTAAGCGCGTACCTCATGTCATTGATCTTAATCAGGGTTCTTATCAGAATGGTGTCATTACCATTGATGCAACGGCTCAGCTAAATGGAAGTGAGGGCTTTGCCTCCCTCCGAGATGCTTATATTATGCTTCCATACAAGGTATCGATGAAGAATGGTGCTACTGCTCAAAGTGCTGCTGCTAACCGCTTCTATGCTACCCTCAAGTGTGGCAACTGGAATGTAATTGACTCGATGTCTCTCGTGCTGAATGGCAAGACTATCGTTAGCATGGCTGACTACAAGCTCTTTTGGAACAACATTCGTGCTCAAATCGGATACAGCCCTCAGTATGTTGAGAAGCATGGTGCTGAATCATTTCTTTACCCTGATGCTGCTCAGTCTGTTCTTTATAGTGCTGCTACAAGCTCCCTAACCGGTGATGGATACACGAACACAACCGCTTACTCATCTACTTTTACAACCACTGGTCCTTCGGGTGGTGCTACCATTCCTAACGATGGTCTCGTTAAGCGTCTCCTATCTAATCCTCCGACGGCTGGTTCTGATTTCAGTTCAACGTGGCCGTCGCTTGGTGCTGCTTTTGCTTCCACCACTATCGCTAACCAAACCTCGCGTGGTGCATTCGTAGCGGGTGCTTCTACTGCTAATGCTATTATGGGTACGTGGAACTACATGCTAAAAATCAAACTAAGTGATTTACACCCTATCTTCCGCGAACTCGATTTGATGGCTAATCCTCAGATCCGACTTCGTTTCCGTGTGAATCAGGGCTCATCCGTTATCGCCGTTGATGCTACGAAGGGTATGTCGCTTACTTCCACTACCCTCTCATCAGGTAATACGTGTCCCGTAATGGTTGCGGCTTCTTCCACTGGTAATCCTATGGCTGGTGTTCTTGCTGCTTCTGCTGGTTTCAGTATTGCTTGGGGAGCCGTAGTATATTCGCTTGAGCCTACTATTGATGGTACGTACATGCCTTTCACTACTTCTCGCTTGTATGTCCCGTTCGTTCATCTCGAGAATCCTCAGGCTATCATCTCTAAGCCTGTTAAGAAGGTACGCTACAATGACTGCTACGCTCAGTGGTTCTACCAGCAAGCTGGCATTGGTAAGCAATCGACTCAACACAACACATCGTTTAATCTACAGCTATCGGCTTCGGTAAAGAACGCTAAATATGTTGTACTACTTCCTTTTGCCGAATAAACGGGTAGTTTCGCTTCCGCTGCTGTTCAACAGTTCCAAAGTCCTTTTGACAGCGCTCCTTGGACCCTACACCCTGGTTCGTCGATTAGAAACTTTAATGTTCGTATTGGTTCGAGTCAGACGTTTGACATCAGCCACGACTACGACTTCCATCACTTCACCAACGAGGTGGCTAAGATTGGTGCTATCAATGGTGATCTAACTCCTGAGCTTGTGAATGGTCTCCTTGACTATCAGACGTGGTCGCTAACCAACCGTGTCCTCATCGCGGATGTCAGTCGCCTGACCGAAAAGGATATCCCTCAGTCTATTCAGATTCAGGGTGTGAACGCTGGTTGTCAGGGTGTCAATATGATTATTTTGGTAATCAGCGAACAAGAACTGTCCTACGACCGTCTAACGGGTGAGATTTTAGATTTTACCACAGCATAGTTACAAGGTGTTTAGAGATCCTATACTGAAAACAAAAAAAAATATGATTGATTTATTGGTGATCAGCTAACCATTGTTGATGACGCTTAGTTCGTGCATGTTGCGACTTATCGCTCCGTCTATGTGATCTCCCACAATCACATTCGATTCTTTCAGATGCGTGTGCTCTTAGTCTTGCTTTATTGGCATCGCGATACTGTTGAGCTTTCATCCGCTTTTGCTCCTCTGTAAGGATGGCGGCTTGACGGTTAACACAATTAGTTGTATCGATAACAAGTTGTTCAAATTCATGCAGCTCTCGGCGGTTTTCGATCTCGTGTTCCGACACTAAATGAATATTGAAATTATCGATTCCATATTGATTAAAGTGATGATAAATTGCACACGGTCTGTGATTACCATTGATCCAAAGTCTATAATCTTTCAGATGCATTTGCCATCTACGATGAATTGATTGTGTGGTGCTACCCACATAGACAATCGATTCGTCCGCGTTGGTGATCTTGTAGATATATCCTTTCATTATTATATCATAGACTTTATATCTTTCAGGATTAAACGCAATTGAAATAATTAATTTATTTTTTGAATAGGTATCTGGGTAGGTATATAGATACAATGAGCTCGACACTAACATTCGGCAAGTACAAATCGAAGACTATTGAAGAGGTATATTCCTCTGATCCATCATATTGCAGATGGTTGTCTCATCAAAATCGTTTTACCGATCTTGAGAATGACCCTGTTGCCCAATTCCTTCACATCAAATTCGGAAACGACGATGGTTTGTTTATGATGACGTGGGGAAAATACAAGAATCGAACTATCAAACAGATTCAAAAGATTGATCCTAATTATCTCGATTGGCTTAGCAAGAATGACTTTGTTAAGACTAAGTGTCCTAAGCTAAAGACTGAAGTAGATGCTCTTCTGAGCTAAATCCATTGACCATATTTTTTTTTTTTACTGATGATAAAAAAAATATCGATGACTTACATGTACTTGTGAATCGTACTGAAATGCTTCTACGGTTGGGGAGCGGTTTTATGGAGCTTGTAGGTTTGGAGGATACCTCCTTCACACCAGATGGTATCGAGAGGTCGCGTTGCTGAAAGAGCACCTGTAGTATTTGAGCGGATCTGAAACCACCACTAGATCGAAAGGGCGTTGGTTTCGCTCTCAGGTGGTCGAGAGGTCGCGTCGATGAAACCAACAGCTGTTAGATCTCAGTGGTAGAGCGGATCTAGAAACCACCCTTAGATTCAAAAGGCGTTGCATTCGCTCTCAGGTGGTCGAGAGGTCGCGTTGCTTAAAGAGCACCTGACCCGAAAGAAGGTTCCAGGAATGTTCTCAGTGGTAAATTACGGAAAGTAAAAAAATGACGGTGTAATGTTCTAAGTATTACTACTACCGGTGCTATCACCAGCTTCAAACTCGAAACGCAGTACGAACTCTCGAGTTATCAAATAAGATATAACTACGCGTGCACGAATTCGCTGAATCCGATATCCTGCAATCGCGCCGTCCTATCGGGCAAATCGATGCAAGGATCTGCCTTCTACCTTGATCGCCAAAACGTGACGTGTCCTACGGACATGTATCTAGCAAAAACTCAACTTCAGTACGACACCGCAGGGGGTAGCACAGACACGTTTAATGCTTGGACTGTTTGGTACCAATCGACGTGCTGCTGGTATCAATACGCAACAAGGACCCGCGTCTCATATGGTGTTGCACTTCCAACCACGCTCGCTGGATTTCCTCAGACACCATGCCTTAGTGGGGAGGCTATAAAAACAGCTTTTCCTATGACTACTTCACCGCCAGCCACACTGCAACTAGCGTTACCGATCCAAGATTAACTGCTGGATCTCAATTCTACACGGCTTGGTTTACTGGTACAAACTCAAACTCGATTGCAGGTCTTGTAAATCATATCATGGACTGCGGCTCCGCGGCACTTAATGGTTTCCAGCTTGAGATAAATGGTGCTATGACTCGATACAAGTATTGGTGCACGAAAGCTTCGGTTGCTCTCTCGACGTGCACTGTAGCCAGCGCGACAAGCAGTGGATATGTTGCCGATGCCGTCACAAGCCTCGATTCAACGGGTGCAACGTGTTTGAGTAATTACTTCTTGACAAAGCTCCAGCTCCAACTAAGTTCCGGCAGCCCTTACTACAAGGCCACCTGCTGTCTGCGTCCATAAATTCCCACCACTGTTTCATGAGGAACATGCTGTAGTCGGAGCAAATAAAAAGTTAATCTGAGCAGAAATGACATGTTAAGGCCAACCAAACATGGTTGCTACAGTAGTATTGAAATTACTGCGTTGCTCTCTTTCTCTCTAGCCGAAAATGATGGAGCTTGCACCGGCGCCGTGCTGCTTCTTTCGTGCTACCTGGGGCTGGAAGCTGTCGTTCGAGCGCTTGTTAGCAGCATCGCTCTCAACTTGGGCGCTGCCTGTTGTACTCACAGACTGGATGTCATTAATGCCCTGTGCCTGAAGGTTCGCGCGGATAGCCTCCATGTTACCGGCGTCAATGCCGAGGTCATTTTTGACCTCTTCAATCGTGTGCGTGCCGTCAGCGTGCTTCACAAGAACACGGCGACAAGTCGTGTTCGCTGACCATCCCTCACCACCGCTAATGTGCCAAGCGTTGCGGATAACCAGCTCGAAGTAGTCGTCGTCGTCGATGGACGCGCTCACATTCGCGTAGTAGCGCACAAACTCGCTCGGGTGCACCTTGCCGTCTTTCTCACCACCGTCGAAGGTGTCCAGGAACTCCAGCAGCACCTCGTCCTCCGTCTTGCGTCCTTGGAGTACATCCGGGTGCTGCTTGGCACTGTACTTGGTCTTAATGTCGTTCAGGTCCACGATGCCACTTCCATCAGCGTCGAGGATCTTGAAGGCCGTCAGCACCAACTGGGTGCGACGCTCATTCAGCTCACCGCGCACCGCCAGCAAGAACTCGTCAAAGTCCACGCCGCCAGAGTTGTTCGTGTCAATGAAGTGGAACAGTTCCTCCACCTCCTTTTCCGTAAGCTCCAGCGCGTGCTCTTTGATGGCCTTGCTGAATTCTTCCAGACTCAGCGAGCGGTTGCCATCGTCATCAATAATGCGGAACTTGCGCCCCAGTCCGCGGATGCCCTTGGCGCCGTGCTCATACAGCGAGTCCCTCAGAATCTCCAGCGACTGCAGCACCGTCTTCGACCCGCGCAGCAACTTGGCCGGTAGCACGTTGCCGCGACTGACCTCGAAGTGCTTCTTCACCGGCGCGCCGGACGCCGGGTGAGCAATAGGGCCAGCAAAGCCGCCCAAGTTAATGAGCGGCAGGACACCATCGGCGAACTCGGCGCCCCATCCTCCTCTCACCTTCACCGAAGCCACACGCGGCTCCCCCACGAACACCGCCTGCACTACCGGACGCACGTTCTTCACACTAATCTTAATGAGACTCTGCGCGAGTGCAGCGCTCAGCGCCGCGAACTGCGTGTCCTGCGTGTTAAGGAAGCCGAAGCATATGACGCCGTCGAAGCCGCCGAACTCCGTCAGCTTGTTCGCCGCATAGGGCAACTGCTCCAGCGTAGCGACCGTGAACGTCTCGAAGCTCACAGCCTGTCCCTGCAACTTCTGCACGCAGTTCTGCAGCGCGGCGTCCACGATCTCGGCGTCGCTGCTGGTCTTGAGCAGCGCCACGCGCGTGGAGGCGTCGGACGTCGCCCCGGCGGCCTCAGCCTGCTGCGTCTGCGCGGGGGCGGGGGGCGGCGTCTCCATCGTCACGTCCGGCGCCGGCGCCTGCGCCGCCGGCTGGTTGAAGCGCTTGCGGCCCGTGGGGGCGGGCGCCGAGTCGTCGCCGAAGCTCCAGCTGGAGCCGCCGCCGGGGGGCGCGTGCACGCGCGTGGTGGGGCGCTTGAGCTCGCCCATGTCCGTGCTGGTCAGCGTCGACATCGCGACCTGCGCGCTACTGGGCAAAAGGGGGAATGAGGATCTCAGGCGTGAAGTTTCGAGACGACACATGTGATTGGAGGAAAATTCGAGATGGCTACATTCGGCCACGTACTTGGCCTAGTTAGCCTACTGCTTGGCGCCCTTGAAGCCGCCGAGCTGCACGAGCGACACGACGCCGTCGGCGAACTCGGCGCCCCAGCCGCCCTTGATCTTCACGGAGGCCACGCGCTGCTCGCCCATGAACACGGCGCGCACCACGGGACGCACGTTCTTCACACTGATGTCGATGAAGCTCTGCGTGAGTGCGGCGCTGAGAGCCGGGAACTGCGGGTCCTGCGTGTTGAGGAAGCCGAAGCAGATGACGCCATCGAAGCCGCCGAACTCTGTCAGCTTGTTGGCAGCGTACGGAAGCTGCTCCAGAGACGCCACTGTGAAGGTCTCTGAGCTCACGGGCTGACCCTCCAGTTTCTCGAAGCAGTTCTGGACCACGCGGTCCACCAGCTCCGCGTCGTTGCTGGTCTTCAGCAGCGCCACACGCACGGCACCGGCAGGTGCAGCGGGCGCAGGAGCGTGGGCGGCAACGGGGGCCGCGGCCGGAGCCGCCCGAGGGGACTCCATCTTGGCGTCTTGCGTCGGCGTCTGCGCCGCCGGCTGGTTGAAGCGCTTGCGGCCCGTGGGGGCGGGCGCCGAGTCGTCGCCGAAGCTCCAGCTGGAGCCGCCGCCGGGGGGCGCGTGCACGCGCGTGGTGGGGCGCTTGAGCTCGCCCATGTCCGTGCTGGTCAGCGTCGACATTGTGCTTGGCTGCGATGGATTCAAAGTGGCGGCAGTTGAAAAGGCGGCAAGATCGGGTGGCGCGGATTGGCGGTAATGAAGTCTCCAATGGTTGGGGTTTTGGCCAATGGAGGGAGAGAGGTACCGCTGTGGTCGAGTCGTGAGCAGGAGCGGCGTGTTTGTTGTCTGCAGCGCGAGCTACAGCTTGTTAATAGCAAACGATTGAGGGGGTGCTTCTTGCCAGTGCAACACAGTGCAAAGCTTGTTGCGTGTGCTGTAGAATCTACTCCATCGATGATAGTCTCTAAACTGCCAGCTCTTCCAAGCGACCACTACATCAACTGTAAAAATGCCCATTGCAGACTGCAGTGCTTCCTGGAACAGCCAGCACGTTGAAGCTAGCCAGCGTTGAACGGTGCCGAGTGCATCCGTGATGGCTCACTCGACGCCGCGTGATCTCCAGTTCTTGAACCGCCTTGTCCGCGTTGCCGTCTCGCCAACGGCAACAGCCTGAAGTCCACCACCAGCACATGGTGCAGCAGCAACGTGTGACAGGCTGGTCCGAACTCCCCTTCCCCTCTGGGCCCGACCGCGCGTCGCGCCACCGACCGGCACGCCAGAATCCGTCTGACGCGTGCCCCACATAGAAGCCGCTGCCCGCAGCGCTCACGTCCGGTGTCCCTAGCCAATAGCCGCGTCTCCACTACGTCACCACTCTCCCTCCTACTCGGCAGGTCTCCGGTCGCGTCGCCTCCTGCCCCGAGTCCGCGCGCGTCGCCCAAGCCGCATGGAGACCAGCGCGTCCGCCGCCCACGTCGCGTCGCTCGAGACGCTCGCAATCCCCGTGCAAAACGACGCCGAACTCATGAAGCAGCGCGCGGGCAAAGCCCCCGACGCGCAGCAGCAGGCGGAGCAGAAGGACGAGGACGCCGCCAAGCCGCTGCTGGGCTCGTCGCCAGCCACCAGACGCCTGGCCTACGCCCTGGCCGCCGCCCTCATCCTCGTGACCTTCTACAGCTTCCCCATGCACCACCACTTCCACGGCCGCCACGGCAAGAACGCGCGCTACGTCTGGTGGTGCGGCTGGCTCACGGCCATCGCCACGGGCATCGGCGCGCTGCCCTTCTACTGGATCCGCGACCTGGACAAGTTCTGGCTCGGCATCTGCAACGGCCTCGCGGCCGGCATGATGATCGCCGCCACGGGCTGCCTGTTCTACGAGGGCTGGTACCTCCCGCAGGCGACGGACTACCCCGTTTCGGTCACCTATCGTCTGCTGCTCGGCGCCTTCCTGGGCGTCATGTTCATCAAGTTCACCAAGGTCTTCCTGGAGGACTACGACGACGTGTCGGTGTGCGGCCTCAAGGGCATCGACGCGCGCAAGGCGCTGCTGATCATGGCGGTCATGACGCTGCACTCTGTGTCCGAGGGCATCGGTGTAGGTGTGTCGTTCGGCGGCGAGGGCGGCATCCGGCGCGGACATATTGTCACAATGACGATGGCGATTCACAACATCCCGGAAGGCGTGGCGATTAGTCTGTCGCTGGTGCCGCGCGGTCTGAGTGTGTTCTACGCGGTGCTGTGGTGCATCATGTCGAGCGCGCCGCAGCCGATTTTCGCAGTGCCGGCCTTCCTGTTTGTCGAGCACTGGCTGCCCATCCTGCCGTGCGGCCTGGGCTTCGCTGGCGGCGCCATGGCCTATGTGGCCGTGCAAGAGTTGCTGCCCGAGTCGCTCGAGGACACCAAGTCCGTTCCGACCACGGTGTCGGCCACCGCGTTCGCGTTCATGGTGTTTCTGACGATCCAGATCGCGCTGAGCGGCTCCATCTAAGCAGCAGTCGATGTGCCAGTGTGCCGTGGGGATAGATGTACGTGTTTTTCAGAGATGCAAGCGAGCGAGCACCAAATGATAATGACTTATTTAGCCAACACCTTCGGAGCTGCTTGTTGTCTAGCGCTGGCATGCGATTCCTGCATGATGGTGGCCTCCATGACGAAACCGTCGCAGGAAGCCAGCGAGGAATCGTGAACAGCCACTTCTCCACAAGACCATCGAGAACACCATCGCCAAGGAACATGAAGCTGTCGACGTTGGTTCTAGCGCTCGTGTGCTTCTCGCAGCTGGGCAATGGCTCGGCCAACGAGGCCGCCGACATCATGCGGCGCCAACTGCGCGTCGGCAAGGCCGTGGCCTCGCTGTTCGAGAACCAGCACCAGTCGGCGCGCGAGCTGGAAGAGCAGATCATGCAGGACGATAACAAGCCCGAGGAGGCGCAGGCCGAGACCACCAAGTTCCGCATGCGTCGTCTGCGCTCGTCGAACTACGTGGAGCTCATCGAGTGAAGAGGGACAAAGGAAGGAGCCGATGCGATTCCTTTGCTAGGGAGCAAGTAGTGTCGTGCATGTGACTAACTCAATCAACAAAATGGCGTGCGTCTACCCGAGTTCTTCGGCGTAGTCGTCGCCTCATTGCCAATGCTACCATCCTCTTGCGCTGCTGCACAATGTGCGCAAGTGTCCGAGGCAAAGATCCCGGCGTTCGAGCAGAGCGTCGCTCGAGACGAAACCAATCAAGATATGAGCGACGAGTCCCGCGTTGCCTTGACCATTCCTCAATTACTATTCTCGAAGAGCACTCAGCATGAAGATCGGCGTCGTGTTTGCCGCGGTGGTGACAGCCTTGGCAGCAGTTCAGACGAACGCGCTCCGCCAGAGTTCACTTCGCGGTCACTTGGCGGAAGAGCAGATGAAGCAGCAACAAGATGTTCAAGGCGACGTGCGAGTGCTGGCGGCGGACGGAATCGAAGAAATGGCTGGCGGTAGCTGGAACGTGCTGCTTGGAGAGAGGAGACGCAGACTACTGTTTGGGCGGGAGGATGCCCGCGAGCTCGAAGCATCAGTCACGGCTAAACCGAGCAGAAGCTTGGTAGCCCAGCGAGCCGCTGACGGAATCGAAGTGGCAGACGACGAAAACTTGCTGGCATCTCGTAGACGCCGCGTTCGTACTACGTAAGATGCTCTCACGTGAACGACCCGATGAGCTAAGGTAGTCTTGTCGAGAGTTATTTAACGCACGTAAATCTTCCACAACTCCATTCACGTGCGTTCTAGCAACCTCACAACTCGCGCTGTAAGTCAGAACTCGCGTTGTAAGTCACAACTCGCGTTGTAAGTCACAGCACGACGCCGCTACATGCCCAGTGCACCCGCTTTGCCCAGTTCTCCTCATTTTTCATTGTTCGCTTCCAGACGACCACCCGAAGATGAAGGTGACGGTGATGCTGACCGCGCTAGGCTTGCTGGCGTTAACGCCGTCTGTACCAGCTCGCCAACTGCGTCAAGAGGAATCATCGACGCTGACGAAACCTCTCGATGCGCTCATCGATGGCCAAGTTCTCAGCGAAGACGGCGGCAGCGAGGTTGCCAAAATATTGCTGGTGTCGCCGCAGCAGCAGAGCGCGGCGGGGCCGATGCAAGCAAACCGCCGACGCCGCATTCCATAGGCGTCGAGAAAACGGCAAGCAGAGTGAAGCAAAGCAGCGTAGCCTCTCTAATGCAATCAATAAAAAATCTACTGCTTGCTGTCTGGCCACACTCCATGGCGCTGGATACACAGACTTGCTTCACCCATTCTCGCAAAATAACCCGGCTCACATGCTTGTCAAGCTGCGTGCTCACTTTCCCTTTTGCCACCTCCAGCGAACAACTCAAGCATGAAGACGATCTCAACTTTCGCAGCGCTGAGCTGCTTGGTGCTGGCGCTCGCGCCAACCAACGCAACGGTCACGAACTTCGACAAGCCCGACGGCGCTCGTCAGCTCCGCAGAGGCGATGACACCGACCGCGTGCTCAAGCTGTTCAGCGACAACGTGAAAAAGATTCCGATCCACTTCCCGCGCCAGCTCGAAGACACCGAGGCTAACCGCGAGCTCAAGCTGTTCAGCGACAACGTGAAGAAAATCCCGATCCACCTCCCGAGCAAGAAGGGCAAGTAGCCGCAGACAGCGAGAACAACTTGCAGTTAGTAACTTGTTAACGTACGTGCCGTGGCTGTAAGTGCCACGGCCTCACTTTCCTCGCCTAGTGCAAACACACATACACCTCGCCAACGCGCTTCCTTGGAGTCATGGTGAACCCATCGACAACTTCAACGCCACGGCGCGACTGGCCTTCCACCTTCACTTCCAAAGTCGCGCAGCACCGCACAAGTGACTCCAACGGACAGCAAACCTCGAGACCATCGCCACTATGCGCGTGAGCTTCCTGATCGCTCTTGCAACCGCCGTCTGCATGCTGCTGAGCGCGCCCACAGCACACGCAGACGAGGGCCGCATCCAGGCCCACCAGATCAAGCCGACAGGACGCAGAGCCGAGGAGGCCGACGAGAAGTTCGTTACCGCCAAGCTGCCCAAGGTTCAGCACGAACCAGCGAGCACTAAAGACTAGATGACAGGGCAAAGACTGCAGTCGAGAGAAGTAGTGATAACCATTGAGCAGCAGCAATGGAGCTAGGAGTTGTTGACCTCCATGTCATAACGAAGCAATCAATGATCCATGCGTTGCATTCTTTCTCGAGCTCCGTTCTCCTGGTCATCAGACCCCACGTCGTTGCAGGCCGTTGAGATGGCGGCATCCTCGGCCGGAGGAAGGCGACGTTCAAGATGAAGCCAGCGGGCAGGATCGCACCCAGATCACCTCGATGGGTTGAGTCGACTGCAACCCGCTCGCCTTCACTTTCAATCTGGCCGCATCTAACGAACAGCAAAACGCCACGCGCAAGATGAAGGCAAGTTTGGTGCTGGCTGCGGTGACTTGCGTCGTGCTCGCTCTGGCGCCGGTCGACGCTGGTCGCCACCTGCGGCCCCAAGACGACTTGGCGACGCCAAAGCCCGCCTCGCCTCTGGACAACTTCCTTGCGGCGATCAAGAAGTTTCAGAAGCAGGAGGATACTCGCCAACTGCGCAGCAACGAAGATGGAAAGGAAGTCGGCGATAAGTTCCTGAAAGCAATTGAGCAGCTCAAAGGGAAGAACTGATCCATGGACTGACAACGAGCAGTCGATGCAGACAAACACATCATCAAGAAGAAAACATGCTTCTCCTCTTATTCCAATATCAAAATCCATGATGCACCATCAAGGACAACACCAGCATTCTGCGGTGGCTCCTTCTTCTTAGATAACTCGCTTGTTTGTACACGACCTGCTGCGTTGGCATCTACTTTCCCCCACTGGCAGCTCGGGGTTCTTCATACTCATCATACTCGTCTTCGATTTCTACCGGCTCAGCGACAGTTCCACCGGTGCCAGGAGCCAGGAACAAGTGGGTACGAGATTGACCTCCCAGCTCGTCTTGACGCTCGCTATGGGCCAGCAAATACGCTTCACTCCCCATCTGCACAACCATGACACAATGTTAGTGCCACAAACAATCAATGCAGCTTTGCAACGAATTGGTACGCACCTCCATCAGGCGAGACACTGTGCGATCAAACGCGAAGGCCTCGTCAACATGCGACTTCGCGTTCACATCGACCTGGTACAGTCTTTCGGGGCTTTCTGGTGCAAGGCAATGTAACTAGCGAACACAGAACAGGTAACTGTCAGCAACTGACATCGAAAACGTCACGCATTAAGCAGCAAACGTACCCGAACACCGCGATCGTACATGCAGTCGACGAACGTAATGAATCGTCGCATCTGGTTAAGCCGCTCCATGTTGAGCAAAGGAATGTCGCTTACAAACACGACTGAGAACACCTCCGCGATGGCAAGATAGTCTGCTGCGCCAAGCGGCTTATCGCACAGATCACGGAACGAAAAACGGCAAGCGCCAGCATTCACCGCAGCCTCTGGAATGTGGACCCGGCGTCCCTGCGTCGTCACGTACGTCTCGACCGTCTCCTCGCCTCCGCAAAACGTCATGAACTCGTAGTCGAACGCGGCGCGCGTATCAGGTGTGATGGGGTACTCGTACACATTGTCGGCGTGCACAGCGCCCTTCAGCACGCGGTAGTCCGTTGTCGAGTCCTCTAGCGACACGATGTTGCAGCGCTGTCCCAGCAGATCAATGAACGGCACGAACAGCTCGCGCTGCAGTCCATTCTTGTAGAGATCGCTGGGCGGTCTGTTGGACGTGGCTACCATGACGAATCCTCTAGCCAGCAGTGCCGAGAAGAGTCTTCTCAAGATCAGCGCGTCCGCCACATCCGTGACCTGGAACTCGTCGAAGCACAGCAGCCAACTGTCCTCCAGCAGCTTGTCGGCGATGTGCGGGATGGGGTCCTCGTGGAAGCCCTGGTTGCGCAGCTCGTGCATCTGCTTGTGGATGTCCAGCATGAACTCGTGGAAGTGCACGCGCAGCTTGCGCTGCACCGGCACGTTGTCGAAGAACATGTCCATCACGAAGGTCTTGCCGCAGCCCACGCCGCCGTAGAGGTACAGGCCTTTTGGCGCGTCCGGCTGCTGCGGCGCCTTCTCCTCCGCGCCCGTGAGCTTCTGCCACCAGGAGCCAGTGCCGGCGCTCGCCGCCTTGGGCGCGGGGCCGCCGTAGCGCACCACCGCGTCGTACAGCGCGTCCAGGTGGTGCACGGCGCGCACCTGCACCGGGTCGTACGTGACGTCGCCGCCGTCCGCGCGCCGCTTGTACTCGGCGTGCAGCACCTGCTGGCTGGGCGTCCGCGTGGACTGCCAGCGCGTCGCGCGCACGCGGATCGCTCGACGGGCGGCCACACGCAGCATGGCGGGGGCTCGGGACCTGCGGCGCGAGTGGCGAGATGCCGAATGGCCGGCGCAGAACGCGCTGCCTGTTGCGTTCGTGGTGATGATGATGCGTGGTCGTTTAACGGTTCTTTACGAGGAATTTGTATAAGACCGGGAACAAGATGACCTGCAGAACTCGATCCATTTTTGTGTGCCAGAGTATAATCAACTCGCTGTAAAAATTAGTTTACCTGTGTGAAAGGGTTATGGCGACGTGGTTTAGTTGTTACAGTGCACGGTACAAGGTTGAAGTGCGCGCTGATTGGCTGACGTCGTGGATGCCAGAGAAAGGTACGGACACGCGACTCGGCTAAGTGCGACGCGCGCATAAGCTGCGGCACAAACACTGCTGAGCCCGATAGGACGAACAGGTCGGCACGCGCCGATGGCTCCGCTGCCGATGGCTCTGCGCGGTTGCACAGGATAGTTAGGCTGCGTCTGCGTGTCGGCAATGAGGTGGCGAGGTGCCGACTACCAGGTCCCAGTCGCGCAGCCTCGCCTCTCTCTCGCAGCGCCTTTGTCAGCGCTGCGAGTGTGCCCACATCAATTTGATGCGTGTTCCGTCGGTCATCGAGTTGGTGGTCTGTCGCTGCCGATGCAGTGAGTTTAAGTCGGAGTCTCGAGAGACGAGGAAGAGACAGCTGAAGCAGCTCGATCCGAGCGCGGCCGGCATGAGCGCCGCGCGCCGGCAGCACGACCATTGATTCGAGTCGCCTCCTTCCGGCTCAGAGCGAGCAGCGGAAGGATACGACGGACACGCAACATGTTCAGCCGCGGAGCTCTTCACTGGAAAAAGGGAAAATGATACATGAGAGCCACTCGGGCTTACGTACGATGCTGCTGTCTACTGTAGTCGAAAAAATGGGGATGCTAATACTAAATGGGGTACGGAGATGCAGAACGGGGTTTCATCACCGAGAGGTCTGCTGCAATGTCCGCGCTAATACGCACACTGCAGGGATCAAGGAAAGGAAGATACACGCATGCATAGACCAACACAACTGTCAGCCACCGCGACTAATGAGTCTCGTCAGCGCTGCACAAGATCCACCGTACCGTGACGTAGTGCTCGGACGCACTCCTCTATTGCCGCCGTGTTCTTGGAAGCCTGTGCGCCCTTCTTGTAGACTACCACCAACGCATCGTTGCCTTCTACAACGCTCACTTGTATGCACGAGTTCCGCCCGCTTTGAATGGTCATTGAGCTCACGCCATCTCCCGAAAAAGACACTGCAGCGACAACAAGGGTTTGTAAGCCATGTCACAAAATCAAGCTGCGTGACGTCTCTGCCAGAAGAAAACGCGAACGCACTCATGTCAATCGAGCTGTTCACGAGCGCTTGAAGGTTCGCTAGTACTCCGATTGGGTCCACGTCTCCTGTTGCGCACGTTACTGCGCCGTCCACCACAAGCATCGCCTTTAAAATTCCACGCTGCTTTTGCACTGCTCACACACCAACATGCAGTCAACAGCTTAGTCAAAGCTCCAGACTCTCGCCTGCCACCATCAAAAGCAGCCTGTCCCCACTGCAGCACTCACATTTCCTGACGATAGGTTTCACCGATTCGCGTATGACGCTGAGGATTCTGTACTGGAAGCGGTGGAAGTCGCGCAGGTTGTGACCCATGTTGCCGAGCTCGTCCCCATGCTGCGCAATAAACGCTGCTAGCAGCTCCTGCGCCACGAACGCCGAGAAGCTGGCTCCATCTGTAGTGTCGTGAAACATGGCGCAGAACACTTTGTGCTTGTCGTTGGTCACCACCGTCACGGCCACTGCATAGCACCAAGCACCGTGTCAACTCCTGCCTCCACGGTCTCAACTAAACCGCGTAACCGCACCGGACGACATCTGGATATACGACACGGGAGCCCCGCTCGCCTTAGTGGAAAACTCGAGCATCGCAGTGATCAGGGAGCCCACCAAGCGCGGCTGCAACGCAACAAAAAGCACGACCAGGCCGCGTTTCCGGTCAGAACTCGACGACCACGGCGACTTCCAGCGCGCAACGACTACGGATAGAGAGCGCGAGAGACGGCGGAGATAGGTACCTGGGCCACGGCGTTCGCGTACTCCTTGGAGAAGAGCACGATGCCGCTGGACGCCATGATGAGCACATTGCGCAGCATGGTTCGCAGCCGCTTCGTCTTTGGCCAAGGGGGAGTCGCGGGACGCGGGACGCGCCATACTGAATCCAAGTGAGCGAAAAATTCGAGCAGCATCAACTTTCTGAACCTACAGAATCAGATCCTGGGATCAGCTGGCGAACTACAGAAGCTGCTCATTGGTCCGCAGTCTAGGAATTGGTGGCAATGACAGCGCACGACAAGTCTGCGGTGGCCATGGCGTCGCCGGAGGAGCACGGCGTCTCGGGCGACGATGCGGCCCCGACGGTGATCGATCGCTTCCTGACGGACGAGCAGGTGCAGCAGTTTATGGAGCAGGGCGTGCTGGTGGTGCCCAATGTCCTCACGCCCGAGGAAGTGGCGGAGGCGCGACGAGCGCTGCACGGCGAGCTCGCCAAGTACGGAGTGGTGCGTTGCTGCAAAGCGTTTTGGTGTTGCAATGGAAGTTTAAGGTTGATGTATTGCAACTTGTTATTGTGCTGGTGGTGATTTTGTAGGACCATGACAACTTGGAGGAGACCGGCGACAACTTGAAGAAGTTGTCGAGCACGGGTGGCGCCGGCGGCATCTTGGATCTGTTCTATCCGTCGTGGAGGCTGAAGGTGGCGGAGCATGAGAAGGTGTTTGCAGCGATGACGGACTTGTGGGAGGCGACGTATGCGCACAACCACCCGGACTTCCAACACCCGTTCGGAGACTTTGATGGCAAGCGCGGATACATGTACATCAACCGCGTGTGCTATCGCGTGCCCGACGCCATTTCGAAGAAGTTTGCGGCGAAAAAGTCACGTCCAATGCAGCGCTCACTTACGCCGCATTGGGACTGCTGCCCAACCAAGCTGTTCGACTCGGGCAAGGATATTCCACGCTGGCGACCCATTCAGTGCATCACTGTGCTGACCAACAACACGGAGCCGAACACAGGCGGCTTTGAAGCTGTGCCTGGCTTCCACAAGGAGTTTGCAGACTACGTGGCCAAGAACCAGCCAGAGGCCGTGACTGAAGCGCCATTGACAGCTCCTACGCGTCGTCCTCAGGTCTGTCTGGGCGACTTCTCGCCTCTGCGAATGCAAGAAGACCGCGCCGTGATTGACCGCTACCAGCACATCAGCTGCAAGGCAGGCAGTGTTATCTTTTTTGACTGGCGTATTCCGCACGCGAACAGCTACAAGCACGTCGGCACCATTCCTCGCGAGGTCATCTACACGGGTTTCATCCCAGACACGCCGATGAACCGCACCTACGTGCAAGAACAGCTACGCCGTTACAAGGCACGTCTTCTGCCTGCAGACCACTGGCAAAAAGACGACGTCGACGCCCGCGTCACCGAGGATTTCTCCGCCCACCACTTCTCCGCGCTCGGGTCTCGCCTTATTGCGCTCCACCCATGGTAAAACTCAACATGGCTACATTTCGCTGATCGATTTCTAGTATATATCCTACAATCTTCCTGCAGTTTTGTGTGTCATTCGTGTGCGTAACCGTTCGTCGACAATGCTGCGCCGCACATGGTCCAGCGCTGCTGCGTCCGCGTTGCGTCGCCGCACGCAGGCGCTTCTGACGGCTTCTGACCGTCTCCAGAGGTGGCCGAGATGCTTCTCCAGCTTTGCCAGCAATTCCGACGTCTCCACGAGCTCTGAAAACGCCAAAAAACACGTCGTCGTGGGGATGTCTGGCGGCGTGGACTCTTCTGTGGCTGCGTTGCTGCTCAAGCGCCAGGGCTATCATGTGACGGGCGTGTACATGAAGAACTGGGACCCCAGCGACGAAGAGGGCGAGTCTGCGTGTCCTGTGGACTCGGAGTACCTCGATGTGCAGAAGGTCTGCGAGCAGCTCGGCATCGAGGCGCGGATGGTGCGTGTGGCTAGAGTTGGTTGGTGCTGTTGGATGTGTTGGTGATGTTGTGTGCTGGTTGCAGGTGAACTTGGTGCAGTCGTACTGGAACTCGGTGTTCGCCCCGTGTCTGGAGGGGTATGAGGAGGGGCTGACGCCGAACCCGGACATCTTGTGCAACCGCGAGATCAAGTTCAAGGCTTTCACGGAGTATGCGAAGAAGATCGGTGCAGACTATGTGGCTACGGGGCACTATGCTGCACTGCGACCTGCGGAAGAGGGAGGGCCGCCGAACCTTTGTGCAGCGGAGGACGAGACGAAAGACCAGAGCTACTTTTTGTCGAGTGTGGACGGAAGAGCGTTTTCAAATGTGCTGTTCCCACTAGGAGGCATGCGGAAGACGGAAGTGCGACGGATTGCAGCGAGCGAGGATCTTTGCACCGCTATGAAGAAGGACTCGGTGGGCATCTGCTTCATTGGCAAGCGCAACTTCGGAGACTTTATCCACCAGTACATCCAACGCCAGGAAGGCTTCTTCTACACCGTGGACGGGGAGAAGATGCACCCTCACCACGGATTTAGCGCATACACAGTAGGCCAAGGTGCTCGGCTTCAAGGTATGAGCGCCAAGTGGTTTGTGGTCGGCAAGCACAAGTCCAACCACGCCGTGATCGTCGCTGAGGGCACTCGAAACCCGGCACTCTTCTCGGACGCGCTTTTCGCGTCAGCAGCTCAGTTCAACTGGATGGCAGGAGACTTACCTCGCGAGCTTCGTGAAACCGGTCGCATGCGTTGTTTCTACCGTGTTCGTTACCGCCAGGACCTGGACGAGTGCACAATCTCCCTCGTCTCCAACCAAGAAGCCCGAGCAAGCGCCAGCAAGCTCCACGACTGGCAGCCCGAGCCTTTAGCCGGCGACGCCGACGCCGCTGCAAAAGAGCGCGAGAAGTCCAGCTACCTCCGCCTCGACTTCGACCATCCGCAGCGCGGCGTCACGCCTGAACAAGCGCTCGTTCTGTACCGCGCCGACGGCCTCTGCTACGGCGGCGGTCCCATCGCCGCCGCCGGCAAAACCTACTTGGAGCAGCGAAAGACTCTCGCAGTCGACGTCCACGACTGGCATCGCCAAGGCTAACCAACCTAAGTACATCCACTGTAACCCCAAACTTCAGTTGGTGTGGTGCACTCCACAACATGTGGTCCACCTTGGCGCTCGCTTTCCCCCATTGGCCGAAACTCCGCAGCGCTTCTTGAAGCCATCTCACTCCCGAATCTGCAGCCATGAGCAGCAGCTACGCAGACCCCTCGCCCATGCTGCCGCAGTCGGCGCTGACGCAGGCCGCGGCCGCCGCCGCCGCCGCGATGCCCTTCGGCCTGGGCGGCGGCGACTCGCCCGACGCCGGCGGCTTCGCGGTGCAGCTGCCGCTGTCGCCCAACCTCATGCGCAACCTGGGCGACCGCTCCTACGACAAGCGCAAGGGCGCGGCCATGGAGCTGGAGAACCTCATCAAGCAGCTGCAGGAGAACGCGGCGTCCATCGAGTTCCACCAGCAGCACCAGCTGCAGCTCAACCAGGCGGACTCGCCGGCCTCCAGACTCAACGCCGGCGCCTCGGACGTCGGCGCCTCGGGCACGGAGAGCGAGAGCGTCGACGGCGCGCCCAACGCCTTCGCAGTGGCCAACCCCAGTCGCCAGAGGATCCCCGCCATTATTGAGTTGCTGGGCAACGACTTCGCCTGCTCCTCCAACGCCAATCACCGCAAAGGCGGCTTGATTGGGCTGGCAGCGACTGCTATCGGACTCATGCACGACGCCCACTTGTACCTGGACAAGCTGCTGCCGCCCGTGCTGCATTGCTTTGACGACCCGGAGAGTAGGGTGCGCTACTATGCGTGCGAGTCCCTCTACAACATCGCCAAAGTGGCGAGGGGGCATATTTTGCAGTACTTTAACCAGATCTTTGACGGACTGTGCAAGCTGTTTGCGGATGTGGATGTCGACGTGAAGAACGGAGCGAATTTGCTGGATAGACTCGTCAAGGATATCGTGACGGAGAGTGAGTACTTTGATGTGGATATGTTTATCCCGCTGCTGCACAAGTACATCAGGATGACGAACCCATACATTCGCCAACTACTGGTTGGGTGGATCACGGTGTTGGACTCGGTCCCGGATATTGATATGCTGGACTGGCTGCCGGAGTTTTTGGATGGTCTGTTCAATATGCTCAGTGATGGAAACAGAGAGATTCGACAGGCAGCAGATAGCGCGCTGGCGGAGTTCCTGCGAGAGATTAAGCAGACAGATGATGTCGAGTTCGGACGAATGGTGGATATTCTTGTGGGGCAATGCAACAGCAAGGAACGTTTCAATCGACTGACTGCTGTGAGCTGGGTACAAGAGTTTGTGAACCTCGGCCGCGAGAAGTTGGTGGAGTTTTACGCTGACCTTCTGGCTGCTATCATGCACTGCATTTCAGATGCGGAGCATGAAATTCGTCAGGTGGCAGAGCGAGCGAACGATGACCTGCTGCAACTCGTTAAATCTACGACGGAAGACGTAGAGCTGCTACCTCTCATGCAGAAACTGACGTCGGAGCTTAGCAGTGACCACGTGCCAACTCGGATGGCTGCGCTGCGCTGGATCTCAATGCTTCTCGAGAAGTACCCCAACCAGCTTTCAGCACATATTGGTCAGTTATTGCCGGCGCTGCTGAGAACACTGTCGGACATATCGGACAGTGTGGTGCTGCTGGACTTGGAAGTGCTAGCTCGCATATCGCTGAACAAAGTCGAGTTCGAGAAGGTGCTCAATGCAATTTTGCTGCTTTTCGCCCAGGACCGACGCTTGCTCGAGATGCGTGGCAGTATGATCGTGCGCAAGCTGTGTGTCCTCTTAGATTCCAAGAGCATCTACCTCATTTTTGCCAAGGTACTTGGTACAGAAGCTGTGTACCTGGACAGTCAAGCAGACAGTGAATTTGCTGCGGTCATGGTTCAGACGCTGAACCTGATTTTGCTCACAGCGAACGAGCTGGAGCATCTTCGTGATATTTTGCGTCGCAGCTTTCAGCCACGTGCATCCGAGGATGACGTTGAAGTGTTTACTGCACTCTTCAGGTCATGGTGCCACAATCCAATTGCTGCGTTCAGCCTTTGTTTGCTAGCCCAGTCGTACTCGCTGTCTGCGGCGCTTATCAGCAAGTTTGCAGATATCGATGCGTCCGTGGGTTTTTTAATGCAGATCGACAAACTCGTCCAGCTGTTGGAGTCGCCGATTTTCATTCATATGCGGCTGCAACTCCTTGAGATCCAGGAAGACTACCACACGGATCTGGTAAAAAGTTTGTATGGATTATTAATGCTGCTCCCGCAGAGTGCTGCTTTCCGTGTGTTGCGGGACCGACTAGCGAGCGTGACAAGCATGGCTACGGCAATTGGTCGCATAGACTTAAATGGTGACTCGCGCCGTCTGCGCAAGTCTGGAGAGCCACCGTCCAGCACATTAAGCGACGATCCTCCTGCATCAGGCGCTCCGCGCATTGATGCGGACGCACTGCTCTCTCACTTCGAAACTGTACAGGCAAAGCACACTGAGCTTCGGAGGAAAGGTACGACTACTGCGTGATTTTGCTGTACCAGAGCTAGTTTCTGACTGCATGGTGTTGGTTGCTTAGGAATGTATGAGAAATCGCTCGCGAAGGAGCAAAATACCGCCAACAACTAACGTCGCAACGCGGCAATGATACACCGTAGGAAGATACTCGTACAGGAAAGCTCAATATGAACGCAGGAGTATAATGATCTGGAATATGGTATTGCTAGTTGTCCTTTTCTCAGTCTATGCTACTGCGGCGTGTGTCGTGCTGCAGGCTTTTCACTCGTCTTTTACACGAACAGTATCTTTGCTCTCGGTTTTAACGTTGTCGTCTTTGTCGGTCTTCTTGCCGCGCCAAAGTGCAAGTCGGCCAGAAGAGTTGCCACCTGCAATGAGTTCAAGGTGGGGGTGAAAAGCATTAATGGAATGCACCGACGCGAAGTTATCACTCTTCAACTCTCGCACGGGGCGACGACGACCTGCACGGAAAATCTGAATTCTTCGTGGCTGCTCCATACATCCGATCACAAACTGGTTTGGTCGTTTCGGGTCCCAAGCTGCGTGAAGCTTGGTGAGCCATCGTCCGGTTACATTGTTGTGTCGAACACGGATTGACTTGGGCAGCGTTACCGCTGACTTATCTGAGGCCTTTCGCTCAGCAAGGCTCGAGGTATCAAACATGTCAATATAAGAATCCTGACCCACCGTCACCAACCATGCGCCGTCTCGAGGAGAAAAGTACGCGCAATTGATGCTTCGGTGATGCGGCAACGTAACCAAAGGTGTATTCTTGCTCAAGGACATTTTGCGTGCATCCCAAAGACATACTGTCCGGTCCAGCGAAGCCGTCGCAATGCAGCTGAAGACGAAAACATAACACAGTCAGTAATACACCATAGTTATCATTTGCAGCGAGTTAATACGTACAAATCAAGGCTTGGGTGCTGGTGGACGGTATTGATTTTCTTTTCATGAAGCTGATAAGTCGAGCTTTGCACCTTTCTCGCGCGTCGATCAATCAGCCGTACCGTCCCATCATCACAACTAGCGTAGTAGCATTGCGCAGTGCTCGCAGCAACAAGCGACGAGATTCCTGCGTCATCGCTCGTATCATAAACCACTGACGATTCCGCAGCACGCAAATCGAACTCGCGCACAGTTCCATCAAAGCTGCTCGAAACCAACTTCGACGAGTCCGCGAAAATCAGCTGACTCACAGGGGTATAGTGCGGCCTGTAAACCGCCAGCGGCAACGCTGAGTTCTCATGTTTCACGCTGCTTTCACTCGGAGGCGTCCACAATGCCACATGCCCCATTTTATCACCACAGGCAACGACCACCCGGTCTGCACGTGGCAAGAACGCCACCGAATAGATCCGCTCCTGCACTGCCTTAGTGATATCCTCGTCCGCCAGTGTGTACTCAATTCCGTCGTCATCGTCGAGGATGGTATCTTCCTCGAGCTCCTCCTCTTCCTCCAGATCCGCTGTGATGCCTCCTAGAAAAGCCTTGCTCTCTCCATCCACCGCATCCATCACATGGAGATTGCTTCCTCTCGGGGGTCGTGGACCGCGCATCTGATCCATCTCGAACTGGTCAATAGACTCAATGGGTTCCTCCTCGACCTTCTTGCCTTCCAGACGTCTCGACTTGCGGACAGGTTGGGCCAGCCTTTCGGCTCTTCTAGCCGCTTGCAGCGCTCTCTTTAGCGCCTGCTGCTCCTTTCTGGCCCGCGTAGCAGGATCGTCGCCCACCGCCGTCCTGGCTTCGATCTTGGCCGTGGAGACTCCCATCTGCTGCATGAAGGCCAAGTTGCGCTGAATATTTTCGCGTCGTTTGCGCTCGTACTCCGTCATTTCCGCATGCTGTTCCTCGTCCTGCTCTTTTTCTTCTTCCTGCTCGGGCTCTTCGTCCTGCTCCTGCTTCGCGTCCTGCGCTTTGACGTCCTGCGCTTTGGGCTCCAGTTTGACTGTGACGGGGCCGCGGCGCGTGGAGCGGCGCAGCGACGCGACGGGCGGCGACAGCGGCGGGTTGCGCGAGGAGCGGAGCGAGCGCAGTCTCTGCGGGGGCGCGGACGCCTCGGCGAGCGCGCTGGAGCGGGTGCGGCGCATGGCGCAAGTGGAAGTGAGCGCTTCGGGTCGTGCGGTTAGTTTTACGTTGTGGCGCCACCAATTTGTTCGAGAGCGAAATTAACGCGGGAGATAATTTGATAAGAGGTGGGAGGCTTGGTGAGATAGGAATTGGATTGGATTTGGCGTTTCTGAAGTATTCAGTTTAGAAGGTGCGAGCTAGGTTTGGCTGGAAAGAGTGCTTTCAGGTTTGGTGGGCGAGTACTTCGGTACGAAACTAGAACCATCGTATTCAAGTCGGTCGGAGTTGACGAACCTGCTAATACGGACGTACGCAGACATCTACTGTATTTGTTAGCAAGTGTACCACCCTCGTGCTGCAGTACCAATTACGATAAAAGGTTTAAAGGTGCCCATTAACTAAAATCTCCACTGTGTCTTATGCTGGAACGACCGCACATAATAGCACAAGCCCCAAGATCGCAAAATCACTCCGGCATCGTACAGCTTGACGGGACGGGTTGTCTGCGACTCGATGAAGAACTTAACAGTGAAAGGCTGAGCAATTCATCTGCAACGTCATCAAAAGGGAAGCCGAGTAGGTAATTTGTACTTTACTGAAGTAAATAGCTAGACTATTCAGCACGGCGTGTGGTATTGAAGCAAAAAATGGTCCCTCTAACACAGCTTGTCTATTTCTCTTTAGCTCTCCAAAGCGACACTTGGTCGCCGTGGTTTCCACTCGCGATGACATCTAAGTAGGGGTGGAACAGGACGTTGACTGGGTGTGGCGGATTGAAGTTGCGGCTTGTCAACTCGCGAATTGGTTGGTACTGTCCGGCGCGAAACAGTTTAATGCTTGGTTCCTGGTCCACGGACGCAAACGCAAGTCGGTTTTTCCTCTTGGGGTCCCAAGGTGAGAGCAGCAACCGCTTACTTTTCGAATACTGGTTGAGCCGAACGCGAGCCGAGCAGGGTAGCTTGATTGGTAGTGGGTCTGAGACTATGCGCTTGGCGAGGTCCGACGTACGAAACATGTTAATGTACGCATCCTGGCTTACCGTTACCATCGACTCGCCATCATACGGAGAGAAATACGCGCACTCAACAGCGTCTGCATGGCGAATTGTTGTAAGTGGTATACTTATTGCGGAAGAGATTCTGCGTTTGTCCCATAAGCACACAGTGCGATCCTTTGATGCGGTTACAAAACAGCTGTAAGACACAAGATCGGCATAACATCGTTAGTCACTTTGCGTAGTGAGCAACTCTACAAATTAGGCCTTACTAGTCGAGGCTTGGATGCTGGTCCAATGTATTAATTCGCATTTCATGCAAGGCGTAGCTTATGCTTTGCAGCCTTCGAGCGCGACGATCAACGACCCGCAACGTGCCATCAGCACAGCCTGCATAGTAAAACTGCGAATTGGCTGACCCAGCAAGCGATGTTACTGAGTAACCAGTTTCCGTTTCGCTGACTAACGAAGTTTGTGACGTCCACAGATCAAACTCACGCACAGTTCCGTCATAGCTGCTGGAGATCAACCTCGTCGAGTCTGGAAATATTAACTGGCTGATTGGGAACCCGTGTGGTCGGTACATTGCCACAGATGAATCAATGCTCTCACCGTTGGCATAGTTGACCTTATCTGACCAAAACGAGACGTAGCCCTCTTTATCACCACACGCTAAAACAACACGGTCTGCACGTGGAAGAAAAGCCATCGCGCGAATCTCAAATGGTACAGCCTTAACATTATCGATAAAGTCCAGTGAGTAGTCCAAATTATCGTCGTGGGCGAAAGCCTTGCCTTTTGCACATGTATCAGGGGTCTTCATCATCGTTTTCAGTATCCTTTTACCATCGTCATCCAAAGCATCCACGAAGGTGGACCCGCAAGTTTGTCGACGTGTCTTCATATACAGCAACTCCATGGAGTAGTCTAGAGCCTGGGACCTGCCATCGTTCACTTTTTCACCACTAATTCGTCGCGACTTGCGACGCGGTAGCTTTGACAACTCCAATGCCCGTTTGGAAACAATCTCCTGTCTCCTAGCTTTTGCTGCCGCTTTTGCAAATTCATCGCTTATCGCTGTGCGAGCTGCAAGTTTGGCTGAAGACATACCCACTTGATCCATAAAGGCCAAATTGCGAAGGATATTTTCACGGCGCTTCTGCTCGTAGGATGCCATCTCTTCATGCTCACTGTCACTGCTTTCGGCTTTGTCGCTGTGGCAATCCTGCGCGTGTTCACCGCTACTTTGTTGCGACTTGCGACGCGGTAGCTTTGACAACTCCAATGCCCCTTTGGAAACAACCTCCTGTCTCCTAGCTTTTACTGTCGCTTTTGCAAATTCATCGCTTATCGCTGTGCGAGCTGCAAGTTTGGCTGAAGACATACCCACTTGATCCATAAAGGCCAAATTGCGAAGGATATTTTCACGGCGCTTCTGCTCGTAGGATGCCATCTCTTCATGCTCACTGTCACTGCTTTCGGCTTTGTCGCTGTGGCGATCGTGCTCCCGCTCGTGCTTTTTTGCTTGGTTTTCTTGCACCGGTGCATAAATATCTGCTTGGTTTTCTTTCATCGGTGCATAGATATCTGCGCAATGTTCTTGCATCCACGCTTTAAATTGTTGGAGCTCGATGTCTGGATGTTTATCAGTGTTATGGTTCTGCTCATTTTCTTGGTCGGGTATTTTACGTTGCACTAGAGTGTTGCTCTCGTCTTGCTGATTGTTATCAACATCATCGCGCTTACCCTCGCTTACAGAGTCTAAACTCGCCCGTTTCTTGAGTCTTAACCGCGTCTTCTTGGAAGTACGACAACGTCGTTTCTTACGAGGCCAAGAAGCCTCGTAAGTGCTACCGTTCATCGCAACCATGGTCTCCGAAATGGTTGGCGATAACTTACCACCGCTAAGTACGTCCTAAATCGGATTTAAACGAAACATTACTGGATTAGCAATTAGGTGTTTCGCTCTGAATTGCAAGGGAAGAAATATGGGAAGCTTGTGAGCTCTGTGGCATTGCAATAGTTCTTGAGTACACGTTTGTGTTTGCCAGTAAGTTCCCAGTGGATGTTTATCAGCTAGCTGCACCATCTTATACTAGTCGTTCACACGATGACCTTCTTGGTTATCAACGAACAGAATCCAATTGTGTCGTGGTTGTGTTTCGCCTGCACGCTGCTAGCGGGGACGAGGATCTCTAGCACTAATAGCAGCGATCTTCACTTTTTGACCATAGCGTAGGGCGAATCGGAAAAGACATTGCTTGTCCTCTTCAACATACAAGTGATTGTCCTGAAACTCGCATTTCCTCGAGCACGAAGATAGCTGATTCCAGTATTAAATCTCCTCATACTGCTCGTCTCAACGGCAGCACTGCCCCGATCGTCTTCTTGATCCATTAGCTCTTACTTTTAACCCACTTCTCTTCACAGCGCGCTAATCTTTGATTTTGAATTTGTCCCGCGGCGAAGCTCAGCATGCTCTTTGCCAGGGTCATTCTGTTTGCCAGTCTCATACGTCTACCCCCACACAACGCAATAATGGCGAGCAGTATGCGCAAGGTGCTGGGCGTCGGTTGTCGCCGTGTATTGGCGGCTCAAGGCAGCATCCGCTCTTTTTCCTCGCGCAGCTCATTGCCGGACGGTTTCCGGAGTCCGCAGGCCGTTGCAGACGCAGTGGCAGCTGCGCTGGCGGCCGAGAGCGACGCGGAAAGCGCCGAGAGACGCAGCAAAAGTCGGGCGCCGGCCGATCCCAACAATGCCGTCAAGTTGGAGCGCCGCCACTTAGACGGCGACGTGATCGCCACTCGCGGCATCTCAGTGCAGCAGCTGATGTTCCCGAAAAACACGCCGGACTGGCAGTTGATCAAGCCCGAGCACTTCGACAAGGTGCCGACTCCGATGAACTGGAAGGCTGGACTTAAGAAGCTGCAGAAACGCATCGGAGTGCAGTTCCAGGACGTGACACTGCTTCAGAGTGCACTGACCCACCATGGCTGTCTGCCGAACAGCCCTGTGCCCGAGGATGTGCCGGTTGTGCGACTGTCGAACCGCAGTTTGGAGTTCCTGGGAGACTCGCTGCTAGGTGCAGCAGCGGCAGGATATGTGTACCAGATGCTGCCGAGGCATCAAGAAGGACAGCTTTCACGTGCCAAGGCAGCATTGGTGAAAAACGAAACACTCGCAACGATCAGTGCCGATTTAGGCATCACGGATTTACTGCTGTGGCCACCCGGGTTCAGCGAGGCGAGCGCAGCCCCGGAAGTTGTGAAAGGACGAGTTACCATGGCTGCCGGTGCCGTGGAGGCACTAATTGCGGCAGTCTACCTGGATCAGGTACGAGGGATGAACTTAACCATGGATGAATGTGTACTGACAAGAATACGCTGCTTCTGAAGGGAATGGAGACAGCGATGAACTTTGTGGCTACGGTCATCCTTCCCCGCTCGGTCGAATATGCAACCCGCGATGTTATTTGGGAGCCCACCGTGGAGCTTCAGAACCTTTTGCAGGGACATTATTACGGGCAACCTATCTATAAGTACGTGCGAACTCTTAAATGACGGGGTAAAGCACCACAACTGACATGTTATGCTTTTTTTTTTAAATGTACAGATACATACCGGCCCCAGCTAACGCTGGAGAGTACACAGTGGAGCTCTACGTGAGAGGCAGAGTACGAAAACGCGCAAGAGTGGTGTTGAGTTCGCTTTGAAATCTAATTTCGTTACCTGTTTGTTGCAGCCGATTTTGAAAGCAAGCGCACCCTCGTACAAGTTGGCACGAGGTCGTGCTGCAGAGGCTGCTTACTGGCACTTCGAGAAAATACTAGGTCCTGCTCCGTGAGCAAATTGTCGCCGGTGGCCACAACTTTAGACTCGTTTTTGATGCTCGAACCGAGCAATAAATGCAACCGTTGACAGTCCGATACAACGCCTGAAGTGATAGATAAGAGCGTGCGTTCAAGGAGTTTATCTCAATCTGAGCGTGTCGACAGCGCGGCACCTCTTACCCTCTGCTTAGAATTCTGCTTCGTCGCTGGACTCCCCGTCGTCGTCGTCGTCGTTCGCCGCCGGAGCTTTCGCCGGCGCGGCGCCCGTAGCAGCGGCGATCTCCTCCGACGCCAGCGCCATGGCAGCCACCGCGGCGCGACGTCGTGCGCGCGGGATGATGTTGGACGTGTCAACGCCCACGAGGTCGTCCTCCGTCATCTTGAGCTCGGACTCGGACTCGTCTCCGCTGTCTTCGCTGTCGTCGCTGTCGCGCGTCCGCCGCTTCTTCTTCTTGGGGGCCATGTCCTCCTCGTCGCTGTCGTCGTCGTCGTCCCCTTCGTCTGCGTCTTCGTCCTCCTCGTCCTCGTCTTCCTCCTCCTTCTTGGCCTTCTCGTGCTTCTCCTTGGGCTTGGGCTCCTTCTTGTCTCCGGCCTTGAAGAACGACGTGATCTTGGCGTCCTCCGGCGCCTTGCGCTTCTGGCCGCTGGCCTCCTTCTCGGCGCTGCTGGACGCACACAGCGACGTGAGAGTTGATATCGACTGTCAGAGACACACGCGCCACTTACGGCTTGGCGACGGCTTTCTCGGCGCTGGCCATGGTCGGCGGGGGCTTGGGGCGGAGCGGAAGTGAGCGCTCGGGCGTTGGCGCGGAGCTGTTGGCTCGGGCGCAGAGGTGCACCACACTATAAATAGCCGGAGGGTACCGACATATTGGTACATGCGCGCTTCAACTTGCCTTTTGTGTAGCCATCTGGCTGCGAGGGGTAGTGGAGACCGTGGCGACTACCGACATACATGCGTGTTCGTGCATACGATGGAGAGAGGAGGGAAAAATGGTTTGGAGGTGGTGGGAGCTGGAAAGGAGAGTGCTTGGGTGGTTGTGTGCGTTTAGTTTCAGGGTGAAGAGACGGCGTCTCGGACGGTTTTAGCTTGGATTGAACACGATCGCAGAGGTGCGAGGCCGGGTGGATATCATGGAGGCGGACGTGCCAGCTACGACGGAGGAACCACGGGTGGAGGATGTGGTGGAGACGGCGTCGAGCGTGCCGAAGGTGACCCCTGCGCCGCTGGAGCAGGCGTATCGCGCGCGGTACAATGAAACGATCGCCCCGCCGGGTGGTCCGCCGTCGCGAGTGGTAATGGAGATTGCTGACTTTGGTGAGGTTGGTGGGCTTGCTTACCTGGGTTTGCTGTTGCTGCGTTTAGATTCGCCCGCCGAATGACTTCCCACCAGAGTCGAAGCGGGCTGATCAGATTGAGGATGCCGAGGAAGACCTCGAAGTCGACATGGAGGAGCTGAAGGCCGCTGTGCACGCGTACAATGTCGACTTTCAGCAGCGCATTGTGCGTGTTTTTTGAGTATTGTTGTGGTGCCGGTTGGTATCATGATCTCTTGTTGCTTCACAGGACGCGGTCAAGCAACGAGGCCGTGACCTTGAGGCCAAGCTGGGAACGGAACACGAGGCTATGATGAACTCCATCGAGCAGTTGCGGGTGGATTTCCGCAAGCAGTTCCAGACAGCATTCCTGACGCTAGAGCAGAAGACACTCTCGCACTTTGCACGTCTCGAGGCGCAGGAGATTACCTTACAAGAGAAAATGTGCGTACTACTGCTGCTTTGCTTGCACGCGCCGCAGACCAGATTGATCTAAGCGTGTGCTCTTCTCTAGGCTGCGCGAATGCGACGCCGAGTTCCGAACGTTTGCCTACACGACAGTACCAGAGATCATGGAGAAACTGCAGGGTACCATCACTCGAAAGCTGGAGAAGAACCACGAGACGTTCGACATCGAGAACGCCAAGATTCAAAAGCGCGAGAAGAAGACCTTGCACGCACTTGAGAGCAACGAGCGCAAGACCGACGCCAGCTTCCGAACTGAAACTGCTCGGCGCGTGGCCAAGTTCCAGGAGTGCGAGGAAGACTTCCACCACGTCATGCGCGTCGACAACCGCGGCGCCGAGAAAGACCAGTCCGCGCAGATGCAGGGTCTGGTAGCGCTGCGAGCACAACTCCAAGCTGAAAGCGCGATGCGCGAGAAGGAAGACCTCGAAATCCTCGACAACTTGTCCTCGTCGTTCGGCCGCCTGCAAGCCAGCATCCTAGAGAACCTAGGAGAAGACACCACCGCAGCATAGCCAAATACACACAGCACAGTCCACAGCTAGTCCAAGACGAAGGGAACCACAAAACTCGAGTGGAGGAACGGCTAAAGGATGTGAATATTGGATTGGAAGGTCGTAGGCGTGTCATGGAGCCCGAAAGCCCGCCGCAAGTCGTCTCCGCACGCTTTCGCCTGTGTCGTCGGTCGCCGCGCGCTGAGCTCCTCGTTCCACTGACTGTCCGTCCCCGACGTTCACGCTCCCGGTCGCCGTCTTCCTGTCGCTTCGCTAGCTAGTCGATTTTTTACCCCAAGCTGCCAGTCCTGTTCCTCTCGAGCGAGTGCTCTGGAGCGTACTTAGTTGGTGGCGGCCTTCTTCGACACGGCGGACGAGCCCTCGCGGAAGCCGTTCTTGAACTTGCGCTGCACGTTCTTCAGGTGGCGCATGCGGCCAGTGCCGGTCGTGCGGCGACGCAGGGCCTTCTGGCTCCAGTTGACTGCAACACGAGACGGCGTCAGTCGGGCGCTTCCTCCTGCCGGCGGCGAGGCACGGGACACTTACACTTGCGCATCTTGGCGGCGGGGTAGCCACACGAGGAGCACGTGCTCTTCTGGATGTGGTACGAGCTGCGCCCACACCGTCTGCAGATGGTGTGGGTCTTGTTGTGGCGCATGCCGAAACTCTGCGTACCTTTCGTCTGCGCACACACGTCACGGGTCAGTCAGAGGCCGCGCCATGCTGCGCGTCTGCTGCGCGTCCGTCTGCCAAGGGGAAGCGCCGCGTACCATCTTGGATTCGGGCTTGGGACTTTAACGCGGAGCGGAAGGAAGGGTAAAATAAGTCTAGCGAGCGCGCTGGAGCCGCCGGCGCGGCGCTGGCCATACAAACGGCCCGTCAGAGCCCGCGCCATACAAACGCCAAGTCAGCGCGAGCCTCGCTTCACTCGGACCAACCAAATGCAGGCGTGCTTTTCGGCCAATCAAAGGCAACGGCGTCGATGATTGGGTGATTCGCTGTGTTCCAGAAATACAGTTAGAGAGCGGGGACAAAAAATGCTCGAAAAGTGTGACGAGAACTGCTCCAGAAGTGACGGCCTGCAGGAAGTGATAGCGAAGCGACGCGAAAAAAAGATAGAGGGAGTACATGTTCCTGCAATAAATAAGCGGATCAATAGGCCGAGACGGACTCGTAGAAGGCTACCACGCGCGAGTCGGCCAGCAGCCGGCCCCCGTTCCGATCGCGGACGCGGACGCGAGCGCACAGACGCAGACCCTGCAGCGACCGCACGCGCGACAGCGCCACGTACGCCTGACCAAACTCGAACACGCGCGACAGGTCCAGCACGGCGGCGTCGAACGATAGCCCCTGGCTCTTGTGGATGCTGATGGCCCAGGCCAGCGCCAGAGGCAACTGCCGTCGAGATGCTAGCACGGTGTCTGCAACGCTCACAGAGAACTCTTCTTGCCCGACGATCTCCGTGACGCCGTTGGAGAACCGAACGATGGGCAGATTCGACTGCGGCGTGAAGCCCTCGACGATGCCCCGCGATCCATTCACCAATCCGCGAGTGGGACTGAGCGTCTTGATGAGCAGGACTCGAGCGTTTTCTATATGGTGGAAAACGCAGACACATCGATTAGCACGGTCAAAAGTGTTGTAATGGCCTCCTGGAAGCGGAACGGATTCGTACTTTTCAACGACAGCTTTGCAGGAGCAGGACATGCGCTGAGGAATTCGGTCTTGCCACTGTTGAACACAAACAAGCTCAGCAAATTAGCATCATGACACGTCGTAGGTAGCTTACGCGTTGCACGTACCGGTCTGCTGAAACATAGTTGTATCGCTTTCCCCCCAGATCGTCGAGTGCCCGAGTATTCGTCTGTCGGTGCCAGTAAAACTTGCAGTTAGTACCATCTGAATAGGTTTTCAGAGTTGAGAGGCACGCCTTACCTTCAGAACATCGTCGTTGTGAGAGAATATATGAATGGCATCGTCGCTGTCGCTAGCAGAGGCTGGCTTGTAGCGCTCATTGAGCTTATCGATCATTGCTGGTGTGGGTCGTCCAATTCGGAACGCATTTAGAATCCGCACAAATTCATCGTCACGTTGGCGGAAGATTTCTCTGAGCACCACCATCTCGGTGACACCTCTGACCCACGCGCTGCTCTCAAAGCAAAGCAATGGTGCTGGCGCTGTATCGGCTCCCTGACCACGTACTCGCCGCCCAACCGGTGGCAGCTGAAAAAAGTCACCTGAGAGAATGAGCTGAATGCCGCCGAAGAAAGCTGTACTACGTCGAATTTGCCTAGCAACAGCCTCCAGGTCGTCGAACAGCCGACCATCTAACATTGAAATCTCGTCGATAACAAGTACGCGCGCGAGCTTCCATCGAGCAATCGCATCTTTCTTGCGTGAAATCTGTGCCAGCAGTTCCTGTTTTGACGTATGTGCACGCGGATCGATACCAGCGAAATGATGAAGTGTCATGCCCCCAATATTGTACGCAGCGATGCCTGTCGTTGCTGTCGCAAATACACGCCCCATTGCGTGACCGCACCCGTGCTTCAGTAGGTGCTGAAGCAAGAACGACTTGCCTGTGCCTGCACTACCCGTAAAGAAAACGTTTTTGCCTTGTGCGACAAGCTCCAAGACACGCTCCTGCTCAACAGTTAGTTGTGTATGCCTGTGATCCGCCCGCAACGGTGAAGTTGCATGGTGTGTAGTCTTTCGTCTTCGCCGTCCGGGATCCCTTTCATCCGGCCCTGGTGATTGCGAGCTGTTGGTCAGATCCATCAGTGCGCTTCGCGAACGCTTGATACCCGCTCGGCGGTCGCGCACTGGAGTCGACGGTGTTGCTGGCGAAGGTCTCCTCACCGCCGGTGCAGCAGCAGCAACGATCCTCGACTTCGATACGCCTCCAGACCGGATGCAAAAGTCCCGCAGCGCTACCATTTCCTCGGGGTCGCCTTCACGCAGATTAAACTGAGTAATTCGTGTCCTCTCGCGTCTACAGACAAGATCAAAGAAAGCTTAGCACTGTTTCCCACCACACCTGACGCAGCCACTGTACAAACCTGATGAGCGCGAGTTTGCCCATCGCTGCGAAACTCGAGTAGACCTCATACTTGTGCGCCTGGACCTTGATCGCCTTGTGCAGTGGCGGGTCGTCGCTCATCACCTCCAGTCCACCACGTCGTCTAATGAGCTAACACCAACAGACAGCAACGACAACGTTAGAAGTCCGAGGTCTTCGCGCTTGTGATACTTCAGTCTGGCAGACACACGCACCATCGCTCTCGGGTACAGCATCGTGGAGATGTTGCGGCCGGTCGAACCGTCGGCCAGTTGCAACTCCACCGTGCAACGCACTGCCATTGGAGTGGCAGCGCGGAGCAATTGCAGTGGCGGTGCTTGGTGCTAAGGCGGAGGATGGTAGACGGATTGACACATGCACTTCAGCTTTGAACTTTTGAACTTTTGAATCAAATATGACGATACATGTCGAATATTTAGGATAGTGAAAGGGGGTTTTGACCGACTTTTGTGAATTGTTCGTAAGTTTAATGTGGACCCAACCAAAAAACTCGAAGTGCATGCCGATGCCGCGAAAAATGCCACGGCATTGGGTATGGATTCTTTTATCATTTGCACATGCATTGATCCTTCGAGCTGACCGGGCCTCGGTGGCTCTCAAGTTGCGGATTGAATGGTAGTGCCACAGGTAGCATTGCCAAATGAATGCATGGCAATCGACGGGAGGGGATTATTTTATCTGTGCTTGGTGTAATCAGCTGCTTCTTACTTCGAAGTATCGCCTTACCACTAGTACAGTATTGCTTCCGTCCGCCCTGCTTTCCTGCGTTTTTTCTTACTGTCTTGAGCAAAGTCGTTTTTGACCAAGGCTACGCGTAAAAGTTTCAGTTTGTATCAGCAGCTCGTGTTGAGATGTGACGTCTTCGACTTCAATCGTAAACATTATGGTAAGCAACCTGCAGGATTGCCACTCTTTACGCTGGCCGTGAAGGACTGCCAATTCGCATTCGCCCCGTCGAAGCGCAATCATGCGACTTCACCAAAATCTGCTGGTGCTCGTTGTCACGTTCCTCATCAGTACCGGTGCTCTCGCAGAGGTCACGCCGTCATCAAGATTACCTTTATCCGTCTCCCTCGCCACTCAAACCACGCTCAACGCAAGACGCTTGTTGCGAGCCGACAAAAATGATGAAATCAATGCGGAGGAAACAGAGGAAAAAGGGTTTTGGAAACGTGTGAAAGTGGAATGGTGGCTACAAATGGGAACGGCGGACGACAATGTCAAAGCCAAGCTGAAGCTGACAGGGTTAAAAGGCAAGGATCTCACCAGCCACAAAAATTTTAAGCGGTATAAGCAATTTGCAAACAAAGCTGAAAACTATCGCTTGAACCAGTGGCTTCGGAATAAGTTCACGACATACGACGCCTGGAACACACTAAAACTCCCTCAAGCCAATTCAATCAAGGATTTCGACGAAAGGGTGTTGAACACCGACAACTTTAGGGTTTACGCGCGGTATGTGATGGACTTTGACTATTACGTGCGTCGGACAGTGAAAGCTGGCTACAACCCTCCAGCCAAGATGGTGAGCAGAGAGGCCACGGAAGTCGAGATGACACTGAGAACGCTCATTATGGCCAGATCAAAAGTGGAAGACAATTTTGCAAAGTTGGCGTTGGGCCTAATGGAGCCTGGTAAACCGTTGACGACGCTAAAAGGCAGTGCCCTGACTAGCAGCTCGGACTACAAGTATTTTTAACTCTTTGAGAAGGAAAAAAATTTAAGAGAGAGTCTGGCTACTAGTTTCAAGAGATTGAAGGATGCCGGCTTCTGAAGATGAGAACGAGTGTGACAAGGAGTGGCATGAAATGACTGTTGCTGGTTGGGCAGCATTCGCGAAAGGCTTAATATCGATTGCTGATCAACGTGCGTTCTGCAACAGCGCACGAGTGGCTTGACGGGTTGCTAACTGTTTGCAACAACAGACCCATTCAAACAATTCACTCCGTTGCTTTTTTTAAAGATTGGCTTCACGGTGTGCTGATTGCGTAGGCGGACACACCTTTGCCTACTGCTAGTACTAAGTAGCTTTGTACTGGACTTCTGCTTCACCTCTCAATACACTGACGATCCGGCAATGGTGTCCGAGAATACGTAAATGTATATTGTAGAGATAAGCTCGGGATACGATAGTTTTCGCTTTTAATGGCAGCTTTGTAGAAGACCGACACGAAATACCACTATTGGATTAGGATACTTTCATCATCTTGCGGTACGTTCACGCTGCGCTTTGCATTGGTCATGCAAGTCCTGTAAATACATCGTCCATTAGTGTGCATAGTAAACATACCAGCACAAATGCAGCAAAATCTTGTTTTCATTGTTGCTCTGTGACGTCGTACGATACAGACATAAGCGTGCATCGTAATGGTTACAGACAACTAAGGTCGCGCTTCGAAGTACCTCACATCTCAAAGCAAGCTGAGCCCATATTTACCTTCATCTTGAACACGTGCTTTCAAGAACGATTATGTGCTCAGCCTCAGATCGTAAACATTTTTTTCGTTATAACCGTAAACCAACGAGCAACACAATATTTTGTTGTTATCATAATACACAAGATAATAAACTGTAGGATGGAAGAAGACGTAAAGCGATAGTGATGATACGAGTTCGTAAATGACAAAATGTATTTTGTGTTGAGAAGCAGCAGGCGGGACTGTCAGTTCGTGACGGCTGGTCTCGGCTCTTCCTGCGCTTCGCGACTGGGATCCAGGAGCTCACTCGTTTTAGTGACGTCTGCGTCGGCGGAAAACAAATATGCGGTAGTGAGAGCTGATGTTGTAGCAAAATATTGTGGAATTCAAAACAATTAGAACCGGACATCGGATTATACAGGTACGTCTAAAGTGAGAGAGGACCTGTATAGTTTAATTCTGTTTGCCCGCAGACTCCATTTGAATTCGCGAAGCCGATGCGCACCGGCATCCAGCAGCTCAACGCGGAGAACGAGGCCGCGCGCTTCGACGAGGCGCTCACAGGCTTCTTCCGCGTCGCAAGAGCTGCAGGGCAATTCACCTCCAAGGACCTGTAAAGTATTTACTGGGCAACATATCTTCGAGCACAACTATGCGATTTTAATAAACTCTACTGGTGATTAGTGTCGCTTTTTTTATCGCCACGGGTGCTCTCGCACTGGTCACGGAATCCGATGGCATCAAGTCATTGAAATTGGCTCTAAAACCACTTCATTATTGAGTGTAAGTGATAATTCGATCGGCACGAAGCGCTCGCTGCGGGCCGACAAATAGGCTGAAGAGGAATCGGATCAAACGGAGAGGGGTGTCTGGTCTGATTTGGGGAAACGTCTGAAAGTACGATGGTGGCTCAAGACAGAAAAGACCGACGACTATGTCAGAGCCAAGCTGAAGCTGACGGGGTTAAAAGGCAAGGACCTCACCACCACCAAAAACTATCATCACCACGAATACTTTGCCAAGCAACTGAAGACTACTTTTAGGCAAGCTGCTTCGGAAAAAGCTCACCACATATCAAGTCTGGCAAGAGTTAAAACTCCCTCGATTCGAAGAGATTAAGGACTTCGACGAAAAGGTGTTGAACACCGACAACTTAGGATCTACAAGCGTTATGTAAAAGGCTTTGACAAAGAGGTCCGACGGACAGTGAATGCTGGCTACAATCCTCCAGCCATCCTGCTGAGCAGAGAGGCCACGGAAGTCGAGATGACACTGAGAACGCTCATCATGGCCAGATCAGGAATAGAAGACAAATTCGCACAACTAGCTCTGGGGTTGACGGAGGCTGGTAAACCAAGGATTTTGCTGATGGGCAACGCCCTGACGCGCCATCCGGACTACAAGTACTTCCAGCTCTTTGAGAAGAAAAAACACTCAACGGAGAGTCTAGCTAAGAGTTTCAAGAGATTGAAGGATGCCGGCTTCAGAAGATGAGAACGGAGAGGCCTGCAACCATAAATACGATTGTTGCTAGTTGTCTTGTAGCAAAGCTCGGCCGGCAGTAACCACAAAACCACTAATAACGAATGCAATCGACATTGATGACTGCGTCAGCAGAGCTCCAGTAGTAGTTGCTCTTCTAGTAGTCCTGTTAAACTGGTGGACGCACCGATCGTTTCTTTGGATTTTTATCAGAAGGAAAGGAAAGCCGGCATACTGGATCAGGAGATAGGTGACAAAAAGCAAGGCTAGCGTTTTTCTTCTTGACATCGCACCTTCGCTTCGTCTTGAATCAATTGTTTCCATTCGTTTGGTCTGACGGTTGGACCCTGAAGGTGTACGTCAATCCTGCCGCGATTCCCATTGTTTCCTACACGACAACCCGATACAGCAGCATGGCACTCAACGGCACCACCAGCTTGCTTGCCCAGCTTCGCAGGCATGAGGAAGAGCGCAAGCTCGTCGACAAACTGCGCGACATCGGTCTGGGCCAGTACATCGAGCTGCCGCAGATCGCCGTCATGGGCGACACCTCCAGTGGCAAGTCGTCGCTGCTGTCGGCACTTTCGGGGGTCTCCTTCCCGTCCTCCGACCAACTCACGACGAGATGCCCCACACAGCTCGTTCTCTCTCGCGCCGACACCTTTCGCGGCAATGTTCGCTTGGTCCGATTCCAGTCGGGTATGGGCGGTGGTGGTGACAATTCGACCGACGATGGCGAGGAGAAGGAGGATCTGCGGCGCCTCGAAGACGTTCCCGAAGCTATCACGAAACTCACGCAGAAACTCGTGGACGAAGGCCAGTACATCAGCGACGACCAGATCGTGATCGAGATGAGCGGCCCCGAACTGCCCAACCTAACGCTCACGGACCTTCCGGGGCTTGTTCGTACGGTGGGCGACCACGAAGACCAGAGTATCATTCCGCGGGTGCGGCAAATGGTGGACCGGTACATGAAGCAGGAGCGCACTGTGATCATCGCCGTTGTGCCTGCCAACGTGGACATGCACAACACGGAGATCTTGCAGGCCGCTCAGGAAGCCGACCCGAATGGTACGCGCACTATCGCGGTGGTGACGAAGGTGGATCTGGTGGATGCCGGTGCGGAGTTGGCAGTGCACGAATTGTTGCTGAACAAGAAGAAGAAGATGCATTTGGGTTATCACGCTTTGAAGTGCCGTAGTCAACGCGAGCTGACGAAGGGCACGAGTATCGAGAAGGGTGTGGCCAACGAGTTGGCGTTCTTCAATCAGCACGAGTACTGGCGTCGTTTGCCGCCGCATTTGTGGGGCGTTCCGAAGTTGAGTGAGCGTTTGGTGTCGATTCTGCAGGACAATATCCGTCGCTCATTGCCGAAGGTGGTCGCGGAGATCAGTTCGTTGATGGCGGAGACGCAGAAGTCGTTGGCGAGTTTGGGCGCGCCGTTGGAGTCACCGGGTGCCCAGCGTCAGCAGTTTGGTAAATGGGCGAACGAGTACTTGCGTCTAATGGAAGCAGCTATGAGTGGGCAGTACGAGCTGCTACCTGCAGTTGGTGGTTTAGCAGGCGATAAGCGGACGTGGGAAGGACGTTTACGAGCAGTGTTGAAGCAAGAGGAAGCAGTTTTTCAAGCTGAAGTCGAAGCCATTAGCGATGTTCTCGGATTCTTTAATGTATCGAGAGCGACAACGTCTCACCAGTCAACTCAAGATGGTAACAAAATAGCAGGAAAAAAAACTGTTGCTGGAGATAGTGTTGCGGTGCAACTGGAGAACGAGCGCACAATGGTGTGCGATGTGAAGGAGACCAGAGGAACCGATGTTCTGTGCGACTCATATCCGCAAGAATGGTTTGGCGCATCCCGTTGGAGTTTTGAGTCGAATGTGAACTCGGAGAGTAAATCAATGAGTTTGAAGCAATTTATTCAGGCAAACCGAGGCGATGAGCTTTCTATTTTTCCTTCTTATCGCGTGTTTTGTAGTTGTGTGCACCGTTGCGTGAGAGAATGGAATCGCCCCGCGATGCAATTACTAGATCACTATAGCTCACAAACCAGAGCTATCTCTCTTTGTTTGATCTCGAAGATTTTTGCAGGCAATTCGCGAGTTGAACGTTTTTTCAAGGAGACAAGCGACCGAGTGCTTGAAACAATGAAGGGATCTGCCCAACAGCAGCTTCAATTGTTATTGCAACACGAATCTCGACCTTACACTCAAGACCAGCGTCTTTACGACGAGCTAGACAAACTTCGCCAACGTGCAATTCGAGCTCGGCTGGACGCCGCTTTACCTTCTACCGATCATGGGTTGGTATCGCTCGCGGACGTCACGCAAGTGCTAGGAGGCATCTCCATGGGTCCATTTGCAATGTCGTCGAGCGATCGTGAGGCACTGGAAATGGAGATTGCTCTTCGTGCCTACCTCAAGGTTGCCTCACATCGATTTGTAGATGTGGTGCCTATGCAGCTAAACGGACTGTTGCTGGAGTCATTTCTACGAGAAATGGAAAACGAGTTGTTGGGGATTGCCACGGATGAAGTTGTAGCTGAGCTGCTACAAGAGAATGATGGCAAGGCGGCACATCGTCAGCAACTTCAAGAGCAACTCTGCAAGCTGGAACAGGGAAAGCGTGCGATTGAAAAAAGTGCATATTGGTGAGCGAAGCTTTAAGGAAGTGTTAGGATGTATCCTGATCATAAAACTAATGTCACCTCTTCACCTCAATTGACTCCCTCATTGTCTTAGCAGACCATTTCAATTTCCCTCTTGGCGTCAACAAGGCAAGCGAGCTCTTCTTTCAGCTGCTGGCGTTCAGCAATCTTGTGTTCTGAATCCTGCATCAAACGCGCGAGCTTCTCATCTGTCAAACTGTTGAGTTCGTTCGCCATCTCAGCGACAAACTTGCGAAGGACCAAGTCATTCAACCTCATTGGAACCGCGTCTACGAAGCGTGGCACTGCCACATCGAGGTAAGCTTGCAATGCAACCTGCATCTCCAGTGCCTCGCGATCCTCAGTGGAGAGTGCAACCGCTTCAACTGCCTTTATGACCTCCGTCAGAAGTACTTTGCCATCAGAGTCAGCGGGAACAGAAGACTTCATATGATCCTGGAGAGCCTGTAAGCGCTGCCGATCCAGCTCTTCAAACAAGCGATCGTCTTGAGTGTACGGGCGGCCTTCAGCTCGCAGAAGGGTGCCCATTTCGTTATTGGCAGCGTCGACCACACGATCAAGCACGTCCGCTGCTGTGCCTTTGATAAACTGCACGACTCGCGAAGTAGCTTTGACCTCACCAGCCACGAAGTCCGACACTAACCTCGTTTGGTTTTGGTATGCGAGCAGCAACTTCTGCGTTGGTGGTCCCCACTTATCCACGCACTGCCGAAACAGGTTGCAGAATACTTGATACGAGGGGAAAATCGCGAGTTCGTCACCGCGGTTTTCTCGAATAAACTGCTTTAGGATAGCTCGTTCATCAAAACGCCATTGATTCTTTGCCCTCCACTGGTTATCGAACTCCTCGCAGCAAATGTCTGTTCCGTTGATTCCTTTGACTTGCCCATTGCACCACCGACCATCGATTTCAATCTGTACTGCGTCTCCGACAGCAACTTCTTCTTGCGGCTTGGAGTCGCCAAGCCCAATAAGGCGTTCTTGTGTGTCACTGATCGCTGCCTGAAGCACACCTTCCTCCACTCGAAGTACTGCTCGTAGGCGAGCATTGACATCGCCTTTAGATTTATCACTAGTTGGCTTCAATCGAGACGTACAGTCTTGACGTCCTGCGCTCAAAGAAGGTAGCAGTTCGTACTGCCCACTCATAGCTGCTTCCATTAGACGCAAGTACTCGTTCGCCCATTTACCAAACTGCTGACGCTGGGCACCCGGTGACTCCAACGGCGCGCCCAAACTCGCCAACGACTTCTGCGTCTCCGCCATCAACGAACTGATCTCCGCGACCACCTTCGGCAATGAGCGACGGATATTGTCCTGCAGAATCGACACCAAACGCTCACTCAACTTCGGAACGCCCCACAAATGCGGCGGCAAACGACGCCAGTACTCGTGCTGATTGAAGAACGCCAACTCGTTGGCCACACCCTTCTCGATACTCGTGCCCTTCGTCAGCTCGCGTTGACTACGGCACTTCACAGCGTGATAACCCAAATGCATCTTCTTCTTCTTGTTCAGCAACAATTCGTGCACTGCCAACTCCGCACCGGCATCCACCAGATCCACCTTCGTCACCACCGCGATAGTGCGCGTACCATTCGGGTCGGCTTCCTGAGCGGCCTGCAAGATCTCCGTGTTGTGCATGTCCACGTTGGCAGGCACAACGGCGATGATCACAGTGCGCTCCTGCTTCATGTACCGGTCCACCATTTGCCGCACCCGCGGAATGATACTCTGGTCTTCGTGGTCGCCCACCGTACGAACAAGCCCCGGAAGGTCCGTGAGCGTTAGGTTGGGCAGTTCGGGGCCGCTCATCTCGATCACGATCTGGTCGTCGCTGATGTACTGGCCTTCGTCCACGAGTTTCTGCGTGAGTTTCGTGATAGCTTCGGGAACGTCTTCGAGGCGCCGCAGATCCTCCTTCTCCTCGCCATCGTCGGTCGAATTGTCACCACCACCGCCCATACCCGACTGGAATCGGACCAAGCGAACATTGCCGCGAAAGGTGTCGGCGCGAGAGAGAACGAGCTGTGTGGGGCATCTCGTCGTGAGTTGGTCGGAGGACGGGAAGGAGACCCCCGAAAGTGCCGACAGCAGCGACGACTTGCCACTGGAGGTGTCGCCCATGACGGCGATCTGCGGCAGCTCGATGTACTGGCCCAGACCGATGTCGCGCAGTTTGTCGACGAGCTTGCGCTCTTCTTGGGCTTTGACATGCGCGAATAAACCATTCCCTACTTTGGTCATCTTGAAAGAAGCGACGAGGAAGACAAAGTGTTTTCGAGTAGGAACGTTGTGGAATGAGGTTGTGCTAAAGTGCTTGCGTGGATTCGGAGCAAGCGTTTTCAAGCAATCTAAAAGCCAGCCAAGTGACACCTTTCTGTAGTCACATTGACTCGAATGAAGCCGCCTGTGGATTGACGCATGGTGACGAGCACAAGGATAGAATATACGTCAAAAGCAGGTAACAATGTGGAAATTTTTCTTAGCGAAGTCACCTGTAACACTGAGCCCTCTTAGTTGACCTATCAAAGTGAACTCAAGAACATATCCACGTTCTTGATGACGCCGTGTTGCTTCATCTCCATTGCGAACCAGTTCATCAGTTCTTGCTCCATCATGAGAGTCTCGTTCCGCGGGCAGGAACTTTCATCTGGTGTTCGCTTCGGCTTCGGCGCGGTTCTTCCTCCAAGACGAAGCCGTTCTTTGAGTTGAGCTACACAAGTTCGCAATTGCTGAGTTAAAGGCACTTCCTTCTCCCTTAGGTGAAAGTTAAGGCTGACGAAGAGCAGGAAACCGTAACGACTGTCGTACTCGACTTCGACTTCCACAGGAATTCCAGGCTCCAGCATCCCAGCAGCAGCTCCAGCACTAAGTGGTGATACAGAGTTTCCTGCCAAAGTACCTGCAGCACCAGCGGCCTCTCGGTTGGTACGAGCTTTGGCTCGCCACTTTCCAAACCGCCCTACTAGGATGTCCTTAAGTTTGTGCTTCCACGAAAGGGAGACACCTTTTGCATAAGCAATACTTCTGCGTGGATGAGCGCGCTCGTCACCGCATGCCTTCAGGCCCACATCTTTCCATACGACGCGACGCACTTCGGATGCCAGTTGAGATACACTTTCCTGCTTATCCAACACGCGCGTTCCAAGGAACATCTCGAACTTTTCGACGTCAATGGCTTTGTTCACCTTGATTCGCAGCGTTCGCCGACCGTACTCCACTTCATGGCTTCTTTTCTTCTTGTACCGGATCAATGCGTAGATGCATCCCGCCATCCAGATCATGTTAAGAACGAAGAACAGCAAAGGCACATCGATAATGGCTTTCGCAAACGCAGTTTCCACCCACTCGGGCATATCCACATTCAGACTTCCGCCAGGAATGCGGTCCAAAAGTGTGAAAGCGAAGCTGCCAGCCAGAAGTACCTGTACAAGTTCAAGGGATGAACCGCACTGCTCCACCGTCAACGATGAATCTGCCAGCACCTTTGTGTTGCCTTCGACAGTCTTGAAAATGTCTTCAAGCTCGGAGGTATTGAGCACCTCTGCCATCTGCCGCAAGTTTACAATCTCGTACTTTGCACCATGCACAAGCTTTTCCAAATCTCTCGCGCGAAGGAGGATATCGTGATGCTGCTTTTTTAGGTCGAGGTAGCTAAAAATCGACTCCTCTTCCTCGGTCGCGTTCGGCGATTTTTGGGGGATCTTTACAAACTCTAACGACTCCAGCAGATATCCTAGCGTATCAGTGAACTTCACAAGTACAGGCAACAAAGTTAGCGAGAATACTGGCCTCACTGGTATTTTTTAGTCAGCAGCATCATCTTACCAAAATGAGATCGTTCGTCGCCTGATTTAACTTTGCTCTAATTGTGACAAGATGGTGAGGGTCCTCCTTGGCACGGAAAATGAGCTCTCGAATGTGCTTCAGCAGCTCCTCTAGTACGAAAATGCGGGTGAAGAAGCTGCGCAAAAACATTTCGCGACACAACAGCGAAAAGTAGGAAATGAACACTTTCTCAAAGCGTTTTGAGGCCGATCCAGCTATTAACATTCCATCCCTTCCGACAATTAAAACGCTGTCTTCGCCAATATCGTAAGCACAATGGATATCGCCTAGTACCTGCTTCAACTCGTTCTCAAAGTCACCCCGGTCCATGTACTCCAGGCCTGGCATGAATGGGTCAATTTGGTCGGCCATGATCATGTTAAATTTGCCACGATTTGCAATGTCACCGAGAAACACCATGTCCAGCAAACTCGTTTGGTATGAAGAGAGTAGATCATCCATAATCTCCGATGAGTCTTGATGAATGTCCACAAGTAATCGAGACAGCAAGTCTACTGAGATGCGGTCGGCTCGCTTATCCAAGATGGCATCCACTTTGATCCCGTAGAAGATAGTGCCGTCTACATTGAGATGAATACCGAAATTCTCAACCTGCACGATACCGTCATCTTCTGGGAAATTAATCTCAGCCTCAAAATTAATATATCGCACAGGGTCGTAGTCGAGAATACGGACCTCGGTTAGCCCTGGAGGCACCTCAAACTGCGTGTCAGTGGGGCGGTCGTCAATAAGGGATGTAAACAGTCCTCCCTGGCATCGATCCATTGATCCAAGTCGCTCGTTGAGCGCGACAATTTGGTTTGATCCAAATGGAATCCATTCTCCCACAAGGCACACCGGGTTAGCTAGAACGATCGCTTCCGAAAGCGTATCTCGGATATTAGATTGTCCGCTAGCAGCCTCTAATGCTCGATGTGCATTCGAGGAGAGCTGTTGATAAGCCTCTAAACTGCGTACGCACTGCGGGACAAATGGACTAGAGACATACGACACATCTTCTGTCTCAGTCACTCCTGAATACCGGAAGTACCCGATAGATTCCAGAATGAATCGACCTTCCTCGTTGAATTCGGGCTCTTCTTCAGCTGCAGCCTGGATATCTCCACTTGCACCTGTAGTGAGATGCTTATCGCTGCCTTTCGTGAACGTCCACGCAGGTCCGGTAGCCTCCGTGGTGGTGCTGGGGTCTGGCGGGTCTTTAATCGGTATGTAGCGGATTTTGAGAAGTTCACGGCGATATGGCTTGGGCGCAAATATGAAGGCATCGACGTTAGCCTTCAACTCTTTGCTCACTTGGGATAAGAGTTGAAGCCCTCTAAATGAAACCTGAAAGGCTGTCACGGAGTGATAATCCTTGGTGGAAAGTTTCAAGCCATTGATGAGGTTTGCCTCACGCAGATCATCAATGGCAGACTTGCCATCTTGAGTTGTGTTCATCCAAATGCGTTTTGGGCGTCCCTCCTGGGCGATCACCATAGCTGCTGGCGCGTAGTCAAAGTTCAAAGCTCCTGCAGCGATACCCTCGTACATCAAGACAAGCAGCGGGATCTGACGGATCCAAGATTCCTTCTCTTCTTTTGTGCGAGCGCACACGGCATACCTCGATAGCATGTAGAGCAGCATCACGTGGTCTGTCGGCCACGTCTCCCTCACAGTGCGTCCAGTGTCGTCACCTTCCTTTGACAGCTCCGGCAGTGTGAAAGTCAACTCGTCTGTCTCCCCAGCTTCCTCTTCAGTTCCATCAGCCACAGGCTGTTGCGGGGTGGCTTCTCCTTCCGAGATAGCGTGCGTAGATCCTGCCGCACCAATTTGCCTGGACATGCGTGCGCCAACTCGCTGTTGACTGTTATTTCTCGCCATGGTTTGGCGACGATAAGGCTGAGCGGGGGCAGGCGACCCATCAGTTGGTTTCATGGCCCCCGAGCTGGTGTGAGCGTCTGCTTCTTGTCGAGGAGATCTCATTCTAGTTGTAGCTGTACGTGGAGTCTGTCCTTCCCCAGATTGTTCTGTCGGCGGTTGAGAAGACTGCGATGAAGCTGCTGAAGCTGTTTCTAGGTTTTCTGAGGTGCCTGTTGTTGTGAGCTTGGTCTCACCTACTGAAGTGGCTGCGCCATCGCCTCCGCCAGTCTCAGGCGACCCAGTGATCGATCCGACAGGGGCAGGCGGGCGAGACGCCATCAGCTGCTGCCTAGGTGACGCTGGCGGCTCTGGCGGCTTGGGGATGAGGCGGTAGGCGGGGCTGGTGGAGCCGCTCGTGGACGGGCTCTGCTGTCTGGGGGACTCCTTAATGATCTCGTCGAGGTGCGGGATCTGGCCAGGAAGAGGGTGGTCTCTAGTTGCCATCCATCTGAGAAGATGGCAGCGCGGGCTGGTTCGGGAGTGGCAAAGCGGCGACCCTCCCTCCCCCGCCGCGCTGGAGCCGTTACAGGCAACTTCAACGACGGCAACCGTAGGTGTATGTTCGAATTCTGCCGCCGTAATCGCATTTTTCGTGTGGGCCACCCTATTTTTCATCGCAGTCGCCCCTAAAATGTCTTAACCCGTAGGTACGGGTCGCCCATTTTCTCGCTGCGTCATCATTGGCACATGTCTCACCTGCTTGAAAAAAAATCCGGCGATTGTCATTCGAGAACCGACGTGGCGAGCATGGTGGCGATCAGCGAGGCGGAGCGCGAGGGCTTCGACGACGTGCTGGGCAGCGGCGGCATCTTCCGCAAGATGCTGCAGCGCAACGCCGACGGCATCCAGGCCGAGTTCGGCGAGGAGGTGGGCGTCACGTTCTCGTCCTGGGTGCTGCGCTCGGGCCAGAAGGTGGCGGCCGACGAGCCGCGCAAGTTCCGCATCGGCGACGGCGAGGTGATGCCGGCGCTGGAGCTGGTGGCCAAGATGATGCACGTGGGCGAGGTGTGCGAGGTACGCTGCGACGCGCGCTTCGCCTACGGAGACGTGGGGCTGGAGCCGCACGTGCGGCCCGGCGACGAGATGAAGCTCGTGGTGGAGCTCTGCCGCGTGGGCAAGAAGATCACGGCCGAGATGAGCTCGCAGGAGCTCATCCTGGAGGCCACGCACAAGAAGGAGAGCGGCAACCGCTACTTCAAGGAGAAGAACTACGAGCAGGCCGCCAAGCTCTACAAGCGCGCGCTCAAGCTGCTGGAGACGTGGGAGCACTCGGACGAGGACGCCGAGCAGTGCAAGGAGCTGCTCATCGCGCTCGGCAACAACGTGGGCAACGTGCAGCACAAGCTCAAGCAGTACAAGGAGGCGCGCCAGTCCAGCCTCGAGGTGCTGCAGCTGGACGGACGCAACGTCAAGGCCATGTACCGCGTCGGCCAGATCGCGCTGGACCAGAACGAGTTCGACGAGGCCAACACGTTCCTGCGCAAGGCGCTCGAGGTCGAGCCCAAGAACGCCAAGGTGCGCCAGTTGCTGGTACAGCTCAAGAAGAAGAAGCGCGACCAGAAGGCGCTAGAGAGGAAGCTGTACGCCAAGCTGGGCGGCAGCAAGCCGACTGACACAGCAGAGAGCGGCCGATTTGCAGCGCTGGTTGCGCGCGTTCGGCAGAATCCGGCGCTAATCGCCGCGGTGGTGACAGTAATTATCGCGATCCTCATGTATGTGTACATCGGAAAGCCTAACTACGAGGACGCCACCATCGCTAGCAACGATGGCAACGACACGGACTAGACAAACATAGTAAGCGCTTAAAAAAACGTGACGAAATGAAGGTGTTGTAACTACGATGTGCTTCTTTCGTTTTTCATTACGCTACGGACTAACATTGCTCGTTCAGTTCTCGAGCACAACACGGTAGCGAACCTTGCCTTCACGGAGCATCTGAATGCCTTCGTTAGCCTTGCTCATGGGCATCTTCTGAATAACGGGACGGACGTTCTTCTCAGCCGCAAGCGCCAGCATGTCCTTGACGTCCTGGATACTACCGATGTGACTGCCAGCGAACTTCGTGCCCTTCATCACCACATGAGCGGGCTTGAACTTAATGTGGTCGTTCGGCAGACCAACCATGATGCACGTGCCACGCGAAGCGAGGAAGCTCAAGAACAGCTCGTATGGCATGCCGTCGGCGTCAGCAGTCACGAGCAGGATGTCCACCGAGCCTTCCGCCGCCTTCGCCTGCTCCGGGTCTGAGTAGTTCACGAATTCGTCAGCACCAAGAGCGCGCGCTTCCTCCTTTTTGTTCGATGAGCGCGAGAAGGCCACCACAGCATCGGCGCCCATGGCCTTGGCGAACTGAATAGCAATGTGGCCCAGCCCGCCAATGCCCACAATGCCGACGCGGTCACCAGCCTTCACACCTGCCTCCTTGAACGGCGTGAACACCGTCGTGCCGGCACACAGCAGCGGGGCCGCAGCATCTGACGGGATGCTGTCGGGGATCTTGAACGCGTAGGCACCGAGCACGCGCACGTACTCGGCGTAGCCGCCGTAAGTCTTGCTGCCGTCTTTGTACTTGGAGTTGTAGGTGCCCACGATGCCGGGGCAGTAGGCGTCAGCGCCCTTGGCGCAGTCCTTGCACGGGGCGTTCGGGTCCTTGTTGAGGCAGGCCCAGACCTGAGCGCCGACACCGACGCGGTCCCCGACCTTCAGGTCCTTCACCTCGTTCCCTGCCTGCGTCACCTCGCCCACGATCTCGTGGCCCACCACGCACGGGTACATGGTGGGCTTCCAGCCGCTGTCGATCACGTGCAGGTCGGAGCCGCAGATGCCGCAGTGCGAGATCTTGATCTCGACATCCTCCGCGCCGAGCGGACGCGACTCGTACTCCCAGGGCTGGACGGGCTCGCTCTTGCCGAAGCAGGCGAGCGCCTTGATGGTGCGTGGGGCGGCCGACATTCTGTAACGGGGCGAGGACTCGGGGCTTGGGGGTTTCAGGCGAAAATCGCGTGAGGCGGCGGCAACGAGTGTAGCCATTCGTGCAATCCAAGCAGACAACATGCGTGGACTTGTAACTGCGAGCGTACGGCTCCGTGGATAATGCACATAATAGACATCGGAAACGTCAGGTTATATGTTCTTAAAGGTTATTTGACGCTATCGGAACCAATATGGCAAACATGTTCGACAGGTATGTATTTTGGTAAAAGCAAATGTGAAAGTAGAGGCTGTACTTTGTCCGTTACTTTCTTCAGTTTGGTGGTCGACAAGAGTATCTTGGCTCTCGTACTGAGCCCCATAAATTAATCCTTGCGTTGTACAAGGCCATAACTCGAATGGGGGGCCGTTGCCATTGATCGCTCCAGGGGCTGGGACATGGTGAACCCTGCCGAGGATCGCTGCACCGGGTGTGGAAGCACCCAAGCCGCTCTGGCTGACGCTAAGCGCTCTGAGAGATCTATGCATGTCCACTCATCCCCTCCAGCTGAGCTCTCGTTGAAAGAACTGGCAGTCGTTCTTGTCGCAGGCTTCTCTCCTGACACCCGAGACGGCGAATGTGCGTTCTGTTAGGCCTTCAAGCGTCTTCTCTTGCGAAATCAAACTCGACGTCTTGTGTGGAAGTTGCGCAATGGAGTTGACGCGACTTCATCCCGCAATCCACCCTAGCAACCACCTGGGGAAGTCACAGAAAGGCACGTGGGAATCTACAACGAGCGCAAGCAGACTCGAGCATGGTTGTCTGCAACGATGTCCTCCCGATTGCAACTTGGAAAGTGAAGTTCACAGTGGTGCACTGACGGACAGCAAGATCCGAAAGTATCGTTTCACCAGTAAACTCAGCTAACGTTTTTCGTGTTGACCGGGGTCTTTAATCTCGAGTTAGTCGATGTCTCCCAGCGCATGCAGCCTCCAAAACTGGACGATCGCTGCCGCAAATGCTGGATGATTAAGAGTAAGCTTTGCTCGGACCTGCAAGACTTGCAGTGCAAGTGGTTTCACGCCAAGCAGTACATGAAGTAGCAAACTGTCGAGTCTCATGATACGTCAAAGGCAGACACGCTCGAAGTTCACCTTTGAAGCAGACCTGCCTCTGACCGGTCATCTGTTAGCCAAGCCGGATCAACATGGACTGGATCAACTTGCTTGTTCACGTCATCGGGCGATTAGTAAAGCAAGGTGCCATGCGCAAGCAGGCTTCGAGCTGCACGAGCTCTACTAACCTCACTTTCCATTTTGCCCATTGCAGCAGCAGTCTCCAGCAGCAACCATGTCCACCGCTCCGCGCACCGTGCACGCCTACGCCTCGTTCGGCAAGGACGAGGAGGTCAAGCCCTGGGAGTACCAGTCGCGTCCGCTTGGTGCTGAGGACGTCGAGATCAAGATCTCGCACTGCGGTATCTGCGGCTCCGACCTGCACATCATTGAGAGTAGCTGGGGTCCGACGACGTACCCGTGCGTGGTCGGCCACGAGATTATCGGCGAGGTGACTCTGGCTGGCCCTGACGTCAAGGGCCTAAAGGTCGGCGACCGTGTCGGCGTCGGTGCCCAGGTCTGGGCCTGCCTCAACAAGGACCCCGCTGCTCCGTGCAAGGAGTGTGCCAGCGGTGACGACGCCTACTGCTCCCGCAGAGTGTGGACGTACGGCGACAAGTACCCGAACGATATGGCCATCTCCTACGGAGGCTACGCCGACTACGTGCGTGTGGCGCACGAGTACGCCTTCAAGATTCCGGAGAACCTGCCGTCCGATGTGGCCGCGCCGCTGCTGTGCGCTGGCACTACAGTGTTCACTCCGTTGAAGGAAGCCGGTGTGAAGCCCGGCAAGCGCGTGGGTATTGTTGGTATTGGCGGCCTTGGTCACTTGGCCATCCAGTTTGCTAAGGCTATGGGAGCTGATGCCGTGGTGGCTTTCTCCCGCTCAGCCAACAAGGAGCAGGAGGTGCGTGCTCTGGGTGCGACTGAGTTTGTCGTGTACACGGACACGAAGCAGGCTGCTGCTGCCGCTGGCTCCGTGGACTTGTTGTTGGTCTGTGCGAATGCCGATAACATGCCATATGATCTGTTCCTGAGCTTCCTGGCCGTTCGTGGCTCGTGCATCATGGTGGGTCTGCCGAACGACAACGTCAAGTTCAACGCTTTCGGCGTTGTTGGCAAGGGCGCTAAGTTCGTGGGCAGCAACATCGGCAGCATCCAAGATATTAAGGACATGCTGGAAGTAGCGTCGAAGAAGAACGTGCACGCCGTGATCCAGAAGCTGCCCATGAGTAAGGCGAATGAGGGCCTCAAGATGGTGCGCGACGGCACGGTGCGTTACCGTGTGGTGCTCGAAAACTAAGCTGTAAACGAGCTGCGCCGATGAAGAAAGAATGTCTTCGTCATCGTCAAGAGCTGCAACCCTACATGCTAGAAGCAGAATCTTTGTCCGCATTCTAACTGAGTGGTTTGCTAGTAATTCCAAGTAATGAACATTGACGAAAGAACTTAGCACTTCCTCCTCGCCGTTTCCATCAGTGAGTGCTCGTGTGTGAGGTAAAACAAGAAGAAACCTGTGCTACGATGACCTCGTTTATAAATACAAAAAGCTCACAAATGAGATATTGATGCTTGGTTTCGAACGCTACTCGTGCTTCGAGTAGCGTTCGAAACCAAGCATCAATATCTCATTTGTGAGCTTTTTGTACTCGAAGGAGGGGTCTTAAATCGTCGACGTCAGGCTCGTGCCATTGCTTTTCATGTCCTTGAAAATCCTAAAGATACGATCACGCTCCCCCAGCTTAACTGTTGTCAGGAGCGCGGGAGCGCATATTCTAAGGAGCGGTACAACCTGGAACTTTTCGTGCCGTGGGATGTCGTATCCACGAAGAACCTCAGAGTACTGCTGAGTCTTGTAGACAGCATTCAGCATCGCAGAATATACCTCGTCATCCAGACGTATGCCTTTCTCCCGTGCATACCTCAGCACTTCGAGACCTTCGTCAGCTGCTCCTCCTTTCGTGAGGGCTTCTAGTATGTGCGAAGTTAAAATTTTGGACAGCGTCGCACCTCCGTCTCGCTGGATGAGTGCGAGCACTTGTCAAGCCACATGAACATCGCCTGGGAACGCTTCCAGTCGGTCCTGGTACGTTTTCATTAAGTCATAGTCTCGCAGCGACCTGACGCGCCTTACCGGATGCCGTGGAAATGGTCCTTGCGAGAAGGATCGATGGGGGACATTGGTGTCGCCAATATGCACTATCCGAGACTTCGGAGGGAGGCGAAGGCGCCGATCTTCGGACGACAACTGCACTATATCAATGCGCAAAACCTTGGTGGAGAAAGACATGTTGTCAGTGCGTTACCGGAGCACTTGTGTGTGATGCCGATGTGAGCAGCGCCAGCATTTTGGCGATGTAAACCTCTCCTTCTCGGCGGTACTGGGGAGCGACGTTAATGTCAATGCATCCTGTATAGTGATTATCTGACAGCACTGAGGGCGGGCGATTCGGAATTTGTGCTTGAATTGTTGCGGCGATTGGATGGAATGGCATGACATTGGGGCGGCCATACGGCTATGTTTTGAAAAAAGCACGCCGACTAGGCCAGCATGACCTCGCTGTTCCCATCTCTAATAACTTGAAGCAATATGATCGACGCGAATCCTTGTTTCGTACGAAAAAGGATAATAAGGCGAAGGCATTCAATTTGAAAAATCGTGCAGCGAGAACGAAATCCACCATTCCTAAAAGTCATGGTGCATACACTTAAGTTTCAGTAGTAGCAACGTGAGGACCTGCTTTGATCAAACCAAGCATATATATAAAAAGCGGATGGAAGAAATACAAAGTATATTGGCTTTCAAGTAGCACGAATGCAAAAAAAACTGTGGATTCGGCTTTCCGACTATTACCGCTTTTGGTGGTTGATGAAGCGCATTGCAAGCAGCCCTAAGGCGCGATAGAGAGCCATAATGCCGACGATGACGGCAAAGTTGCGAGCGATGCGGTTGTGCTTCATGCCAAAATGGTCCTCTGTGTACTCCTTCAGCGTCGTATGGCCCACTGTCACCGGGGCATTGGCCATTGGTTGACAACCAAGCTTTGAGCCGATATTGATGTAGGCGCCAAGTGAGTTGTCCCATTGAGGAAGTTGGTCACAATCCGCGAAGACCAACGACACCATGGTTGCCAATGGATACTTGAGCGGAGAAATCTTGTAGAGCCACGTGTAGCCTGATGGAATGGCAGTCGCAGGCGGAGTGAATCCCATGAACATCATGAATATGGCGTTCACTAAGTATCCTGCGACGACAGCGACCTCCTCTGTTGGGAATGCAAAAGCAAGCATTTGGCCTTGGTAAACTTGCATCAAAGTCATCATTGAGTACGCCAACCAGTAGACCACTGCTGTTTCGAAGCCCTTGAAACCCACTAAAGGATAAAACACGACCGTAAAGAGCAAGCCACTGATAAATGAATACGGGATTTCCACTATCGTCGAGCCCACGAAGTACCAAAATGCATTGTAGGTTTGCGAGGCGCGCTCGCGGTAAAATGACGGTCTGTCCGCGAACATGACTGGCAACACACTCTCAAATGATACGAATGCGTTGAAGACAGCAGCCATATAGACGAGTCCAACACCCGAATTCAGTCCTGAGTATGTCGTGTAGGTCGCGTCAACAAAGACTAAACCGAACACCACCCCCAAAAACAGAGAGACCAGCATTCGCGTCAGATTATATGATGGGGTGCGCCAGTAAGCCAGAATGGAGCGCGTCACGACAAACTTCATCTGGGTGATAGAGTTAGCAGCTCGTTTTTTGCCAAAAATCATTTCCGGAAGTTCTGGTGATGGGACCGTGATTCCTTCCTTCGCCATACTTGAGTCCAACAGTTGCTTGTGCGAACTCGAGTTAAAAACTTCCACAAAGTCCGTGGTAATTGCTCCATTGCTCACACCAGCTCCGATACACTCCAACATCCACGTCGCTGGGTTGTATCCAAGTGGAAGCGGAGTAACACCAGAAATGCTCTCAAAGTAGTCGATAAGGTTACGGCTGTTTTCGCCCAGCTCACCGAAAAACACCGTCTCCCCACCACGCTTGAGCAACAACAAACTATCAAACAGGCTAAATACATCTGCTGAAGGCTGGTGGATCGTGCAGATGATCGTACGGCCTGTGTCTGCCACTTTCCGAACCCCAGTCATGATCAGCTTCGCCGAGCGCGCGTCCAATCCACTTGTAGGCTCGTCCAAGAAAATTACGCTCGGCTGCGCTGCAAGCTCGACACCAATCGTCAACCGCTTCATTTGCTCCATGGAACTGCCGCGGATAATTTGATCAGCGATATCCTCCAACCCGAGAAGCTCGATGCACTCGTTTACGGAGTCATACTTTTTGCCATCCGGCACAGAGCTATCCTGACGCAAAAAGGAACTAAACGTGAGAGCCTCTCGGAAAGTAGCTGCATCCGAGTGCACATCCATTTGCTCACAGTAGCCCGTAGATCGACGAATTGCCAAGTCATTAGCTTCGTACCCGTTCAAGAGAATTTTACCCGTGATCTTGCCTCCTGTTTTGCGACCAGCAATCACATCCATCAATGTAGTTTTACCAGCACCAGAAGAACCCATAAGCGCAGTGATTGAGCCAGGTAGTGCAAAGCCACTAATACCTTTGAGCAGATCGAGTGACTCCTTTGGGTTGTGGGGGTCTGGCACGGAGTACCACAAATCTTGGAATGCCACAGTCACAGGTTCGACGACATGGCTTACGCTGTTGTTAATCTCGACAGCATAATTACTTCCTGACTGACGATTCTTGGGCGTTGCTACCAGCGCGTACGAGTCATTATCTTCCAAATCACCCGAGATATCAACGTTTTCTGGTGCTTCATAGCGAATGTACTCGAGGCCGAGGTATGAGAGGAACATGAACACCAGGTAAATCGCGAATGTATAGAGGATTCCGTACAAAACCCACGTTTTGTCTGTCTTCATCCCGAATAATTGCAGGCTATACTCGCCCATCGTGACCCCGTATGTCGTGCAGTAGTCAACATCTTCATAGACACACACGTCGAAGGTGCTCGAACGATACTGGTTAATGGCAAGTGCTCGAAGTGTCCAGCTCATCGGACTGATCCAGTGGCCCCAGATGAGAAAGTCAGGAATGTTATTTTTTGTGACAATGAAGCCAGCAAAAATGATGAAGACTAGTAGCGACACAATTCCCATTGGTGCTGCAGCATTAGCGTTGGGACTTATGGCAGCCAAAAAGGAAAACCACATTCCCATGGCTAGATTTGTCAAGCAGAGAATGATCTCGAAGATGATGAATCGCATAGCGTCTGCTTCAAACCCGCAAATCCAATACACCATCACGCCAAAAATGATCGACTCGGCCAAGACCAGTGGGATCTGGCTAGCTGACGTCGCGAGTACGTACGCTTTGGTGCTGAAAAAGTTGGCGGCGCGCTGTTTGTAAAATATGTCACGCTCCGCGATGTAGGTTGGAATCTGTGACGACTGCCCCATCGATAGGAAGAGAACGGTAGCAAAGAGCACACCCATAACTACGGAGACCTCTGTCGGCTTAAAGTCGTAGAAAATGGTGGAGTATAACAGTCCCATGATTAAGATCATGACCACCCTTCCAATAATGAATGGCTTGTTCCGGTAGAGCACCATCACCTGGCGTCTGAACAGCGTTTGAATACTCTTCAGAAACGATTGCTGGAACATGGGGACTCCCTCCAGGCGTTGCTCTGCATCTCTCAGAGTCTCCAGGTCAGGTAACACTGCCAGGTGCACAAGCGTTTCCTGGTGATTCTGTGACTGTCGGAAGTGCTCTGCAAACTCACTTGCAAGACGTGGGTGGGCTTTTTGGTAGGAATTCACCTCATAACGATACTGCTGAGATGTTCCCATATCTAGTAAGAAGTCAGCAAGATCGCGATCCGGAGGGCATGAAAACCCCAAGTCTTCGAAGTAGCGCTGCACACGATCGCAAGGACCATGGTACATCACCTCTCCTTCATTCAAAATCATCACATCGTCGAACAGTGCAAATACCTCTGGCGAAGGTTGGAGAAGTGCGATGACGACAGTCTTGTGAAGTCTCCTCGCAACGCTGCGCTGCGTCTCGATGATATCAAATGTTGCGGCACTATCGAGCCCAGTGCTGATCTCGTCCATTAGCACGACGCTCTTCATACCGAACTCCATCTCGGCTGTGGTCACTCGCTTTCGTTCACCTCCAGAGACTCCACGGGTCATAGCATCTCCTACAATCGTGTCCTGACAATTCTGCAGCCCAAGCTGCTGGACGACAACGCTGGGGTAATGCGTCGAGATCGCCCTCAAACTTTCAAGCGCTTCTGAGCTAGCCAACGCAGAGTCTTTCGACGCCTGCTCCTCTGCTTCACGCAAGAATTCAGCACCGCCGACTTGGTGTGCAAACTTAAGGGTCTCGTTCACCGTGAGAAGGGGGTAGTGCTTGTCGCGCTGGTTCACGTACGACACGATCTGCGGCAGACGATTGAGCAGTTTTTCGCGTGACACACCATTGAAGGTGATGTCGCCTTCCAATGTGATATTTTTCTTCATGGGGAATCGACCGCTGAGGACCTTCATCAGCGACGACTTACCGGAGCCGGGTTGCCCCAACAGCAGCGTGATCTTGCCAGGTCTAAAGGCACCAGTGACGTTCTTCAGGATCTCCTTACGCACCGTCTGCTTGCCGGACACTGCGAACATTTTTGTGATCTCGTTCACCATTGTTGGTAGCTCGTTCTTGGCGTCGTTCTTGTTCGCAACGGAGATGTCTGCACTGATTGACAGATTGGCGAAGTGCACCTCCACTTGTGGTAATTGTTGACCCGTTGCCGTCTCCATCTTCGTTGCGATCAAGCTGTGTAGCGCCTCGGGACCTTCGGCCATGAGTGCCGTGCCGGACTCATAACTTAACCCCTTGGTCGCGGGGACTTCTGTTTGGTCGCCCATGGACTTTGAAAAGCTGTTTGGTGTTGCTGACTAGGCTGGAAGTTTGAAAATGAGATGAGGTGAGTCGCATCCGGCGTCGAGACGGACACGCAGCAAGGTAGCTGTTTAATCATCGAGCAGCGACGACTCGGCTCGGTATGCCAGGGTGCGAGTGGGTGCATACGATACATTTACACTCGAGCGTGCCATCAACAGCGATTGTTCACAGTCGCTCACAATCTCTGGATTCTGTCCGTAGTACTCCGTACCACGCGGGTGCTGATGGCACGCCCGGCGCAAGTCGTTTCGTGATCTTCTCCACTCTCGCTGGTACATCAACACCAAGTCACATCGCGACGAGTCCATGATGCGACTTTTTCGCCTTGGACATGCCTCGCGAACAAGTTGATGGCATCCGTCCAAGGGCACAATCGGCCGGTTTCACCACTACTCGTCCACCCCCACTCCATTCAGCCTTCTCTTATGTCGCTACCCCCGTCGTGCAATTGCATCACCGCAGTATCGGCCCTCGTGGAGCAGTAGCAATGCCATCGCTGCCCACCTCCATGGGCCGAAAAGCACGAAGTCCGCCCTTTACCCCAATATTCGCATGGCACTGTCACAATCGAGCGCCTGCCAGTCACATTATAACAATAAGCGCGCATGCTGGCGGCGCGTCTTCGAGCTCGCCGCGCGACGGCGCGGCTGCTGCGCGCGTCCCACCGCCGGTCGATAGTCGTCGCCGACCCTCTCAGCTCCTTGTGGCCGCCGCGCGCGGGTCAACCGCGCCATTTTTCACAGCAAAAGCCGTCGCTACTGAGCAGAGTGAAAAACTCGCTCTCGGACGCGGCGGCGGCCGCCATTTTGACGGCGCAGGAGGCCGGCGGCGCCGAGCTCACGGACTTTGAAGCCACCACGTTGCTCATGTCCTACGCCAAGCAGAAGCGCGTGGACGACTGCATTGGGCTGCTACGGTACTGCCAAGAGGAATACCTGGTAACGGAGACCTCGGCCAGAGTCGCCGCGTTCCGCACCTTGTGCGACGCGGCGGAGTTCGCGCCAGCCCTGCAGCTCTTCGAGAGCTTGAGCAAAGACCGCATCGAGATGAAGCCGTGGATGGTGGGCCGCGCGCTCGTGGCCGCCACCGAAATGAACCGACCCCAAGTCGTGACGGGCATTTTCAGACAGTTGGTAGCGACCAATTGCAACGTGCAAGGTGGAGCGGTGCACGACATGGTAAAGGAGGTAAGAGAGTCTGCAGTCACGCTGGACGAGTTCGCTCTGCGATCGGTTGCCATTTTCGCCGACAGAACAGGCAACGCGGAGCTGGCGCTGGAAGTTTTGGACATAATGAAAGTGGAAGGAGTGGACGTGACGATGGATGTGTACACGTCCGTACTGATGGCATGTGGCAAAGGCAAGCGCTGGCAAGAGGTGGTGAAAGTTTATGATGAGATGCCGGGAAAGCAGCGCGAACGGCTGTATAACGAAGTGCTGAGTTTTGTGATCAGAGCGCACACCCGGTCTGAAACTGAAGAGCTGATCCAACGAGGATTGGACATTTTCAAAAAGCGCACGACACGGAAGTGGCGCACATATACGTGCGATGCAGCGTTGGAGGCTCTGCTGGAGACTCGTCAGTTTAGCGAACTGCTCGCCCTGGCCGAAGACATGACACAGCACAATGTCGCGTACAGCTCGCTCACATACAAAGTTTTAACGTTGGCATACATTGAAAGTGGTTGCGATGAGAAGGCCAAGCAATTGTTGCTTACCCATGGCGCAAAAATGGATGATGGTGGTGCAGATTGCTATCGTCAACTTGCTGCGTTTTACGCAAATGTGCGGGTGGACCCTGCTATGGCGAGCCAGCTTTATGTGGACATGATACAAATCGGCATTCAGCTCGATCTATCGGATTGGTTAGCTGCGCTTGAGTTTTCATCTGAGCTTCCTGATCAAGCCGTGTATTGGTGCCTCCGCAGCCAGTTGGAACATGAGGGGGCTTATCTCCAAGCAAAAATTCCTTCTCGTTTGCTTGTACCAGCACCAGATAAGTTGCATGAACAAAATATATCGCTGCCTGACGAGTCCAACCCAATTAACTGCGAGCCCCCACACGCAATAGTAGATGGAGAATTATATCTAGAACGACTTCGTGGCAAGTGGAACTCAGGCGATGTGGAGTTGACAGAAAAAGAGGCATCGGCGCTTCTCGACAACTTTACTCAACACAGCCAAGTGGACGAGTGTATTCAGCTGCTGCGCTATTGTAGCAACCAAAGTTGGACTCTGGGTCATCGCTCACGGCGTGCTGCGTTCCGTGTTTTGAGCGACGCTTATAAGTTTGAGCCCGCGCTACAAGTGTTTGAATCGTTAGTCAAGGAAAAATCGAAGCTGGCTCCATGGGTTTTTGGGCGGGCGCTGGATGCAGCAACCAAATTGGAGCAGAAAGATCTTGTGCTCGACATTTTCCGGCGTTTAGTACGCGATGGACACCCAAACGATAGTATTAAGGTTAAAGGATGTGAGTATGGCGTCTATTCTATGGTACGCGAAATTCGCGACCAAGGTGTACAACTTTCAACAACCGCTCTTCGTTCTATCGCCATTTTTGCAAACCGATCTGATGACTTACAGCTAGCATTGGAAGTATTATCTTTGATGCAAAGTCAAGGCTTGAAAGTTACAATGGATGTGTATGGGTCAGTGATAAATGCGTACGGATCAAGGGAACAATGGAACGACGTTATGAGATTGTATTCATCCATGCCTGAGGATATGCATTCAAAACTAAGTAGTGTTTCTCTGAGCTGGGTAATGACAGCGGGCCAGAAGTTGGAAGCTGGTTCTGGCAAGCTTAAGCCCCCGACCTGTGCAATGTCAAAGGAAAAGAAAAAAAACTCCCTTGCTACAGAAGTTTCCTCAGTATCACTGGCTCGTAAATCTTTCGACGACATTAGGAGACATGATGGCAAAGGTCTTACAAACAACGTGGCATCGGCACTTCTGGCGACAATGGCATCAAATCGGCGGGTTTTCGATTGTGTGGACATGCTAACATATTTCGAGACTCAAAGGGTACAACCGAAGCCGTTTGCACGTTTGGCTGCTTTTGTTACATTTTGTGAGACGGGAGAGCTTGAGCATGCTGTGCAAGTCTTTGAGACCTTGCTCGAGGAGAAACATGTTTTAGAGCCATGGGCATATGGGCGGGCGATGTTCGCAGTTTTCAAGTTGAATCGACACGAACTGTTTGCGACAATGTTCCGCCGTATGATAGGAGGGAACAGCAACACAATTAATTTCACCGAGTCTGAAAATGCACAGGAAATGCTGCACGACGTCTTTGAACATGGCGTGAACGTTCCGGAATTTGCACTTCGATCACTTGCTAGTTTCGCAAAGCACGCATGTGATGCGGACCTAGCGCTACATATATTATCTATTATGCAAAATGGAGGCATGGATGTTTCAAGTGAAGAATTTGGGGCAGTTTTTGAGTCTTGTGGTAAAAGTAAACGGTGGAGTGATGTGATACAGGTTTTCCATAACATGCCTGAGAGTTTGTGCCCGCAGTTAAAGAGCTCTTCATTAGGCTGGTTGATTAAGGCGCACACCCAAAGTGGAGAGGAGGAGCTAGTATTGCAAATTTTGGATCTGTACGAAAACCACGGCTCAAAGTGGAGCAAGTTCGCGTGTAATACAGCGCTGGAGGCACTACTACAGACACGCCAGTTTGACGACATGCTTACACTTGCTAACGATATGGCACAGCACGATATCAAATGGGATTCGTTTACGTACACATTGGTAGCGACCGCGTACATTCGGAACGGCTCGATCGATAGAGCGACAGAATTTTTACGCGGTAATGCAAAGCGCATGACGAACGTTAGTGCTTCGTGCTATCGCGAACTTATTGAGACTTACGCAAATACACGGGGAGATTATCGCAAGGCATGCCAGCTGTCCTTAGAAATGATGCAGAATAATTGTCGTGTGGAGCTTTCGGATTGGCATGGTGCACTTACTCTTGCATTGGAGCTTCCCGAGCGTGATATGTACTGGCGTTTTCGCAAGCTTCTTTGGATACGCGATTCATCGTCTCAGTACAGAATTCCATCTCAATTAATGATAGCAAAGCGCGAGGATCCGCAAGCCCAAGAACGGCCCTTGCAAACAAAAGATGAAAGCATTTTACAGCAGGCTCCACTTGTATCGGCAGACGTATCCCTAGCTTTAGAAATTTTTCATGATATCAGCAGTGCTGGTGGGATGGGGTTGACAAGCAACGTTGCGGCGAAGCTTCTTACGACCATGGTTAATTACAAGCGTTTCGATGATTGCATGATGATGCTGGAGTACTTTAAGCATCAACAACTCCTCCCAAAACGTTTTTCTCGCTCGTTCGCCTTTAGTGAATTATGTGATGCAAAACAATATGACAAAGCACTGCAAGTATTCGATACTCTATTGGGAGAAACAACGACATTAAACGATTGGCTTTACGTGAAAGCCTTAAATGCTGGAGTCCAGATGAAGAACGCTGCAGTTGTATCTAATATTGTGAAGCAAATGAAGGAATGCAACGTGAAGTTGAGTGCGAAAGAATATGGGCGTATTACGAAGAGCTTCAGAGGGGACGCACAGCGGGGGCCAACACTGGAGATCCTGGAAACATTGCGGAGCTAGGGTGGTTGGAGTCCAGAAGTGTAGTGCAAACTCACCACTGCCAGTTCTCGTGACGAATACTCAGCATCAATCGCTTCGTACTGCCACAAGTTACAGCCTGGTAGCATCGTAACGTAGTAGGTGTGTGGAATGAACGTTAAACTCGTATTTCTGACATTATGCCAAAAGTTACAGTTCAAGCGTTGCTCTACAGGAAGTTGGTGTCGACCCACCATTCAGACGCATAGCCCTCGCCAAGAATGTCTGTGATTGCCACGGATGCGTTGAGTTGTCCGCTAAATGCCACTCGCTGGTCGGTAGACGCTCCGGGACCAGTGTTGTTGAACTCTCGGAAGTAGACGTTGTCGGTACTGGTCTTGTCGTCCCAGGTGGACCAGCCCTTGGGGTTGACGACGTCGCTGAGCTCGCTGTATTGCCAAACGACACGAGCGTAGGGCATCCACGGGCGACCCAAGTAGGTAGAACCGTTGCCGCTGGAGCCGAACACTCGTGCGCGGTTGAACACGTACTCAGACAGGTTCGAGCTGTTGCGGTTGCCGTTGGCAGTGATCCAGCCCTTTCCGACAGTCTCAATATCGCAGGACTCGAACCATGCCTTAGCCTGCATGCCAAAGACAAAATCGACAGCGCCACTGATGTACGATCGGGCATATAGCTCACGGCCCTTGTGGGCACAGACGGTGTCTTGGTAGCCGGTGAAGTTGCAGCCGTAGAAGCCGTAGTCGGTGTCGTCAACATACACGGCCACCGCTTGGCCGTTCCTATCGAATTGACCAGCCGTGTTAGCGACGTTTAGGTTGTACACCTTCACACCACTGCTTGACTTGAGGCCCAACGTCGTTGTCAGGTAGTTACGGCCATCCGTGATTTCAGGAGGAATGTTGGCCTGAGCCCTTGCTTGGGTGATTGTCACCTGGTTGTCAGCGTACGATGTCGTGTTGCACGTGTAGCCTTGAATCACAAGTGGACCGTTCAGCTGCGGGACATACACTTGCTCGTTGTAAATACCCGGAAGTACAAAAATGGTGTGCTCCGCCGTGTCGTTGGTCACGCTCGCTACAGCTTCCGCCACGGTGCGAAAGCTACCGTTGTACGCCCTAGTGCCATCGACAACGATAGCGCCCGCTGGTGGCTCGGTCCGTGCGTGAGGCCCACTGCAGACAGCAGCTAGCGTACTCGTCGCGAGGGTGGCAAGTACTGCAACTGGCAACACAAAAGTTTGCATTACTTCTTGATAGACACGGCTTGAGCGCTAAAACGTAAACGTAAAAGGCAGAGTGAGCTGTGGTTGGATTTGTCGCGTCGAAGCCCCCGGTTCGTTCCCGTTGGGAACGAATCCTCGCAATCATTCACTGGACGATTACGAGGATTCAGATTTGACGTGCCGAGCTGCTCGGCGAGCATGTTGCTGTTCGTCTATCCAGGAAGGGATAGAGTTAGCTGTTCTTGGTGTGGCGTGACTATTTCACGCTGCGTCCGATGCTCTGGACAGCGATGCACTGCACGCGGTCCGATCCATCTTGGGATTGGATGCATGCAAGGGTGAGTGATTTGGATCCTTTTGTGTTGTTGCAGTGGTGAGAAGGTGCCAACTTCGCGGTCGTTACCGCGCGTTCTGCTGCTATCAATGCATACGTACGCACATTTTGCTCTATGAGCAGACAACTTCACTTGGTACTCAGTAGCATGAGTGCCGAGCCCCTCGAACCAAGTTTCGACCTGTGACAGGCGACCGATTTTAATAACGCGAGCTGTACAAACAACAGAGCCGGACGTCGTATCATCGGAAAGTGCAAATCAATTTGGACTTCACGTAAGCAAGCGCGACAATGATAACGGCACGGTTGCTTTGGAGCGAAAGTGATTCCAAACAAAGTTGCTGTAACAAATAAAGCAACTGAAATAATGGAAGCATTGTACGACCTGAAAAAGTGAAATAGCGTGCACCAGCTACTTATTAACACGCTCGCGTAGTTGTTGTAATTCACGCGATCATTGTGTGGGAGCCTGGGATTGATCGGTCGCGATTTTCTCAGATACAGTCGAGCGGCACCCGCGCGAGGGGGTGAAAGAGTTTTGTTTGAATTAATCTGTCATCTTCTTTTTTATTAATGAGTGTATGAAACCTCGAGCAATATCGAACAGGTAGTGCGAAGCAACTTTAACCGCAGGGCTTCTTATTAGCTTTCCACGCAGTTCTATTTGCTACTTAAGACAAATACCGATGCCCCCACCAACTGCAAAAAGTTCTAGCAGAGCATCGTTATGCATGGGTTATTTCTTTGTTAAAATAACGTAAAAAGCGGCACTCAGATATTGGCCGTGCTGCATGGTCTGAGCCGATAGGGGTCGTTTGATCAGCAGCACAGGGGTGCCAAGGTTACAATTGCACTCGTTCCACGTCTGAAAAAGAAATCACGCAAAGTGCTCTACTTGTTACGAAAAACTTATCGCGAAGTATTGCACCTCAACACATGGGACCTGATCTGTATCAATCGCTACTACCAGACCCTGGTATACGAATTGAATAAACTGAGACCAGCTCTTTACAGGAAGCTGGTATCGACCCACCACTGGGACTTGTAGTCCTCACCAAGAATATCCGTGATGGCCACAGCAGATTTCAGCTGACCGCTGAACGACACTCGCTGGCTAGTACCCGCACCGGCGCCGGTGTTGTTGAACTCCTTGAAGTATACGTTTGCTGTGCTGGAAGTGCTGGTCCAAATCGACCACCCCTTCGCATTGACAACATCTCCGAGCTGGCTGTTCTGCCAGACTACGCGCGCGTATGTCCCCCACGGACGACCAAGGTACGTCGAACCAGCACCGCCAGAGCCGTACACGCGGGCATGGTTAAAAACGTACCAAGATGGGTCCGACGCAGCTCCACGGCCGCTGGCAGTAAGGTATCCCGTTCCGATACTCTCAATATCGCAAGACTCAAACCACGCCTGCGCATGTTGACCAAAAACGAAGTCTACAGCACCGCTGATATGCGAGCGTGCAAAAATTTGAACGCCGTTGTTGGCGCAGACAGTGTCTTGATAACCAGTAATGCTGCAGGCGTAGAACCCGTAGTTGGAGCCATCGTTGTAAAGCGCTAACGCCTGACCGTTAGCTTCAATTTTGCCTTCGGGGTTGGCGATGTTGAGGTTGTACAGCTTCACATTCTTTCCCTTGAGACGCAATGTGCTGGTCATTTCGTCACCGCCACTCGGATTATCCTTCAGTGCCATCGTGTGGGTAATGGTTACTTGGTTCTGCGCGTAAGATGTTGTATCGCACGTGTAGCCTTGAACCACGAGAGGACCATTTAGCGCTGAGATAAGCACTTGCTCACGGTAGGTACCCGGAAGAATAAAGATGGTCTGCTGCGACGTGGTGCTGCTGCTCAGCTTTGCCACACCAGCCGACACGGTCTTGACGCTGTTCTGGTACGATCCGGTAGGATCGACGACAATGGCTCCCGATGGAGGGGTGACCCGCGCATTCGACCCGCTGCAAGCAGCATCGACTGCAGTTATCGTGCCTAGCACAAACGCTAGGAGTGGTAACACGAAACTTCGCATGCTTCACTGGCTTGGGTTGACTTGAGTGGCGCGAAGACAAATTCAAACTGAGCAGTTCACAGGACTCTTCACCTGCTCCTCGCAATTGAGTAGCTTGTGTGGTCGTGAAGCACATACAAACGCTCGTTTGTCAACTAGTTTACTTACACGAAAGGCGCGCAAATGCATGACAGCCTAGTGTTTTGGTGCTATGGGAAGCACAGATAATTATGCACGCAGCCTTTAAAGGAACAACTGGCATGACAGTCATCAGCGTCAATAAACAGCAGCCTCACATGGTAAGAGGCGCGAAGTGGCAATGCCTTCTTCGTAGTACAGCCGCAAAACTACTTTCAGTGACTCTACTCCTCAGAAAAGTTTTGCACACAACCTGCAATGACTGTCAGTGACGTGAGCTCCACAAATACCATACTGAGAGGTTGAACACTAGACACACGCTAATACTAGGCTAGTATTACTAGCGCAGCACAAAATGGAAAGTTTTGCACGTCATTGAGCCAACAGTAGTAGATGGCTAGAGTTGTCGTACTTAATCAGAAGCTAGCATATTTAGAGGTAAATTTTATGAGAACATATTTCTAGCGCAACTCTCAAAGTTAGACAAAACCAGCACGTAGACGTGGGGCTGCAACTGCTCCGAGATGCTCTCCGTCCGGCGCAGTCTGCGGGCGACGTCTTTGCTGTTGCGTCGCCCAACACGAAGTCGCCCGTCAATTGTTCACCGACTCGGAGACTTTCCCCTCCCGTCGCCAACCCTAATTGCTCCGTCCTCGTTCGCATTGTCCCCATTCCAATTTTACTCGCAAAAGTCTCAAAAACAGGAGAAATATGATCTGCCGACTGTCCTCAAGACTTTTGAGGAGTTTCGACAGTCGGGGGCTGCGAACTTGTCGAAGAATGAGGCATCGCAACTCGTGGTCGCTTTGGTGAAACACAAACGGCACGCGGAATGTGTGGAATTGCTGCGGTCGTGTCAAGAACAGGAGGTGCCGCTGAAACCCTTCGCCCGGGTCTCGGGTCTCAGCACTTCGTGTCTGCTGAAGGAGTTTGAAGTTGCGCTGAGAGAATTCGAGCTGCTGCAGGAGGAGCAGAAAACCAAAGCACCGTGGGTGTATGCGGACGCGCTGAATGCAGCAAACAAGTTAAATCGACAGGAGACGGTGAATCACATTTTTCAGCTACTAGTGTCGGATTCCGGCGACAAGGCGAAAGTGAAAGTGAATGGAGACACAGTGGATGAAATGTTTAAGAGCGCGCTTGAACAAGGAGTTACATTATCGGAGTTTACTCTTCGCACACTAATCATTTACGCGGAGAAGTCGAACCAACCAGATCTGGCACTTCAGGTTTTCTCCATGATTTCAAGCAAGGAACTTGATGTCTACAAGTCATTGATAGTGGTTTGCAGCAAAAATCAAATGTGGAGTGATGCCATGTCAGTGTTTGATGACATGCCAAAAGCCCTACTGCCGAATCTGAACGGCGCTGCGTTGGGATACCTCATAATGGCGCATACGAAGAGTAAAAGTGAGGAACTAAAGCTGCGTGGATTAGACATTTTTGGAGAACACGAGGAGAAGTGGAACAGCATGGCGTGTGCCGCTGCATTGGAGGCGCTGCTGGAGACTCGTCAGTATGATGTGCTCCTTGCCCTTGCAAATGATATGCGACGCCGTGGAATGAAATGGGATTCGTTTGTGCATAAGCTGATGGCGCAGTCTCACATTCGCCGTGGTTCACTTGAGAAAGCTACAGACTTTCTTCATGCGAACACTAGACGCCTGGGAAGTTTTGCTACTCCATGCTATCGTGAACTTATCGAGCAGTATGCCAATGTTAGAGGAGATGTCGAAGAAGCATGCCAGCTTTATCTGGAGATGATACTGAACAAGCTAGCGCTAACATTTTCTGATTGGTGTAATGCGCTTGAGCTTGCATTACAGCTCTCAGACCACACGGTGTATTGGAGTATTCGTAAGCAGTTTTGGATGAGCGGTGACGGTGATCTCCCCCCGCATTTGCTTCTTCCCGGTCGAAAAGACATATGGTACCAAGAACAGGATCGTGCAGCTGAAAAGGCTGATGAATACTCGGATGTAGGAATGGCGCTTAAAGTTTTCCGTGACATTCAAAAAGCTGATGGGGCAGGTTTAACCACGTACGTAGGTTCGAGACTTTTGGCTACAGTGGGGAAGCACGATCGCGCTGATACTTGCGTTGAAATGTTGAACTATTTTGACGAACGGGAAATATTTCCAAAGAAATACGCTCGTGTTGCTGCTTTCAAGGCTATGAGCAACCAGGGCCAATACAGCCAAGCACTACAAATCTTTAATACGCTGATGCATGACGATGGGACTTTGCAACCATGGATGTATTCGAGAGCTCTTGATACAGCTATCAAGATGAAGCGTTATTCTTCGGTGACGGAGATTCTGCACCATTTGCGAGAGCACGAAGTTAAATTAACTTCCAAGGACTACACACGCATTATCCTGTGTTGTACTCGAGTTAAGGAGTGGGCGTTGGGACTAAGTATTTTATCTTCAATGAAAGCCGAAGGTGTGGAACTTACAATGCCAATCTTCGAATCTCTATTGTCTGGCTGCGGTAACGACAACTTCTGGGGCATGGTGATTGAAGTGTACAACAGTATGCCAAACGATCTCCGACTGCGGCTAGCGGGAAAATCCCTGGGATCAGTTCTATTCGCACATGCCCGTTCTGAGAAGGAGGAAGTTCAGCAGTGCACGGCTCGTATTTGTAACGAACACAAAGATGCATTGAAGGCACAGGCTAAGCAGTTTCCGTACGAGACGGCAATGGTGGCAATGATGGAAGCAAAACAGTTCTCAGATGTGATTGCTCTTGCCAACGGTACGAAAGACCCCGCACTGGTATGGACTCCTACGATGTACCGAAGTATTATTATGTCTTGCATTCACACTGGTTCGATGGAACAAGCCAAAGAGTTACTACAGAAGCACACTAAGTTCATGAATAACACCAGTCTAGAGTGTTACCGCGAGCTCGTGAAGTACAGTGCTGAGGTTCAAGGCAGCGTGCTCGAGGCAGCCAAGCTTAGTCTGCAAATGGTGCAAAACAACACAGCTGGGGTGACGGTGGACGATTGGCGTTCGGCCCTCCAGCTAGCGTTGCAATTGCCCGATCACACGATTTACTGGGAACTACGAAGGTGGCTGCGACTCCAAGAAATCCCTTTGAGTGAGTTTCGTGAGCATCTTTTGCTGCCAGATCCCAATCACGAGCAGCAGAAGGACATCGAAGACGCAAAGTGAAATTGCCAACGACTTGCAGGCTTGCAGTGACTTTTTGTTGTGAAAGCGGAGATTGGGTAGCGGCTAGTAGAGCGTGCATCAGATCAAATGCTGGACGATGCCACAAACGCTTTTGCCAAAATAGGTGGACACAAACTCAGCAACACGGCACAAGGATACTCGTTTCAAGTGATGTTGTACATTTCATTCAGCTTAGTGGTGCTGACCCGTTGCTTATCTACCTAGTCAAAATGAAAAGCAGAGCGGCTCGAGTCGCCTAGTTCTCGAGCACCACGCGGTAGCGCACCGTGCCGTTGCGCACCATCTGGATGCCCTCGTTCACCTTGCTCATGGGCATCTTCTGGATCACCGGACGCACGTTCTTCTTGGACGCCACCTCCAGCATGTCCTTGATGTCCTGGATGCTGCCGATGGCGCTGCCCTTGAAGTTGGCGCCCTTGCCCACCAGCGGGAAAGGCTTGAACTTGATCTCGTCGTTGGGCAGACCCACCATAATCACCGTGCCGTGCACCGCCAGGAAGCTCAGGAAGAGCGTGTAGGGCATGTTGTTGGCGTCGGCCGTGATCAGCAGGATGTCCACCGAGTTGGCCGCGTCCGCCGCCTGCTTCTCGTCCGTGTACACGACGAACTCGTCGGCGCCCAGACGGCGGATCTCCTGCTCCTTGTTGGCCGAGCGCGAGAAGGCCACGACGGCCGCGGCGCCCATGGCCTTGGCGAACTGGATGCCCAGGTGGCCCAGGCCGCCGATGCCCACGATGCCCACGCGGTCGCCGGGCTTGATGCCCACCTCCTTGAACGGCGTGAACACGGTGGTGCCGGCGCACAGCAGCGGCGCCGCCACGTCGGACGGGATGTTGTCCGGGATCTTGAAGGCGTACTCGTGCGTGACGCGGATGTAGTCGGCGTAGCCGCCGTACGTGATGGCGCCGTCCGTCTTGCGGTACTTGGAGTTGTAGGTGCCGACGCGGTGGCGGCAGTAGGCGTCCGTGCCGTTGGCGCACTCCTTGCAGGGCTCGTCCGGGAACTTGTTGAGGCAGGCCCAGACCTGCGCGCCCACGCCCACGCGGTCGCCCACCTTCAGGTCCTTGACCTGCTCGCCGGCCAGCGTCACCTCGCCCACGATCTCGTGGCCCACCACGCACGGGTACATGGTCTCTCCCCAGCCGCTGTCCATGGTGTGCAGGTCGGAGCCGCAGATGCCGCAGTGCGAGATCTTGATCTCCACGTCCTCGGGGCCCAGCGGCCGCGACTGGTACTCCCAGGGCTTGGCGTCCTCGCCCTTGCCGAACGACGCGTAGGCGTGGATGGTGCGCGGGGCCGTGGCCATGGCTGTGGTTGGCGTTGGCTGTGCGGCGCGAGTGCTAGTGCTGGAGGCTGCTGGTCGACTTGTCAACTGTCGATCAAAAGCGGGAATGAGCTCTGTCGAGCGGCAGCATCGCGGCGCCAAGCAGCTCCAGCGCTTTGCAGGACGCCGCCACGCACGTAGCTGGGCTCAGCGTCGCATAGCGGCGATGGTTGCAGTGGTCCACCGCGCCGGTCTCTCGTCGCCTTCAGCTTGGGTAACCACACCGGTTTCCAGATTGAGCATACAAACGCCGAGTCAACCGGGTGGGACACTCTGGCGCGGACACATCGCGAGTAAGCTTGCCCGGTGGTTGACGCGCCACGCGGACGAGAGCCGGGCCCAGCGGACGAACGGCGCCGAACGTGATCCGGTTTGTTTACACAGGGCAGGCGCGCCGATCCTGGGGCGCTCGACGCAGGCCAGCGGAAAGCTGACACGCTGACACCGCGCGGCGGTCTGTCCCAGTGCTGGCGATCCTCCTGGCAGCGTCGGGCCCTGCCAGGCCGGCACGCACGGCTTCGAGATGGCTGGACACGGAGACCTTGGCCCGTGATGGAGCGATCTTCCAGCGGTACCTATTGGCTGCAACGACAGCAGCAACAGCATGCTGTCGTTGCTTCCATGTTGTTGTCAGCAATATCAACAACGGGCTGAAATAGGCATGTCAGGCACACGAAGGCCCAAGCAATCAAAGCAATGCGTTGCACGAGCGTATCCGCTACGCTGCCCACCGCATTCAACGCGCGCGGGGCAGTCTGTTTGATTCCTATCTGCTCGCCGAGAAAATGCCCGAGGCTGAGGCTCTCGTCAATACTGCTTTCAGAGGCACAATAGCTAGTTTTATTTGTTGCTGACAGCGCAGCCGCCGCAGCAGCGCTGCGCTCCTTTTCTATAAGCTTACAGTCGTTTCGCAAATGAAAAAGCTACGCCTAGTTCTCGAGCACCACGCGGTAGCGCACCGTGCCGTTGCGCACCATGTCGATACCCTCGTTCACCTTGGCCATCGGCAGCTTCTGGATCACGGGGCGCACGTTCTTCTTGGACGCCACCTCCAGCGTGTCCTTAATGTCCTGGATGCTGCCGACGTTGCTGCCCACAAACTTGGCGCCCTTCGCCACGACGTGGAACGCGTTGAACTTGATGTCGTCGTTCGGCAGACCCACCATGATGCACGTGCCGCGCACGGCGAGGAAGCTCAGGAACGTGCTGTACGGCATGTTGTTGGCGTCGGCCGTGATCAGCAGGATGTCCACGGAGCCAGCGGCCTCCTTCGCCTGCTTCTCATCCGTGTACACCACGAACTCGTCGGCGCCGAGGCCACGCACCTCCGCCTCCTTGTTGTTGGAGCGAGAGAACGCCGTGACCGAGGCGGCGCCCATGGCCTTGGCGAACTGGATGCCCAGGTGGCCCAGGCCGCCGATGCCCACGATGCCCACACGGTCACCCTCCTTGATGCCCGCCTCCCTGAACGGCGTGAACACGGTGGTGCCGGCACACATTAGAGGCGCCGCCACGTCCGACGGAATGTTGTCCGGGATCTTGATCGCGAACTCGTGCGGCACACGCACGTAGTCGGCGTAGCCGCCGTACGTAATGGCGCCGTCGCTTTTGTACTTATCGTTGTACGTCCACACGCGGTGCGGGCAGTACGCGTCGTCGCCGTTGGCGCACACGGAGCACGGGGCCTTGGAGTCCTTGTTCAGGCACGCCGACACCAGCGCGCCGACGCCCACGCGGTCGCCGACCTTCAGGCCCTTGACGTCGGGGCCGGCCTGAGTGACTTCGCCCACGATCTCGTGGCCCACCACGCACGGGTACATGGTCTGGCCCCAGCCGCTGTCGAGCGTGTGCAGGTCGGAGCCGCAGATGCCGCAGTGCGAGATCTTGATCTCCACGTCCTCAGCGCCGAGCACGCGCGACTGGTACTCCCAAGGCTTGATCTCCTCGCCCTTGCCGAAGGAGGCGTAGGCGTGCACGGTTCTCGGAGCGGCGGACATCTTGGTTGTTTTGTGTGTTGGTGCTTGGACTTGTTGGTGTGCGAGCAAATTGCAGAATGAGCTCGGATGAAAAGGTCTTGCCCGAGGATCGGGTGCAGGCAAAGCAGTTCATGAGCGGTGTGGTAGGGGGAGATACCGTTAAGCGTGGCGTGGAAGGGCGTTGACGAGGCAAGAGCGAGCGCAAAAGCAGCAATGCGGACTGTCCCTGAAAAAATCGTGGTTGTCTCCAGTCCGGAGGTCTGCTAATTCCTCGTTACCATTTCGCTAGGGCGCTCATGGATGCTTTGGGACATGCGGTCGCCGCTAACTAAAGTGGACTCACCACAAGCTCACCGCCGGCTCGCCGCATTTGTAAACAAGCGGCTCACGCAATGCTCCACGACCAGTCGGTGCAAGTACCTTGGACGAGGGCACACCGAGACCGTCAACGTGGTCATCCTGACAGAGAAGCGAGTAAACCAAGCTGCTGGCGTCAGCTAGCGGCCGTACCGGTATTACTTAGAGTGAAAGCCTTACGAAATCGAGCAACCACGTAACAGAGCTCGACTACATCAACACCAGCGACATCAAGTCACGTCATATCACCTGCTCATAAGCAGGTCCTCACCAAGCAGCAACGGCAGCCTGCACCCGATCCTCGGGCAAGACCTTTTCATCCGAGCTCATTCTGCAATTTGCTCGCACACCAACAAGTCCAAGCACCAACACACAAAACAACCAAGATGTCCGCCGCTCCGAGAACCGTGCACGCCTACGCCTCCTTCGGCAAGGGCGAGGAGATCAAGCCTTGGGAGTACCAGTCGCGCGTGCTCGGCGCTGAGGACGTGGAGATCAAGATCTCGCACTGCGGCATCTGCGGCTCCGACCTGCACACGCTCGACAGCGGCTGGGGCCAGACCATGTACCCGTGCGTGGTGGGCCACGAGATCGTGGGCGAAGTCACTCAGGCCGGCCCCGACGTCAAGGGCCTGAAGGTCGGCGACCGCGTGGGCGTCGGCGCGCTGGTGTCGGCGTGCCTGAACAAGGACTCCAAGGCCCCGTGCTCCGTGTGCGCCAACGGCGACGACGCGTACTGCCCGCACCGCGTGTGGACGTACAACGATAAGTACAAAAGCGACGGCGCCATTACGTACGGCGGCTACGCCGACTACGTGCGTGTGCCGCACGAGTTCGCGATCAAGATCCCGGACAACATTCCGTCGGACGTGGCGGCGCCTCTAATGTGTGCCGGCACCACCGTGTTCACGCCGTTCAGGGAGGCGGGCATCAAGGAGGGTGACCGTGTGGGCATCGTGGGCATCGGCGGCCTGGGCCACCTGGGCATCCAGTTCGCCAAGGCCATGGGCGCCGCCTCGGTCACGGCGTTCTCTCGCTCCAACAACAAGGAGGCGGAGGTGCGTGGCCTCGGCGCCGACGAGTTCGTGGTGTACACGGATGAGAAGCAGGCGAAGGAGGCCGCTGGCTCCGTGGACATCCTGCTGATCACGGCCGACGCCAACAACATGCCGTACAGCACGTTCCTGAGCTTCCTCGCCGTGCGCGGCACGTGCATCATGGTGGGTCTGCCGAACGACGACATCAAGTTCAACGCGTTCCACGTCGTGGCGAAGGGCGCCAAGTTTGTGGGCAGCAACGTCGGCAGCATCCAGGACATTAAGGACACGCTGGAGGTGGCGTCCAAGAAGAACGTGCGCCCCGTGATCCAGAAGCTGCCGATGGCCAAGGTGAACGAGGGTATCGACATGGTGCGCAACGGCACGGTGCGCTACCGCGTGGTGCTCGAGAACTAGGCGTAGCTTTTTCATTTGCGAAACGACTGTAAGCTTATAGAAAAGGAGCGCAGCGCTGCTGCGGCGGCTGCGCTGTCAGCAACAAATAAAACTAGCTATTGTGCCTCTGAAAGCAGTATTGACGAGAGCCTCAGCCTCGGGCATTTTCTCGGCGAGCAGATAGGAATCAAACAGACTGCCCCGCGCGCGTTGAATGCGGTGGGCAGCGTAGCGGATACGCTCGTGCAACGCATTGCTTTGATTGCTTGGGCCTTCGTGTGCCTGACATGCCTATTTCAGCCCGTTGTTGATATTGCTGACAACAACATGGAAGCAACGACAGCATGCTGTTGCTGCTGTCGTTGCAGCCAATAGGTACCGCTGGAAGATCGCTCCATCACGGGCCAAGGTCTCCGTGTCCAGCCATCTCGAAGCCGTGCGTGCCGGCCTGGCAGGGCCCGACGCTGCCAGGAGGATCGCCAGCACTGGGACAGACCGCCGCGCGGTGTCAGCGTGTCAGCTTTCCGCTGGCCTGCGTCGAGCGCCCCAGGATCGGCGCGCCTGCCCTGTGTAAACAAACCGGATCACGTTCGGCGCCGTTCGTCCGCTGGGCCCGGCTCTCGTCCGCGTGGCGCGTCAACCACCGGGCAAGCTTACTCGCGATGTGTCCGCGCCAGAGTGTCCCACCCGGTTGACTCGGCGTTTGTATGCTCAATCTGGAAACCGGTGTGGTTACCCAAGCTGAAGGCGACGAGAGACCGGCGCGGTGGACCACTGCAACCATCGCCGCTATGCGACGCTGAGCCCAGCTACGTGCGTGGCGGCGTCCTGCAAAGCGCTGGAGCTGCTTGGCGCCGCGATGCTGCCGCTCGACAGAGCTCATTCCCGCTTTTGATCGACAGTTGACAAGTCGACCAGCAGCCTCCAGCACTAGCACTCGCGCCGCACAGCCAACGCCAACCACAGCCATGGCCACGGCCCCGCGCACCATCCACGCCTACGCGTCGTTCGGCAAGGGCGAGGACGCCAAGCCCTGGGAGTACCAGTCGCGGCCGCTGGGCCCCGAGGACGTGGAGATCAAGATCTCGCACTGCGGCATCTGCGGCTCCGACCTGCACACCATGGACAGCGGCTGGGGAGAGACCATGTACCCGTGCGTGGTGGGCCACGAGATCGTGGGCGAGGTGACGCTGGCCGGCGAGCAGGTCAAGGACCTGAAGGTGGGCGACCGCGTGGGCGTGGGCGCGCAGGTCTGGGCCTGCCTCAACAAGTTCCCGGACGAGCCCTGCAAGGAGTGCGCCAACGGCACGGACGCCTACTGCCGCCACCGCGTCGGCACCTACAACTCCAAGTACCGCAAGACGGACGGCGCCATCACGTACGGCGGCTACGCCGACTACATCCGCGTCACGCACGAGTACGCCTTCAAGATCCCGGACAACATCCCGTCCGACGTGGCGGCGCCGCTGCTGTGCGCCGGCACCACCGTGTTCACGCCGTTCAAGGAGGTGGGCATCAAGCCCGGCGACCGCGTGGGCATCGTGGGCATCGGCGGCCTGGGCCACCTGGGCATCCAGTTCGCCAAGGCCATGGGCGCCGCGGCCGTCGTGGCCTTCTCGCGCTCGGCCAACAAGGAGCAGGAGATCCGCCGTCTGGGCGCCGACGAGTTCGTCGTGTACACGGACGAGAAGCAGGCGGCGGACGCGGCCAACTCGGTGGACATCCTGCTGATCACGGCCGACGCCAACAACATGCCCTACACGCTCTTCCTGAGCTTCCTGGCGGTGCACGGCACGGTGATTATGGTGGGTCTGCCCAACGACGAGATCAAGTTCAAGCCTTTCCCGCTGGTGGGCAAGGGCGCCAACTTCAAGGGCAGCGCCATCGGCAGCATCCAGGACATCAAGGACATGCTGGAGGTGGCGTCCAAGAAGAACGTGCGTCCGGTGATCCAGAAGATGCCCATGAGCAAGGTGAACGAGGGCATCCAGATGGTGCGCAACGGCACGGTGCGCTACCGCGTGGTGCTCGAGAACTAGGCGACTCGAGCCGCTCTGCTTTTCATTTTGACTAGGTAGATAAGCAACGGGTCAGCACCACTAAGCTGAATGAAATGTACAACATCACTTGAAACGAGTATCCTTGTGCCGTGTTGCTGAGTTTGTGTCCACCTATTTTGGCAAAAGCATTTGTGGCATCGTCCAGCATTTGATCTGATGCACGCTCTACTAGCTACGCTACCCAATCTCCGCTTTCACAACAAAAAGTCATTGCAAGCCTACAAGTCGTTGGCGATGCTACTTGACATCTTCAGTGGCATTCAGCTGCTGATTGGGATCTGACAGCAAACTTACTGCAGGGAATTCCCTGAAGTTGCAGCCACTTGCGTAGTTTCCCAGTAAATTGTACAATCCAACAGAAGCCGGCGAGCGTCCGCAATCAACTTCATATTTTTTGGCTTGCAACGATCCCCTCGGCATTTTGGTACGAGCACAACCTTGGCCCTACTTGCGTTGGAGCTATGCATCCAACGAAGCATTTGAGGCTAAGCGATCTTCTAGCGTCGTGGATGAAGGGGAACTATTAGTGAACGATAAACCCGCGCCTAAATCTTTCGCCAAGTTTGGTGGTAGACGAACACGCTTCATTCTTGGTTCGGTTTGCAGCTTTCGGAGTGCACCAAAGCGCCTCGTTGGTTTCGGTGGACAAAGATCGCAGGCTTTCCTGGGCGATGGTGTGTTTAACAGCATGGCCATCTTACCGTCTTGCCGTCCTCGCCTGGCAAGCTGCGTCCGCCCCGACAACTACAGTGATGCGTCAACCGCCTCGTACAGTACAAAATGCCGATTCCCAGTGACGCGCAAGCTGAAGCGAGTCGAACGCAACCGCTTGCCGTCGGCAGCGGAGCCCGCAGCTTAGCCCCCGCCTTCTTCCTCCTCGCCCTCTGAGCTAAAATGCCAGAAGACCGATCTCCGCAGCAAACCGCTAGCGTTCCATTGACACCAAGCACAGGCGGCACTCGCCCCGCGTTCCCAAGCGCCGAGGGGCTTGCCACCTTGCGCGTCGGGTCGGTGCCGCACATCCGGCACTTGCAACTTCAACCGCACAGGGTCCACTATTCGCGCGTGTGTGGTGCCGTTTTCACTGCCGTTCCCTATGCGCGACGACTGAAAAAGAGTCCGCACCCGCCGCCGCCTCCGCCGCCACAGTCGCCATTCCGCAATCCGCGCGCCAGCACCCGCACTTCAACCCCGCGACCATCACTCCAGCCATGCTGTCGGCGCGCGCCCTGCGGCGCCACCTGCTGTCGGCTCCGCGCGGCGCGGCCCTGCGCCACCTGCAGCAGGCCGCGGCCCCGCGCGAGAAGCTGTTCGACAAGATCCTGGTGGCCAACCGCGGCGAGATCGCGGTGCGCGTCATGCGCACGTGCCGCAAGCTCGGCATCAAGACGGTGGCCGTGTACTCGGAGCCCGACGTGGACTCGGTGGCCGTGCGCATGGCGGACGAGGCCGTGTGCGTGGGGCCGGCGCCCTCGGCGCAGAGCTACCTGAGCATCCCCAAGATCGTGGAGGCCGTGCGGGCCACGGGCGCGCAGGCCGTGCACCCGGGCTACGGCTTCCTGTCGGAGAACAAGGACTTCTGCGAGGCGCTGGAGGCCATCGGCGTGGCCTTCATCGGGCCGGGCCACGCGGCCATCCAGGCCATGGGCGACAAGATCGAGTCCAAACAGCTGGCCATGGACGCCGGCGTCAACACCATCCCGGGCTTCCTCGGCGAGATCGACACGCCCGAGGACGCCGTGAAGGTGGCCCAGGAGATCGGCTACCCCGTCATGATCAAGGCCAGCGCCGGCGGCGGCGGCAAGGGCATGCGCGTCGCCTACAACGACGAAGAGGTGCGCATGGGCTACCGCCTGTCCAAGGAGGAGGCGGCCAGCAGCTTCGGCGACGACCGAATGTTCCTCGAGAAGTTCATCGAAGACCCGCGCCACATCGAGATCCAGCTCATCGCCGACTCGTACGGCAACGTGGTGCCGCTGCCCGAGCGCGAGTGCTCCATCCAGCGCCGCAACCAGAAGGTCATCGAGGAGGCGCCCAGTGTGCTGCTCGACCCGGAGACGAGACTGGCCATGGGCAAGCAGGCCGCTATGCTGGCCAGGAAGGTGGGCTACGTGAGTGCCGGCACGGTCGAGTTCCTGTGCGATAAGCACAAGAACTTTTACTTCTTGGAGATGAACACGCGATTGCAGGTGGAACACCCTGTGACTGAGATCATCTCGCACGTGGATTTGGTGGAGCAAATGATCCGCGTTGCGGCAGGACACGAATTGCCCAAGGAGTTGCTGGACGGGCCTGTGAAGATCCACGGCTGGGCTATGGAGAGCCGCGTGTACGCCGAGGACCCGCAGCGTGGGTTCTTGCCGTCTATTGGTCGGCTGCTCAAGTACCAGGAACCGGTCCACCTTCCAGGTGTGCGTGTGGATTCCGGTGTGACTGAAGGTAGCGATATTTCTATGTTCTATGACCCTATGATCTCGAAACTCATCACGTACGGCAAGGATCGCCCGGAATGCCTAGACCGGATGAAGACAGCGCTCGACAACTACGTCATTCGCGGCCCAGGCAACAACGTATCGTTCCTTCAGGACGTCTTCCGCCACCCTCGCTTCGTGAGTGGTAAGATCACTACGAAGTTCATAGAGGAAGAGTACCCAGAAGGTTTCGATGGAGTCCGTTTGACGCCACCTGAGATTGAAGACCTCCGAGTGGTTGGTGCGATAATGCATCTGAAGAAGGCTACTACCAGCAGCCAAATCTCAGGTCGCATTCAATCGACACCAGCAGAAGGCTTTGGCTCGTTCGATGCTTTTAACAAAGACGAACTGGAGTTTGTATCTGATCAGGCTGGAGTTGTTCCCCGCCTGCGTGCAGTCCACCCCGGTCTTTCGTCTGAGGATTTGATCGCTCTGGCGGAGAAAAACGATCTCAAGAATTTGGGTGCTCAGCTGTCGGTTAGCATTGATGGTCCATTTGGTGAAGCGAAACCCGTTGTCGTTGTGGAATTGGAGGTGGAGAACAAGCGGCACCGCACGGAAACAGTGACGCTTGCTTATGTGGATAATACCTGGCACGTCGTGGGCGATGTGGACTGGATGCTGAACAGCCCACTTTTCAAGGCGTCGTACCTGAAGCAGAATGCGTCAGCAAACGCGCCGTTGGCGTCCCAGTTGCTGCAAACACTTCCTGAGGGATTTCGTCTGCAGTTCCATGGTGCTGTGCATGACGTGGTCGTCCGCAACGAGCTGGAGGCTGCGTACGGTCAACACATGAAGCCCAAGCCTGAGGTTGACACGTCTAATTTGCTGCTGTGCCCGATGCCCGGAATGCTTATTTCTGTGGCGGTGGAGGTCGGCGAGCACGTGGAGCCTGGCCAAGAGCTAGCTGTGGTGGAGGCCATGAAGATGCAGAACGTGCTACGCTCTGAGAAGAGAGGTGTCATCAAGAGCATCGCGCGTGCTGCTGGCGACTCGCTCAAGGTCGATGAGATCATCCTCGAGTATGAATAAGCGCTCTGCGTAGTCAAGTTGCCGTTTTCGATAACTGAGGCAACACAAGAGAAAACAACATACCCGTTTGTATGTGAATCAATACGAACTTGAACTTGACAGCCGCCAATCTTTTGTTTTTGTGACCCCTCGTTGAGTCGCCATATCTTCACCAAGAGGCCATGAGTCCTATCTCTCGAGTAGCCTGGACCTTCCTTTCTTCCTTCGTCCTGCTCGGAGAGTGTGTGCAGGGCGAGACTGCAGTCTACAAGCTGCACACGGATTCAAGCTGTACGTCGTCGCCGACCATCATCGGTTTTCAAGAGTCTCCACCTCCGTCCTGCGCCGCTATCACCACGTGCTCGAGTGTCAACATCGACGGAGAAAAATTGTACTGGGATCGAGCCTGCGCCTCGGACGAGTATGACACGCTGTCAGGTTCTGCCTACGGAGCCAAGCCATACGTGCTAATGGAGATCTACGAATCCGGTGGGGAGTGCGCAAAACTACTTTCAGGTGCAGCCTTCCTGGCGGATGGTAGTTGCTTGGCCACTGACAACGGAGTCTCCAGCATGAAGGTCTCATTATTTGCTGATGGATCAGCCACTTTCGTGACGTATCGCGGGGTGAGCTGCAGCGGCACCGCTGTGAAAACCAAACAAGTCACAAAAGCATCGATCACTGGCCACACATGTGAAAATGGAGCGCTGAAGTTTTACTCAAGCGATGCCACCACCACAGCCACTGCAACGGTAAAGCCGGCTACAAGCACAACCACGGACGGCTCGAACAAAACCATTTCTACAACGACATCTAAAGCGGCGCCTCGTTCATTTGCCGCATCAGCACTTTTGACTGCTGTTGTCGCAGGTACGCTGGCGATGGCAATCACTCTTCAGTGATAGCCAGCTCGTAGCGAAGTGATCAGGCAGAAAGGAACCAGCCTAAAGCTGACTGCATTATTAGTACAATTGCTTGTTCGTTCATTCGTATTTTTGTCTCTATCATTGACATGCTTGCTGTAGTGTGCATACTACCTCGTTTTCAGCTTTCCATTTCGCAGGACGTAGGCATGGAAACTGAAACTCTGGAGTCTCGCGAGACTGGGGAAACTTGCGCTGAATAATCACCGGTGAATGGTTTTCAGGTATGTTCTTGTGTGCTGCTGCTGTCTGGGACCGTCGGAATGCTCGAAGCTGATGTTGCACTTTCCTTTGAGCCATGTCGCGGCACTTGTCGTTTTTATCATGAATTCGATCCAGTGCTCGCGGTGTGAACGAAAAATATGGCGAAAAGCAATCGACTCGATTAAGAGCTACCAGCTCTACCGTGGGCGAGTCTGCCACAACGGTGTAGGCACGTGTTTGTTGGCCCTCGATAAACATCTCGAAACCAAAAAATCCGGCGCTTTCCTCCGTGTGGAACGGTACACGGGATCGAACAGCATGGACCTGCTGCTTCCACGAATGCTTTCCACAAGGCCATCGATGGCGGCGCTCGTACAGGATGTCCACTTCCAGTCTTACGCGACCCGAGCGTACAACGTAGAAAGCACCTACTGACTCGCCTTGCGTGTACAAAATCTCTCCTTTCTTCAGTGGCACATCAATTGACACTAATTCGAAGAAATGAAGTTTGCTCTCCACGCAATCCCGAAACAATGTAACCTCAGTGTGCAACCAATTCACGAGATGTTTCCGCCTTCTTGTTTGGCATCTTGCCAATGTCTTATGATAGTCCTCAGCCATAATCATCAGTACCTCGCACCCTACTGGTGGTAACGATGAATTAGGCGTTAAAGCTCCGGGCGATGGCGTTGGATTTCCAGTACCGGTAGGAAACGAAGCCTTAACATCAGCTCCACGGGTGGCGTTTTCGAGCTGAAGCGCGATATCACCAAACGCCGAGTTCTTAGTGACCGAAGCCACCTTCTCACCATCGATAAGAATGTGAACCTCGCCACTTAAGACCAAATAGCAAGCATCGCCGATATCTCCTTTTCTAAAGACATACTCGTGTGGGCGGAAAGCGCGGTAGCGCGCCAGTTTGGCGATCTCGGTCGCCTGGTTAAGGTCCAAAAACGTCGACATGGATGGAATCTTCATAATCCAGCGCGCTATACATTGCAACTCAACGATATTCCGTTCGCTCGGCTCTTTTGGGACTCCTTGCTGGAGAATCTCCTCATCGGTCACTACGTGGTCGGAGAATCGAGGAAAGAACACCTGAAAGTCCTTGCGTTCGCGGATCCACGCCGGAAAAACTTCGCGATCCCCCGTAAGTGGGGCTGCAGTTGTAGAAGCAGGTATCGTCCGTGGTCTTGACGCTGGGTTATCCAGTTCTCTGTCGGTGCTGCTATCGCTACCACTGTCCACTTGTTCAGACTGCTTACCTACGGCAGGAAGCTTATCATCCTTCTGCGCAGTATTGCCGCGGGGAGAGCTCGTAGTTGAGTGGCGAGGAGTGAGTACTGGGACAGTACGAGGTCGCACGATATCCACTAGACTTGCATAGGCATGATTTCTATCTCTGGGCGTGTTGCGTCCACTGCGTTCGCGAGGAGAACTGAGAGCATTAGCAGAATGATGCAGCGCCTTGAGCTCGCTGACCCCGGAGGAGTTGCTGCTGGCCATCATCGCTGCAGCGATCGCCGACGTTACTCGCGCTGAAGCGACCACGAACTTGGTGTAGACATAGATGGGATTTGTCGACTGCGTGGTCGGTCCTCTCGGCGTCGTTAGCTGGTTATTATTCTGTGGCGGTGCCATTGTGATGGGTCGATACTCGACGCTGGATCAGCTAGAGTCGAGCGCCAGCATAACGTTAAATGTCAATCGCACAAAGGGCGATAGAGATCCCATCGCTACGTGGTTACGTGTGTTGTCCAGCAGTCTGGTCGATGCCTATATTTGCAGGGCTCCTCGTCCTCGAAGGCATCTCTCACACATGGCTACATTGGTTGCTGACGTACTTGCTCTCTTCCTATTGGCCGACGTGATGAAAGTCACTATAACGGAGCTCCCTCATTCAGTGACCTTGACAAGTTGTCTCGTGCGCATTACCCTCAAAGTCACTTTCATTAGATCGCACCCGCAGCATACTCCAACAACACTTCACTCTGGTGCAAACCTCAAAACGCAAACGTCAGCGCCTCCTCTATTGTACAGTATTACAGTATTGCTACAATAGCCGATTTTAGAGCCCACTGTAAAAGATTATGCTAGACAAGACTAAATGCCTTGAAAATACAATAACCTTACCAAATCGATACAAACGGACAAAAAATATAAGGCCCAACTTTTGATTGTTGTATTGGTGTCGATACGTACCTTTGGAGTGGGCCACAAAACGTTTGCCCTGAATTACTTTGCAGAAAGCCAGAAAAATACTGCAGCAGCCATGCTGATGATCTTCTCGGTGGACGCGCGGCACCACGGCGCGGGGCCCGTCAAGTACGCGTGGGACCCGCACGGCGACTACGTGGCGTCCTCGGGCACGTCCCGCGTCGCGCACATCTTCGGCCGGCGCGGGAAACTCGTGGATCAGATCGTCCCGCCGTCTCCGAGGTGAAGATATTTTTCTCAAAGAGCAAGAAAAAATACTGAGCACCTAAATACTAAAGTGCTGTTGCGTATTAATATTAGTATGTGCACATTGCTAGAGTGGAGTGAGAACGGAGATATTTTGGCTATCGTGCAAGCCAACTCGTCGTCGCTGGTGCTGTGGGAACCCAAGAAGCTGCAACAGCACCAACTTGTGGACTTGCCGTGCAGGGATGTGAGCTTCCTCAAGTGGTCAAAGTCACCGCACTCACTGCTGGTAATTTTTTTTTTGATGTTGTAGCTTGAGAAGATAGATCACTGTTGAGCTAATCCTTGATTTGGTTTTGGTGGTGGGGCGAAGTTGGCTATCGGTACCAATCGAGGGCAAGTGTACATCTACGACCATGCTACGGGTACCAAAACACAAGTGGCAAGCAAACACAAGCGCCGGATTATTTGTGGCGACTGGAATCTCGAGGACAAGTTTGCATTTGGGTCGGAAGATAGGCAAATTACAATTTGTTTGCCCTCGGGGCGAACGTTTGATCAAGTTAAGATCAAGGCTTCACCGCAGAGTGTTACGGTGCGATAATGCGCTTGTTTCTGATGGACGCCGTATAGATTCTAATATTTGATGCCTGTCTTTTGTAGTTTGGAGGAAAAACGGAGGATAAGGACGCTATATTATCGGTCAACATGGGCGGGAAAACAATATTGCTGTATGACCTGAACGAGCGTGAAAATGCGCTCGAGTTAGCATTTCAGGCAAGATATGGCAGCATCGTATCGTATCAGTGGTTTGGCAACGGCTACATCATCGCGGGATTTTCATCGGGCTATGTTGTGATTATTTCCACACATTTAAATGAAATCGGGCAGGAGCAGTACTGTGCAAAATTTCACGAGCACTCTCTTCGCGAAATTGTATACAACGAAGCTAATGGCACTGTGGCTACCTGCGGAGATAACTGCATAAAGGTGGTACGAATGAGCGACTGGAAAGAAATCGCGGTGGAATACCTAGACAGCGAGCCGACAATCCCAACCTCTTCTTCATCTTCCGGATCCGCCGCTGCTGCCTCTGGAAATGGAGGATCTCCGCCGACGTCATCTTCCTCGATGCTTGCAGATCTATCAGGTCCTGGGAGCTCAGGTAGTGGCTCTATGCTAGGCCCCTCGTTATGCTTTGAGGATCTGCAGTGGACACCCGATGGGCGTATCTTGAGCGTGAGCTCACACAATGGCTGCCTGCACAACTTCATGATCCTCAGCTCGGCATTGCGGTCGTCCTTGTTTGACCTCGACTCTCCTTTTGCAGCTGTGCTCAAACCCATTGCGCCTTGGACGATGCTTTTTACGATGGGCTTCATGGTCATTGCCGTGCTGCTTGTGATTAGCGTACAGTTCCACGTCTCATGTTTGGATGTCATTCGCGCCATGACCGGCTTCGTTGAAGGTCTGTAAGTCTTCCAGGAAGACTCTTTTTCCCAGCACGGCAGAGGCCATAGACTAGAGCTGGACACCACGGCAGCATTCGCATCGTTAAGCGCAAAATTCAAGTGTATGGATCAAATGTATACAACTGCTACTAGCGGCCAGCTCTTCTACTCGAGCTGAGCATGATTCGACTGCATCTTTGCAATGTCCTATGCAACCCTTCCGTGTGTCCCTCCGCCAGCTCGAATGGAGGCGGGCGCTACGCGAAACTGACCTTGCACGCAGCTTATCCGATGTTCTGGATGCCTGTGAGCTGCAGCAAGTAGCCGATGATCCATCCGCATGCAGCCGCGATCGTGCCGTTGATAGCCATGGAGCCGCCGGCCTTCCACATCTTCTGTCCGACGAACTTGCCCTTCACGGCGCCGAGCAGGAACAGCGTGACGACGGTCAGGAAGCAGGACAGATACAGCGTAGTCTCCGGACTCATATCGATGCCGGGAATCAAGTTGACGAGGTACGAGAGCAGCGGGATGACGCCAAACAGCATGAAGGAGATGAAGGTGATGATGCCGCCCGTGAGCGGCGAGTCGTCCTCGTCGACGGGCATGAGGTTGAGCTCCTCAATCATCATGATGTCGATGAAGGCTTCCTTGTACTTGGCGAGCGTGTGCACGACGAGCAGCGCGTCGTCGGTGGAGATGCCCTTCTTCTCGTAGAGCTCGACCATCTCCTCGATCTCGCCCTCGGGGTAGTTCTCGAACTCCCAGAGCTCGCGCGAGCGCTCGTGGTTGGACAGGTCGGCCTCGGCCTGGCTGCTGAGCATGTCGCCCAGCCCCATGCTGAGTCCGTCGGCGACCAGGTGGGCCAGGCCGATGATGAGGATCACGGAGTGCGGCAGCCCCGAGCCGGCCACGGACGTGACCGTGGCGAAGGTGGTGATGATGCCGTCCAGGCCGCCGTACACGGCGCTCTTGATGTGCTCGCCGCCGGTCATGTGGTTCTCCTGCGCGTGCGTGTGGCTGCCCATCTCCGTCTTGAGCTGGTGCAGCAGCCGCGACTGCTCGGCGTCGCCGCGGCCGAACGCGTTCTTCACGTCCACCATCACCTGGCTGTAGCTGGTGCTGCCGTAGTCGAGCTTGCCGGCCGAGCCGTTGCTCAGGATCCCGGTGGTGCTGTTGCCGGTGCTGCCGTTGGAGCTCATGGCGGCTGGCTGGGGACTGGCGAGTGGGGCGACTGGCGCCTTCGGGTCCCGCGGGCGGCTCTCGGTGGCTGGGGTGCGCGCTTGAAGGCGGATTCGTGAGTGAGCGCGATCCAACGCTGGCGGCGGATAAATAAGAGTGCAGCGGAATAAATAAGAGCTCGTTCCTTTAGAAACGTTAGAAACGGGCAGAAAGGACACGATTAATTTGCTAAGCGAGTGCAGAGGTGGGCAACGCGGGACTTTCAAGTGAGGAGACCGATGGCGCACAGCGCTGGTGGAGCGCGCAGAAGCGAAACGCGCATCGAGAGCGCTGCTGCCGTTGCAGGCGGCTGGCTGGACGTCCAGAGCCTGAGTGAAGTGGTCGACGCGGCGAGATTGGCTCTGTCTGGCCTCGGGGTCAGAACGCGCTGCGGTGCACTGCAGCCGTCGAGCTCGCTGCAATGCAGCGAGAAAGCGAGAGCATGTCCCAAAGCGGAAACGCAGCGTGCAACACCGCGATAGCGAACCGGTGGCGCAGAGCGGCACACCGGGGAGGCAGCGAAGACATAAGGGCGGACCTGAATAAGAAGTGGGCGGGGGCCTCCGCCACGTTCCGCTTCTGTGGTGATCTCAAGTGCGGAAGTGCCCTGCTGCCCACCGTGCTAATCTCGGATGCTTATTCAGTGTGGGCAAGCTCAGTCCGCACCGATGCCGGACCAGGTGCAGTCCTGCACTGCAGACAGGACCAGGGTGATTTGAATCACTTCGACGCCAGCGAGCAGCACCGGACTGCCCGAGGTGGAGCGAGGCGCTATCGGTACAAATGGTTGAGAACGGGCTTGGCGGATGCGAGCCACTCTCGCCACGCGCTCGCCGTGCTCCGAGCCAATTGCTGACTCGATGATCTGTAAAACAGGAGTTGTAATTTGTGTGAAGATGGTGTTAGAAATAAACCGTTACAGCCTTGTCCAACATTTTCTAAAAAGATCAAAGATACGTCCCAAAATCTGCAACGGTTGGGCTCCTTCGTCCACTGACAGCAACAACTTTGCCGCAGCTTCGTTGCTGGCCAGTGCAGCGCTCGACAGCTCCTGCTGAGGCTGGCGCTCGGGCACGTTGCGTTCAGCATCACGCTGGGCGGACAAAGTGCTCGTGGGACATGAAGTGGTACATGCACGTCATGATTGCGATTTTACCAACATTTTCTTGAATGTTTATCCCTTGTTTATCTACCCATTCCGGTGGTTATGCCACTTTCCTGCTTGCCCGTCAAGCTGGAAGTGGCGAAAAATATTGTGCGCTCGGTTTTAGGTGATCAATCGAGTTGTATCATGTAGTGCGCACATCTGAACACGGTTGGTGCGCTTAGATTGACCGAACGCCCTGGAGTCGTTTGCGCTGGGTGAAGCGCCAACGCAGCAACGTGCTAGTTCCCTTGCAGTGACCTCTGATCTTTACGAAGCGCGCCAGCTAACCTGTCGCTATTTCTAGAGCGTTTCCGGCACTCGTCCTCCACGATAAATGCAAAGAGTCTCGGATAAGCTCCAATTCGGAAGTCTATTCATAGCATCGTGTCGATGAGATCGGCTGCCATCGATCGATGCACTCCTCCCCTGCTGGTCTGAGCTCGGGATTTCCTCGACGCGATTGGCCGCGTAGCCTATTTGAAGCAGCCCCAGCCGCAGCGCTGACCAGGTGAGACTTTCAGGCAATAGTCTGATTGAAACACTGTCTCCGTGGCGGATTCCATAGTTGGCAAGCCCAACGCCCATCAAATTCCGATCTGCTACGTGAGAAACAACACAGAAGTGCCTCGTGTGCGCTAAACAGGCCGTCGCAGCTTTCGCGTTGCAGCGTACCATTTGCAAGAAGCGCACGTTTCCTCAATCAGCGACCCAAGTTGCTTCTGTTCTAGCGCAATGGCGTCGTCACCTCCGCGTGCAATGACGTCTCCGAGCAAGTCCCCGAAAGGGCCCGGCAGTCCAGTACACCAGGCGTTTACAGACATTAAATCCTCGTGCGGCGAACAAGTGGACTCGCGCAAGGTCACCGCACCCGTGACAGTCTTCGGAAGTGGCACTCGCCCACGTACGACCAATGGTTCCAAGTCTCCAGGCCCCGGCGCGTATCAAATTCCTTCGTCCATCGGCAAGCCAGTGTTGTCCACAATGGTCCAGGCTCCAGCATGTTCCATCAGTGGCCGTGAAAAGTTTGGCTCAACTTCTGACCTCAAGACCTCTGCGAAATTCCCTGGGCCCGGCGACTATACCACCGCCATCGTCAATCCACGTGAGCGAGCAGCCCCCAGTTACTCTCTCGGCAAGAAATGGTCTCCAATGACAGGACAAAAGAAATTTCCAGGCCCAGGCGCGTACGAGACCACTCCGACAATTGGGCGCACAGTCCTATCCACGCAAAAAACAAACCCGATGCCATCCTTCCCGAAGGTAGAGCGAAAGCCATTACGAACGTCAAGCACGGCTGATGTCGGGCCTGGTCAGTACTCGGTTGTAGTTGAAGCTGTTGGGCGCCAGGCGGTATCGACACTTACATCGGCTGCTGCGTACTCCTTCGGCACTGAATCTCGTACCAAGACTGGCCGCTCGACTGCTGACGCCGTGCCTGGACCCAACTCGTACGAAACCAAGAGCTCAGTTGGCAAGCAGGTTGAATCTACGTACCGCACGGCTCCCAAGTGCTCCATGTCTGGACGGACCAAGTTCGGCAGCCACTTTTAACCCTAAAACAAGATTAACCGCAGCTATAAAATAGTCTAGACAGGAACACGAGAACAGAGAAGGCAGCTCACAACTCCAGATAGCACAGATGCGACGCAAGCTCAGCTCATTCTCCAATATGTATCTATCTATCAACTCACCCCTGGCCACATAACATGCCACCGCGTGCTCCAGTTGCCTAGATCTCGCTCTTGCCTTTGTCTACTCACGTCATGAAAAGAAAAAAAAAATGTTCCGGTGCATCGTCGCCCTACTGCGTCGCGGCCGTTTTTATCTCCTCTTCCGCGTCATCCTCCTCGTCCTCGTCTGCGTGCTGCATCTTCCAGGCCCGAACTCTCTCAAACTCATTGTAGTGCATCTTGCGCTTCTCAGCGAAGTGGGGGTCCTTCACCAGCTTCTTCCCCTCGGAGTCTCTCGCCGCAAAGTTCAGTCCGCCAGCAGCCGACGAGACGCTCGAGCTCTCGTCGTCACTGCTGTCCCACTCACTCTTCTTCTTGTCCTTCACATCCTGCAGCTTGGACTGCAGCTCGTCCCACTACAAAAATAGCAACATCAACTCATTAAATTTCATCAAAATATATAATACCCACATATTTTGCCCATTTCTTATTTGGAGAAAGTGAAGTTTACCTGGATCGGGGGCTGCGCCTCCTTCCCCGAGAGACTGCGGGCCGGCGACACGCCGCCCACATCGTCCCCCTCGGCGTAGTAGTGGTACGGCGTGTTGGGCTCGTCGATCTTCATGCGCGTGCCGCGGTCCAGATCGTGCAGCGCGATGGTCTCCTCGTCCCACGTGACGTGCGTGTCGGCGTGCGCGTGGGCGCCGTCGGTCACGAGCGCCTTGTGCTCGGGCGCCGGCTGGGGCTTCTGCTCCATGGCGGCGATAGTGATCTGCGAGGCCCCCGCTGGTGGCGGGTAGTGTGCGGTTGGTGGCACATTTGTGGCGAGAGAAGGAGAGCGAGTTGCAAAAGAAGGTGCGATTCACTTCAAGTTGCAGCAAAATATGTGAGGCTAAGTGGATGGATGTCGGGAACTATGTGAGCGCCGCGCTTTCCGGCTTTCTGCTTGTCCGCGGCTGTGGTTGGGACGATCCACAAGCTGATGCAACAGCGACCATCGATAGTTTCTAACATCTATGACGTCGAAGCCGTACTCGGCACTGTAGATGTCTGGCCCCTTTCTGCGGCTCTTGAATTGGAAAGTAACATGCTACCTCGAGCATCGGAAGCCTTCGCTGTAAGCACGCGATCTTGATAGTCTTCGCACTACTAGGATAAAAGGATGTCGTCTGCGTCGAGATCGTGTTGACGATCCGATTAGTCACGGGCTTAGGCTACGTTGGTGAACAATCGGAATCAAGCGGCATTATTGGTAAAACCAAGATTTGCCAAGTCATCACGTCCCCGCTCTGGTTCGTAAGCTTGCAGTTAGATCGAGCTTGCGATGTGCTTCCATTCTTTATTTCCATATAACCGATTACATCTCACACCGAATCGTTGCTACTCGGCACTGTTTGTACTGCTCTCGGCTCGGCTCACTTCGCAATTTTTCCCTCAGCACTCAAGCAAGCCTATCTGATGCACATCACTGCGCTACCACTAGCGGTTCTTGCCTATCTTGGTGCAGTGGCACTGGCAGGAGTCGAGGGCGCGTGCAGTGGGCCAAATGCACGGACTCAGCCTCCAACAGGAGCTATTGTCGTCGACGCCACGGGGGCGTACCAAGGAAGCTTCCGTACCGTGTCGGAGGGTGTCGCGGCGATCCCTAACACCACCGCAGAACACACACTCTTTATCCTCCCCGGAGTCTACAACGAGCAAGTGATCGTCCCGAAGTTCAATGGTCCGCTAGTGTTGCAAGGTTACACGTGCGATGCGACGTCCTACGCAAGCAACGAAGCAACTATCTCGCACAAGATGGCGCAGAAGGACCTCCCACCGAATACTCCTGCGGCCAATGCACGTGTTAGTACCTTGCTCTTCAAATCTCGGAAAGGTGTCAAGGTGTACAACCTCAACGTTGCCAACCCGGAAGGCAAAATCAAGCAGCTCGGACAGGCTGTGGCCGTGTATGTTGACAACACCGACTACGGTTTCTACGGCTGCAACTTCACCGGATACCAGGACACTCTGTGTGCCAACAAGGGCAAGGAGCTGTACGCCCGGTCGTACATCAGTGGTGCTGTTGACTTCATCTTCGGCCAACAATCCAAGGCATGGTTCGAGTCCTGTGACTTTGAGTCCATTGGTGCTGGCTCTATCACCGCCAATGGGAACCCCGACAGCTCCAACCTCTCTCAGTATGTCTTCAATAATGCACGAGTATTTGGCTCTAGTAAGGCATCGGCCTATCTTGGCCGTCCGTGGCGCCCGTACGCTCGCGTTGTGTGGCAAAATAGCGAGCTCGGCGACGTCATCAACCCGCAGGGCTGGCAAACGTGGAATGGTGACTCGAACACTGGCCATGTTTACTTTAAGGAGTTCAACAATAAGGGTTCTGGAGCTGCTACCGGTCAGCGTGTAACTTTCAGCGGCCAGTTGGACTCTGCTGTAGCTATCACAGACATTCTTGGTGATGACTACAAGTCCAAGTGGTGGGTTGACACTAGCTACTTGTAAGAATGGATTGTTTTTCTCTGCAGGCAGCTTAATACTACCAATCAACGAACTATTCGATGATCCTTTATTTATTCTCGTGTATTTTGACAAGAACTGTTCAGTTATGTTGCCCGTCGGCCAGCTCGCATAGGGAGGGATGCGAATTGCCTTTGTCGTTCTTACGATTAAGTTCCTCGACTCAACAAGAGTAAGTATGCAGAATGGAAGTCAAACAAATTTGCAGCGACCCAGGACTAATAACTTCTCTGTGTTTACGTGTCGGTTCAATGGTATCATCGGCTGGCACGCTCTCAAGAGCACGATAACGGCTCACAACAGCTTTCGGTCATGTTTTACCGAGAACAACGTGGCTACTGCAATACTAAATCTTAGTCTAAGGGGCTAGCTCCCAATACTGCGGGATGCAGCTGTTGAGAGAGAATTGAAGTGTACAATCAATAAGAATTATCTTCCATTTTATCCATGTCGAGACAACCTCTTCTTTCCAAACTGCCAATACAATCATACACCGTCCAATCAATGGATGGGTATTATGCAGTCTCGGCCACAGAGCACATGACTCCACAATACAGCGCAAACCCAGTGTTCGTGCGCAACATGCTGCATTAAAGATTGACAAACTGCAACATGATCACGGCACTTTTGAGTTCCCCGGACTGCACAATCTTCGGCGTACTGCTCATTTCGCTTCTTTCCTCCAACTCCCCAGACTGGAAACGTACCAGCGCAATGCAGACATTTGTACTGCCACTTGTGGTGCTTGCCTATCTCGTGGTAAGCACACTAGCCTCAGCCGGCAGCTCCTGCAGTGGGCCAAATGCACGGACTCAGCCTCCAACAGGAGCTATTGTCGTCGACGCCACGGGGGCGTACCAAGGAAGCTTCCGTACCGTGTCGGAGGGTGTCGCGGCGATCCCTAACACCACCGCAGAACACACACTCTTTATCCTCCCCGGAGTCTACAACGAGCAAGTGATCGTCCCGAAGTTCAATGGTCCGCTAGTGTTGCAAGGTTACACGTGCGATGCGACGTCCTACGCAAGCAACGAAGCAACTATCTCACACAAGATGGCGCAGAAGGACCTCCCACCGAATACTCCTGCGGCCAATGCACGTGTTAGTACCTTGCTCTTCAAATCTCGGAAAGGTGTCAAGGTGTACAACCTCAACGTTGCCAACCCGGAAGGCAAAATCAAGCAGCTCGGACAGGCCGTGGCCGTGTATGTTGACAACACCGACTACGGTTTCTACGGCTGCAACTTCACCGGATACCAGGACACTCTGTGTGCCAACAAGGGCAAGGAGCTGTACGCCCGGTCGTACATCAGTGGTGCTGTTGACTTCATCTTCGGCCAACAATCCAAGGCGTGGTTTGAATCTTGCGACTTCGAGTCTGTCGGCAACGGTTCCATCACTGCGAACGGCAACTCGAACAGCTCTAATCTCTCGGAGTACGTCTTCAACAACGCGCATGTCTTCGGTGTGAACAAGTCGTCTGCATACCTTGGCCGTCCGTGGTACCCCTACGCCCGCGTCGTGTGGCAAAACAGCGATCTTGGCGATGTTATCAACCCTCAAGGCTGGCAACAATGGAACAAGGACAACAACACGGCCAACGTCTACTTTAAGGAGTTTAACAACAGTGGTCCCGGAGCTGCTACCGGTCAGCGTGTGTCCTTCAGCGGCCAGCTGACAGCACCTGCGGTGATCACAGACATCCTTGGCAACGACTACGAGTCGAAATGGTGGGTCGACACGAAGTACCTGTGATTCTCTGCTTACGGCTACAAAAGATGTGCATCCAGACATTCGCCTCATCCCATTTTGCATTTTGCCCCTTAGTAATTCAATGTCCTGCAGCAATGACTGCAACCTGTCTGACTGAAGAAAAATAGTCATTGCTTTCTTCAATGCAAGCCTTTCAACTCGGTTTGATACTAGTAATAATTGTCACCGCGCTCGTTAGCAGAAATTCGATGCGGCTGTTAAGATTCAAAGGGGAGTGATATGAATTTTTTGTGTATTGGTGGTTACTTGACGAGGACGTTCATGAATCCATGCACCAAGCGAGCAGCGCATTCTCGTGCTACTGTGATTCTGGGGGAGTAGCACGAGAATGCGCTGCTCGCTTGGTATGTTGTCCAGAGACACTTCCACCTGATAAGGAGAAAACCTTAAAGGAAACAGAAAACTAAGATTAAGAACATCGGCGTCATTTCCGTCGTTAGTCGGACGATTTTCTTCGTAGGTATCGGTTCTTGGAGATACCGCAGAGCGGGGGGATCAATATGTTGGGATCCTCTGCCCATACTCGACGTCTTTTTCGATCAATTCCAAGAAAAGCTGTGGCTCCTTTTGTTCTTTGATACATCGTAAGATCCAGCGGAAAGAGTGCCTTGTCAGAAAGCTTCCTGGGGTGAAGAACTTGTTCAAGTGATCTGCTCGAATAACCCACAATTTATTGCTATTAATCACCACATCCAAAATGGCATCTCCTTCGTCCACGTGCCACCGCTCCTCTTGGACCTCTTTGACAAGGCTCGGTTACTCTGCTGAATTTTCAATCGACAAGTGCCTTTGAAAAGCGCCGTTTCCATGTAGGTAGCAACTTCGAACTGGAATTTGCCTGGACTATCCAAGATCTTTTTCCATCGCAACGTCAAATGAGCACATTCATGAAAAATCGTTGCCGCCACCATGAAATCAATGCACTGGTACTCGTGCGAGTTTTCTGCTTGATCAATCATTTCCATGCGATGCAGTAGAACTTCATTCACAAAGATGGCTTTTGCTTTCGCGCTGCGATCTGTCCAGCCATAGATAGATCCTATCTCGGGTCGCTGAAACCTCACTTCGACATCCCGAGGATTTCTTTTGGTCGTGTTGTCTGCGTCCAACTCCCTCTGTCGTGCGTCATCATAACGTTGGCAATCTCAATCGCTTTCTTCAGAAAGGGAGGGTAGCTGACTTGAGCTGTCAACTCCAGGGCATTTGGTGCATTCACAACCAGGACGAGCGGTTCACTCTTCGCTACACCGAACAAACCAATTGGAGCACCCCCGCCCAGCGGCTGCCATTCTTTTCGTCATTGCTGCTCTGTTGGCGTAAACGCGCGCTACAGTCACATTTGAAGGTAGGCCGGTCTTGACTAGACCCCAGACTGCCTTTCGGAGATCACAATATCATTAATGCCGTCAGAAGACACTGAAGCTTCCCCGGTATCCGTGTACGGGCGGCGAGTTGCTGCATCTAGCAGCGAAACCACACTTTGCGCTCCATCCCTTTCTTTCTGATCGCACTGTGTCTTGGTGGCTCTACGGGCTTCTTCTTCTTCTTCTTTTTCTTCTTCTTCTTGCAGATAATTCTGAAAAGAACCTCAGTTGAGGTTTATACTGGCCGTGATGAGCCGCGGCGAGGACTAATACGAGTTCAAGTGGTGACTTGACATCAAGAACGTGATGAATTTCGATGCCGCAAGCTCCAGGAATACCGAGATAGTTGACCTCATCGACTGCAGCAGTCCAATTCCATTTTTTTCTTAGCACTTTAATGTCCTGCAGTAGTGGCTTAGTAGGGTTTGATTCTTCAGTGTTGAGGTAGCTTGCTTTGCTTTCAGCACAATGCGATTGCCACGCTGACACGAGAGTGCTCAATGAGATCTTCACCACGGCACAAACGCCACCACACCAACTCAAGCCACCACGTAGACAGAAAGATGAAGAACGCTAGCAATCCAGTTCAGACGCACCAACAGAAAAGTATATTTACAAGCCGCGATGCAGCACTTGTTTGCTGGCCGGCAATCAGCGGGCCAGCACGAATACACCGAGGCCGTAGCATCCGTACGTCAAGCACCCGTGTGTCGGAACTCCCTTCTTTCGACGGAGAGCTCCTTATAAGAACCGCGCGGGCAAGCAGCAGCAGCACGAACGACTTGAAAGCCACACGACAGGGTTGTCGCGCAACGCACGCTTACTCGGACGGAGCCTCGCTGGCGGGAGCGGCTTCGTCGCCGCCGTCGCTCAGCTCCTCCAGCGTCATGGGCTCCTGCATCTCGACGTCCTCCTCGTCCAGCCCCGCCAGCGGCAGCGGGCCGAACGACACAGAGCGCCGCCGACTGTCCTTGACCGACGAGCTGGCCTGCGAGTCGCTGTCGAAGGACCAGGCGCTGACGCTGGACAGCTCGCCCACCTCGTCCTTGTCGTCCTCGGGCCGCGCCACGCGCAGCTTGGGGTAGTCGCCCTCGCCCTGCTGCGCCAGGTCCACGTCCATGTCGAGGTCGCTGGCCTCGGGGAAGTCGCTCAGGTCGTAGTCGCTCTCGCTGGCGGCGGCCTCGGTCTCGTCCTCGGCGGCCGCGTCCTCGTCGTAGCCCTCCTCCTCGTAGCCCAGCTCGGCCGCCGACAGGAACGTGGTGCGCGAGCACGTGGCCACCACGGCCTGGATGAGGCTGTGCTTGCAGCTGAACACGCCCAACGCGTCGTCGGCCGCGCGCAGCTGCGGCGCCAGCGCGCGCTGCGCGCGCACGCGGGAGCGCAGCGTGCGCTTGAGGTTGTGCAGCAGCTGCGCGGCGCGCTGCTCCTCGCGCCGCAGCGCGCGCAGCTCGTCGGCCAGGTCCTTGACCAGCTCGGGCTGGCCCAGCGCCTGCGCCTGCTGCAGGTCGTCCTGCAGCTGCTGCAGCTGCGCGGCGCGCGCGCGCTGGGCCAGCACGTGCTGCACCACGTGCGCGCGCAGCAGCTCCGTCTCGTCGGCGGCGGCCTGGCGGCGCGCGGCCAGGCGCGCGCGGCGGCGGCGCAGCATGTCGCCCACCTGCTTGCTGGAGGAGGCCACGCACTTGAGCGCCTTGAGCACCTGCTTGGCGTTCTCGATGGGGTCGTCGGACGGCTGCAGCTGCGGCACGACGGACATGGCGGCGATGGCGGCGGTGGACATGGCGGCGGCGGCGTCCCGGCACCCGATCGGACCAGGAGGCGGCTCGCGTCGAAATGGCTAGTGGCGAGCGGCGGTGGGCGAGCGTCCCGGTCATCGCGGCCGGCCGCTACAATAAACGCGCATGCGGCGGCGGCATCTTTGCTGCGGCCGGACTTGCGCTTTGTATGGCGGCGGATCTTCTATGCGGCTAGCGGCGTAATTTCCAGAAACAAGCACGCGCTCGTTTAACGTGTTTTTTCTGCCGGCCGCCGAAAAAAGCCGCTTTTTCGGCCGCCGAAGAGCGCCGACGCCCCGACAAATCGCTCGACTTGCCGCGGCGCCCGGGCGGAGGTTTAACTGCAAGGTGCAGCCACCGCCAGAAATGGGCGGCCGAAGGATCGCGGGCCGGTGACGCAAGCGCCGTCGCCTGTCAGCGCCTCGGAGGATCGCGGGGGGTGCCGGTTCAGCAGAAGGATGTCGGGCACCGATGACCAGCGACCGCCGATGACTAGCAGCCCCTTGCTGCTGCTGCTGCGCCTGGATCTCCGGCTCACGCGCGCTAAAACGCAATACGCGCTCGCATACGCGCTCGAAAATAAAAAAAAAAGGAGCAGATACTCAACCCCGAACGCAGAAACTCAACCCCAGAAGCTAACGCTGCGGCTAATGATGGCTATCGCAGTCTGGCGCCAGCGGAAGGGGTCAGCAGAGATCGATGGTGGGCGTCTGGCCGGGCGCGACTGGTTCGTGTCGATCGACGAACTGTCAGTCGGTCGACGTATCAACTGCAGGGCGGACGAACCGCTATCGTGGCCTGATCCATGCGGGCGGCCGTGTGGTGTCGAGGGCGATCGCACCGGGACGGCTGCTTTCCTGCCGCCGCAGTCGCCTCGCGCGCTGCCCGACGGCGTTCCCAGGAAACAACACGCGGGTGGGGCGGGGACCCAGGCAAAGGTATCGACGCAAAGGACGTCTGAACTCGCTCGCGTTTCTTTTGCGTCGACCCCGGACTGCTGTTTTGTATGCGCCATCTTCAACGAGCCTGACGCCGAGGCTGCCGCGGCATGACACCGAGCACCGGCTGGCGCTCCGAGGCTGGTGCCGCGATAGGCTGGAGAAGCGCGGCTCGGTGGCGACCAGAATGGCTTCGCGGCCGTTTCTCTCTCGCTTCGCGCTGTGCCTCAGTCGGAAGCTGGCTAGCTGCCCGAAGCAGCGTGGGCTGGCTTAGCAGCACCGCGGTATGCTTGGAGTCTAACACAACACCACACCGTCTCGAGAAAGTGGCGCTGCTGATTGTAGCGATGGCGAACGTCTAGCAGCTGTGCAACAACGTGGTGACTAAGTTTGTCGCCAGTGCGAATTTGCCGAATACAAACGTGACTATCATCTTGAGGCAAAAGTTGACGAGCAAGCGCGGTGAATCACTGTATTAGGATAGCTAAGGTTCGCCCACCGTGCGCTTGCTATTAAGACAGTCCTAATAGGACTCACGAGCGACTCACCAGTGGAAAGAAGTAATAGCCATATATGGTGGCGTGATGTGCGCACTAACTTACTGAAGACCATCTCATCGGCGCAATAATTGCGTACCAACACATTTTAGCAAAATCTCATTAATCTATATGTAGTGGATGGCCCCTTGAACGAGCTGAAGCTGAGGCCAGATCAGTTGTTATTGATTGCTTAGAGTGCATTGCCAACTTCACATCGTACGAAATTTACAAAACATCGTGTGGATTTTGCGACGTGAGATTTAGCGGCAACACGTGATGATAGCTACTGTAGCTATCCATATGCAGCCAGGAATTGATTGACCTCACAAGTAGTCGCTGTCAACCCACCACTCGGACTCGAAGTCGTCGCCGAAAACCTGCGTGATGGTCACATACGAATTCAGCTGGCTGCTGAAGTCCACACGCTGGTCGGTAGCCGCTCCGGGGCCGCTGTTGTTGAACTCTTTGAAGGATACATTCTCGGTATTGTTGTCGCCGTTCCATTCTTGCCACCCTTGAGGGTTGATGACGTTGCCGAGCTCACTGTTTTGCCAAACAACACGAGCGTATGGCCGCCACGGGCGGCCTAAGAAGTTCGTGCCATTGCCTGACCCGAAGACGCGCGCGTTGTTAAAGATGTACTTGGATGGGTTAGAGCTGTTGGTACGGCCATTGGCGGTAATACAGCCTTTACCAATAGTTTCAATGTCGCACGACTCGAACCAGGCTTTCGCGTATAACCCAAAAACAAAGTCGATGGCACCGTTGATGTACGATCGCGCAAAAAGTTCGTTGCCCTTGTTGGCGTACAAGGTGTCTTGGTAACCAGAGAAATTGCAGGCGTAGAAGCCGTAGTTGGAGCCATCAACCTTGGTCGCAATGGCCTGGCCGACGTTGCCGGCTGTGTTGGCTACGTTGAGGTTGTAGACTTTCACATTATTTGTCTTCATGCGCAAAGTTGCGGTGAGGTCGTTGCGGCCAGTAGTAATATTCGCTGGGATATCCTTCTGCGCCGTGGCCTGAGTAATAGTCACCTCGTTGGCAATGTATGACGTAGCATCGCATGTGTAACCTTGCACCACCAGCTTGCCTTTAATCTTCGGTACTACCACCTGCTCGTGGTAGACGCCCGGGAGCAGGAACAGGGTGTGCGTCGCTGTCGTGTTAGGTAGGTTCGCGACTCCCTCGGACACGGTCTTGTAGCTGCCTTCAAATGCGCCTGTGGCATCGACAACGACTGCGCCAGCTGGGGGCTCAGTCCTTGCATTTGGTCCGCTGCAGGCTTCATCGGCTACCGCACCCGACGTGAGCGTGGCAAGTGCTACGAATGGCAGCACAAATAGGTGCATTCTCGGTTGAGTTGACTTGGGTAGCGACGAGAAAATCTGAAAATGAGCTCGTTCGGAGGCTGTAGCTGGCTGTTGCTGTTCGTCCGTCTGTGCGTTATGCACAACGTTATTGTGTTGTGTGGCCACTGATAAGCTATCTAAACTGTATTTCCATCTTAGGATAGGACGGCTACAGTTTATAAGTCCACGCAGCACTGGTTCGTGCTTGCAATTGCTCCTTCTGCAGGATCGAACGAGGAGGTGCTTGTTCCCTATGCAGTCACTGAGAGGGGCCGTGACTGCACTGTACCAGTCCCATATGCTGCAACAAGCGGTCCTCTCAAAAGGATTTGCTTTGTTTCACATAGAGAAATGCGACTGAAGAATTGTGGTGTTCGCGCTGCGGCCCGTCACAGGGTGTACATGTATCAAGGTCGATATCATCGCGGCCTGAGTGCTGCCGGCACGTTCAGCTGGTTCACGTTACTAAATCCGTGGTGCTGGTCTTACTTCTCGCCCTGCAATTCATCTGTAGCAACTCGCCCCAGTGAGTCAACGACACGCGCACGATTCAACGACGAAAAAAAAGCGCCACCTGCCCTGGCGGCACGGGTGTAATCTTGTTCATGAACACGACCAAAAGGCTCAACTAACGTTTCGGGCAAGCTCACAGCTTGCAGAGTCTGTAATTCTTGCTGTGAGCAGCGCAGGGGTTCCAACAAGCACATCGAACGCTGCGACGCGCTGCCCAACAGCCTCGATGCAAACTCGCAAGCACCCCGACGAGGTTGTTATATAGCAAGTTCCTCCAAAATTACCTCGTTGTCGGTCATGCTGATCCAATCGTGTATGCACTACCATGAGCTTTAACGGAAACATCCTCGCACCAACAGCAGATCTGCACCCTGGCATGACGCTTCAACGAGCTGATTTCATCCTTGCCCAGCCCGTGACGGCTTCTTCGCGACGGCATCTAGAGAGAAGATTGCTTGCGCTCAAGCAAACAACCTGCGGTGATTACAAAGTTGCGCTGCATCAACGTTGACACAGCAGCGCTCTCATCACTGATCCCTCTAGTATCACGCCGGAGTACAGACCCCAATAACAGACTTAGCTGTACAATTTGAGTGACCAAGCTTCAGCAACAATTCACTGTTAATCGTAAAACGTGTACAATCTTCTGTAATGTTTAGCACCAACAAGGAGAGTTATGAAAGTCAGACCCAAGGGAAATTATTGACAAAAATCTACACTGGTGCTACATCACTCGCAAAAATGAAAAAGCGTGATAACAACGTAGTACCGTGAATGTATCCTTCAAAGAGTTCAACAACAGCGGCCCCGGAGCGGCTACCGACCAGCGTGTGGACTTCAGCAGCCAGCTGAATTCGTATGTGACCATCACGCAGGTTTTCGGCGACGACTTCGAGTCCGAGTGGTGGGTTGACAGCGACTACTTGTGAGGTCAATCAATTCCTGGCTGCATATGGATAGCTACAGTAGCTATCATCACGTGTTGCCGCTAAATCTCACGTCGCAAAATCCACACGATGTTTTGTAAATTTCGTACGATGTGAAGTTGGCAATGCACTCTAAGCAATCAATAACAACTGATCTGGCCTCAGCTTCAGCTCGTTCAAGGGGCCATCCACTACATATAGATTAATGAGATTTTGCTAAAATGTGTTGGTACGCAATTATTGCGCCGATGAGATGGTCTTCAGTAAGTTAGTGCGCACATCACGCCACCATATATGGCTATTACTTCTTTCCACTGGTGAGTCGCTCGTGAGTCCTATTAGGACTGTCTTAATAGCAAGCGCACGGTGGGCGAACCTTAGCTATCCTAATACAGTGATTCACCGCGCTTGCTCGTCAACTTTTGCCTCAAGATGATAGTCACGTTTGTATTCGGCAAATTCGCACTGGCGACAAACTTAGTCACCACGTTGTTGCACAGCTGCTAGACGTTCGCCATCGCTACAATCAGCAGCGCCACTTTCTCGAGACGGTGTGGTGTTGTGTTAGACTCCAAGCATACCGCGGTGCTGCTAAGCCAGCCCACGCTGCTTCGGGCAGCTAGCCAGCTTCCGACTGAGGCACAGCGCGAAGCGAGAGAGAAACGGCCGCGAAGCCATTCTGGTCGCCACCGAGCCGCGCTTCTCCAGCCTATCGCGGCACCAGCCTCGGAGCGCCAGCCGGTGCTCGGTGTCATGCCGCGGCAGCCTCGGCGTCAGGCTCGTTGAAGATGGCGCATACAAAACAGCAGTCCGGGGTCGACGCAAAAGAAACGCGAGCGAGTTCAGACGTCCTTTGCGTCGATACCTTTGCCTGGGTCCCCGCCCCACCCGCGTGTTGTTTCCTGGGAACGCCGTCGGGCAGCGCGCGAGGCGACTGCGGCGGCAGGAAAGCAGCCGTCCCGGTGCGATCGCCCTCGACACCACACGGCCGCCCGCATGGATCAGGCCACGATAGCGGTTCGTCCGCCCTGCAGTTGATACGTCGACCGACTGACAGTTCGTCGATCGACACGAACCAGTCGCGCCCGGCCAGACGCCCACCATCGATCTCTGCTGACCCCTTCCGCTGGCGCCAGACTGCGATAGCCATCATTAGCCGCAGCGTTAGCTTCTGGGGTTGAGTTTCTGCGTTCGGGGTTGAGTATCTGCTCCTTTTTTTTTTATTTTCGAGCGCGTATGCGAGCGCGTATTGCGTTTTAGCGCGCGTGAGCCGGAGATCCAGGCGCAGCAGCAGCAGCAAGGGGCTGCTAGTCATCGGCGGTCGCTGGTCATCGGTGCCCGACATCCTTCTGCTGAACCGGCACCCCCCGCGATCCTCCGAGGCGCTGACAGGCGACGGCGCTTGCGTCACCGGCCCGCGATCCTTCGGCCGCCCATTTCTGGCGGTGGCTGCACCTTGCAGTTAAACCTCCGCCCGGGCGCCGCGGCAAGTCGAGCGATTTGTCGGGGCGTCGGCGCTCTTCGGCGGCCGAAAAAGCGGCTTTTTTCGGCGGCCGGCAGAAAAAACACGTTAAACGAGCGCGTGCTTGTTTCTGGAAATTACGCCGCTAGCCGCATAGAAGATCCGCCGCCATACAAAGCGCAAGTCCGGCCGCAGCAAAGATGCCGCCGCCGCATGCGCGTTTATTGTAGCGGCCGGCCGCGATGACCGGGACGCTCGCCCACCGCCGCTCGCCACTAGCCATTTCGACGCGAGCCGCCTCCTGGTCCGATCGGGTGCCGGGACGCCGCCGCCGCCATGTCCACCGCCGCCATCGCCGCCATGTCCGTCGTGCCGCAGCTGCAGCCGTCCGACGACCCCATCGAGAACGCCAAGCAGGTGCTCAAGGCGCTCAAGTGCGTGGCCTCCTCCAGCAAGCAGGTGGGCGACATGCTGCGCCGCCGCCGCGCGCGCCTGGCCGCGCGCCGCCAGGCCGCCGCCGACGAGACGGAGCTGCTGCGCGCGCACGTGGTGCAGCACGTGCTGGCCCAGCGCGCGCGCGCCGCGCAGCTGCAGCAGCTGCAGGACGACCTGCAGCAGGCGCAGGCGCTGGGCCAGCCCGAGCTGGTCAAGGACCTGGCCGACGAGCTGCGCGCGCTGCGGCGCGAGGAGCAGCGCGCCGCGCAGCTGCTGCACAACCTCAAGCGCACGCTGCGCTCCCGCGTGCGCGCGCAGCGCGCGCTGGCGCCGCAGCTGCGCGCGGCCGACGACGCGTTGGGCGTGTTCAGCTGCAAGCACAGCCTCATCCAGGCCGTGGTGGCCACGTGCTCGCGCACCACGTTCCTGTCGGCGGCCGAGCTGGGCTACGAGGAGGAGGGCTACGACGAGGACGCGGCCGCCGAGGACGAGACCGAGGCCGCCGCCAGCGAGAGCGACTACGACCTGAGCGACTTCCCCGAGGCCAGCGACCTCGACATGGACGTGGACCTGGCGCAGCAGGGCGAGGGCGACTACCCCAAGCTGCGCGTGGCGCGGCCCGAGGACGACAAGGACGAGGTGGGCGAGCTGTCCAGCGTCAGCGCCTGGTCCTTCGACAGCGACTCGCAGGCCAGCTCGTCGGTCAAGGACAGTCGGCGGCGCTCTGTGTCGTTCGGCCCGCTGCCGCTGGCGGGGCTGGACGAGGAGGACGTCGAGATGCAGGAGCCCATGACGCTGGAGGAGCTGAGCGACGGCGGCGACGAAGCCGCTCCCGCCAGCGAGGCTCCGTCCGAGTAAGCGTGCGTTGCGCGACAACCCTGTCGTGTGGCTTTCAAGTCGTTCGTGCTGCTGCTGCTTGCCCGCGCGGTTCTTATAAGGAGCTCTCCGTCGAAAGAAGGGAGTTCCGACACACGGGTGCTTGACGTACGGATGCTACGGCCTCGGTGTATTCGTGCTGGCCCGCTGATTGCCGGCCAGCAAACAAGTGCTGCATCGCGACTTGTAAATATACTTTTCTGTTGGTGCGTCTGAACTGGATTGCTAGCGTTCTTCATCTTTCTGTCTACGTGGTGGCTTGAGTTGGTGTGGTGGCGTTTGTGCCGTGGTGAAGATCTCATTGAGCACTCTCGTGTCAGCGTGGCAATCGCATTGTGCTGAAAGCAAAGCAAGCTACCTCAACACTGAAGAATCAAACCCTACTAAGCCACTACTGCAGGACATTAAAGTGCTAAGAAAAAAATGGAATTGGACTGCTGCAGTCGATGAGGTCAACTATCTCGGTATTCCTGGAGCTTGCGGCATCGAAATTCATCACGTACTTGATGTCAAGTCACCACTTGAACTCGTATTAGTCCTCGCCGCGGCTCATCACGGCCAGTATAAACCTCAACTGAGGTTCTTTTCAGAATTATCTGCAAGAAGAAGAAGAAAAAGAAGAAGAAGCCCGTAGAGCCACCAAGACACAGTGCGATCAGAAAGAAAGGGATGGAGCGCAAAGTGTGGTTTCAGCTGCTAGATGCAGCAACTCGCCGCCCGTACACGGATACCGGGGAAGCTTCAGTGTCTTCTGACGGCATTAATGATATTGTGATCTCCGAAAGGCAGTCTGGGGTCTAGTCAAGACCGGCCTACCTTCAAATGTGACTGTAGCGCGCGTTTACGCCAACAGAGCAGCAATGACGAAAAGAATGGCAGCCGCTGGGCGGGGGTGCTCCAATTGGTTTGTTCGGTGTAGCGAAGAGTGAACCGCTCGTCCTGGTTGTGAATGCACCAAATGCCCTGGAGTTGACAGCTCAAGTCAGCTACCCTCCCTTTCTGAAGAAAGCGATTGAGATTGCCAACGTTATGATGACGCACGACAGAGGGAGTTGGACGCAGACAACACGACCAAAAGAAATCCTCGGGATGTCGAAGTGAGGTTTCAGCGACCCGAGATAGGATCTATCTATGGCTGGACAGATCGCAGCGCGAAAGCAAAAGCCATCTTTGTGAATGAAGTTCTACTGCATCGCATGGAAATGATTGATCAAGCAGAAAACTCGCACGAGTACCAGTGCATTGATTTCATGGTGGCGGCAACGATTTTTCATGAATGTGCTCATTTGACGTTGCGATGGAAAAAGATCTTGGATAGTCCAGGCAAATTCCAGTTCGAAGTTGCTACCTACATGGAAACGGCGCTTTTCAAAGGCACTTGTCGATTGAAAATTCAGCAGAGTAACCGAGCCTTGTCAAAGAGGTCCAAGAGGAGCGGTGGCACGTGGACGAAGGAGATGCCATTTTGGATGTGGTGATTAATAGCAATAAATTGTGGGTTATTCGAGCAGATCACTTGAACAAGTTCTTCACCCCAGGAAAGCTTTCTGACAAGGCACTCTTTCCGCTGGATCTTACGATGTATCAAAGAACAAAAGGAGCCACAGCTTTTCTTGGAATTGATCGCAAAAGACGTCGAGTATGGGCAGAGGATCCCAACATATTGATCCCCCCGCTCTGCGGTATCTCCAAGAACCGATACCTACGAAGAAAATCGTCCGACTAACGACGGATATGACGCCGATGTTCTTAATCTTAGTTTTCTGTTTCCTTTAAGGTTTTCTCCTTATCAGGTAAAAGTGTCTCTGGACAACATACCAAGCGAGCAGCGCATTCTCGTGCTACTCGTCAGAATCAGAGTAGCACGAGAATGCGCTGCTCGCTTGGTGCATGGATTCATGAACGTCCTCGTCAAGTAACCACCAATACACAAAAAATTCATATCACTCCCCTTTGAATTTTAACAGCCGCATCGGGGGTAACGAGCGCGGTGACAATTATTACTAGTATCAAACCGAGTTGAAAGGCTTGCATTGAAGAAAGCAATGACTATTTTTCTTCAGTCAGACAGGTTGCAGTCATTGCTGCAGGACATTGAATTACTAAGGGGCAAAATGCAAAATGGGATGAGGCGAATGTCTGGATGCACATCTTTCGTAGCCGTAAGCAGAGAATCACAGGTACTTCGTGTCGACCCACCATTTCGACTCGTAGTCGTTGCCAAGGATGTCTGTGATCACCGCAGGTGCTGTCAGCTGGCCGCTGAAGGACACACGCTGACCGGTAGCAGCTCCGGGACCACTGTTGTTAAACTCCTTAAAGTAGACGTTGGCCGTGTTGTTGTCCTTGTTCCATTGTTGCCAGCCTTGAGGGTTGATAACATCGCCAAGATCGCTGTTTTGCCACACGACGCGGGCGTAGGGGTACCACGGACGGCCAAGGTATGCAGACGACTTGTTCACACCGAAGACATGCGCGTTGTTGAAGACGTACTCCGAGAGATTAGAGCTGTTCGAGTTGCCGTTCGCAGTGATGGAACCGTTGCCGACAGACTCGAAGTCGCAAGATTCAAACCACGCCTTGGACTGTTGGCCGAAGATGAAGTCAACAGCACCACTGATGTACGACCGGGCGTACAGCTCCTTGCCCTTGTTGGCACACAGAGTGTCCTGGTATCCGGTGAAGTTGCAGCCGTAGAAACCGTAGTCGGTGTTGTCAACATACACGGCCACAGCCTGTCCGAGCTGCTTGATTTTGCCTTCCGGGTTGGCAACGTTGAGGTTGTACACCTTGACACCTTTCCGAGATTTGAAGAGCAAGGTACTAACACGTGCATTGGCCGCAGGAGTATTCGGTGGGAGGTCCTTCTGCGCCATCTTGTGCGAGATAGTTGCTTCGTTGCTTGCGTAGGACGTCGCATCGCACGTGTAACCTTGCAACACTAGCGGACCATTGAACTTCGGGACGATCACTTGCTCGTTGTAGACTCCGGGGAGGATAAAGAGTGTGTGTTCTGCGGTGGTGTTAGGGATCGCCGCGACACCCTCCGACACGGTACGGAAGCTACCATTGTATGCACCAGTAGCATCAACGACGATGGCCCCCGGTGGAGGCTGAGTCCGTGCATTCGGTCCATTGCAGGCACCTGTGGCACCAACTTTGACGACAGAGCCGTTGACGCTTTCTGGGACATCAGTGTCCGAGGTTGGCCCACTGCATGTAATGTCGGCTAGTGTGCTTGTAGCGAGGCAGGCCAGTGCCACGATCCGCAGTGCTAAAGTGCGCATCGCGTTGAGTTTACTTGACTTGAGAGGAGAAGAAACAAAGTGAGGAGGGCTTGTGGCCTAATACAACGGAAACGGTGGCCGAGGCCTGAACTCATTAATTAGGCGATACCCGAAGTTGCATGTTGCGCACGCGCACGGCATTTGCGTAGTGTCGTGAAGTCATAGCTCAACGTATCGTGTGGCCGTGGGTAGTAGCACCCATCCTTGGATCAACCAGCGCGTGAGATCGTCATTGCCATTATTTCAGGATCAAAGGGAAGAGAGGCTTTTGGGATTGTACTCGCGCTTTCTGCAGAGATCGAATGGAAGAGAGCCTTACATCGATTCTTTTTCATCTTCTTTCAAAGCAGCCGCAAAGTTGAAATGTATCTTAGTATGACGGCGCTTCGAGCTTGAATAAATAAAACACTCGCGAAAGCTACAGCTTTTAACCGTTATCGTGTTTTTGAGAGCACCTGTTCATGCGTGTAATCGGTTCGATTGCTCAATGTAGCCTGGTGTCGCGCGAGCCGATAAACATAGAGGCATCACACTAAGGGCATATGCACTACTCTAGGGCACAGGAATTGCAGAATCACTTTCAACACATACACTGTGTATACAGGATATATGGATATACTGTCTGGTGCTGTTGCTGCTTCCTTAGCAGTGCAAACGGACAACACTACTACTTGTAGCATAGTATATCCTGCGGCTGGTATTAATAAGTGTAGGCTATCGTTCATGCCCTAATTGAATGGACAAGTTTGCACTAGACAGACCTGGCTGTGCGCCACCAGGAAAGTCATGAATTCGACTACCAGCGATGGCACGAGAATTCAAAAGCGTGGAACCAACACTCCCCGTGACTAATACAGCTTACGTGTTCGTACATCGTGAAGGTGGTTCTGTGCATTACAGCTGCAGCTTAAGTGCTTTACCCACCGCGACGTTGTACTATTGTGCCTACTGCGGCTACTAAAGCTACGGATTGACTTGTTCGGAGGCTCATCAGTGCAGACATCTCTCGAGTTACCGAGAGGATTTCCTCACAAAGATTCAGAGCAGATCTTGGTATATTTTGCGAACATCATTTGAGCCTCCAGCCTCTTCGGGCCGAAAAACACACACACAACACACAAGCGATTGCCTCGCGATCAGGCAAATTGATGAATGAGCTCTACAGTCCGTTGCGGGTTTTGGTGGACGTCACGCAGCCAATCAATTTCTGTGCCTAAACTATGGTTGGTCACGCCAATCTCGGCTGTCTGAGTCTCCTAATCTAGGCCCGCGCCTACCCTAGGCCGCGCCGGTTCAGCTTCAAGTGTCGTTTCATAACGGATCGTAATGGGACGCTGCCGCTGTAGCAGGCGCGGCCGCTCTTACTCTCGAAAAAGATCTAAGCGACTCGTCGTCGAAGAAGCCACGCCTGCACGAGAATGGGCCTGCTGAACCTGCTGCGCAAGCTCAAGAAGGACGACAGCGAGGCGCGCATCCTCGTGCTGGGGCTGGACAATGGCGGCAAGACCACCATCCTCAAGAAGCTCTCGGAGGAGGACATCAGCCACATCATGCCTACGCAGGGCTTCAACGTCAAGAGTCTGCAGGTGGACGGCTTCAAGCTCAACATGTGGGACATCGGCGGCCAGAAGACCATCCGCCCCTACTGGCGGAACTACTATGAGCAGACCGACGCGCTGGTGCGTGGAGCTGCTGCTTGTTGTGCTGCAACGGACGAGTAGTGACCAATTTATTGCGTTTGTACTTGTAGATCTACGTCATCGACAGTGCTGACCGCCGCCGTCTTGAAGAAACCGGCATGGAGCTCGTGACGCTGCTGGAGGAAGAGAAGCTCTCCAACGTGCCTATCCTCGTCTTCGCCAACAAGCAGGACTTGCTGAACGCGCTGCCCTCCGGTGAGATCTCCACGGCGCTGAACCTGGCCACCATCCGCGACCGCACGTGGCACATCCAGGCATGCTCTGCCAAGACGGGCGAGGGCCTGCAGGAAGGCATGGAGTGGATAGTCAACACAATGAGCACTGGACGAGAGGCCAAGTAGGATTGAAGCCGGGTTAAACCGATCGGAGCGCGCGCCCGTTGATCAAACGGAGCAACGTGCGAGCCTTCAACCTCTTCAATATGAACCCGCTTAAACACTGCAGATAGGCATCAGCGACCAGCAAGCTATTGCACGCACTTCCTGCGGCTATCTGTAAGGTATCAACAAATCTGCCTTTAAACGATAAAGCGGTCTCTTCTGCAGTAGATTTTTTGGCTTGTGCACACCAACGCACTCCACGACTTTATTAGTGGTTGTTTCTGTGTCGAGCATTCGGGTGTCTTTCACCTGAGTAAACCCGGGTGCTACTTTCATCCGCAGGCATTCGCTTACGCCTCGAATTCAACGCCAATCTTCACCTGCTCCGCCTGTGCGACGATGTCGGCGATCTTCACGGCCTTCTCGGCAGCGTCCTCCAGGTCGTCGGCGACAATCATCTTAATGCCCGACTCGGCGATAATCTTACGCGCAGGCTCCACGTTGGTACCCTGCAGACGGATGATGACCGGCTTCTTCAGGCCCAGGTCCTTGGCAGCCGCCACAATACCGGCGGCGATCACATCACAACGCATGATGCCACCGAAGATGTTCACCAGGATCGACTTGACCTGGTCATCGCCGTCCAGGATCTCGAACGCCTTCTTCACCTGCTCCTCAGTGGCACCTCCACCGACATCCAGGAAGTTAGCGGGCGAGCCACCGTACAGCGAGATGATGTCCATGGTGGCCATGGCAAGACCGGCGCCGTTCACGAGGCAGCCGATGTTGCCGTCCAGACCGATGTAGTTCAGGTCGTAGGCGCTGGCCTCCACCTCACGCGGGTCCTCCTGGGTCTTGTCGCGCTTGGCGAAGATCTCCTTGTGGCGGAAGGCGGCGTTGTCGTCGTAGTTGAGCTTAGCGTCGCAAGCGAAGATCTCGCCCTCGCGAGTCTCAGCCAGCGGGTTGATCTCCACGAGCGTGGCGTCGACGCCGATAAACATGTTGTACAGGTTCTTGATCTGCGTCTCGAGCTTCTTGAGCACCTCGCCCTCGCCGCCAAGAGCCTTGGCAAGACGCGTGACCTGGGCGTCCGTGGGGCCCGTGGCGATGTCCACGTTCTCCTTGAAGATGAGCTCGGGCGTGGCCTCGGCCACGTCCTCAATGGAGGTTCCGCCGGCGGGCGAGGCCACCATGACGGGGCCCTGCGACGCGCGGTCCATGAGGATCGAGAAGTACATCTCGCGGCGCATCCACACGCGTTCCATGAGGAAGACCTTGGCCACCTCGATGCCCTTCTCGCCCGTCTGCTTGGTCACGAGCGTCTCGCCCAGCATCTTCTTGGCGAACTCCTCGGCCTGCTCGGGCTTGGTGCACATGTGCACGCCGCCCTTAAAGCCGTTCTTGAACGTGCCGAGGCCGCGGCCGCCCGTGAGCGCCTGCGCCTTGATCACCACGTCGACGCCCTCTGCATTCGCAAAAGATTTTTGTTAAACCACACGCTCTTCGTCTATGCACAGCGAGGTGGCTTGGAGGGGGAAGCTGACGGCTAACAATAGCGCGCTCCCCCTTCCCCTCCCCGGCCGCGCTAAAAATAGTACGCACCGCGGTCGCCGCGGATCTTGCTGAAGGCGGCCTTGGCCTCGGCCGGCGTGTCGGCCGGGATGCCCTGCGGCGTGGCCACGCCGAAGCCCTTCATGATCTCCAGCGACTGGAACTCGTGCAGGTTGAGGCGACGCACCTGCGCGGCCTGGCGCGCAGGCATCGACAGGAGCTTGGAGTTGCGCAGCACGCGGCCGAACATGGTGCAGATGCGAGCGGCGGCGACGTGCGGGTGGCTGAAGGCGGCTCGGGAAATGATACCGAGCTCCCCCGGCCCCACAGACCGGCGCGTACCGTGCTTGACCCCAACAGAGCGCCCTTTGGCAGTCGCCAACTGTGAAAATCGCTGTCGAGCTTCCCCGCGACGGCGACCGCTGTTTTGCGGAGCTCGCGTGACGCAACAGAGCCACTGAAACGCAGCGAATGCGCATTGGGTGAAAAGCGCCGCTCGCGCAGATGATTGGTGGAAAACCGGATGGAAAATTGAAGTCTGAGGTTCAAGTACACAGAAGGTACACTGTTAAACGAAAACCGGTGATTGGGCCGCGAGCGTCCGTATCCGCCAGCGCGTTGCGTGCGTCATTTGCCCGCCGTCGGGCCCTTTGCTCGAGCGTTGGCGTTGCCCGCATGGTCGGCTCGGCAGTACAGCTCGTTCGGAAGGCGTAGCAGGCCGGCGCGTGGTGAACGGACTCATTGCAGACGTTGTCGTTTTGCACGCTTTGTGTGCACGCTGAATTCTCGGTTGTGGGCAGAGAGAACATTGGATGGCCGCGCACATTGCGTTTGGCTCCGTTGCGCGAGGTAGCTGATGCTACAGTACGATCACAGCATCGCTGGGACGGCCAAGACCGTCGGGATGCTGACTGCTTCACCAGTCGGGGACTACGACCGATTGCTCCGAGAGAGGATCCCGTGTTTGTCGAGGCTTGGTGGCGTTGGGTGGGGGAGCGCGCGAGGCGGGCAGGCGCGCTACAAAATGCGACGAGCTGCTTCAGCTTTTTGCCTCGTCACACAAGTCGATACCGGCGAAAACCGGTACAAATCCCTAGCCTTGCGTGTAGCATACTGTATGCGAAAACGTAGGATCTGAAATTCTTGATATGTGATTTCTCGTAAGACTCTTTTGTCCTCCTCTTCCTCTCATTCCTGAATCTGCTACGAGGAGAATGCGATTGTTCTGTACGATCATTTAGGTGTGACTGAAAGTCCATTTTCGTGATTGTGTGCTGGAAGGGCTTAGTGGGTGACTTGTAGAGCAAGATCGCATGCTGCCAGAAAATAACCATTCCAGCGAGTGGCCTGCATTTTTTTAGAGAGAAGAAGGACGGCAAGTGGCTAACTGTTAGCGAAGTGAAGCAACGCTGCTAGAATTAGCAGGACACCACTTTGGTGGGTTGGCTTGTCGGGGGATGACTTTCGATACGAACTCACCCAGGAAGTTGTTGCGGCCGGCTGTGCAGGTGATGGTGGTGATTCCATAGCAAGAGTCTCTCTTCAGCTCTAAGGTAATCGCTGTGTATGAAGCGTTGTTGTCTCACTCATGCACTCGCCCGCGCCCCGACGACGTCAACTGAGCTTGACATCGAAACCGAAGTATGCAATTATTATGATTTTATGAATGCCATCGTCGGAAGCAGTCGTGGGTGCGCTTCATGTTGCTCATTAGAGCTTTCCCTGCCTCTCTCGTGACTGAGACGCATATATTTAAGACACAATGCCGTTTGCGATAATGCAGATATCAGAGATTGGTAATGAGAAGACTGGGCTATTGTTTTTCGAGCCGCTTAAGCACGCGCTCGCATCCACTGCATTCGCGATGACAAATAAACCTTCTGTATGAGGCCACTATTCTATCTCGTTGACTACACAGACGACGATAATGATGAAATGGTGCTTAGTGCCGAGCTGATGCTTAACCTGCAGGCGAGACTAGCACGCGGGATTGCCTCGCAGAAGCGTTAGATCGATGCATCCTACGACTTCCAAGATTTCTGGTCCGAAGTATCCCTGGACGATAAGATGGACTTGTTCCACCGCAGTATTGCTGAGCTTCGTGGTGAATTTAGCTTCGACGTCAATCCCAGCAAGTCCTGTGTCAACCGACAGCTGAAAACTTCTCTTAACGACAAGCAGAAAACCGTTTTCCCAGATGGGCCCTAAGAAATAATAGTATACGCGTCCCTCATTTTATCACGTACAAAGTCTTCTTCAAGGATCACTCCGTCTTCTCCATGGCGTCGGCCTCGTCGTTCAACGCCACGCTGGCCGTGCTGCTGGCCGCCAAGTACTGCCGCCAGTACCCGCTCTTCCGCTGGCGCGAGGAGGCGCTGCCGGCGCTGGGCCGCCGCGCCGAGAAGTACTGCTTCCGCGTGGACATGCTGAACCTGCAGCAGGAGAGCTGCGGCGAGATGCTGCTGGCGCTGCTGCCCACGCAGCTGAGTCTGCTGGACTTCCAGAAGGAGAACACGCTGTACAAGCTCAAGGCGTTGCTGGTGACACTCAAGGTGCGGCGTTTTCCGCCCTGAATTGACATATCGGAGAGCTCATGATGTTTCGTTGTGCGTCCTGCAGCACCCGTACATTCTGCCAGTGCTGGACATCCACTACTCTAAGGAGAAGAAGGCGCTGCTGGTGGTACAACCCTTTGTGGCCAGCGGCAGCATCAAGGACCGCATCTACCAGGTCGCCAACCCGGCCAAGCCCTACGACGTCAAGTACCGTCTGGAGAACGCCCACCCGCTGCCGTTCGAGGAGATCGCCAAGTTCTCCAGACAGATTCTGGAAGCTCTGGCAGGACTGCGGTCCAAAGGCCTGGTATGCGACCACTTGAGGTCGACGAATGTGCTCGTCGACGACGGCAACGCTCGGCTGGCTGAGATTTACACGCCGCTGCTCGCCATTGACAGATACAAGGACAGTCGAGATCTGACGGTGAGCCTGGAGCAGCACATGGACATCGATTTACTGCTGTACGGACAGATTTTGTATGAGATGGCGACAGGGATGGAGTTGCTGAGTCCGCAGCCGGAAGAAGGTGTGCTCGAGATGCTGGCTCCGGAGATCGCGGAGGTGCTTGTAGCTATCTTTTATGAGCCAGAAGCGTTAGCTGCGCCGGAACCAGCACCTCTTTCGTCGGGAGTTGAGGCGGAGGGCAACAATGCCGAGTTTGATGACACTGCATCAGTTAGTACTAGTGTTGCAAGCATTCGCAACAAGAAACACCTCTTTATGGTGGACGTAGAGCAAATGCTGGAGGATTTTTCACTGTTTGCTGCTGCGAGCGACGTGCCACCGATCCGGACACTGTTCTCTGGGTTCCGCCTAGACTCAGGGATGAAGAGCACTATCAAGTACAGCATGCGCATAAATGCGAGTCGAAGTCAGGCACATATCGTGCATTACAACGACCAAGAGGCACTGCTGCGCGCTCGCCAGCGTGCTGAGCGCCGCGTGTACGAAGAGAAGGAAAAGCAGCAGCAACGCATTCAGCAGCTCACGCCCAGCAAGAACCCGACCAGCAAGGGAAATGCGTACAGCAGCAAAACCATACCGTCCAGGCGAAAGACATATCGAGCCGACAGCTTCCGTAAGCACGCTCAACGTACGCTGTCTCGTCCTGGCAGCAGCAAGTCGAACGCAAGTGCTTCCAGCGCCTAGCTCATTAACCTTGTAGATGCATTCTAGAGGGTATGCCATCCGTGTAATCACAGCACGTTATCGCTACCATGGTGCCCATGCCAATGTCGATGCTAATGCATTGTGTACCTGCGACGTTGCTTCAAGCGCCGAATCCAGCGAAACGACTCGACGCGTCTCTCCAGATCAGCATTGATTAGGACCGATCCAAGACAAGAAGAAGAGGTCACAGCTCGCTTCATCATGTCGTGCGTTTTGAACGAACCGGCAGCGGATATGACGCTGGTGGACCTGGAGACGGGTGAGCAGACGCAGTTGCTGGATCTGGTGGAGCGCTCGGGCAAGTACACGATTTTGACTTTCTACGCGACCTGGAGCAAGGCGTGCGAGCCCGAGGTGGAGCTCATGGAAGCCTTTAGTAAGAATGGTCACGATAAGTTGCTCAACTTCGTACTCGTGAACTTGGACCAGAACGTTGGAGACACGTTTAATTTTCTTGATGGGATCAGTGAGACGACCAATAGGCCGCGGGTGTGTCGGAACTACTCCGCTGATGATAAACCTACGGTGCTTCACTTCGGCTGTGATGAGGTGCCGGAGCCGTACGGCTTGCAGAGCGTCCCACACACAATTGTAATCGACCCGCAAGGCATTGTTCGCCGTAATGGCGATAATTTCCACTGGGATGACATTGCTGCCTTGTTGCGCCACCGCCTAGAAGTGACGGATGCGAGCTACTTGACCAAGATCATGATGTGGCTTCTTCCTCCGATCACGACATGAAAAGCAGAAAGAAATGAGGTCCGAAATCCTCGAAAAACAGATTGAAGAGACAACGCACTTTAAATTCGCCTGGAAGGAACTCTCGGTTGGCCTTCTCATTTAAGACTTCTGCATTTTCGTTTGGCCAGGCATGTTCATTCTGTTGTTGTTTCTGCTGTGGCTGTTTTCTCCTCCTTTGTGATCAAGAACAGCTCACACTCGCCAGTGTTCACGAGTTCTTGCAAAAACTGGTAGCACTCGCTCTCACTTTCAAACGCCTAGAACACAAAAGCCTCATTAAAAAGTTGCTAGCACGAGGTAAGAAAAAAACGCATCTCCCTCAGCAACACAACGCACCACTGGAGCTGGCAGCTTCGAGTCCAGGTTGTAGCAAACTCCTCGAACCTTCTTGACAGCAAACCAGTGTCTCTGCATCCACAGACTGCTGAGCATTGTGGTCACCACCACATTGCACAGCACGCCCTCCGCTTCATCCAGCTTCACCAACTTGTCATCTACGGGCAACCGCTTGTCCAGCCACTGCATCACGAATCCTACATCAAATATTCAAACTACTTTTCAGCCGCTAGTTATGACAAGTTATGACACATTTCGTTTGCTATTGTTCTACCTTTTTGCTGCAGCGCAAGCGTCAGCGCATTGACGTCATAGTTTCCCAGACCCAATGGGGCTCTGTGCGGGTTCCAGGCCCAGCTCAACAGGCCGCTGCCAGCGTCCGGGTCCGCTCTGGCCGCCAGCTCCACACATGCCTCGTCCAGCGTGGCCTTGTCGAATACGGGGCCTGGACCAAATCTCGTAAGTTTTGGTCACTTAGTGCAAGTTACAGGACCGTGCACTACCTTGCAAGACGTTGTTGAGCGCGTGGAGCCCGCAGCGGTAGAGCTGCTGCCTCTCGTGGTAGAGCTCCTCGCGGTCCGCCATGCTGTACGGAGACGCAGTTTTAGTCGCGGAATTGGTGGGAAGAGAACTAGATGGGGAATTAAGCGACGAATTAGAGACCACAAGCACTTCAACTTGAGATGGGTACATTTGTGTCATTGCACGAGGTTTCGAAACGATCGATGGGAAATGCGTGTCTTCTGTTTCTCGGGCGGGGGTTTCTATGGGCTTGTACGCGTTGCAGTGGGAGCGTGTGGGCGAGACTGCATTGTCGTGTTTCCACTGGAGAAGAGAAGTGACCAGGTCGACCGACAAACTCGAGTCCTGTAAAGCGACTACAACGCGAACAAGCCCTAAGCTTTGAGCATGGGGAATCGAGGCAGCAAGCGCAAAGACGATGGCGGTGAGGAGGCAAAAGAGGAGGACTTTTCACGCCGGGCGGCTCGCCCTTCGCCCGAATTGACCAGCACGAACCCGTTCAAGCCCAACAACCGCAAATGCACAGATATACTCTGTCTGCTCTTCTTTGTAGTATTCTGGATTGGCATGATCATCATTGCTGGAATCGGATACCAATATGGGAAACCACAGCGACTCATTTACGGCACTGACTGGATGGGGCGGACTTGCGGTGCTAAGGCTGACAAGACTGACACCGTGCCAGCCTACGACTTCACCGACTACAAGTACATGATGTATCCACGTCTTTCCGAGGACATTCTAGCGCTCTCGGCTTCTGGTCTTAGTACCAAGCAGTTGGCGAGCCCCTCAACGCTTCGGAAGTTGTTCGGTGTGTGCGTTCCGTCATGCCCTGTGCTCGGTGACAATCCACTCTACGTGCACGCATACACGGATTACAAAATGCACAAAGACCCCGTGAATACTGATGACACGAGTGCAGGCGCCGGCATGGAGTACGAGAAGGCCGGCTCACCCTGGAAACTCGTCACAGACTCCAGTAATGTACTGTATCGCTGCGTGGAGCTCACTAAAATCGAAATCACAGAAAGCGCTCGGTGTGTAGATGACTGTACAGATGATGAACTTGCAGATTACAACTCTGGCAAGACAACAACGTTAATGTGCGGCACCGATGAAACGAAAAATCCTTTCATGAATTGCGGTGACACAACTTGCGCAGACATGATAACCAAAATGAAGTCAAGCTGCACTAGTCTGGAAACAACTCGCGAAGAGCGCCAGATTGGTTCAACCACCTCCGACCCCATCACTACAATGCTGAGTCGCAAATGGTTCATGGTGGCACGCTGGTTAGGCGACTTGCAGAAGGCAGCTTTTCCCATTTTGATTTGTGGTGGTCTCTTTGCCCTGATTCTTGGGCTCTTCTGGCTTGTTCTGTTGCGTTACTGCGCTGGTCTCTTCGTGTGGCTCGTTATTGTTTTCGTGGTGATTATGCAGATCGTTGTTACTGTCTTTTGTGCATACGAAGGTAACTTGATCGACAGCGCGAATATGCAAAGCACTTTAACGGATATGGGTATGTCAAGCACGAAAGCTCAAGCCATCACCGCGGCAACCACGACATACATTACGTCGGCTGGCGTTTCCGTTGCTGAGGACCAAGCTCACTACTGGGCTATTGCTTGCTACGTCCTTACCGCAATTGATGCACTGCTACTTCTAGTACTGATTTTTATGTGCGGGCGAATTCGCATCGCCATTGGCATCATTCGTGAAGCTTCCAAGGCACTCCAATCCATGCCCATGCTTACGCTGTACCCGATCGTGCCGACGTTCTTCGCGGTCGGGCTTGTGGCATACTGGTTGGTGGCAGCTGCATTTATCGCCACGTCAGGCAAGATTTCAGCTAGCGAGATTGCTAGCACAGCCGCTGGTGTCACTGGTACAAATGTGGGATCTGTAGTTCCCGTGCAGATGAAGGACGACGACACAATGCACTACCTAATGATTTACCACCTCTTTGGGCTGCTCTGGACGAGCCAATTCATCCAGGCTGCGGCATACGCCACAATTGCCGGCGCTTTCTGCGAGTACTACTGGACGCTGGATAAACGCCAGGTGCCTGCACGGCCTGTGCTTCGCTCCATGTGGCGAACGATTCGCTACCACTTCGGGTCGGTGGCGTTCGGCAGTCTCATCATTGCCATCGTGCAGTTCCTGCGCATCGCACTCGAGTACGTTGACCAAAAAATGCGCGCTGCTAAGCAAGGTAACGCCATTGTCAAAGTGGTAATGATGTGCATGAAGTGCTTCCTCTGGTGCTTCGAGAAGTGCCTCAAGTTCCTAAACAAGAACGCGTTCATCGTGATGGCCATGAAAGGCCGTAGCTTCTGTCCGTCCATGAAGGATTCCTTCACGCTGCTCCTTGCGAATGCAGCACGTGTCGCCACCGTCAGTATCATTGCACGGTTCCTGATGATCCTGGGCAAGATTTTCATCACCGGTTTCTGCATGCTTTTCATGTTTGTTTTCATCCGGTACCCACCAAGTCATCTGCCCAGCTTCTTCATGGGCGACCTCGCAAGTGTGAGCAGCCCCATCTTCCCCATGTTGCTGACTGGTGTCTTGAGTTACGCCACGGCCTCGTTTTTCCTGGACGTCTACGGCACCGGCATCGACACCATCCTGCTCTGCTTCTGCGAAGACTGCAACGTCAACAAAACTTCTGAGCAGTACTACATGAGCGACGAGCTTGTGGCTTTCATCGAAGGACCTGCTAAGCACAACGCCTTCACGGTGTACCAGTCTCGCAGTGTCTCCCATACCCGCGACAGCGTAGCTACCACAGCTCCTCCTATTTTCCACCCGCACAACGGTCCAATGACGAAGGTCAAATAAACAAGACAATTAGGCTATTCACCCTCCAGCGCTAGCGCATGAGCTTCCTGCTAAGTTGCAAAAAATCATGTTTGCATTATATGATCATGCTAGCTGCGTATCATTATTAAAGCTACTGAATCTTCACGACGTGTGAACTGTCAATACCTGCGATGGCATCAGAGAGGACGTGGATCTCGTAGTTTGTGCCGTCCTGGGATAGCGGATTCGCCAAAGAGAACGAGACATGAACCTTGTGTTTCCACGCTACGTGCTTCACATGAACAAGTTCTTCTCGTGAACCTTCCTTCTTGGTTGTCAGAATCACGTAGAACCCGTACGGCTTGGGCTTTTGGAGACGCGACGTGAAGGCCAGGTTCCTTCCGCCTTGGTTATTCAAGCCTGTCAACTCCACGTCAATCACCTTTTGCTGCTTCTGCTTCACCTGAACATCCACTCGAAGGCGTGGAACTTCTTCCGCGACACGAACAAGCTCATTGATCTTGTGCTTCGTCAGACCGCTTGGCCTGCCACGCTGTTGCTGGGTCTGCAGGCTTTGCAACCGCTCGATGACTTGAGTTTTCATGTTCTTTGCTGCCAGAGCTGCTTGCAAGTCAGCAATGCTGGAAACCTTGAAGTGCTCTCTCAAAAGCTTTACCACTGCCTGTGAAGCATGCGGCAGCTGAGCTAACATATCATCACTATCAGCATTCCCTTCATCAGGCCAACGGCCCTGCACAACAGCCTGTGACAGACGGATGCCAGCGAACACCAGTTCCGTGAGCTTTAGGTAAGCGGACAGATCAATTACCGCACTGAGCAAGCGTGGCAAGTGGTCTAGCAGCGTTCGAAGATCGTTGACAAAGTCGCTGGACGGTAGACGCATACCCATTAAGTGCATTTGCAGCACCAGTAGTGCTTTCACCTCACTTCCGTGAGTTTCCAGCAGTGCTTTCTGGCGTTTGGGCGAGCTAGCAAACAAATGCTTAAGCGGTGAGTATTTGACCTTGGCGCACAGATCCGCGATTAAGTTGCTTATAACCTCGTTATGACGCAACGGAATGTCACGAAGCTCCATACTCGACTCACAAACAATGCAGAGGAGTCGCAATGTGCTGGTGCGCGTGTCTGTCTTCTTCTCTTTTGCTACAGCTTCAAGAGCTGAGAGCATGTTGGACACCGTGCGAACGTCCACATAAAGCGACGCAGCCAGTTTGCCAGCAAAAGTTGGTTCGAAGGACGACACTCCGCTCGCTTGGGACGTCGCAACACACTGACTAGTCTCTAGCAGCTCCATAGTCGTTGAAATTAGCTGTTGGAAGAACGTCTCAAGTTCGTCTTGCTTACTGGGTTTCTTCGGTTGTTCACCCTGCTTGCTCTGTTTCCCAGATTTCACATGTGAAGCCTCTGCGGGAATGATATCGGATCCAACTCCATAAAAGCTTGGGTTCTTCAGCACACGCTGGAACAGTAAACTCCAGCTCAGGTAGTCCATCACGTCCTTAGTCGTGTGAATAAGGCCAGCTGCAATCTCAGCGTTCAAATGGTTTGCCAAAATGTGTGGCGCCCCATGTCCACCGAGGCAGGATTCTACAGCCAAGGGTTCGTACAGGAAGCGTTGAGTCATATTTTTCTTGCTCTCTTCGACAAGTACACAGGCAACACCCTTGTCATCTAACAGCGGACGGCCAGCGCGACCAATCATTTGCAGCAAGTCGCTCAATGGGTACGAGCGATAGCGTCCATTTTGGAAGTACTCAGTGCCCTTAATCACAACAAGGTGTGCTGGTAGATTTACTCCCCATGCCAGTGTTGAGGTAGAAATTACAACTTGAATAAGGCGGTCCCTGTACAGCTTCTCAACCAGTTCGCGATCCCTCCTCGCTAATCCAGCGTGGTGGAGGCCGATGCCAAAGGAGAGCGTGTGCTTTAGGGTCTCATCCACAATCTGGTTTGACTGGCAAATTGAGTCCATGACAGCTTCATCCATTTTCAAAAAGCGCTTACTTCCATCACCGCCCTCGTCAGATGCAACACAGAACTGAATTAAATCCAGCGCTGTCAACTTTGTCTGCGCCTTAGAGGACACGAAGATAAGCACAGGTTTGTCAGGGGAGTGCGTTTTGATTGCCATGAACGTAGGCTTGTTCATTGCAGCCATCCTTGCCACGTAGTGACGCTCAGGAAAGCCCTGGATGTGCACATCCATTGGCACAGGGCGAACTGATGCGCGAAAGTTGTAGACTTGACCGCCATCAGGGTTGTTAGCGTGGCTAGAAGTAATTCCGCCTAGCCATTGACCTACATCTCCAGCATTTGCAAGCGCTGTTGACAGTCCGATAACGCGAATTGGTAAGCCAGATCGCTTAAATCGCCGCAGTCGGCTGATCAAAACTTCCAGCACCGCACCACGTGGTGCTTCACCCACCAAGTGAACTTCGTCGACAACAACAAGTGCCATTTGAGCCATTAGGGCCCGACCAACTGAGCTGCTTCTCGTCAGTAAATCCCACTTCTCCGGCGTCGTGACCACGATATCAGCTTTATTCAGGATAAACTCGACATTGACCAGAGTATCACCAGTGACTTCCACAACCTTCTTGCGCAAGTGGGCGTTGTTTTCAAACCGAGCCTTCCACTCTGCCACTTTCTCACGAGCAAGGGCTTTCATTGGCGCGATATAAACAATCAGTGACTGTGAAGAGCGGCGACCACGATGCGTCTGTACAGCTTGTGCATCTGAAGCCTTGTCGGCCTCGCCTTGGCTGTTCTCGTTAAGCTGCTGCTGCTTCCACACCCTCAGCATGGCCAGCTCGGCACATACTGTTTTGCCACTACCCGTTGGTGCACAGAGCAGCACGTTTCCATTTTGGTGATAGAGCTGATGGAATGCTTGAGTTTGGATCGGGTTAAAGTACTGAAACTTGCCCACGTATAATGCCTGGTATACTGGGTCGTCAAGAGACTGAAGAGGTTGCGGATGAAGTCGCAGAAGTTTCGTGTACATCTCATCCTTCTGCTTCTTCGTTTCAGCCACAGTGCAATCGCTCGGCGTATAGCTTACCTCGTAAAAGGATTCAATACCAACAAAGCGATCGGACAAAATGCGAATCACATAGTTCGCATCTTTCTGCGTCTGCGACACAAACACCGGCAAATAGCATTCCACCTCAAGAGTCTGCGTGCCTGCCTTCCAGCTCATAAAACGACTCTGGTGAAGCACAAAGTACTCTGAGTGATAAATGTAACCCGTAATGGCGTCTTCCACCCAAAGCCAGGAGGCCAGGGTCTTGCCCTGGAACACACCCTCTTTCCACTCCGGAAACAGTGGGTAGAGATCAAACGTCAGCTTAATCATGTTGCCACCGAATGGCTGCGTCTGTACGTTGTCAATGTCGATAAACGGAACGCTTTGAACCCATTTCTTCACCTTCGCGTTCAGGTTAAACGCGTCTGGATCGGCAATTGCATCGTACAAAGTCATATTGTGGCGGCGGTCAACCTCGCCAACGATATCAAGTGGCACGTTCGGAAGTTGTAGCATTGCATTCTGATCCCACCACATTTTCTGGTCAATGCATTTGGCGAGCTGCAGGAATTTTTCCGCCTTGCGAGCGCTGTTCTTCTTTAAACAGATTTCAAACAGCGCACGACACACACGAGAACCGTTTTGGGCGACGTAGTTTGTGTCGGAGATAAGTGTGAACGTCGACACACGGGCACGACCAATCAAACTCTGCAGAAGAATGTTCGTCTTTCCGGTGTAGGTGTCCATTCCACCACCAAGGATATCAAAACGGCAGAATCTGCGCTTAAGCTTCTCCAGCTCTGGCATCTCTTCTTCGCGTGATTTAAGCTGCTCGAATTCGTTGCTGCTGCAAAGCACCAGAAGCACCTTCTCCCAGTCAAGGTCATCCTCATCACCTTCTTTCTGGCCTGCCTTGCTGTCAAGAAGATCATTGAACGTCTCGATCGACGTGTGCTGGATGTAGAAGTGGCTAGCAACACGTCCCATTGAAGTTGCGGCAAATGCAATCTTGCCCTCTTCACCGGATCCCAACTGGACCTTCTCGCGTAAGATCTTGATCATTCGACATGCTGCCAGCTTCTCGGCCGCATCCATTAGTAGTTGTCTGCGCCGTGCAATCAACATCGGGTCTTCATTTACATCGTCTAACTTCATACCATAGGCAAGCGGGTTCTTTCGCATGCGTACGTACAAGTACGTGTAACTGAGCCATGTGCACGCTTCCTCAAGGTTCGTCACAGTACCGGAAACAATTTCAGCGTTCAAGTGGTCCGGCAATGCCTTGATTAATGCCGATTCCATCGGGATACCAGTCGTAAGGAGTCGCAAATAGTGAGGTAATTGGTCTTGAGTCGTCACCAGCACAGCATCACCACTCGTGTCGTATTGCGGGCGACCAGCACGGCCAAAAATCTGCATGACATCGAGCATGCTAAGCTGAGTCATACCACCCTTGTCGGCGTTGTATACTTGAGTGCCCTTGATAATAACAGAGTGAGCAGGCAAGTTCACACCCCATGCTAGCGTTGCGGTACAACACAGCACACGGATGTAACCCATCTCGAAAAGTTGTTCAGTCAAATTTCGGTCACTACGCAGCATACCAGCATGGTGAATGCCCATGCCGTACCCCAGCAACTCCTTCAGTTCCTTGTTACGACTTTTCTGAACGCGTTCTTGTAAGTTGATAGGCATCTGCAGATCTGGAGGCGGTAAGAAGGCCTCTAATGTGCCGGGTTCTTCTTCATTACCGCGTGCAAGCTCCACAATACTGTGCATTGTAGCTGCAGTTTCTTTTCGCGAGTGAACAAACACCATAACTTGCTCGTTGTGCTGAACTTGCTTCAAGCAATGTGCAAGTGTGAGCTTGTTCATCATCAACTGAATCTGACGTTGACGGCTCATTGTAGCACCAGCCTTCTTTTCCTTGGCAAGATCCTCCTCGCTTGCTGTCACCGTTGAGAGTGCTGCAGCGCTTAACCCCAGCGCCTCCTTCAGATTTGCATTCGTACTCACGCCAATAAACGTCTGATCAAGAGGAACAGGACGGTATGTCGAGTCAAAGAAGAAGAGTCCGCCCTTACCGCCATTTGTTGCTGCATTTTGCATGCGTGCGTCGCCATTAGGAACGTACACGCGCAAGAATGATGCGACGTCTACGTAGTTAGGCAGAGTAGCCGACAGTCCAACAATACGGATCATGCTCTGCGTACTCTCCACGCGTCGCAACGTACGTGCCACGATGGTCTCGATAACAGGACCACGCTCATCTGCCAGTAAATGCACTTCATCGATAATAAGAAGCTTTACTTGGCTGAGAAGCGATTGCTGGGTGCTGGACTTGCGCGTAATAACATCCCACTTTTCTGGCGTCGTCACGATCACATGAGTCTCCTCAATCTCCTTCTTCGTCAACTGCATATCACCGGTGAGTTCACGCACTTTCAGCTTCAACCCTTGCAGCCGCTGGCCGAACTTCGTGACTACTTCCTGCGCAAGTGCCTTCATGGGCGCCACGTAAATGATCTTCATGTTGGCGACGCCTTGACTAATGGGTTTGTCCTGATGCCGATTTAGCTGCGACTTTACTTCCTGGAGGATGGCAAGCATAGCCACATTGGTTTTACCAGCGCCTGTAGGGGCACAAACCAGCAGATTCTGATTCGAGTTGTAAGCCGCATCGAACAGCTTTGATTGGAGGCGATTGAGTTTAGTGATTCCGTGGAACGCAGTCTGAGCGAAATCCTCGAGGCTTGAGATCGATACAAGTTTCTCCTCTTTACCCAACGCCTTTTTGGCGTGAGCAGGAATGAACACGTGCTCGTATCCCTTGTAGTGCGTTCTCTTTGTGTTTGAAGGCAGTGTAAGAGCTCCTGCAGCCATCAACTGTCCAGCCGCTGCCGTCGAATCATACCCTCCTTGCAAGGCACCGAACTCACGCTGCACTAATGATGACGACTGCAATCGACGCTCTTCCTCAGCAAACTCTCGCTGCAGCCTCAAAACTTCAGGATCGTACCCTGCCGCTTCCAGCCAGTTCAGATCCTCTTCTTCCTCACCACCGTTCTGCCGATTAGCTCTACGCTGCGCCTTCCGCTGCTGTCGTTGAAATTGCTGCTCAGCTTCGGTCTGGATGCTAAAGCCTGTCGGTCTCGCCGCTGCACTTCCACTTCCCGCATATCTCTCCGCCATCTCCAGCATATCCTGCGCATCCTTCAGTTTCTGCTTCGTCGCACGTGAGCTACTCAACTCCTGCTGGTTCTGCACTGCGAAGGCGATGAGGTCCATGCCTTCCACGCCCACCAGTCCAAATAGCTGTGCCTGCACAGTTTCAGCGTCTCCAGGACTATCCTGCACAGTCTGTAGCACAGACTCCGCGAGCTCCAACGTCGTCAAGAAGCAACTGTCACTATTTGCAGCCGTGTGCTTGGCACAGGCCGCAAGCAGCAGCTCTGCCACGTCCTTTTTCACTTCCTTGGGCTTTTGCTCCTTCGTCTTGCGTTTTCTAGAGGTCACCACGGCTCCTACAGCCCCCACCGCAGCCTCCCGCTCGTTGGCTGCACGCAGAGCGTCATGTTCCACTTGCAGCACCTTCAGCAGGTCGCGACGGTGCGTGGGGAGCGAAACTCCCCACAGTTTGTCGCTGGCCAGGAACGGGTCGTGGAACGCGCGTTTTGGCGCCAGAACTTTGCCGCCAGAGCGCGGTGAGAGCTGTGGAGACTCGGCAAAGGTTGCATTTTGACTGGCGGAGGCGGTGGACAGCGAGGGGGCCGGGAACTCGGCGCGCAGGGCCGACAGGAACGACGTCATGGCCGGCGAGTCCTGCCCCAATGATCTTATTGCTGAGTGACGTCGAGGGACGCAGGGGCCAGTATTGAGATGGGCGCGGTGGATGCTTGACTTGAAGTGAGTATGAGGGCTCACCGGAAAGAACGTGCGCGGAACTGTGCAAGACATGGCTTCAGCGTGAGTGTTGGTTTACGATGTAGCCATCTGCCAGGTGTGAAAAGTTGTGCTTGCTAGTCAAGCCTTGATGTTACATGTCGTTGTGGATTGCTCTTGACTGCACTTGCATTTTTTGCGTCGATGTGGACGAGTTTTGAAATAAATCGTGGACAGTCTTGTACTGGAGTCTTATCTCTCGTTTGGTCAGGCAGTTGAGAGTTCGCGCGAGTGCTGCAGCCGCTGCTGACTGGTACGACCCGAGGCAATACTACATGTACACTGTCCCGGCATCTGCTCCCTTGACGAAAGTTTCGCTGTATGCAGATTACTTCCGCGCTAGGCAGCGATTACGGACGTGTAAAGGTAACCACGATGCCGTTGCGGTCACCCTGCTCGGCAAGGCAAGATTTGATCGTCGCTCCAGGCCCCTACAAGCTACAGTATAGACGACAGCACGGAAGTTTATGGTAGCCAATGTTTCGCGGGTCGAGTGTCTATAGCTATCGTGACTGAGTGTCTTGCTGCCCAACGTCAGCCTGATTAATCTCTCACAAAGAAGCACCGAGTCGCCAATTGAAAAATGGTGCGATCTTCTAACTCGCTGCGCTCAGCGGGCCACGAAGCTGCTGAGCTTTACATGTACTATCCGATTTTGGGTTGATTTTTCTGCTGCAGTCGAAGGTCACGGCATCCGACGATACATGGTACACAGAGCAAGCACATCTTTGCTATTTTTTCGTGCTGATGGAACAGCGTGTAGCTCAGCCTTTACGTGAGTCCTTTCTTTCGGCTAAAACAAATGTTTGAAGCGGTATGCCAGTCTTCTGCTTTCGAGGCTAAGCTTTTGTTGTCTTGTGAACTTGGCAAGCCCTTTGTCATGCATACATTACGTGTAAAACGCATACGCAAATTGAAGATTGTGGGACGTGTCTTGCAGTTGGCGGAGGCTTTCCAGCCTAGGTGCGTCGTTCCCGTCATATTACAAGCGGTGTTCATTCTTATCAACAGTGGAGAGGGAAATTTTACTTGATTCCGACGCAGAGTGGCTTTGCTCAAGAGTTTCGCGTTCCCTGTTGCAGATTACCAACACTTGCACGGCGAAAATCCAATCAGCTGACCAAGTCCAGCGCTCGACCATCGATGGCGGCGCTTCTGGCCGTCTCGGTGGACGAGAGTCTCATCTGATCGACAGATTGATTTGAGTATTTCGCTGCGTGGACGGTGAAGGTGCTCGTGTACCTTTCGACCGAAAGCATTTGGAAGCACTATTTACTAGCAAAGGCGAGTGCATCACTGCACTGCGTAGCGAGCTTTCGTACGGCAGTTGAACCGGTGTGGAGCCACTCACTGCCGCGTGATCACGAGCGTGAATGCAAGACTGTCGATGCAGGCGCAGTGCAAGCCTTCAACGATACGGGCTGACCCGGACTTGCCGTCGCTGAAAACCTGTCCGGCACGGGCTCCGCGCACTCGACACCGCCGATCCGAAGTTGTCATCCCAAGTTTGGCACGCCATCTCCACCGAAGCGCTTGGTCGTGGTACGTGCACGAACAGCTCACCACTTCCCCACTGCGATCGATTAGCTCACCGGAAAAACCTAGGCAGCGGGCACAGCAGTTGGAAAGAGCTGTGCAGTAGCGCTGATTGCGTCCCCTGTCATTCGAAGCAGCATCTGGCTGCCTCGACAAGCCGACGACAGACAAGCAGGTCTCGCAGCGCGATTGAGCTGCCGCAGCTGGTAGGTGGAGGCTCACACCTTCCGGACAGCATGACGAGACCCGTTTTGCCATGGAGCGCGCTGGTTCACTGCGTAGTGCCCCAGCACTGATGGTCCAGCAGCCCATGCACGCGGCCTCGTATCCTTATCGATCGCGGATCCGGGTGCTGCCTCACCGCAAGACGTTTCCACTCGATCTGCTCCGCACCACTTTGTGATGGTGCACCATAGCCGTGCCGCCTATTTCGACGCTCTGCGCCCGTGCTGGTGTTCATGCTGTTCGGAGAAGTTAGCATAAATCAGTGAAAACCACGGAGATTTTCCTAAGGATCGGAAGCATTACAACGCCCGACGCAGAGCTGGCAATAGGCTCACGAAGACATTATGTTGGATAAGTTTGCCACTGTCGAAAACAAGTGCAATGCATACCCAAACTAGCGGGTGTTTGCCTTGTGTGTTGGTCGAGCACGCCACGATAGCATGAAGTTGCGGTACACTGTGCGAATGTGTTCCTCACTGAGGATTCCCGAGCGCTAGTTAAATCAACAGCTCGACACGTTTAGGGTATCGACACCCTAGAGTGGTTTGTCATTTTAGGCCAAACTTACGTGAATGCAATCTGCATATCGAGCAGGACTCACATCAATCTAAATTTGCGAACCGAAGATCGTATCTCGCTCAGTTGTGGACACGATTTTTTCATCATATCTAATGGCTCTTTCCAGGCAGCGGAATCAAACTAATGCTGAGCTCAACGGTGTAACACGACTAGGCTGCTCGAAAGAAAACGATGCATGCCTATGATTGAGATGCATCCCCAAGACCCGAACTCTGTCGAGAGCTTTCTTTTCTTCACGATCCCGTGGACAAATCTCACTGACTTAGGCTAATGCTGTTCGAGCAATTCCTCGCGGCACCACGCCATCTGTAGACTCGAACCCGAACCGTTCACTGGAAAGGCCCCGTTTGGAAGTTCAGCTCGCGTCGAGAGAAGGGAGGACCATGATCGGCGGCTCCGGGCTGCCCGCGCGCTTGGCGGCGGCGGCGACACACGTAGACAGTCCTCGTATAGTCAGACCGACTCGACCAGCCCCTCGGTCTCCGCTCCTCAGTGGCAGGCACGAAAGCGAGCGAGCGAGGTTGTTGACACGCATCACTCATGCTACGCGCGCCATGGCTTGGGGCGCTCGCCCTGGCGACGAGCGGCGGGCTCGCGCAGTTCTCGACGGTCGAAATCTACTCGGACGCCAACTGCGAGTCCACTCCGTTGGTGGTGATGTACACGACCAACTCGAGTTGCACCACGAATGACGTCTGCAGCGCGATCGAGATCAACAACTCGTCCTACTACTACGCCAACCGATGCGCCACCGACCGCTTCGAGTACACCTCGCAGCTGTTCAGCGGCGCCAAGTACCTTATGATCGACGGCTTCTCGGAGGAAGGGTGCAACACGTACGCGGGCTCGAACGTCTTCCTCGCCGCGGGAACATGTCAGCTAGCTTCGTACACGGGTGCCCGCAGTGAAATCGCCACGCTGTTCAATGACGGCTCGGCGTACATGACGATCTACAACGACTCGGCGTGTGGAACCAAGGTGCAGACCTTCGACCTCAACTCGACAATCATTCAAGAGCATTCCTGCTACCGGGGCTACAACAAGTTCTACACCTCGGACCACACAGGCATTCTATCGGACAGCGCGAGCGGCAGCGGGTCCAACACGACGGCAACCGTGTCGACGTCTCATGATTCCAAGATGAGTGCCGGGGCGCTGTTTGGTATCGTGGTCGCGTGTCTCGCTATCGTAATTCTTCCTGCCCTGCTCATCTACTGGAAGATGCGTCGTGCTAAGCGAAGGAAGGACAAGTATGAAAACAATCGTGCGCGAACCCCTGACGTCGCGCTGGCGGTTAGTGACAAGCACGAAAACGAGGAACGGTACGCCCCCGACATGTCCCCCAGGAGCGATCAGAGAAGCACTTTCAGCTTGCACACAGGCGGATCTGCGCCAGCACTTCGCAGTAATGAGCTGCGATGTGATCCATTGCGCAGTGATGAGCTACGCGGCACTCCGTTGCACAGTGACAGGTTCCGGAAGAACGAGCAGCGCAGTGGTAAGTTACGTGGCGAGGAGCTTCGCAGTGGAGGTAGACTGCGCAGTGAAAGGTTTCGCGGTGATTCTATCGGCCGCAGCGGCCGTCTGCATACCGATGAACTTCGCACTACTCCTGTGCGAGGAAATCGCATGCACCGGGAAGATTTAAGCAATGACCCCACTCATAGTGATCCGGTTCGTAGCGACCGTCTGAAAAATGAACGTGTGCGCAAGGACCAACAGCGAAAGGAACGACCGCGTAAAGATGAACCACGAAGTGACCGGAGTGACCGGCAGCGAGGTGACAGGCTACCTAGTGACCCAGTTCGAAGTGATAGATTGCGCAGCGTTGATCTGCGTAGCCATCGCACGCCCAGTGACCCAGTACGAAGTGACCGAGCTCGAAACACCGAACAGCATATTAGTTCTGCTAAGCCCCAACCTGTGCACGCTCAACGTCTACGAGGCCCGGTTACTGCGGATAGTGTGTGTGAAGACGACGCTATTTTGTCGTCTCGAATCCCACGCGACGACGTGTTTGTTGAAGATCTAATCGGCCGCGGCGGCTATGGTGAAGTCTACAAGGGCACATTCGAGGGACGTGCTGTCGCAGTGAAAATGCTGTTCCCGGAAACGCGCAAGAGCACGCGCCATGTCACGGAGTTCCTGACTGAGGTGAAAATGATGACGGTCATGGACCATCCCCGAGTCGTCGAATTTGTTGGCGTGTCCTGGAACAACCTGATGGATCTGTGTGTGGTGACGGAGTTCATGCAAGGAGGTGACCTTCGCGCATGGTTAAGTGACCGTGCTGATAACAACCTCCCTGTTGGATTTGACTACACAAAAGTGAAGATTGCTACGCATGTCGTTCATGCACTTGCTTACTTACACTCGTTAACCCCTTCCGTGATTCACCGCGACTTAAAGTCAAGAAACATTCTGCTAACTGAAAATCAGGATGCAAAGCTGGCTGACTTTGGAGCTTCACGTGAACGGGTAGATCGCACAATGACAGCAGGCGTCGGGACGTCGCTGTGGATTGCGCCCGAAGTGATGATGGGAGAACGATACGATGACAAGGCTGACATGTTCTCGTTCGGTGTGGTGCTGTCTGAATTGGATTCGCAGCAGAATCCTTACGCCCATGCAAAGGAAAACAACCCAGCTGGACGCAAGATGCCCGAGACAGCCATCCTTCAGTTGGTCGCTATGGGCAAGTTACGCGTAGAATTTTCGCCAGGAGCTCTGAAGGGAGTGGTGCAGATTGGAACGGCATGTACTGCCATCGACCCAACGGAACGGCCGACAGCAGCTGAGGCATTCCGGAAGCTCCAGACGATTCTAGCACAAGAGGCAAAGAAAGCAGCCAACGCGAAATGAACCTATAAGAAGATGGATGTTTGTGCACCGAGAGTGCATGAGCAATAGATCCGCTTCCGCGTTATGAAGGCTCTTACGCAGCGTACGATACACTCGAATACGTTCGTATGTCTTGGCAGTGGCTTATCCCGAGTCCCCGCTGCTGCCGCTGAACCTGCCATTCCTGGCGGCTTATATACACCTTGAATAAATCCGATGTAGTTGTACTCGTACGAGTGATTTTTTGCCTCCTCTTTTGTTGCCGTGGTAGAAGTTTTATCTTCTGAGTCCGAGCCTGCGACAGAGTCTCTCCATCCTGTCCATGCATAGGATGCACGCAGCACCACAGAGCAGGGCATACGCCACGAGGATACCAACGATAGCCCCGGTGTTGATACCTCCCGAGCTCTCGGAAGGTGTGACCGTCACAGTGGCTTTTCTCCCAGAATCAGAGTTTTCTTCTTCCCCGGCACTTGAAGGATCCCTAATAGTTATTGCGTTCACGGCAGAACCATCAATGGCGCTGTTATTGCTTTCAGTGGTGAGAAGACCCAAAGAACTACTGCCACTGAACGAGGCGGAATTGCCGGTGAAACCCAAACTATTGCTTGTAGATCCAACTGCGTTGACGTTTGTAGTTGCTTGGTGGTCACTAGCGCTGCCACTGCTCCCATCGCTGGACCCTCTTCCAGAGTAAAAGACGCTGTAACTTTTGTAGCACGAATGGCTCGACACCGTCTCGCTGTTTGGCGTGTAACCCAAAAACGGAATATCAGAGCACGAGCTGTCGTTGTAAATCTCGAGGCTCGCCGATCCATCCGCATTCAGCTTTGCAATGACCAAATTGTCGCTGGTATCATCGTAAACTTGGCATTCCCCAGAAGCCAAGTACGCGTTGGCCCCCATGAACACTTTGCATTGCTTCGTGTACGTTTCGATCATCAAGAAACTGAATCCAGCGAAGGCGTTGGCCACGTATGTCTCGCGTTGGGTGTCCACGCACGTGGCAATGGAGGAGTACGTGGTGCTGCCAGTCACGAATGAACTGCAGTCAATAGCTTCGCAGCCGACTGAATCAACGACTGACACGACCAACGGGGTCCCGGAGCACGCGTCACCCTGATAAATTATGGTGCTCGACATCAATTCCGCAGCAATCACTGAGGCTAGAGCAGCAATCAAAAAGAGCGTAGTCGTCAAGGGTGTACCGAACTGGGTGGTGAGCTGCATCAGCGACAGAGCCAACGCGAATTGAGTGTTCAACGAAAGGTTCGACAATAATGATGTTGACTGCGTGCACTTCACGAAAGAGAACCACCCGGTCACTGAATACGATACAATCTCTATTTAGTGAGAGTGTTCTGAAGACGGTGGACTAGTAATTCTTATCCCATTCGCGAAGAAGGAATCCTTATGGTCTTGTCGATGATTGCACCCCTTTTTTCAATGGCAGAAGAATGAAGCATGGCGCTTTTCGTGGAATCGAACGAGCTGAAGAAGCTTGCGCTAGACTCGAGAGTGCTCCCTTCTTGTCGCCCTATGGTAGGAATGGACGCGAGGTTGTTTTTGTACGCGTAAGCTTCGATGAAAACACGGCTGTAGCGCTGAAGACCACGAAAGTAGCTCCCACAGTACCCTAGCGAGGTGACGATGACTATGAAAGCATAGGCACGAGCTATAGGGTGAGCATGGTGCTCAACTGGTGCTTCGTCAAGGATCACAATAATCAATTTAAATAAAGCAGAGGCGGGTATGCTTAATTCATTGGTATTTCGATAAACGGAATAGTCAGTGTAAATCTCAAAGCGAGGTGCTCCTTTTCGTACCAAGCTCCAAGGAGTTGATAACCTTTGTTTTCATCTACTATTGCCCGCGCTATCCTACCCTGGCGAAACAGGATTCCTGGCGTCGGTTCAAGATTATAAATGCATGAGTTTCGATAAGAAACCTCCTACACCCATATCACAACTTAGCAGAGTTCTGTTGCCCACCCTTGCGATGTGCACTTGAATTACTTCGAGTATTGAACCAGGTTATCGCACTCAGTTCCATGGTTGTATCTTACGAGAGCTTGCTCGTAACATTTACTTTGATTCGGACGTAGCTTGCTTGGGGGATACGAGATTATGAAGATCAAGAGCATGGTAGGCATATGCCAGACCTCTTCGTTGATTTTTAAATTGTGCTACAATGGCGACTTTTGCAGCGGCGAAATGTCTACTGATCCCAAATGTGACAATGGATTTTCTTGCTAAGGAATCATTAGCATCGTAATGCGTCAGCACGAGCGGAAGTATACAACAATGGTTCAGCTGCCCGCACTTTTGCTCGAGTTGATAGCTGGGATTCCCGAAATGGACTGTTTTTTGGGTCGAAAATTTTTTGGGTGGGGCAGGAGGCATTTCTCAAGCCGAGTCTGCCAACTTGGAAGTAAGGAATACGCTGAAATGCTCGACACTTGCTGCGTTTAAGGAAAAGTGTGTCCAACAACACACCACCATCATACAAGTAAAAAGGCAAGTGAAGAATGCTAGCAAAAACGCATCCGACGGCGCTGAACTAGTGGCAATTCTAGCTTTTCAAAGTCCAGAGTTTTTATATGCTGTAAGGCTCGCTCTTATCTCTTGTGTCAAGTTTCTAAGGTGCACTAACGGTAACTTATTATTTTTTTCGAATTGTTCGCAGTGCTGGTGGTGCCAAACTACGGCAAGCAGGGATCTCAACAAGTATTTGATCAGCACCAGAGCAGACTTTGGCTTCTCTCGTTAAACTTATAGCTAGATCTGAGATTGCCTACGTGATCAAGCTTTGGCTTCCACTTACTTAGGTGACTTCCGGTACCTAACTGGCGCCGCTGCCACACCTCGTGATAACTTCTCTCGTTTTTGATAAAACTGCAAGCCGAACTAGCTACTATTCATCGGCACTTCTCTTCAGTAGCGGACTATTTGGTCGTCTACCACAAGCGATTGTAAACTTGCACAGCACTATGTGACGAAACAGGCCTTCAACATCAAGGTCTTAAACGCTGCTGCCATGGTCGGCAAAATCCCCTACCTCCCGGGCATCGTCGACGAGAACACGACCACGGCTTGCAAGCATCTCCAGCGTTATCTGTCAGACAGAGAAACCTAAATGGGGAAGCATCGACTTCTATGCAGCGGCATGGCTCGGTGGCTGCATCGAGGGCAATCGAAGACGAGCAATCGAGCCTGTGCTTGCTTGCCTTTGCTTTGGCTGCAGCAAAGTTGCCAGCCTGTAGCCATAGCGGGACAGGCACGAACAGAGAGAAGATTGGCGGCTTCAGCGAGAACAAAAGGAGGAGGAGCGAGTGCCACTGGCATCGGATACTCTCGACGACTTCAACTTGCGCCACCAATCGCGGCGGCAGTCGCGTCCGGCGTCATCCGCTCCATCCCTGCCGAGCAAGCCATCGGCTGCGAGATCAATCGATGCAATGCCCCCCGGCGATCACTTCCGAACTCGAACTGTCCAGGTCACTCAATGCAGCGTCTTCTGCAGTTCGTCTTGTCCGTCGTGACCCTGGCGGTCGCAGCTCGCGCCAACGAGCTGTGCAACTTCACCGCTGTCATCGACGTGGCCAACGAGTACTACCCCGGATGCATCGACCTCTACAATGTGCTGGAGCAGTCGATGCCCGTCAACTTCACCCGCACCTTGTGCGACGACTCGGACTGCATGGCCGCCATTAACAAGCTGCGGGCAATGGACTTGGGCGACTGCATCGTGTTCGGCTCGACCACCCTGACTTCCGACATCTTGGACCAGTGCAAAGACTCCGCATCGACGGCGTGGGTCGGCTGGCTGCTGCTCGCTATCAGCCTGTTGGTCTTCATCCCGGTCGTGGCCTACCGTGTCAAGTATCACCGCATGAAGAAAGCTGATACCGAGCTGGACCTGGCTAACGGTAAGTTGGGCATCAACGACGCCCCGTACAAGGTCATTGACCTGGCGCGCACTCGAGTCTGAGACTTATTGTTTGGTAGTGGTCGTGTTCGAGTCTTTGTAGTTTGCAATACAAGTGTTCGATCCAGACTTTGTACACATTGACTTCATATCGTTAACGTCTATCTAATGGGCTGTAGCTGCAGGCTACAACGTCACTTCTTCCACCTCGAACGACTTGAGTGCAATCTGCAGTTTGTACAGCGCGTCGGCAGCAGTAGGGCGGTCCTTGGGGTCCACGGAGATGCAGGCGTGAGCAAGCGTCAGAAGCTCCAGTGGGCAATCGCGCGAAAACTCCACCTGCAGGTTACCTACGGCCACCATCTGAAGGATGGCAGCTTCGGTGGGTTTGTGCCCGCTTGCGTTTCGTACATTTGCGTACGGCATGAAGTGCGTGTCGAGCTCGCTCAACAGCACACCGAAGGAGAACACATCGGCCTTGCCGTCGTAGTGTCCCCCCATCATGACCTCGGGCGCCATCCAGAGCGAAGTGCCGACGGCGTTCGTCATTAAATCATCTGAGCGCTCTCGAGACACACCGAAGTCGGTAAGCTTGGCGTTGAGTTGCGAGTCCAGCAAGACGTTGCGCGACTTGAGATCTCTGTGCAAGATGTTTGGCTCCATGGAGTGGAGATACGTCAGGCCATGAGCGATATCGAGCGCAATCTTCACCTTTTCGTAGTCAAAGCCGCGAGGCCTCGTGTGGTTCGTGAGGAAGTGGTTTAGTAGAGCACGGAGGTCGCCACCAACCAAGTACTCCGTCACACAGCATATAGTGCTTAGCGACTCCCATGCAATTCCGATGAAACCCACGATACAGGGGTGCTCCAGCTTGGCCATGACCTTGGTCTCGGCGAAAAGTGCGTTAATCTCGTTCATATCCTTGGCCGTCTCCGGCAGCAACGTTTTCACTGCCACCGTCTGGCCGTTGTATGTCGCCATGAACACCTGCCCAAAGCCGCCGCAGGCAATGAGCTCCTGAATGCGGATTTTTTCCAGAGGAATACGAGCCGCAACAAGTACTGGATCATCCCAAATGCCGCCCTTGCGCATATGTCTCCTAGTGAATGGATCGTCATGAGTTACAGTGAAGATGCCAGACATGTTGGGGTCATCTCTCTGGTTCTTGCCGCTCTTGAGCGTTCCAAAGACACCTGCGGGTGCCAGCCTGGAAGAAGCGAGCGGCACTGCTTGAGAATCACCAAAATACGACGGCAGCTTACTTTGCGAGAGCCGCTGGTTAGTCGCGCGCTTCTTCATCGTCACGAATGCTGCAAGCACGAACATCACACACGCAGCACCGACCACGACACCGGCAATGGCACCTCCTTGCATTGAGGTGGACTTCTCTGACGTCGAGATCTCCGTGGCGGAATCGTACGCTGAAGCATTTTTAGTCGCTGTCGGCGTTGGTGCCGCTGTCGGAGTAGCTGTCGCGGCAATCGGCACTGTCGTCCATGGAGTCGCTGTAGTGCTGACAGGAGGTGCTGTCGTCGTGAAGTCGAACCAACCGGAAGAGTCCGAGGGATTATAGCTGTACGAGTTATCTGTCTCGCCGCCTGAGCTCATTGTCGAAGGAATAAAAGGGCTAGAAAAGTCATCATTGTCCTGCTTTGATGTCGACTTCGGCGCCTTCGTGGCCGGTCCCAGGGTCTCGTCATCCTCGTTCGTTGTCGATGGAGACTTTATCGTGGGCGTATCTGATGGCGGTTCTGGTGTTTCCTCCAACGCTGAGTTGTCGGAACCGTCGACGCTGTCGCTGCCGAAGACCGTGTCCCTCACCCTGCTCACTACTTCCTCCTGCACGCGCACAAACAGATCACATTAGACACTGCAACTTGATCCCGACAAGACTGAAAACCCAAGCACATGAGCTCTTACGGTGTCATTTTTCAACGACTCGAGCGAGTACTCCTTCATGGTCGTTGTCGGAAGGAAGAAGCGAGACTGGCAAGTGCCCCACCGAATCAACGCTTCGCTTCGCTGTGCGGACAACCCACCTCTTCGTGTTGTCTAATGCAGAGGAGTCCTCTCTTTTCACGCAGCAGCTCACTTTAGTCCATCCGGGAAACAGCCTGGCATGTGCAGAACGCCTGCATCGTCCAACCTCGCGTGCAAAGGCCCCAAGAAAGCACATCAAGACAGATTGCATATGGATAGAGCGGACACCTGGCCGCGCTTTCACGGACAATCGTCGCCTCGAGCGCCGTCACGGAGACGGTGATTTCCCAGTGTTGCATTCGCCGCATCTCAAATTTGTGGTCACCGCATCGATGGCGACACTTGTAAACGAAACCAAGTTCCACGAAACCAAAGTGCATGAGCTCATGGAGTCATGTTAAATTACTACGCTTGCCTCGGATAAAGTTTACGGTGCACATACCCGCGATCACAACTCGACCATGGTCTACCTCCAGCAGAAAAGGTTGAGCCTTGCCTTCCCGATGTTCCCCTGACTAATTTTTCGCGCTGCCCCCTTTCAGCCTCGCTCGCCAGTCCTGCGACCGTGCAACTCCCATCACAAGAGCGTAATGCACGCCCTTGCACCAAACGTGCACTTGCCTAGAGCAACGCCAAGCGGGGACGCCTCGCCACCTAAACCGCAAAGTCGATGCGCTGAGCTGCTTGTAGCTCTTGCCGACTCTCGCGTCGCGACGAAAAACTCACCGGATCTACAGAGCAAACTCCTCTTCTTCGCCACCAACTCCGCGCGAGGATATCGTGAGCGTTTCCCGAGCAATAGACAGCAACCGCTCGAAAGCTTCGGCCGCTGTTGGTCGGTCCGAAGGGGTCAACGAGGTACAGGCCATCACTAAGTCGTAAATGCCTGCAGGAGTCGACTGGGAGATTTCCAGACGCAGCTGACCGGCCGCTACCATCTGCAGAATAGCTGTGCCAGGTAGCTTCCGGCCGGTGCCAGGCTCCTTTGCGTGCGAGTACGGCAACTGCTGACAGTCCAATTCGCCCAGCACCACGCCAAACGAGAACATGTCCGCCTTCTCGTTATATCGATCTCCGATCATGACCTCGGGCGCCATCCACAGCGACGTACCGACACCTGCAGTCATTGTAATGTCTGCGCTCTCGCGAGATACACCAAAGTCCGTCAGCTTGGCGTCCAAGCTCTTGTTCAGCAGGATGTTCTTCGACTTCAGATCGCGGTGCAGCACGGTAGGGTCCATGCCGTGGAGATATGTGAGACCCTCGGCAACATGGAGAGCAATTTTCAACTTGTCGTCATCGAACCCGTGAGCCCGATGTTCCTCCTGCTCAAACCGCTCCAACACTGTGCGCAAGTCACCTCCTTCCATGTATTCCGTGACAGCTGAAATGTCCGTCCACGACTCCCAAGCCACACCAAGACAGCCCACGATACGGGGGTGATCCATCGACAGCATGATCTTGATCTCCACAATGAAAGCCTCGACCTCTCTCATATTTTTGCGTCGGTCCGGCAGCAGACGTTTGACTGCCACCGCACGACCCCTGTACGTGCCAAGGAACACCTCACCGAATCCTCCACGGTTAATGAGCTGCTGTACACGAAGTTTCTCAATCGGAATGCGAGCTTCGAGAATCTCCGGGTCGTTCCATGAGCCGGTCATCATCTCACCCTCCATCTGGCTGCGTCGTCCAAGGATCTCGGTGCTGGTGATCTCGTCAAAGTACTCGCCGCTAGATATCGGCACTGCAACGGGGATAGCGCTGCTGTACACTCGATCTCCGTACTCTTTCCGACTGCTAGTGGTGCCTGTATAATTCGTCGTGTCGTAGCGAGGGCTCCTCGGAGGCCGCTTGGTCCTCCTGTACCAAATGATGAACGCCGCGATCATCAGCACCACAGCCACGGAGCCCACAACGATACCGACGATCACGGGGACTGTAAGTCGCCGCAACGAAAACAACACAAAGTCAGCAAACAGCGGCACATCTCGCCCACAGCCTCCCGTCCCAGGCAGCACTTCACTCACTCCCGAGTCCACCATCGTCGTGACCCCCGTTCCCGTTCGACTGTCCCCCATTGTCGGTGTTGGTCGTCGACCCTCCGTTCGTGTTCTGATTGTTGTAGGACGTCGCCGACGTCGCCTCCGGCGAACTGGTGGTCTGCGTGTTAGTGGTGGTCTGAGTGTTCCCATCAGTTGTCGTTGTCGTCGTCGTAGTTTGGGCGTTGGAGGTCGAGGTGACACCCTGATTGTCTGCCGTGTTGGCAGCGGTCTGGCAGTCATAGCCAAGGCGGTCGCAAACGGTTAGTTCGGGGCGTGGTTTTGATAATTCGTGAAGTCGTTAACGGAATTCCTCACCTCACCGTTGGTGGACATTTTCACCCAGCGGTTTGGACGCAGCTCACCCCAGTGCGGGAGCTCGAGGTTTTCGCCCCACTCGTCTCAATACGAGAAGGCCAGCGCGAGAATGCGACCCAGGCAGGGAATGAAGCGGGTGGCGGTGCTCCGGGTCGCGTGACCGTGGGCGTCCATGCACCGACCAGCTCGATAACCACGCTGGATTCTGCGCCGATTTGCGACTTTCGCGAACGTTTCACTTGGCGTTTGTATGCCGCAAGACGAAATATCACGGCATGGCCGCCTTGGAACGGCCAACGGATCCCAAGGAGCTTTTGGGCTGTCAACATTGACGATGCCGCAGCGCCGTCTCATGCTGAACTCTGCAAGCATATTCGATTTCGTCTAGCTGTAGAACATGAATGCGCCGCGAGCGCACGGGCAAATAATGTCAATCCATTTCCATGCTGTGGCGTTCGCTGCGATCGAGGACATCGGCAGCCAGTTTCCGTCGCTAGTTTTATGGCGAGGGTGTGCATGCCCAACAGATCACTTTCCTTCGTGTCGCGGACTTGGACCGAGATCGCGCAGACGAAATGCTGCCCCGCAATCGTGTTGGCCCTGTTGCAACTGCATGCAAAGCTGAACGTTGCCTTGCATGGGGTCAGTTAAGTCGTCGGCGACAACAACACTCGGGTGGCCTTGGTTTTCGAGGAATACTATACGAGCTGGCGTTAGTAGTGACTCGACAGCGGATGGTAGCGATTCGCTGGCATGGCGACCATTTCAAACGCCGTCGTGCGACTGATGAAGGACCAGCACTTGTTTGGATGGAGTTGCTGCCAGCAACTTGCTGGTTGTTCGCCTGCCACGCTGGTAGTGCTGAAACTTTGGCAGTCTGCATTGCAGACGTCTGGCGAAAGTCTCTGTAAACGTGCTGAAAACAGATGGGGACAACGTTGCAAAACCTGCAAAGGACGAGTCTTCTCTCCTCAGAGGAGACCGTCGCGGACCGGCGATCGTGGTCGGGCCACTAAAGGAAACCAAAGGAATGCATCGGCCAACGACTGTGGCGAACAGCATAATGACAACAATTGCAGACCTCGCTGCGGCATTTGTACTTGACAACATTTATAGTGGCTAACCAAGAACGCCACCGACTCACACGCCGTTAATCTACTTGCGGCGACGGTTGCACGCAGTGGTTGGCGTGCTGGGCGCCTGTGTATCGCACTCGTCGACGGAGATGCGGTCACGGTCATGGCACCGGTCGTCTCGGCTTCTCCAGCAATCGATGCTGGAGAAGCCTCCTCCGAAACGAAGGATGTCGGAGCCGTCGTGGTTATACTAGTCGACGGTGATGTGTTGGCCGACGGTGACGCATTAGTTGACGGTGTCGTGTTGGTCGATGGGGTCGTGTTATCCGTCGTGTTTGAGGCCGCACCAGTATCGATCGTCGACGCGCCACCACCACCGCCTGAAGGAGCCGCTTCGCTGCCGGAACCTCCCTCCAGCCACACGCAGTCCGAGTACACTTGCCACGGGTCGCCGTGCACGGATCCAGTGGATTGTCAGGCGGTTGGCGTTGGCACACTTGGACTCGTCGTATGGCATCTTCGCAGGGGAGCCCGGAAACTTGGTCTGGCAGTCGTAGTCGAACAGCACCTGGGTGTCATCACACCAGACTTCACACGGTCCTGGGTGGGTGAAACCCGTAAATGTGAGCTGCGACGACGGGAGTTTTGAGCGAGCTGAGTCCTTGTACGTTGTCAGACCGCACTCGGGGTTAATCTTTTTTCTCGTTGCTGTACAGCTTTCGGTTCTTGGAGATTAACGCATGAAGAGAGCCACCCCCTTTGGTGGGGAAGTTCGCCTTGAAGTATTTGATCGCACCGGACGGCCCATAGCCGTACTTCGAGCCATCCAATTTTCCGAAAATGTTGTTGTCGAGGGTGCTGCCGTATCCGTTGGACGGATAGCCCGGGTCCACTGCGCCGCGGGGTCTACGATATAACCGTGGCCCTGCGCGGAGGGCATCGATGCCATGACGGCGGCCCCTGCGGCAATGAGAGCGAGGACCTGCATGTTCCTGATCTGGTTGTCGGGTTCTTGCTGGTGATGCGGCAGGCTGCAAAATTAAGAGTGGCAAACCAGTTGAACAGACGTGCCTGCCGTACGAACAGCAAGGTTAATCACTCGAATACATCCAGCCAGCTGGAGGGTTGTCGTGCCATGCTGTAAAGGATCGCAGGGAGGAGCGCAAAGCACACCGGAGGCGGTCTGTGTGTCGCCATAGATCAGCAGAGACTGTATCCGATGAGAAACAGCTCCATAGTCGATCCGAGCGTTCGCGATCACTCGGATCGACTAGTGTTCGCGAGAAACAGCTCCATAGTCGATCCGAGAGTTCGCGATCACTCGGATCGACTATGGAGCTGTTTCTCATCGGATACAGTCTCTGCTGATCTGTGGCGACACACAGACCGTTATCTCAGTATGTGCCTTTTCCTTCCAGAACTGCTCAACAGAGCCAGCCAGCAACGCCGAGAAGCTGAATGGTAGCAACTCTGCCCTTCCAAAAGTATGTTCATGTAAAAGTGCGGGTCCTCCGCATTCCTATAAGCGCAATACATGAAGCAGATTGCTGCAGAGCGCAAATTCGACTTGCTTGAAGCGGTGCGATCACTGGAAGGGATCCGTTTCCCGCTGTATGGCTCATACTTTACTTTGCCTGAAGACTTTATTTTGTAGAACTCTTCCAGTGGTACGGGCTGCTAACTTGTCACTGAGGTTACCCGCAGGCAACAGCAACACGTAGAGTGCACAAGTAAAACGGCAGGAAGTTCTTAATCACGCCAGCACTTACTGCCCGCATGCTTGCAGGGACGCTGTACGCCCACGATCACGCAGCCATGATCGAATCGGCTGAAAGACTTGTTGCAGGTAGACTAAGCGCGTTAGAGAGTAGTTGATCTAAGTTCTGGAGTTTAGAGGAAGTGCCCGGAACAAACTACGTTGTCACATGTAGGCTGCATGCATAATGGCGTCTGAGATTGCAGAGTCCACTGCAACCATGCAACAGCGAGCATCTTCAAAATGGTGATTGGAAAAGACCCTGCAATACTAGAAAACTCTCCCATGTATGCCGGCCATTTATCCTTTCACTATCAAAAGTGTGTTTGCATGATTCTCCCTGCCTGCTGCCGTCTTAATTGACAATAAAGAGATTACCATTGCTGCTGTAGTTCCTCAGTATAGGCCTTTTGAAAGACTATCAAGGTGTATTATAGAAGTATCTGTTATTGAACGTGTTGAGCTGATACCACCTGGCATCAGGGACATCGTGAGCCGTGCAGAGCACAGAGACGGCGGCATCTTCGCCAGCAGATCCCTCGGCCTCGCTGTAGAGGTCCTCCAAGTCACCGTCGATACATTCACAGACGTGCACCAAATGATGTATCAGTACAGCAGATCGTCAAAACCATCATGCTCTGCGCTGGGTGCATGCTCGACACCTCCGGACCATGCAAGACGAATTGGTTTGGACACCGCGTGACGGATTCATACTACGTAGTATGTGCAGACTCTGCTTGTGTACTTGACAACACTTAAGGTTTTAGACGGACATCTATGGTCGACGATAAAGCTACTTGCGGCGACGGTTGCACGAAGTGGTGGAAGTGCTGGGTGCCTCCGTTGCTGGGGTAGTCTGCTCGGTCAATGGAGCTGTGGTGATCGTGGGGGCGTCCGTCACTGAGGTCTCCGCCTCCCCAGCAGTTTCCTCCGAAGAGAAAGTGGTAGTGCTCGGGGCAGTCGTCGCAGTGCTGGTGGACGGGGCCGTAGTGGCTGCGCTAGTGGTCGGAGCCGTAGTGGTCGACGGAGCTGTGGTGGTCGACGTTGAGGTTGAGCCCGAGCCAGCAGCGACAGTCGACGCACCGGCACCCACTGCCGACGGCGCAGCACCGCTGCCCGAGCCGCCCTCCAGCCACACGCAGTCGGTGTACACCTGCCACGGATCGCCATGCAGGCCGATCCAGTAGATCGTCAGACGGTTGGCGTTGGCGCACTTGGATTCGTCGTAGGGCATGACAGCGGGAATGTCAGGGTACTTGGTCTGGCAGTCGTAGTCGAACAACACCTTGGTGTCGTCGCACCAGACCTCGCACGGACCGGTGTGCGTGAAGCCCGAGTACTTGAGGTTCGAGGCCGGCAGCTCGGAACGCGCCGAGTCCTTGTAGACCGTCAGTCCGCAGTCCGGGTCTGTCTTGCTGCTGTAGAGCTCCTGGTTCTTGGCGATGAACGCGCCGAGCGAGTCGTAGCCCTTGGTGGGGAACGTGGCCTTGAAGAAGTTGAGCGTGCCGTTCGGGCCGTAGCCGTACTTGGAGTTGTCGTACACGCCCCAGATTTCGTTGTCAATGGTGCTGCCGTAGCCGTTGTTCGGGTAGCCGTCGGCCCACTGCGCGGCGGGGTCCACGATGTAGCCGTGGCCCTGCACGGCGGGCACGGCCGCCAAGACGGCGGCTCCGGCGGCGATGAGAGCGAGAACCTGCATGCTTCTGACCTAATTGACTGCGGAGACGGCGAATTCGAGAGTGAGGCGTGAAGTGAGCCGCGCCCTCCGGACAGCAATGCCTGCCGACTAAGTCGGTGCCTCCGCCATCCTGATTAAGCCCGTGCTGCGATCCAGCCAGCTGGGAGGTTGGCCGCAACGGCGTAAAGGCCCGAGGTGACGCAGAAGTCGGGCGACTTGCATTCAAGGCAAAGCGCGCGAGAGCGACCAGCTTCACAAGCGTGACGCCGGAGCCTTCATCCAGAGCAGATGGGTGTCACGCTTTTCGACCGCCAAGTCACAACTCGTTGCCTCGGTCTCTGCATTCTCCAGCCGGAACCGCGCAACAGCGTGCCCCGCCTCGCTTCGCAGAGAGCATGAAAGCGCAGCGACTCATGCCTGTGTAAAAGAGTGCGACCGCCAGCATTCTGACGGTGTCGAGGGCGGTGCCGCTCGGTTTCTGCAGGGCTCGAGGCGTGACGAAACACTCTGCACGCACTGCACGGGATCCGCTCCTCGGCGCGCGACACCGACTTTACCTGGTCGCGGCGGCATGCTATCTGATCGGTCACGCGGAAGCAACAACCGCTGCATGACTGGCAACTCGAATGCTGGGTTCTGGACAAGTATCGCAGAGGAATCCCCTTAGTGCAACATGCTTTGAACGCTTAGTACATACAACAACTCTACTCACTACATATTCTTCGGGAGGATCAGTAGGTCTTCACGCTGCTTAGTCACGGCGCATTCGGCGAGTGCACTTCGACGTCGAGGTTTCCGAGCTCGACGTAGCCGCAGGAGCACTCGTCGTCGAAGTGCTCGCCGTGGTCGAGTCGGACGGAGTATCCGTCGTCTCCGTGCTGGTGCTAGCGCTCGTCGTGCTAGATGCCGTCGTTGCGGCGGATTTCGTTGCGGCGGATTCTGAAGACGCGTTGGTACTCGAAGTCGTAACTTGAATAGGAGGAGGTGGTGGTCGGCGCAGTTGTCGACGTACTCGTACTGGTAGTCGAGGTCGAGGATGACGACGTGTCGGGATACGCTGTCGTCGCGGTGGCGGTCGAGCCGCTGCTGGTCGTGGGAGGTGCCGTGGCAACACTCGAAGCAACCGCCTTCGCCACCGACGCCGGCGCGGAGCCGCCGCCAGAGCCCGTGCCGAGCCACACGCAGTCCGTCTACACTTGCCAAGGAGCACCGTGGACGGCAAGCCAGTAGATGGTGAAGCGGCTGGCGTCCGCGCAGAGCGATTCGTCGTACGGGATCCCTGCAGGAATGTCGGGGTAGGTCGCCTGGCAGTCGTAGTCGAAGAGAACAACGATGTCATCGCACCAGACCACGCACGGTCCGGGATGTGTGAAACCAGTGTGTGTCAAGTTCGTGGAGGGAATCGTTTAGCGCGCGCTGTCATCGTAGACGGTGTATCCGCACTGCTCGTCGATGTCGCTGCTGTACAAGACCTGGTTCGTCTCGATGAACTGGCCCAGCGAGTTGTAGCCCGACGAGTTGAACTCGGCCTCGACAAAGGCTACGGTGGCGTCTGTGCCGTAGCCGTAGACGGAGTTGTCGATGGCACCCCACATGTTGCTGTCAATGGAGCTGCCCCAGCCGTTCACGGCGTAGCCGTCCTTCCATGTTGCTGCTGGATCGACGATGTAGCCGTGGCCCAACCGACGGAATGGAGGCGAGCACGATGGCACCGCTGGCGATGAGGGTGAGGACGTTCATGTCTGCAAACGGAACGAAGCTGGAGTGTCGAGGAAGACTGCAAAACGCGAAGTGAGGCGAGTGGTGATCCATGAAGTGAGCATGGAGCATCGGCTGCAGCAGGGCCAAGAAGCGGGTGCCGCTGTAGGCAGGATCGCCAGCGAGCCTTCGCCGCGTTCGGTCCAGTCAGCTCGCGGTGCCCGGCATCGGAAAACCGTCGTCGTGCTACAAAAGACTAGCACCGCCCTGCATGACCTGCACACAGGTGGCGGCACGGAAATCCTAGTCAATCGGGCAAGCGCGCCTGGCAGGTGAAGCTCGTCGCCACCAAGCCAGCAGCACCGCCGCAAAACGACAATCGATCACGCGCCGCGTAAAAGTGCATGATCGTTTTGCATTGGCGTAGCCCCTGAGCGTCTCTGATCCCTGCTGTCAGCGTTGCTGTGAGCTGCATGTGCGACCCGGCCATGCGAGACCAGGATGTCATCTCCAGGTGGTTTGGGGGAAAGCTAGCGATTTGAACGAGTCATGAACGACTAAGGGTCTGTCACCTATCCGTTGCTGATCCGATCGGGCAAGCAATTTGCAGCTTCCACGAGCACACGTTCACGAGCAATATAAACGAATGCTTCTGTATTGTTTGCTACTTCCGCGCTCAGCTCGAGCGCTGACGTTATTCGGCACTACACTGAAGTAGCCGATTCACAGCGCGCTGCGGAGCGGTTTTCATGTAGCTCTCGCGCCAAGATTTAAGGCTGGATCGTGATCTTCATGGTACCGACAAATCCTGTGTTGACTCCATTCCCCAAGCTTTCACCACCATGGAAATCCATCCTGAGCACTTTACTTGCAACACAGCGCATCAGGTCCATCAACGAAGACCTGCATTTGTTTTTCGCTACTTTCTCCAATACGCCATTCAGAAAAGTGATTGATAGCGATTTAGAATTATCGAGTAAAAGCCACTTCTCTTCAGGCCAAACTTCCTCGCCAAACGCTACCAAAACTACGTTACTCAACTGAAGCCACGACGCGCTGCACGACGTTCCTCCTGCACAATCAATCTGGAGCGCAGGTTTTCCATGTATTGTCGCGATGCTTGACTGGCAGGCTTGGACCTCCATGGTGCTTGTTTTTGATGGTAAATGCAGTAGCCGTTGGGGCATATTTCCCAGTCCTTTCGGCAACGGCAGTGCGTCGACGATGCTATACCGGGGCACTGGGAAACATAAGGCGCGTCCACGGAGCCAGGATCGGTGTCCTGATTCTTATGGTACTTGCAATAGCCGCATTGATTCAACCCGACAGAAATTTTGCAGCGCTCTCCGCTGTATTTCGCGATGCCTCGACACTTGACAGCCTTTGGACTGTGCCAACCGCAGTAGCCGTCTTCATCGAGGTTGTACTTCGTTCCACACCTCTTGCCGAGCTTGTTCATCCCGCGGCACGTCATGTTAGGCTTCAATGTTCTTGTTGACTTTGACCTTGGCCTTGGTGTCTGGAGTGCAATTTTGAAAATGAGCTCCTCTAAAGTAAGCGATTTACAGTACAGTTGCAGCTAACTAGATTTTCCAAGAGTTGGTCTTGTACGGACATTTCCGTACAAGACCAACTCCAACTCTTGGAAAATCTACGGACATTTCCGTACAAGACCAACTCCAACTCTTGGAAAATCTAGTTAACGGCAACTGTAAACGAAAAGGAAGAATTCATTGACAAAGTTTGACAAAAACGAAAAGGAAGAATGCATTGCCTTTTCATCAATGCATTCTTCCTTTTCGTTTTTGTTGTACCACGATTTACAGTACAGTTGCAGCTGATCATTAAAATGATCAATCGATACTGCATGAAATTACCACTAAATCACCAAACCACGCTACACCAAGGCACAGAAGTTTGTTGCTTACTACTCAAGCAGTGCTTCGTCATTCCGATCATTGTCGACAATCTCCAAGCTCGCCTAATGCTGCTGGTGCTCGCAGTACCCATTGAGGAACAGATCCCAATCCTTGCGGGAGCGCCTGCCCGTGGACTCGACGGTACCTTGACGTCGAGAGGTTTACGGCTCAAAGTCTCAGCCTTCTTCAGCAGACCCTTCGTCCGGATCTTGGTTCGAGTGGTATCGGCAATATCCGTGCGAGTCGAGCCCCTTGTGATTTCGCAGCGGACACCGGCGGAGCTTGCGACGCCCTGGCACGTGTGCTCAGCATGTTGCAACCCGAGGCACAGACATCCGCAGCCTTCTTTACTGTCGGAAACAACGATACCGAGCCAAGTCTAGTCTCACCCCATCGCCATCACTTTTCCAGTAAAAGGCTTGGGACGGGCATCTTCTCCCCACTGGCACGTGTCGACACAAACCATCGGCAGGCTTTGGTACGCTATTTTCGACAGCAGAAGCGCTGTCCAAAATGCTGTCGAAAATAGGGAGCATTTCGGCCAATGAAATGCCTGTCGAAAATGTGTCAAGAATACGCGGCATACAAATCCCCATACCAAATCTACGGCTCACACCGCGATGGCTAAGCTCTTCGAGAGGAACCCGCGCAACGTGCGGTGAGTGTCCCCGCCCGCCCCGCATGACCCGCTGCTACTGAAACGTCGTGTGCGCGACAGCATTGCGTCCTGGGTGATGGCCTTCGGCCTGTTCGCCGCCTGGTACCAGTACGACCAGATGAAGGAGCGCCAGTTCTCGGCCACGGACGCCACGCAGTGGAACGAGGCCATCCTGCGCATGCACCCGCAGAAGCCCAGCAAGAAGAAGAAGCAGAGCCAGGAGGACGAGCAATAAGCCGTTGCAATGCAATTCTTTCGGTTGGCTTCTCCCTCCTCGTGTCACAAAACTAGTTTTTGCCATCAAACTTGTTGGACGCCGAGTCCGGTCTCAGCTAGAACCTTCGTCGCGGGCTAGTCCCAGACGGCTGACGTTGCTTTTCACCCCGTTCAGTTGTGGAAAAGCACTGCGGGGAGCACGTGAATCGACGAGATTTGGATATGACGACGCCGTTCGAGAATCCGAGCAAGATCGCAAACAACGTCAAGAGCGGCAAGTGGACGTGAGTACTATTGGTTGATGCGTAGTGAAAAGCAAGGGGTGACGGCGTTGTGTTTTGTGCCAGAACGCCGATTCTAGTTGCTGCGGGCGTGGGCGCTGCGGCGTGGTACATGGTTTCGAAGCGCGAGCAGAAGCCGGTTTCTCCCGACCGCGACCCGCGCAGCTCACCGCCGTCGAAAATGAATAAGTAGCTGCAGTGTGGAGCCGGCAAAGGCTGGTGAGAAGTGTTGCGACGCACGAGTTCAACGCGAGCCAGTCCTAAGCAAGCTAACATCCGTTCGAACAAGTTTACTTGCATTTTTCAATTTCCAACCGATGACTTGTGTGTGTTTATTTTCCACTTCGAATCAAAGTCCTCGCTACTAAGCTCGTTGCACAAAGAAAATGGATTCGAAAATTCGAGGGCAAAAAGCTGCATGCATTCTTACCTTTGCTTTCGTTGGCTTCTTACATGAAGTTGGTGTCAACCCACCACTCCGACTCGAATCCCTCGCCGACGCCACCGGCGCGTCCAGTTGCCCGCTGAAGGCCACTCGCTTGTCCGTGGCCGCACCGAGACCGCTGTTGTTGAATTCCTTGAAGTAGACGTTGTCTGTGCTGGTCTTGTCATCCCTAGCCGACCAACCCTCAGGGTTGATCACGTCGCTGAGCTCGCAGTTCTGCCAAACAACACGGGCGTAGGGCTTCCACGGGCGGCCCAGGTAAGTTGATCCATTGCCACTCGAACCGGACACACGTGCTCGGTTGAACACGTATTCGGACTGGAGGGTGCTGTTCGCGTTGCCGTTTGCGCTGATCCAGCCCTCCCCGATTGAGTCGATATCGCAGTTCTCGAACCACGCCATTGCTCTTTGGCCAAAGACGAAGTCCACAGCACCGCTGTACGACCGCGCGTACAGCTCGCGGCCCTTGTTCGCGCAGACCGTGTCCTGGTACCCGGTGAAGTTGCAGGCGTAGAAGCCGTAGTCCGTGTTGTCGACGTACACGGCCACTGCTTGGCTATGTTCCTCGATATTGCCGGCCGTGTTGGCAACGTTCAGGTTGTACGCCTTGACGCCCTTGCCAGTCTTGAAACCGAGGGTGCTTGTCAGATAGTTGCGGTTGCTTACGATTTCGGGAGGAATGTCAGTTTGAGCCTTTGCCTGGGTGATGGTCACCTGGTTGTCGGCGTATGACATCGTGTTGCACGTATAGCCCTGAAGCACGAGCGAGCCATTGAGCTTCGGGACGGACACTTGCTCGTGATAAACGCCGGGGAACACGAAGATGGTGTGGCTTGCCGTGGAGTTGAGATCAAGGTTTGCCACTCCCTCGGACACGGTCTTGAAGCTGCCCTCGTAGGCGCCAGTAGCATCGACGACGATGGCACCCGCTGGGGGCTCGGTGCGCGTGTTTGGTCCGGTGCAGGCATCGTCGAAGGTAAGTGTGACACCACCTTTGAGGGATTGATCCCAGATTTTTGTCCATTGCGCCCATATGCAGTACTCGCCGCAAGACCAGCCAATACGAAAAACGAAGATGAAAAAATCTCATTGTGTTGAGCGGTGACAGTTGTGCTGGGTAGCGGAAAAGTTAACGTGAGAAACTTATGCGTACCTTTGAAGCGCAGAGCCACAGGTCGTCGCTTGAACACTATCAAATCTGCTGCTGTTACCACACAGCAGCTAGATTGGATTTGTTCATAGATGTATTACGTGACTTCGCCTTAGTTCGTAATACGTAGCTGATAGCCTAACATGACAAACTGGATATTATCTTTAGGAACGTAGTCGTCCTTACCATGATTCTACATATAAAAACGTTTTCTACTTGTTTTCAGTTGCCAAACCCTCAGAATCCCGCACACGACCGGGTACTACAATAATGTAACTCTCAGGAAAGAAATATTCCCTGGTTGGTGTAAAGCAATTGAAGATGCAAGAATCTTGTCCGTAGATTAGCTGTTTGGCTCCGTTAGAGGGTTGGATCAACCAGGTGGCGCGAGATCATGAAAACTGATCTCAGGGAAACGATGTGGCGCGAGAAAGCAGGTGTCGCGCCACATCGTTTCCCTGTTGATGTTAAGCAGACACCGTCATACAACCATGCACGTATTATGCTCGCCTTGGGTTTGGGCTTTGATTGCAGGTTTTGCTACTTAGCAAGGACATTACGCTGCCGACATGACAATATTGAGTAATCAAGGCCTTCTTTGCTGTTTTGTCGTCGTCCTTCACTCCATTAGTTGTCGTTGAAGTGCAGATGAGCTTCCGTGCTTGGTGATTGCGCCGAGAAGATGGTCCTCACAACGTCATGAATCACCACCTTAGTCGACTGTGTGCTACCATAGTCTATCTTGCATCATTATTAACAACAAGTCTAAAATGAACCAATCGTTTTTTGTATTTTGCTTACTTCACTCACTGGAAGTAGTGCTACGAGGAGATTCGTGCTTACATGAAACTAGCGTCAACCCACCACTCAGACTCGTAGCCTACGCCGAGGATGTCGGTAATATTCACAGAAGCATTCAATTGTCCACTGAAATCCACTCGCTTGTCAGTCCACGCTCCAGGTCCGGAATTGTTAAACTCTTTGAAGTAGATATTAGCCGTGTTGTTGTCTCCGTTCCATTTCTTCCACCCTTCGGGGCTTACGACATCTCCGAGCTCGCTGTTTTGCCAAACAACGCGGGCATACGGACGCCACGGACGTCCAAGATAGGTCGACCCGTTGCCGCTCGATCCAAACACCCGTGCGCGGTTGAAAACGTATTCTGACAAGTTGCTGCTGTTTTCGTTGCCATTTGCGGTGATGTAGCCTTTGCCAACAACCTCAAAATCACAGGACTCAAACCATGCCTTTGCTTGCATTCCAAAAATGAAGTCAGTGGCGCCGCTGATGTATGAGCGCGCATAAAGCTCTCGACCCTTGTGGGCACACAATGTGTCCTGGTACCCGGTGAGTTTGCATCCGTAAAAACCATAGTTTGAGTTGTCAACGTACACGGCCATCGCTTGACCGTTTTTCTTGAATTTTCCTGCCGTGTTAGCAATGTTCAGGTTATACACTTTCACACCACTGCCCGACTGGAAGCCAAGCGTGGTTGTCAGGAAGTTGCGATTATCCGTGATCTCTAAAGGAAGGTTAGCCTGGGCTCTGGCCTGCGTGATTGTCACCTGGTTGTCAGAATATGACATCGTGTTGCACGTGTAGCCTTGCATTACGAGTGGGCCGTTAAGCTTCGGGATATATACTTGCTCGTTGTAGACGCCCGGGAGTACGAAAATGCTGTGCTCCGCTGTGTCATTGGTCACATTCGCCACAGCTTCGGCCACAGTGCGGAAACTACCGCTGTACGCCATCGTAGCATCCACAACAATAGCACCCGCAGGAGGCTCAGTGCGTGCGTTTGGCCCAGTGCACGTTTCCTCAGCAGTCGAGTTGGCCACGAGACCGGCGAGCATCAATACTGACAATGCTAAGATCTTCATTGGAGTTGAGTTGATTGAGCAGCGAGAGCAAAAGAGAAAGTGAGGGGTACGTCCTTCGGTCTGCTGCTTTTCGCACGCTTGTATTACGAACCCCCCGTTCGGGTCGTAGACCTTACGACGAACGATATTAGTCTGCTTACGCTGACGCGGTGAATATCGCGACACAAGTAGATTCGTGACTAATCAAGATAGTCCATTGATCAGGCGGTGCTGTCCAATTGCGCTTCTGTGTCTATGGCTCCCAAGACCATCATAGTTACCCGAAACCTCAAGGAATAGTGAATGTTTAAGATTCTTGCACTTTATCGCTTTTTGGCGATTTAAAATCTCAGTGACAAAAGCATCCGAACACGAAGCACGATGGTGTAAATGACGATGCAGCTGAATTGGCTCCAAAAGTCGTCGTACCTGATGTTGTAAGCAAATGTAGCCTCTTACAGTGATGCGACCAATTGATAGTGGCGCATTCTGCAGCGTGCGACAGTCAATTTGTCGTAGCTCAGTAGTGATAGATACATCAACTCCATGTTGGTCTTGCTTTTCGGTACAATCCCCAAAGGAGTGCAACCAGAACTGACAGCATCGGTCGATGGGGGGGGGGGGGGGTTATAGTAGTGTGCTTCAGAAATTGAGGTTGTTGATGAATTAAATCCGGAGACCAACAGAAAAAAACAATCGAAGAGGACTCCAGGAAACCGTTCTCGCGCGGTAAAAGTTAAGAAAAGCAATGTTGTCTTGATACAAAGCCGCATCAAAATTACATCGACTCCAGAATTGATTTCTTGGTAAGATGCAAAATCTGCATCCACAACCAAAAGACCAAATACCAAACCCAGACCCAAGGCAAACATAAGACGCGTACGGTTGCTCTCCAGTAATTCTTTGGCCCAAAGAACGCAACTGTGTCCACGAGCTAGCATCCGTGCTTATCGTCGAAGTGATCTCAGAAAAACAATCTGGCGCGGGAACGGCGACGCCGGTCGATCTAGTCCTTGGAACAGAGCCAGATACTCTGAGCTCAAGGCCACGATCGAAAACTAAATCGAAATTACTGCTCGTGAAAAAGAATTACTTGATTCTAAAACTAAACCCGAGACAAAAGAACCACGATTTTACCATCTATAACGCTGGGTAAGGACGCTGCCACCTACCATCGCACTTAATACACAGCGTGTGGCCATGCCCACTCGAACCACAACTATTAAAACCAAGCCAACGTAATCCTCATTTAATTTTTGCGCCACAACAACAGGAACATTCAGCTGAAAGAGATGATGGAGTTAATGCTTAGAATGATATTGATTGCATTGATCCCAACAGCGACGTATGCCAAGATGCACTTGTATTTCAATAATCGCTTCATGGCATTTGGGTCAGCCACACGCAGCGCTGCTACACCATTTCCCACTGCTGGGATGACCACAGTGAGAATGCCGAGTGGAGCGGACGTCCTGACAAAGCTAAAATAGTTTGGTTTGAAGACACATATTGCGCTGGAGACTCCGTCGTTTAGGGTTATTCGAAAGGCTCGATCAACTTCAAAGACACCAAGCTCTACAACAAGGTGTCGTCGTTTATGGTGAGGCAGAACGGAATGTACGCGACGGACGGAATTGTTGACTATTGCCACGAAAATAGCACTCTCAGAGTGAACGACGTTTTGATCGTCGGCAATTCCGATGTCGACCTGGACTAAGGTTACTGCGGAACCTGGGTGTAGTACATCCACGGTAAGGGTGGTCGTTCAACTGCACACGAGCACTTGTGCTTGCAGATTTATCATAATTTTACAGCACGTATCTAGTGCTCTTTATATTCGGAACACTGAATTATACACCGTGATCGGATCGCAAGCAGTAGAAATCGCGCCAGTCACGAGGCTGCCAAGCATGAAAACTAACAACACAACAACCTTAATCGCATCGAGCCTAGTGGTAAGAGATGAGAAAAATAAAAGTGAGCTTCCTTCTTAATCTCTGTGGAAAAAACTCCAACGCAGGTAAAGTCAACCACTTCTTTTGAGCACAGACTCCAGCAAAAAACATCAATTGTATCGTTTAAATGCGGAAAATTCCCAGTACCGCTGATACCAAAATGTTCCTACATGAAGTTGGTGTCAACCCACCACTCCGACTCGAATCCCTCGCCGAGAATGTCCTTCATCGCCACCGGCGCGTCCAGTTGCCCGCTGAAGGCAACTCGCTTGTCCGTGGCCGCACCGGGACCGCTGTTGTTGAACTCCTTGAAGTAGACGTTGTCTGTGCTGGTCTTGTCATCCCAAGCCGACCAACCCTCAGGGTTGATCACGTCGCTGAGCTCGCTGTTCTGCCAAACAACACGGGCGTAGGGCTTCCACGGGCGGCCCAGGTAAGTTGATCCATTGCCACTCGAACCGGACACACGTGCTCGGTTGAACACGTATTCGGACTGGAGGGTGCTGTTCGCGTTGCCGTTTGCGCTGATCCAGCCCTCCCCGATTGAGTCGATATCGCAGTTCTCGAACCACGCCATTGCTCTTAGGCCAAAGACGAAGTCCACAGCACCGCTGATGTACGACCGCGCGTACAGCTCGCGGCCCTTGTTCGCGCAGACCGTGTCCTGGTACCCGGTGAAGTTGCAGGCGTAGAAGCCGTAGTCCGTGTTGTCGACGTACACGGCCACTGCTTGGCTATGTTCCTCGATATTGCCGGCCGTGTTGGCAACGTTCAGGTTGTACGCCTTGACGCCCTTGCCAGTCTTGAAACCGAGGGTGCTTGTCAGATAGTTGCGGTTGCTTACGATTTCGGGAGGAATGTCAGTTTGAGCCTTTGCCTGGGTGATGGTCACCTGGTTGTCGGCGTATGACATCGTGTTGCACGTATAGCCCTGAAGCACGAGCGAGCCATTGAGCTTCGGGACGGACACTTGCTCGTGATAAACGCCGGGGAACACGAAGATGGTGTGGCTTGCCGTGGAGTTGAGATCAAGGTTTGCCACTCCCTCGGACACGGTCTTGAAGCTGCCCTCGTAGGCGCCCGTAGCATCGACGACGATGGCACCCGCTGGGGGCTCGGTGCGCGTGTTTGGTCCGCTGCAGTCACCTCCTGCTTGAACAGTGATGGCACCGGCTGAGGAATCTGAAGGGGGTCCGCTGCACGCGCTATCGACCATGGCGGTTGTTCCCGACACGAGTCCGGTAAGAGCCAAAAGCGGTAGCGCGTAAATCTGCATCGTATTGAGTGTAGTAAACTGGTGTCGTTTGAGTGCTAGGGAGAACAAATACAAGTGAAGACCTACTTGTCGTTGGTGAGACGATGAAAGATACAGAGTTTGCTTTGGAAGGGGCTTGGACCGGCATACCTACCTCTGGGAATGGCACGCCAGCGATGCTCGCCGAACAAGTGCACGACACGGACAATGTTCGTCTGTCCAATATTACGCATCCTACCAGGCTTGTAGTACGGCATAGTCAATGCCGTAATACGTGACTACTGTAGCGTATTTAGGCGTCTCAATCACAACGTCGTGATTAAACCGAATCTTGATCTTCAGGATTGGGCAGGCCGAGTGCAAATGTGATTTACATTTGCAGCAGTATGAGCAAGATAAGGAATTTTCATCCATTTACGCTTTAGTGGTTAAGCAAGCGTACATCACAACGAGCTTTGTATTCTACCTTGCATATGCGATAATGCGCTTTAAATATGTATTGCTGAGTAAGTAGCAGCATTCTGGGCAATCAGATGGTAGCAGTGTTAATGAGCATTGCGGCGCCAGTCCCTCAGAACAATCACCGAAAGAAGTGCAGCAGTACGAGTCGACACTACGAAGTGCTGGCCAATCGCACTTGCATACCACGACAATTGACGTTGTCTGAGATCTACGAAAAAGCGGGAAGAGATTTGGTCGTTCAAGTTTCAGTGACAACCAAATTAATTCCTTTGTAAACGATAATGAGCAAAATCTGCACACAAGTAAAAACCAAATCCCCACACAAACAAAAGACGCGTACGGTCGTACTGCGGTGTATCGAAAGCCGCTCAATCCCCTTGTCGCCAAAAGTGATCCTAGGAAATGCTGGAAACGACGCAAAGTCGCCATTGCAGATTCTTATCTATCCGTCTGTATTCCAACACCAGGATCAATACACTCAAAAAGTATTGTGCACTGACCGTATTTGCCACCTCGTCCACGATGAGTTTAGCGTGCGGGCTTCCAGCCCACTCGTTGGCTCATCCAGAAAGAGCACTAGGCTGTGCTGCCAATTTCACACGGATGACGTGCTGCAGCTGTTTTGGAAGAGGCCGCGGATCAACGCGTCGAATCGTTTGAGTGCTTTTAAAAACGACTTTTAGCATCCAGTGCTATTAATCCAAACTTGGCAGACACGGCACAAGTACCAGAAAGCGACTCGTAGTCTCTGATATGTACTGCAGCCAATTCACCACGCCATCTCCACACTCATTCCTTAGATGTGTTAAATTTACGGTAGTCATGAAGGGCTGTAATCTTGGTTTGCAACTCCACAATTCGGCGATAAAACACATCGCGCAATGAAGCGGATGGCGAGCGGTCAGTCCATTTTGCCTTAATCCTCGGATGTGCTGGTTTGCTGTAGGTATCCAGCAAATCCAGCAAAGGACGACGAAAGCTACATGTAGTACCTTGGAAAGGGAGATTACGCTTTAACCAGCGCATCCGATAGTTTAAAAGCAGTGGGTGCGAACTTTGTAAGGCTTACAAGAAGCTAACTGTCGTAGTTTTTATAGTAGAGAAATAGAGATGAAATGCTTGTGGAGCTCTAAAACTCGTACATATATAACACCTTCCAAGAACAGCATGAGCCAAGACAGATTGTTAAAGTGATCACCTCTCTTGGTACAAGAAGGCATCCGCAAAGAATGTGACCACTTCATCAGCAACTGCTCTGGAGTCTGATAATACCTTTTTGGATTTCACTCATCATCTTCAACTGGTACTTTGTTTTTTTATCCTCACCGGTGGAGATGCTGAAGGTGGTGGCGTCAATTCAAGCGGCAATTGCAGCGATCTCATCACCAAGTTTTGCATGGAGCGTCTTACAGATTTGCGAGCTGGAATCCGCTGACGTGAAACTGGGATTCCGAGTACCAGTCAGTTCTGGTCGTTCTCTATTGTTCCTCCGTTGCGACTGAAGTCAGCAGCGACACGCACGTTGTAGTTGCGCACGCTGCCGTTGCCGCAAGTACAGATATGTAATACGCAGTACGATAGTTAAGGAGTTCTTCCGTTTGACTTCTGGGGAGGTTCAATGATGGTTAGCGCTTCGATCGACAAGCTTTAACTGAGCCAATACTGTCGCTGATGCAAGGCATCCACTCAATGGCTTGCCATGTCGCCATGGCAGCAAGTCTCCGCAATGGCGACTGAGACCGTCCAGAGAGCGACCTGGAGAGCTCACAGGACTATGCACTGCAACATGGAGCGATGACGTGACGTGCAAAACGGGTTCGCTTTGTGATATCCAAGAAGTCACTCGTCGTGTACTGGCGCGTTGCCTGCAACGCAGACACTTACCGCCGGCGCGAGCCTCTCTGCTGTTGCAGAGACCTCCACGCCAGTTGCAGTGCCAGCCACCCCGTACCCACCAGGCCGTTTGCGGCTCCGACCGTTACAGCGGGCTCTGGAACAACGTATGGGCTGCATATCGGCCAATCCGGCCGCGCGTCTCTTCGCTTTTCAGCCAACCCGCGCTCGCAGACGTGTACCCATTGGCGCCTGCTCAGCCGGTATGGAGTCAGTTCTGCCGCTCATTCCGCCATTAGCTGCGCAGCGCCATGGGGGCGTCGCGTCCTCTGCGTCTCGCGGCGCTCGCGCTCCTCGCACATGTCGGCAGCCTGCCCACTGCACTGGCAAGGACGGACATCCCGGCGCAATTGCACGACAACTCGGCGATCACGCAGCCGACGGCGCCGTCCGCCCTCAATGACGCACTCACGACGCTGGTCGGCACCGTCGCCAACTTCACGCGCTTCCCGTACAACGTGCAGCGCGCAATGCTCTGGAGCGCCGGCTACGTGCGCGTGATCCCCGAGTCCTCGGGCTCCAGCTCCGCGGCCGACGACGTGTCTGCCGACTACGTGCAGGTCTACGTCCTGTGCGGCCGCACCATGAGCGACGTGTTCCCGTCCTCGGGCGCCTTCGACAACGAGACGCGCTGCAGTCTAAAGAACTGCAAGAGTAACGTCATCACCTTCACTGAGTCCAGCTGCGACCCGACGTACGTCGAGAGCAAGGCGCTCTGCGCACTCAGCTCGGACCTGAGTGTGACCCCCAAGACCAAGAGCGGACCCATGTGGTCCATGGACGGACAGATCGACGAGAGCTTCGACCCGCAGATCTTCCAGTACGACGACAGCAACACCACGCTGTACATGCTGGCGCAGAAGAGCTCGTGGACTATGGGCGATGAAACTTGCCCCAACAGTGCGCAGTTCATCGCACCGTGCATCCAAGTTGACGCATCCACCGTGGCCTCCAATTCGCAGCAGCAAACCTGGTGTGAGCCAGAGATTGACCTCGGCGTGACGCTGTGGGTGAATGAGGCGTACGAGACCATCCTCGGATCTAGTGACGGGGACTCGGACTCGTCCTCAGAGGTGTCCTCGACAGTAGTTATCATTCTGGGAGTGCTGTTGGGCGCCTTCTTGGTGGCGTGCGTGGTGTTCTTCGTGCTGTGGCGTCGATCCAAGACCTGGTCCAAGGACGGCCTTCATGAAAACGAGCACAACACGTTCTTCGTGCAGGCCCAGTCCTTCCACGGCAACCAGGTACAGCTTGACAACAGGGGCAACGTATCAGGGCAGTACATATCAAACAACGGGCCGCACCCGTCTTTCGAGAACGCAATGCAGATTGAAGCTGTGAACGAGAGCTTCCGTATGCGCTCGCCAGAGCTTGCAGCTTTCTGTGATGACCAGGAACTCATGCTTAAGCGCATCGCCTTCGCAGGTATCATTTACCGTCAGCAGATGTCGAGTGGACCAAACGGCGAAGTCTGGCGCGGTGAATATGAGGGTCAGCAGGTCGCTATCAAGTGCACTATCGCGGCAGCAGCTGCAAGTGCAGCTGCTGCTAACGTGAGTCGCGGATCCTCCGCCTTGAACGCCTCAGCTCTGCTTGCAGACAAGGAGCTCAAGGCTTTGAAGGAGTTCACGAAGGAGATTCGCATGGCAGCGTTCCTGGACCACCCAAATATCGTTCGCTTCATCGGTCTGTCGTGGCGCACGCTGCCGGATCTGTGCATGGTTTCGGAATTCGTCGCATTAGGTGACCTGGCACACTTCCTGGCGCAACCAGACAGCAAAAATCTTACGTGGAAGGAAGACAAGTTACCTATCGCTGCGGATATTTCAAATGCGCTGGTGTACCTGCACTCGCTGTCGCCCATTGTATTGCACCGGGACCTGAAGTCGCTCAACGTGCTGCTGACGGAAGACCTGCAGGCCAAGGTGAGTGACTTCGGCCTGAGTCGTGAGACAAGCTTCGACGAAACCATGACCAGCGGCGTCGGCACGCTCCTCTGGACAGCACCGGAAGTGCTGCGCGGAGAGCGGTACTCAGAGAAGGCCGACATCTATTCTTTCGGTGTCGTGCTGGCCGAACTGGACACGTGTCTGCCCCCGTATGCCTTCAGTCAAGGCCGTAAGAACAAGGGCAAGAACGATATGGACTGGGTTCCTCTCATCGCCAGCGGCCGAGCCTCCCCGCCGTTCCGGCCAGACTGCCCACCGGCACTTCGCGAGCTCGCCGCTCAATGTCTCGACCAGGACCCGAACAAGCGTCCACCCGCTATGCAAATTGTGTACATGCTGCGGTCGAAAATCCCGCCTACGCTGTAATCTCACTATTATCACCCACCGCAAAGGGATATCCTGCGCGTTCTAACAAACCGAAAAAAATGGTGTAGCACAATATTTTTTCATGTTCGTCGTGCTGGCCAGTTGAAGCAGTAGCCAGAGCCGCTCGAGATAGCAACATCAACGTCAACGGCACCAATGCCATGTACCGCGACTAGCTGCACGGTGCTTGCTGCTGTTGTTCTCGGCATGGCTAGCACAATGCCTCCGCAGTCCCCACAAAAATACTCAGTCAAGACATCTTTCGCGTCCAAGCTCGAGATAGGAACATGCGCCGCTGCTTCCTCCGTACAGCAGTTAGTTTGTGGAAGGTGGCGTAACGACTGTAAGCCAAGCGTCGAGGCAGCGTCGCCGCTATGTGGGGACAAGAGAGACCTTGGACGTTCAGCAATGGCCGTTGCCGTCGGGCAGAGCCAGTCGTGAGCACTGCAGCGACCTGCGAGCTGCAATGCCGTGACTCTCGAGTGTCTGAAGATGCAAACGGTGGTCATTGCGGCATCGCACGTGGTGGAGCAAAAGAGACACCAAACGTGCGAGCAGTGTGTACCTGACAGCACTAACCAACCGGCAGGCTGGTACGCAACCGGGTGTTGGCGAATTCGTGAGGGGGGTCGTTGCGGTGAGGCAAAAGCACGCTCTTCGGCTTCTCGTTACTCGCCCGACACTGCGTCAAAACAATCACGAAGCAGCTTTTCCCTCGACAATGAACCAAGGGCCCAAACGGAGACATCCACCACTTTTCGTTATTCTACAAACAGGATCTGCAGCCACAGGAAGCTCCGCAGTCAACGTTGGAAATGACACACCACCCTCACAACCAGAACGCACCGTCCAAGCTCCTTCATCGTCGTCCTCCTCCTCACAAGGATCTTCTACCACGGATGATGAACTCGGCATCGCCGTAGGCTGTGGCTTCGTCTTCTTGGTTATGATTTTCATTCTCTTTGTCGCCCACAGACGTCGGCGCAGGATGGATAAGGATGTTGTGCCTGCTCCGACACCAGGCACTCTCGAGGCATCAACACGATGCTCACCCGGCGTTGATGCTCAAGAGCTTTACATCCTTGACAGCAGCTCGTTCATGTCGTCGCCAATTTCGTTTGGTTCTCGTGGATCTTGCTTCTATCAAGAAGAAACAGAAGCGTTCGAGTCTTGGAACCACCCGGAGGTGGTGGCAGTGCGTATATCGGTCAGTGCGATTTCTCTTGATGAACTCGTGGCTCGTGGATCCAACAGCGAAGTGTATCGCGGCCAGTACAGGGACCATATTGTGGCGATCAAGAAGCCCCTTCCGCAGTGGCTTGGAGAGCGCAAAAATGTCGATGCGTTCTTTGATCGAGTAAGGCTGCTGGCGTCGCCTACACTGACGCATCCAGGGATCGTGTCCTTCTTGGGTGTGTCTTGGAGATCGCTCGTTTACGTGTGTATGCTGTCCGAATTCATGGCTGGTGGGGATCTCCGCTCCTTCCTTACTCGACGGCAGCACCAAACTGGTCTTGTACGAGACGACTTTGGTCGACGGGGATTTTGCCGCCAGAAAGTATATCTCGCATCACAGGTCGCGAGTGCACTGTGCTTCTTGCATGTTCAAGGCCTCGTGCACGGAGCCGTACGCTCTCAGAACATCCTGCTCGATGAAAAGCTCAACGCGAAGCTGACCGGTTTTCAAGGAAGCAGCGTCCAACCGCCGGTCGATAATAGCAGACCGAGCCACGAAGCTTCCATCGGTTCTGTACCTCCCAAACTCTTAACAGCGTCCGTTCCGATCGGAGTGACCGACAGGTTGCGACGAGAGCGCAGTCGACTCGACGCTCTCTGGAGCGCACCGGAGGTTCTCCGCGGCGAGCGCAGCAGCGTGCAAACGGACGTTTTCTCGTTTGGCGTTGTGCTGTCCGAGCTGGACGCCCTCGCAGCCCCCTATGGCCACGGAGGCCGGTTCGGCGAGCATGGGGACAGCGCCGAATTACTCGAAAAGATCGCAGCGGGCCACGTGCGCGTGCACTTTGCGAGCTCGACGAGAGCCAGACACGGGCGGCGCGGGTCATCGTCGCCCTCAGAGGTGGACGCACGCAGCACCGCGGCCGTCGTGCGTCTGGGCAAGGCTTGCGTGGCGCTGGATGCTTTCGAGCGCCCCTCGGCCGCACAGGTATCGGCCGAGCTGCAAAGGCTGCTGCAGGCACCAGACCCCAAGCTTAGTCGTACGCTGAGCAAGCAAGGATCGGTCTCCCAGCGGTGAGGACGCCGTCGCCGCCATTGTTGTCGAGGCCCGCGTCCCGCGGCCAGCCGTTTTTCCGCCAGCTGTGCCAAACCTCATAGATACTTTCGGGACAACTTCAACGTGACGTGCAACGACAGAGTCGGTTGGATAAGTCTCAACGCGCCAACAACATGTAGCAAAATGTACTTTAGTCCTGAACGTCGACTGCAACTTGTCGTTCGTTGGTAGAGCTGCCGCTCGGTTACCCGCTAAGAGCAGAGCGGTCGCTGCAGGCGGATTATTTCGTGCCGTCGGCAAGCGATCTGGCAGACGGACGACTGCAATTGCGATGACGTGGGCCGTTAGCGAGCGGCACGGCCTTGCTTCCGAAACCTTCGCGCTGCACGAAGCGCGTGCCGCCGTAGTGAGCTGGTGGTGCGGGTGTCTGCGCCGCTATACAATGTATCGTCACCCTCAACTGAACCCAACGACCTTGACTGGCATCACCATAGTAGACTCCGTGGCAAAAGATGTGGGCAGCTCTTACGCCAGCGTAAAGTCAGGCCGAATTTACATCTCCACAGCATACAGCCACAAATGACCGAAATCACATTTTCTTGATCTCACTATAGCTTGTACTTTTAAATTTCTAGCATAGTGAAATCTCTGCCTTTCAGTAAAAGCGGAGATATAGAGCAGTTCGGTCTGACAGCGTCTCACTCGATCCTGGAAGGTGGGTTCGATAATACCGTCTCAAGTCGCCTGGCGTGTCTTCATTATCCCTTTCGAGAGCTGCGCAGTGCATGGGCTCCGATAGGCTTCCGGACGGCCACGGACACTCCACTTCTCGCAGTAATGGGGGCGCTGCGCCGTCTCCGGCCGGCCGCCGGCTCGGACGACTCGGGCTTCAACCTGCTGTACCTGATCCCCATCGTGCTGGGGGGTCTCGCGCTGCTGCTGCTGCTGCTCTGGCTGCTCTGCAGACGCCGCTCCAGACGCAAAAGCAGTGAGCATGGCGAAGCGCTCGACACGCCGCCGATCGGCGACACCCTCAGATCTGCTTCGCGGGACTCGGGCCCGTCCGTGGTGTCCCCCATGGACCCCATGGCGTCCTTTTCGTCCTTCAAAGACCAGAATGACAACTCCACCAAGAACGTGTGGCTCAGTGGCAGCGGCCGCACAGTCAACTCGGCCAAGAGTCTCGGTAGCAGCAGGAGCCTGGCGGCCTCCAGCGTCGCCGACTACGTGCTGGACACGACCCAGAAAGACCAGATTTTCAATATCCTCCATCATGACTCGGCGCTCGCCACGCAAAGGCTCGCCGTGGATAAAATTGCCTTTGAGCGTGTACTCGGAGAGAGTTCGACGCGGCAGTTGTGGCTGTGCCAGTTTGAAGGAGAGGAGATCGTGGTCAAGAGACTCACGCCGCCGGACCATGAGCAGGAGGTCTTCCCGGCACTGCTGAATTTCGTCCGGGAGATCCAACTCACGGCGTCGTTGGAGCATCCGAACATCTCTAGGTTCCTTGGAGTCGCGTGGGGAAAGAGTCTGCGCTCATTGTGCTTCGTGGGGGAATATCTGTCGAGAGGAGACTTGGCCTCGTTCTTGCGTCGGAGTCGCAAGCGTCGACTGCAGATTGCTCAGCAAGTGTCGTCGTCGTCGCTGTCGGATGCGTCAGGAGGATCGTCGTCTTCGAACACTGCGGTGACGGGGCCTTCTCCGGTTCCATCGTTGCAGAGCTCCGGTTCGGGTTTCACGCTGACGAGTTGGATCGATGACAAGCTACCGATCGCTATCGGCATCGTGCGAGCGTTGGTGTATCTTCATACGCGCCGCCCAAAGCCAATTGTGTATCGAGTGCTGCGTGCAAGGAAGGTAGCAATGAGTGATCGCTTCGAGCCGAAACTCATTGACTTAACACCAGCTGCGGAGGGATCGCCGCCGGTGGACCAAGAGGAATTAGCTGCTGGTGTTGGAAACGCTTTTTGGACAGCCCCGGAGTTGCTTACAGGAGGTTCTCCCACCCAAGCCAGCGATATTTATGCGTTTGGTGTGCTTCTTGCGGAACTCGACTCGGAGGCCAAGCGCCCGTACCACAGCGCACGAGACTTACGATCAGGCGAAAAGTTGAGAGCCTTCCAAGTGCTGAATCTCGTGGCCAGTGGTGAGTTAAGGCCTCATTTTGCAGCGAACTGCCCACAGGAGGTTCGCGAAATCGCGCTTGCGTGTATGCGTCAAAACCCTATGCAGCGTCCGACGGCTCGTGAAGTTTTGCAAGGCCTGCAGAATTGCGCAGCCTGCAGTGCGGCATGAGCATGAAGAAGAGCTGGAACATGCTGTGAAAGCATGTAGTGTATGAAGGAGGCACGCCATCGTCGCGTAGTCACACAATTAAGATTGTAGGAATTGTAGGAATGAGCAGCAAATGACGGGAATGAACAGAACGCCATGGGTTCATGAAGAGCACAAGGCATAATTACAAGGTATAGCTATGAAAATACTCGATAAGAACTAAACGTTGCTTGGAGGGGTTGTAAGGAAATAGTCGGCAGGATGAGGCTTAAAAAATATAGGACTCCTCAGCTTCCTCTTGTGCGAAGGCACGCATGACGAGTTGCATCTGGTACAGAGCTTGTGCAGCAGTGGGTCGTTCATCCGGCTCAAACGCCACGCACGCCTTGCCGAGATGCACCATGGCCTCTAATGCAGGAGATGCTGGTGGAGTGAACTCAACGCTGAGTCTGCCACTGGATACAAGCTGGAGAATGGCTGTGTCAGGAATGACACGTCCAGTTTCGGTGATCTTCGCACTTGCGTAAGGAAGTTTGTGCGAATCCAGTTCGCTCAGCACCACGCCAAACGAAAACAGGTCGGCCTTCTCATCGTACCGCTCGCCCATCATGACCTCCGGCGCCATCCAAAGTGACGTGCCAACTCCAGCAGTCATAGTCCGGTCGCTACGCTCTCGCGATACGCCAAAGTCAGTGAGTTTTGCACGCCATCTATTGTCTAACAGGATGTTCTTGGACTTGAGGTCACGGTGAAGCACCATCGGATCTAAGCAATGGAGATACGTGAGCGCGTGGGCGACATCCAATGCAACACGGGATTTCTCGGCATCAAAGCCAACCGGTCGGTGATCCACCTCATTAAACTTAATTAACAAAGCGCGTAAGTCTCCTCCGTTCATAAACTCCGACACCACGCACAGATCCGTAAGCGAGTCCCATGCCACTCCCACGAACCGCACAACACGTTCATGTTCCAACGCAGCCTGCAGTTTCACCTCAGCCAGGAACTCCTCAATCTTCGCGAGATCCTTCCTAGTCTCCGGCAGTAGTCGCTTAATCGCCACATCCCGCTCCTTGTACGTTCCTCGCAGCACTTCCCCAAATCCTCCTCGACTGATGACTTCTCCAGTCGTGATTCTATCCATCGGGATCCTCGCCGCCACAATAGCAGGATCGTCCCAGAGCCCTCCATGTCCCGAGCTCGGCCACGCGGAGTCGTTGTTGTTGCTGTTACTATTCGCAGTGCGAGCGCTGCTACTGTTGCTGTCACTGTATCCCATCGCTCGTCTGAAGCTCTCGTGAGCCTCGAACGAGTTGATTCTGCTGCGCGCCGACGTGTCGAACGTGTCCAAGTCCTGTGTATCGTCGAAACTACGTTCGAAGCTCTGGTTCTCCGACTTTTGAAAGGACGGGTTGCTCGGCGCAACGAAGGACGCGGACTCCAGGCGACTGGACGAGCCCTGACTACCTGTAGGTTTAAGCACCGCCGGTGGCAATGAGCTGGTGTTCACGGGCGACGTCATGACGTAGAAGCCGGCGTGTGCGTCCATGGAGCCGAGCTGCAGCTTGGAGTTGACCGAGTGCTGGTTGGCGGCTGTTGCGATGCCGGGAGACAACTGACTGGCCGGCGGGTTGGGCGCCAGGTTCACGAAGGGCTCGAGCGCCAATTCCTTGTTGCGGCGGCGCTCTTTGCAGTAGAAGAAGAGGCCGACGGCGATGAGGATCACGGCCAAGACCCCCACGGCGGCGCCGATCACGATGGCGTAGGGAAACTCCGAGGCGGACGACGTCTGCAAAACATTGCAATTGTCAGTTTTGCGCCACTGCCGCCGCGACGATTGCGACCCTTTACCTCGCTCGCGGCTGCGACCAGCCGCCGCATGCCTCGCGTCATGGCAGGAGAGGAACTGGCGGTCGAGCGGCTTGGTGGACGCGCAGGAAGTGCGCGAGTTACTGCGCCGGGGCTGAGGGTGATGAGCGGATGTTTTCTACGCCCCTCTGAAGCCAAAACCCTTCAGAAAGTTTCATTTGCCTGGAGTAAGCGGTGAGATACTCGCGCCATGCTGCTGCGCGGCGAGTGGCTCAGCCCAGCGCGATGCAAACTGCAGGCGCGAGACATGGCAGTGGCTTTGCCAGCGCCGGGCAGCGCTTGGTGTGTGAATGGCTCGGCTGGCAGGGTCGGTCACAATTGGACCAACTGGCGCCAGACCCTGTCAACGAGACAATCACAGGCGACATGGCTACAGTTTTTCGAGTCCGTTTTTGCAATTTTTGCAGTGGCCTTTGCATTCCTGTCTCAGACTTTTAGTGCTCTACGAATGCAACAGTTCCGCTTGGCTTTTTCATGGCATTTACCCCATGAAACCACTGACTGTACTCTAATGCCATGAAAGAAGACACGGCGTTAGTAGTTCGGTGTGGGTGAAGTCGATCTAGCCCCTTGACCCGCGTTTGGACACGCCGGGCCTCGGCAGTGCGCGTCCTTTAACCATACCATTTGGGCCGCGTCCGGCAGGTTGTTCCACGCCGCGTTCCCGCTGCGGTCGTCCCAGCAGTTGGAGATGGTGTAGCAGCGCTGCGAGTGGTCGAAGCCAAACATTTTGCTGCGGTCGTTTTACAGTACAGGTAAATTTTCGCGTGGACTGCTGCCAACAGCGACAGAATTACCATTGCATTTGCGGACGGAGAGAGGGAACGCCATGAATTCCGGTGCTCGACAAGTTTCAAAGTGAAAAGGAATGTTGGCAGGCTGCTATCAAATTCAATTGTAAACTCGGTGAGGGTGAAACGTCGATAGATCATCCTTATCTGGATGAAGTACCTGGAAAGTGAGGACAGTGTGGCAGGTAGCGAATGGGTATACGATATTTCTCGAAACAAAACTGTACCTTGCAGGAAAATAAGATGGAAGTCATCCAGTAAGGATGTCTTGCTGAGTACTTAGGAAGATGACCCTGTGATATACACCGAACAAACGATAGTTTGTCTGCGATAGCGAGAATGAAATCGCTGCAGAGCGTGTGGATGGATCGCGATACTCATCCTCGGCGAGGGATACGAGTCTGCATGGTGGTTTGAGTCTGATTTCATGTAAGTACGCACGGCTTTCCTGAAAATGCGACAAAAAGGATACGAAGTAGCATTCCCTTAGGCTGCCTAGTTACTTCTGTTTCAACCAAAGTCGCTACTAAGCGCAGCTGCCGACGAGCACACATTCAATTCATTTAACTCGGTTTTATTGGTTCATAAGGGACTACTGCCTCGCCACAATGGCTTTGACATTACAGGCAAATCAAAGGTTTGGCTTTTTGATAATCAAATAGTACCATATGCGCAACCAAATTCCGACGTGTGAAGTCAAACCTAGGACACACCATCCTTTTTGTCGACGAACGCGGCCTCACTCACTGCTGCCGAAAAAAGTGATAGTTTCGTTTACCTCGGCCTTCTCGAAAATATCAATTATCGGTACAGCGTCGTCAACATGAATGTCCTGGTAGCCTTCAGTTGGGTCGTCACTGAAGGTCTTGACCATGAACGACGACACCGCCAGGTTGAGATTGTCTTCTTTTTCAAACGAGTAGCTTCCTGCTGGGGTTTTCCCACTCGCAACCTTGTCCCCCCTACATCGAGTATCTTTGTAAAAGAAGATGAAGCTTTGTTTTGGTAGTTTCTTCCACGAAGCTCGCACAGCACGGTCACTCCACGAATCTTCGACGGTGTAGCACCGCTGGTAAGTGTCGATGGTGTACTTGGCATTGCTGCCATGACTGTACAGCCACACTTCAGCGGCCATACTTGAGTAGCATACCAGGAAAAAGATCGTCGCGATTGGGGCGATTTTCATTTGGTCGACAGTTGCAAGGTAAGAGTTCTTCTTGAGTGCCACAACGCAAAACCCGAAGTGAACCATACGACCACATCCGCTGGTGCTGGTGTATTTCGAGGGATGGAACTTATTTCAACTATGATGGCAACATCCGGATCGCTTATTGCCTTGGTACCTCAACTGTTCCTAGCTCATTTAACTGAGCAGTAGCTGAATCATTAACGACGTGCTTGTTAGTGTAGTCCAAGCTGGTACTGGTCGAGTTGAACGTCGCGCTTTCACTTTCGTAGCAAAAGTCCTGAAAACCGCGAAGGGGAAACCAACTGTACTCTCGCACCAGGAAAGACTGCACATTGTTGTCGAGAACACTTCCCGAGAATGATTGGGTCGAGCTGTATGGATGGAGTCCCCTGTGCAGTCCCTCTCTCCCATCCACACGAGCTGAGAGGAATCAGGAAGGCCATTCCACTTGGCCTACCCACCGCGGCTGTCAGCGCATTAGTAAACGGAGTAGCACCTCTGGCTCGTGTCGAAGGGAAATCGGTGCCCATTAATGGACAAGTACATGCTAGCCTGTACTAGAGGCAGCCACAACATCAGCAGCATAAGCACCTTCACTGGCGCATTTGAAGCCGACCACATTCGTTGCTTTCAAAATGAAAAATGAAGGATTGCAGAGAAAAAGTATGGGCCATATGCAAGCTGTATCCCCATGTTGATGCAAGTCGTCCTGCTTCTCTATTTGATCCGAGATATGTATGTCTGTTGTTATCAATGCAGCGGAAAAGCGTTGAGCGTGTTAATGAAGCTTCCTTTTCAAAGGTAGCTCATCTTGACAGTAATAAGCATATTGGTGAACAGTTCGCTTACGATATTGTGATCTACTCGCTCAACGGGGCCAAAACATTTTCGTTATGCGTGTTCTGTTCAGAAAAAAAAAAGGTTTCATCAAACTCTCCCTCAATCTAGGATAAGGATGGGTAAACGCAGCCATGGTTGGATGCAAGAATATCTACTCGGCTTGAAGAAGAAGCTTTTGCAATCTGTTTCCGATCGCAACGGTATCCTCCATTCCTGTGTCAATGAGGAACCCGGTAAACTGTGCCACAGTAGGCTCATTATTGGAACTGAAGTGTAATGGCGTATGACGGATGGCCGTTCTGAGTAACGTGCTTGGGTTTAATGCGTTTGATGAAGCAGTCGACACACACCATCCGCATTCGTCTGCGTGCATACCAGCGAAAACTGTTTCACCCTCGGTGAAGCTTCTCCATACAATCACCATTCGGTCAGCTTCCACGTAGCGTCTAGCTACTGCAAGCTGCAGCACCGACACAATTCTACCTGAATGCAAGCGTTTTGTAATGCGGAGCTTAAATGCGGACATGTTCTCGTGATCTCCCACTTCGTAAAAGTGCTGTCGATCTTCTTGGCGATGATGCAGCTGTACCGCCCTCCAAAGAACCTTGCATGTGTGCTTGAAGCTAAATGGTATCACGTATTTGTCCACGTACACGAATTGACCAGTTTCCTTACCCTCCTTCCAACGCTGTCTCGAGTCGCTCCAAGCAACATTCGTCGAATCAAGATCACAGGTGCGCAACACCTTGTCGGTCTGTGCGTAATATGTGTCAATCTCTTGCATATATTCTCGCAAAAAGTTGACATCAGAAGCCTCAAGTCGCATTCGTTTACGCTGGTAGGCTGTCTCGCCGGGATCGACACGATCCAGCGCATTAGTGGAGATGCGGTTCCTCACGACACTGTGGAGTTCGCCTATCAGTTTTGCCCGAAAACCAATGGCCGAAAGCAATCTGCGTTGCTCAGCTTCCGCACTCGCTCGAGCGTGGAGTTGGCGTTTTGCGATCATTTCCCATGCTGCTGCAGCCTCTGACTTCTTTGTTTTCTGCAGTTCGCCCACCTGAGTCGACAATTCCGCGACTTGCTGCTTAAGATGTTCCTTTTCAAGTCGCCGTCGCTCTCGATAAACACTGCGTCTTTTGCGGTCCTTCGCTCTTGCCAGCTCCAATTTCGCAGTAGCGTCCACGTTAAGCAGAGTCGACTTCTGTCTCGCCCGGAGTTTTGCAACTGGAGTGGTGTTGTCCACCAGTTGCTGGTTAGATGAGATTGTGAGTACAGATGCCATTTCCCCGTGGCTTTTGGCCTCGTGCTGAGCATGGGGTAGTAAGTCGGAGTCAAGCAAGAATTCCTCCACCTCGGCGAGGAATGCAGCGTCGGGCGACGGCATAATCAAGACTGTGTCGATGCTTGGTAAGCGGAGCAGAAAGAATGAAGGTCGCGTTTGTAAACACTGCAACTTGCACATGGATTACGACATGCACGTCCGGAGATTGACGGCCACTTATTGGAGTCGAAGTGCATCGTTCTCGTTGCCAGTAGTCTGGAACGCAAGGCCATATCGTACTCATCGGCATGCACGCCAAGCGAGCATCACCTCACCCTCGGTGAAATATCTCCACGCGAATTTTTAATGATCGTCTTCTTTTCAGATGACAACAGCTGTGCCGTTTAACACTCTCGAGTTTAGTGATCATGACGACTTCAAGGCGTGAGTCTTTTCACGTCGATAGCAATCCAGCAAGTTGCTGCGCGACTGCATCTGATAACAGCACAGCTCCGCGGCCGTTTTACAGGTCGAGAGCACTGTTTGAAAATAGAGTCGTTTCGTCGATTCACCAAGTCGCGACCGCAAGCATTTGCTGGACCACAAGCTGAAGGTTCACTTCGACAGGGTAGGTCAGTGTTACGTCAGAATGGATGTTGCTGTCGCCACCACGAAGACTGGTGCTCGAGCTGTGGAACGGGTAAAGGTTTTCTGTCGCGTGAGACCTCTATTGCAGCGCGAACGCGACGGATGGAGCTATGAAGAGTACTGCCAGCACTTCAGTGAAGATGGCCAACGCTTGGACGACAACGATACGCAGCAGCCCGCCACAGACGTCAATCCCGAGAGTCCTGACGATGACGCGGCAACGTTTATCACTGAAAAGGGTCGCAAAATCACGGGATCCTTGACACCGTCACTCACAATGCAATCTGACGGCCGTAGTGTCACCTTCCAGGCCCCAAACGCAGCACACGGAGAAACTCGGCTATTCCAGTTCGACGGCAACCTCACCGAGGCCTGTGACCAACGAAGTGTTTACGAGAGAGTAGCTGCGCCTATCGTTGAAGACGTTATGGCTGGATACAACGGCACCATCTTGGCGTACGGCCAGACTGCTACGGGCAAAACGCACACGATGGTCGGACCCGGTGACTTGGTACATGGAGACCAGCGCGGCCTCATCCCACGTGCATTAGAAGACATTTTTGAGCGAGCCGCGAAAACCCGTTCACACGCGAAGACAACCGTCGCTTTAAGTTACGTGCAGATTTACTGCGAGCGCATCTTCGACTTGCTCGAGCCTGAGACCTTACCCAGCAACATTTTGGTGCGAGAAGATGCCGATCGAGGTGTGTACATTGATGGCGCCGCTGCAGTTCACGTTGCAAATGTCGAAGACTGCTTGAGCCTGTTGGAGCGCGGCAACGCCAACCGCGCAGTCTCCAGCACAGAAATGAATGCCCACTCCAGCCGTAGTCACGCCATTCTCATTCTTCGAGTTGAGCGCAAGGAATTCGCACCACCACCATCGTCGAGCAGCGGACCAAGTGGTACAACTCAGCCTGTAATACGCTTGAGCAACCTGTACCTTGTCGATCTTGCTGGCTCCGAGCGCGTGAAGAAGGCGCGAGTCCACGGTCGCCATATAAGTGAGCTGAAGGCTATCAACCTCAGTCTTTCAGCGCTGGGAAACTGCATTTCGGCACTTAGCAAGCAGTCGCAGCAGAATCAGGCTAGCTACCACGTGCCATACCGCGACAGCAAGTTGACCCGTTTGCTGCAATCGAGTCTGGGCGGTAATGCGAAAACTGCTCTAGTAGTGACCGTCACACCCGCTGTCTCGGAGGCGCCAGAAACCCTCCAAACATTACAGTTTGGTCAGCGTGCCATGCAAGTTACCGTTCGAGCTCATCGATCAGCGTTGTCCGTGCTTGACTATCGCACACTGTATGAAGAAATGCGCCAAGCTCTTGACGAAGAGCAACAGCGATCACAGCAAGCTGAAGCTGCCGCCAGTAACGAAAAGGCCCGAGCTACAATTGCAGAGGACAAACTCACGAAAGCGCTTCTTCGGGTTCAGCACCTGGAGTTTGAACTGGAAGCAGCGCAAGCAGCAACTAGGCATTCAACTGGAGGCGGAAGTGAGGCTGATAACGACATCGAACGCATGAAGTTAGAGCTTCAGCAGTTAGTCGCACGCCATGCACAAGATGTGGCACAAGTAAAGTCGGCATGCGATCGGCAAATTGAAACTTATAAACGGCTTGCACACGAGGCTTCCCAGGAGTGGCACGAGGTCGAAGGTGAACTTGCAGGTGAGAAAACACAGGTCTTGCACACGTTGCAAGAACTTAAAGAGTTCAAGATTCGTTTCTTCCAACTTGAAGAAGACACTACGGAGCGCATTGCTGAGCTTGTCCAAGAAGAGAGGGATCGTGAACGTGAAAGAGATACTGCCAATTCCAGAGTCGCCGCCTTGGAGAAGGAACTCAAAGCGATACACGCAAAGGTACGCTGTCCCTTAAATATTGATTGTCTGGCCATGATACTGCGCTGACGCTGTTGCTGTGATTTGTATAGATGGTAGAAGGTGAGTCGCAACGAGAAAAACTTCAGGATCAGATCGATACTGACTTTGTGCCTAAGGAAGCGGTACGCCCAAATTATTCATAATGAAAGTGTGGATAGCAAACTATTATTTTTCTTACCTGGACTGCTTTGGCCTGCAAAGATCCAGCAGATGGAGGCACTTTATGAAGGAGCCATATCAAAGCTTCAGGCACGAGTTGGATGTCTTGAGAGTAAATCGTTGAATCGGAGACCCAAAACACCCAGCAACAACAGCAACAATAGTACGGCTCCGGGTCAGCCACAGCGATCATTACCTGAAGTCAGGAAACCAGGCGTGGTAAATAACCGCGCTGTGCCCAAGATTGGCCGACTTGTACCTGGCTCGAAAGCTGGCTCTGCTTCCAGACTTACATCAAGCGTATCTTCACGAATTCTACAATAGACAGTAACCACAGATCATAACGCGTTCACTTTTTCGTTCGAAGTCGCTCGTCGAGCCATATATTTCATAGCAGGCGGCAGCACTGTTGCGACAAGCAACACACTTCACACGCCCTGATACGACCAGCGCTTGGTCTTGCTCCGCTTCCTTGTGGCTTGCAGTTCCAAAACGCACTAAAGACTGCGAAACGGGTTTTCCGAGTCGTCCAGGTCGTCTTCCTCCGGGTCAAAGTCGTCAATAGCCTAGTCACCACGTCGAAAATTCCTATTAGTTCACGCCACATTAGTCCTTCTGTCAGCTACGTTGCCCACCTTGTACTCCTCCCACGAGTCCTCCACGAAGGACAGGAACTTAATGAGCGAGTCCGTGGACGCCGTGTCCTTCTCCGCCAGCACCAGCAGCGGGTGGAACGTCTCGCTCGTGAACTCGACGCCGCGCGTCTGTCCGCGGGTCATGAGCTCCGTGGCCTCGTCGTACTCCCTGGCCTTGACCAGCTCCACCAGCACAGGCAGGAAGGTCTGCTCCGTGGGGCACACGTCGTCTCCACCTACGACTTCTCTCAAGATCTCGGCAGCTTCCTCCACCCTCTTGGCTGCCAGTAAGGCCGTCAGCAGAGCGTCGTAGGCCGGCAAGTCCAGCACCACCGCTTGATTGCCGGCCTCATCATACAACTACAAGAAAAAAAAACAATAAAAAAGCACCAAAAAAAACATCAGAACGTCGCTTCTAGAGCTCCGGAACCCCTGCAACCCGCAGCAAGTCACCTCCATGGCCTGGTCCAGCAGCCGGAAGCGCAGACACGCGTCCATGACGTAGATCGACGCCAGTTGCGTGTAGTCGTCGGGCTGCAGCCCCGGCGCGCGGTACACGCCGCGCAGGATCTCGAAGGCGCGCAGCGCGTGGCCGCGGCTCTGCCTCTGGCGCGCCAGCAGCACGGCCAGGCGCTGCAGCAGCGGCGCGGCGGGCGGCGACTGCAGCGCCGCCAGCTGCTCCAGGGCCGCGGCGGGGCGGCGCTGCGCGATCGCCAGCTCCAGCGGCGACGCGTCCGCCGTCTGCGCCGGCGCGAAGGCGCGCGACGCCAGCTGGCGGCGCAGCGGGCGGCGCAGCGAGCGCGGCAACGTGCGGAGCAGCATGGGCATTAATGGAGTGAGGAAAGTGATGGGTGAAGTGGCGACAACTTGATATCCTTGTGGAGATGATGCCGTGAGTTGAACAGTGACAAGGAGAGAGTAAGGAAGGAGTCTTTGGGAATTAATAAGGTGCAAATTGAGGCGCGTTTTGGTGGTCTGGCGAGTAAGTGCGCATGCGAACTTAGGAGAAAGTTGCCTTTTCGTGAGTGATGGTCGAGTGTCAATAGTATCCGGAGGTGCAGTCATTGCTCAACGTGCCACGCTTCGACTACCTGCTGCTGGAGCTATGGGTGATCGGGACCGAGTTCAGAGGTATCGCGGGTGTTTGGCGCTACAGTTTGCTGCCGGTTCTGCTGTGAAGGAGGCGGTGAGGGGGATGTTGGGGCTGGACTCGACGACTAAAAAGCGGCCGCGCTTCACCCTGCTGCCTGAAGACGAGTGGCACGTGACACTTGTGACCAAGGAAGAGCTGCGTGGATTGAGCGCTGAGGCAGTGCAGGAAGCGAAGGAGCTGGTGACCTCGAGGTGTTTTGCAATAGGATTAGGCGGAGCGGATGGGGCGACGGAGGATCTTGGTCCGAGTGGAGTCTACTTCGTCGTGTGCGTGTGGCCGAACGCGCAAGCTTTTCGCGCGAAGCACGGACTGCCGCTGCAAGATTTCCACGTGTCCGTGTCAACTTCCAACCGCCATAACGTTGATAAGACAAGTGATGCATTACTGAACCCGGCGTGCTTGAATTTGCTGGGCAAGCCAGCGCTGGAAGCGCTGAGTCGCCAGGTGATGTTGGAGCAGAAACCAGAACGCGCGCTGGATATTGCAACCATACTGTGCACTCGGTTCGGCGAAGAAACTACTCGCGGTTGGGTACGGCTAGCCGATGCCGCGCTGCTGGCAGGCCGCCCAAAGCTAGCCATGCTTGGCTATGGACAACTGGTTGAGCGAATAACAAGCGGGTCGTTTGGCGACGAAAGCGCAGATCGTGGATCTCCATTATGGAAGCACTGCTTGACTAAGCTGTCAACGTGTGCTGAGCTGACAGAATGGGGGCCATTGTTCACTGACGGGGAAATTGAGCAAGTCCCTGTAGACTTGTGTGGCATCCTCTGCAGAGCGTGGAGTATTCCAACAATGGTCGCGATTCGAGAGAATGCTCAAAACACTTCGATGTCGCTTTCATACCCATCGAGGGAGAAACTTACGACGTCTTACGTTCCAATTGGATCTCCTCCAACGCAGGTCGCGCTACCCCGGTTCTTCCGATGGATCGTACCTTTCCATCTAGCAGCAATGTCCACTCCTCGGAACCGAGAAGATATCCGTTGCCTATGCTATTCGCTTCACGTACGACATATCGTCACGCTGACAGAGGAAGAGCCACTGTCAGCAGTGTGGTTTGATGGACTGCCCAACATCAAGAACACTTTCCTCCCTGTGGCCAACTATATGGCGCCCAGCATTCCGCAAATCGACATGTTCATGCGCCTGTGCTGCACTTCCTCGCCGACAAAGGCGCCTGTCCTCGTGCATTGTGGTGGAGGAAAAGGACGTGCTGGTACACTTGTTGCTTGCTACTTAGTAGCGTTCGGATTTCAGCCACCTCCACGAGAGTTTTTCACGGAAGACAGCGCTGCATCGAGTGAAGGGTGGTTCCAGCCTGCGATGTCTGCAGCGGAGGCCATACAGGCCCTTCGAACTATGCGTCCAGGAAGCATCGAAACTAAAGAGCAAGAGGAGGCTGTGAGTAAATACTGCTCGCTTCTCTGGAAGCGACGAGGTGTATTTCCACCTGACCCACCACAGCCAATGCCAAGTCGCCCCGAAATTACGGGCAAGCCAGTTGAAACAACGGACCTACTCGTGCTATGTGGAATCCCTGGGTCGGGCAAGAGCTCCTTTCGTAGGGCTCTTGTCAAGCGCAACATCGCATCGCGAGCGGCTCCTGTTACAGTTCGGGCAAACAACACCCTCTACTTGCCTTGGACTGAAGTTCACAGCGACGAGGTTGGCCGCAAAGGATGCGAAAGGAGTCTTGGGCAAGGAAGTACTCGACGAGTCATTTTGGATCGATGCAATGGCGTCGCGGCAGACCGTCAAAAGTTTTTAGGTCTCGCTGCTACGTGGAATCATCACGCAACTGCGGTTGTTTTTGATATTCCACAAAATGTTTGTGAAGCTAGAGCGATGCTGCGCGCCGATCACCCCACCTTGCCCCCTGGCCGTCGGGTAGGTTTTGCCATTCGACAGCACTCCAGAACATTTGAGCATCCAGAGCTCAGTGAGGGTTTCCAAACAATAGTGCGAATCACGTCGGTCGAAGCAGCTCTTGAACTTGTGGATTTGCTGTCACCTCCACTCCCGCTACTCAAATTTCCCCGCACTGCGCATCTTATCGACCTAGGCGCTGCAACAAGTGACGATCTAATTGGCAACATCGACAACATGTCAGCTCTGGTAGATGAACACACGACCATCGTCATCACAGAGAAGGTGGACGGCGCAAACATGGGAATCTCCTTGTCCGCCGATGGAGCTCTAGTCGTGCAGAACCGCTCTCATATTGTAAGCTCCGAGACTCATCGCCAGTTCCGCGAGCTCGACGAGTTCTTGAGCACTCACCGCGCCGTGCTGTATGAGATTCTGTACCGCGATGTCTTGTTCCCAGGCCGGTTCATCCTGTACGGTGAGTGGCTAGCTGCGACGCACTCAATCCCGTACTCGCGCCTGGGTAGTCTGTTCTACGCCTTCGACCTGTACGACCGCGAGAGCGGCCAGTTCTGGGACCGCTCCTCTCTGCAAGAGCTGCTCTCCGCCAGCGCAGCGTCGTGCCAGGACGAACACGCCATCCAGCTTGTGCCGAAGCTGTGGGAAGGCCGAGCGCTGCCTCCTCGAGACGAACTGGTCGCCATGGCGCAACACCAGCCGTCCCAGTTCTACGCCGGCCCGGTGGAAGGCATCTACGTGAAGTACGAGCGCCTCGGCCGCGTCAAGGAGCGCAGCAAGGTCGTCCGCAGCGACTTCCTCGCAGGCGACGCGCACTGGAGCCAGCGACCCGAAGGGCTCCGCTTCAACACGTTGAAGTGACACAAAACTGGCATCTGCCAGTACTGCCACAGAATGCATGTATCCTTTTTCGTCCAATTAAATAAAGACGCCCCAAATAGTGAGCGGAGACCACTAAAAAGAGCAGTCTCACACCCATCATCTCCGATTTAACCCGCACAATCACATAAGAGCCCAAGCTAATCCGAGTCATGCTGTCGCGCGTGCTCCGAGTGCGCGCGTTGGCGCGCGCGTCCTCTAGCGCCCTGGCGGTGGCCGCCGCCCCCTCGCGTCGCGTGGCGCGGCGCCAGCTGCTGGCGGCGTCTTGCGCGCGCTGGAGCTCGGCGGCCGCCAGCCCCGCGACGCCGGCGCCGGCGCTCGCGGCCAAGGCGCAGGAGCCGGTCGCGGCACCCGCAGACCCCGCGGACAGCGTGAAGATCACGCTGGACACCGTCGGCGCCGAGGACGCCAAGGTGCTGACCATCGCCGACGTGCTGAACGCGCGCGAACAGGAGCTGGCCACTAACAAGGCGCTGTTCGACTTCGAGGAGTGGGAGAGCATCGCCGGCACGGTGAGAGCAGGAGGCAGCGGGGGGGAGGCAGCAGGAGACTCACGCTCTGTGGTGACTGCAGGAGACGGTGCACGACGCTGTGATCACGATGGTGGAGCGCAACATCGGCTCGCTCATCGTGACGGAGGCCAAGGAGGGCATCGTGGGCATCGTCACCGAGAGAGACATCCTCAAGAAGATCTCGCCCAGAACGGTGCTGAGCGAGGAGAAGTTTGTGCACGATGTCATGTCGTCTCATATCATGTGCATCCACCCGTCCACGACGGTGATTGAGTAGGTGATGAAGTGCTGGGTGGTTTGGGGATGATAAGCTGATGACGTGTGTGGTGACCTGTAGTGCGCTGGCGACGATGACGAAGGAAAACATCCGTCACTTGGCAGTGGTCAACGGCGACATGACAAGTGCTGTGAAGCGAGGATCGGTGCAGGAGGAGGACATGCGCTGTGTGCTGTCCATCACGGACATTGTCCGAGCCTACGCCGAGTTTGAAGCTTCGAAGAACCCCGTGGTTGCAGCTCAGGAGACTGCCGCAGCGGACGCGTCGGCTGTGGAGATTGAGGCTAAGGGCAAGACGGAGGCTGACAAACCCAAGGAGACCAAGCCCGCCGAGGCCACTGCGGCTCCGACGACCGAGACTGCCAAGTCAGAGACGGCAGAAGCGGCGACCGACGCAGCTGCAGCCGCAGCGACTTCGACCCCGTCGGCCCCAGTTGTGACTGCTGCTACGTTGCTGAAGAAGAAGCATAAGAACATCAAGCTGATCCTGAACACTCGACCGGAGGACAATGTCACCGTGGCGAAGGCCGTAGAGGAGATGGCCAAGCGTGATTTTGGCGCCGTTCTGGTGGTGGACAAGGAGCAGCGTGTGCTGGGCATTTTCACGGAGCGCGACTACATTCGCAAGGTGTTGTTCGAGCTGAAGGACCCGGCGAAGCTGCTCGTGACCGACGTGATGTCGCCTGTGGGTTCGGTGCTTCAGATCGAGGACCCACTGGAGAAGTGCTGGGACTTGGCGGCCACGTCCAACTGCCGTCACTTCCCTGTGATCGGTGTAATGCGCCAGGATCGCGAGAAGGAGCTTGCTGGCATTTTGTCGATCAAGGATATTGTACGCGAAATTTCTAAGGACCACCACGCTACGCCGGGTTTCCGTCTTATGGAGTTTTTGAAGTCAAAGATGGAGCCTAAGCGTGTGGAGCCCAAGGTCGAGGCTACGCCGGAACCGAAGGTGGAGGCAGCGGCCGCGTCAAAGCCTGAGGTAGCTTCCGCGCCGACGGAAGGTCAGGAAGTTAAGGTCGCCGCCCCCACTGATGCTGCCGCATCACCTGTGACGGATGCCAAGACAGAAATTCCTGTGAAGGCCGCCACTACGGAGTCGCAGTCGCAGAAGACTGTGGTGGAGCCGGAACCGGTAACGCCGGTCAAGCTTTAAGCCTGCAGGCGACCATGTAGTCTCCGGTAGATAGGTAGCTCCCTTCAAAATGAACTGCCAGCAGCACGTCAAGGTTCAGATCAGAATCTTGCTATTAAATAACATGGCTGCTAACTAATCGTCTCTAGTCGAACGTTGCTCCGGGCAACGGTTCCGTTGCGGCTCTCTTGGTTCCTGCACGCGGCACCGACATCTTGCTTTCCGCCTCGGACGAGCCGCTCGAATATGTTGTCCAGTTGCAGTAGAGATCCTCATTCCAATCACGGTCGGTTGGGTCCTCCACTTGCACAGTTTGGCGGCGCACACCCAGTGATGCCAGTACGCGCTGTGTCGCTCGAAGTGCCGTGCGAGGTTCGCCGTTAGGCAAAATGTGCACACTCGCAGCGTAGTGGCCTTCAGTGAGCATCCACATGTGAAGATCGTGGACGTCGTACACACTGGGAAGTGCCCGAATCCGCTTTTCGACAACTCGCAGATCCAGCGCTGGCGGGGCTCCCTCCATCAGAATGTGTACACTACGCGTGAGCACTCCGATCGTCGTACCGAGCACCAGGAACGAGAACAGGATCGTCGTGATCGGGTCCGCCATTTGCCACGACGGGTTGTACCAGATCAGTCCACCAGCAATGCACACACCCAGACTCTGCACGAAGTCGCCAAGTGCATGAATATACGCAGCACGGACGTTGATGTTCTCAAACACAGAGGACTTGGGCGCCAAATTCTCCGACACGCCCGTAGCCGGCTCCTCCACGCCGTCAATCAGCGCCATGGCTGACATGGGTGTCCGTACGAAGTCCTGCATACTGGGACTCTGCTCGACGCCGTTCTTCTCTTCGCAATGTCCATGGGCGTGCCCATGACTGTGTCCGTGACCGTGACTGTGTCCATGCCCATGGCTGTGGCCGTGGCCTCCATGGCTGTGTCCGTGGCCCAGAATCTTCATCAGCACCAGGTTGACGCCGAGTCCGAAGATGGCCACGACAAACATGGCCTTGCCGTTCACGGTCTGCTCGGCGTCGGCGCGTCCCTGGTCGATCATGCGTCGCACCGCCGTGAACATGAGCCCGACCGCCAGCACCCAGATGAGCAGCACGCTCAGCAGCGCGCCGATCACCTCGGCGCGGTGGTAGCCGAACGGCATGGCGGCCGAGGCCGGGAACTGCCCCAGGTACATGGCGAAGAGCGACACGAGGAAGCCCGCCACGTCCGACAGCAGGTGCGCGGCGTCCGTCATGATGGCCAGACTGTCGGCGTAGTAGCCGCCGGCGAACTGCACGCACATGAAGACGAAGGAGCAGAGGCAGGCGAGCTGCAGCTTCTTCATGGCGGACGCGGCGTTCTGCGTCTCCTCCTGCTGCTCCTCGTCCAGCTCGGCCTTGTCAAGCGTGACGAGGTGGTCGTGCGTGGCGGGTCCCTGCACCTCCTCCATGTCCACGGCCGCGTCCAGCGTGATGGAGAGCGCCGGCAGCGGCGTGCGCTTGGCGTCCGCGTCGGCCATGCTTCGGGGCTCGGTGACACGTGTGGCGGCCTGCAAGGAAGCGGGAATGGAGCTCCTGGCGCCGGCAGACGGCGGGAGAGCGAGGACCGATTGGGGATCGTTAATCGTGGCGCGCGTGATGGCCGCGCCGGCATAAGGTGTGCGAGTACGATGCGCGATCGCAGGGCGCTCCAGTGGAATCCACTGTCGATGGAGACGCCAGCGGGGATTAGTTGTGGCGGGGCATGCAGCTACAGAGGCCTCCGGGCCAATTTAACGCGGCCGAGCCATGGGACAGTCTGGGTCGTGGCGGCTGGGATGGCCACATGCGAACAGCACCAAGGTATCGCTGGAGTTGCTGCAGCGCGGGCGTCTGCTCCGGAGGCGAGCTACGTGCAGTCGACGCGGTGATCGATGACGCCGCAGAATTTTAAGCGTGTCGACTTGACACGCATGAGCTGCACGAAGGCACTCAGGTCACGGAGCGAAGCCTTGTTGCGTCGTCACCACCGTCGGTGACTCACGACTGAAGTTGCCTCAATGCCGCTGCGCGGCACGTCAAATCCCTGTCAGCCGATTCTACAGCCGGCAGCGGTAACACGTAACAAGCAGACCTCGGCTACACCAGCGGTGCGGGGCTCAAGGTTGAAGCAGTCATCAACAATCTTAACGCTGGTTAGTAAACTCTGTGTCGATGTCGACTCAATCGCTGCATTAGCGCGGTCCACGCAATTGTGTTGCAGATTGTCTCCAAGCTACTCTCCAAGCTACTTGCTTGAAAGACGAGACGAAGAGCGAGAATGTGCTCGAGTTCGATATAAACCTTCAGGCTGCTGGGTGATCCGCTGGCACGGCCTATCCGGATATGATCTTGCAGTGCAGGGTGAAAGGAGTTTGGGCGCTGACTGCGACAGGGAACATGGTACACAGTAGAAGAGGTGCCCTGCATGGTGGTTTGCACAAGGGGGGGGTGGCAACAAACAAATCCGGCGTTGACCATAAACGATGCAGAGTTTACTTTGATGTCAACATCTGCGAAAACCGCAATCACGAGCTCGAGTTTATCTTTCATAGGCTTGCAGTGCACTATCTAATCCGAACAACAACGGAGACGCCACTCTACAGCTCCGCACTTCAGAGCATCATCTCCCAAGCCGCGAATGTAATTGGCGCTTTAGGTTGTTAGCAGCTACTCCGTTAGTCAGTATTTTCATGACGTGGGGGGCTGCTTCCAAAAGGGTATCGCGGATGAATCCTGCAGGCTCTTTAGTCCCATAGGTACCCGTTCTGGGTCTCGCGACTCCCCCCCCCCCCCCCCCCCCCGAGCTCGTCGACACTGCCAGCCACATTGTCTTCGTTTTTCATCGGAGCGCTCACATTTATCACCGCCGGAAACCTCTTGCTGCTGCGCGGCAAATGTGCCAGCGTTGTTTCTCTAAACAAGCCACTGAGTCAGAATCGTTGGCTGCAGCCGGCAACCCAGTCGCAGAGTCTGCCTACAGATTCGTTAGCGAGCGCTCCTCCTCATCGCTTTCGTTGTTATTAGAGTTGGCGGACTCACAGAAGCGAACTTTATATGCCGTGGCTGCCAGCTACGGTGCTTTTGCCCCGACACTCACTGTCTGCTGCAACCAAATGCTGCACTGGGGAGCAGCTTTGACGGCGGCATCGGCTCCTTCCTTGTAGTAAGTCGCTATCGAGACAGAGACCGCCTGTTATGGCACAAGGTTTGTTTTTCCTGCAACGGGTGTGAGGGCTTTAAGGAGCAAGACTTTTAGCAATCGCTGCAATGGCGGTCCTTGCATGTGGAGGTCTTTGAGTGCAACTCCAGCTTGCCCCTCGCTTGATGGCAACGGTATCACGCCTGTAACCTAGCAGTGCGTTTGACATCCGCTGCATTGGCTCAACCGTGTTGTTCACCGTCGCGCAGCCGACGTCGGCCCGACGGTGACCCACCGCTCGCGCTGCGGCGCCGTCGCCCGGTCCAATCCCGACGCCGTCACCAAGCGCCACCGAACGCTGCAAACCACGACATAATGGCCGAGCACCGCGGCGCGGTAGCTCGCGCATGACGCGCCGGTGGCTACGATCGCGATGGATGTTTCGTCAACGCGCGCGGGAGTCAACGTTTGACAGCTTGAAGCCGGCGCGCTCACTTGGCCGCTGTATGGCGGCGCTCGACAAAGACGCTCGCGGCGCGCGGCGCTGCCGCCTGCAATCGTCGGTTAGGCGGCGGGCGCCCCACAACGTCAAGAGAGACCGAGCCCACACGTGAGACCCATGCAGACCGCCGCCCTCACGCTTCATCGCAGCGCCAGCTCGACCCGCGCGCTGCAAGTCGCGGCCGCCAAACCGCTCGCGCACCGCCAGCATCCCGGCATGCTGCGGCTCGACTACCTGCGCAAGATGCTGCTGTACGCGCTGCTGTGCCTGCTCGCCAAGGCGATGACCGCGAACCCGTGCTTCGGCTTCGCCATGCAGTACTGGCAGCTGCGGATGCCCAACGCGCTGGCCGTGTTCGCCAAGGCCTTCCGCTGGAACAAGCCGTCCGAGGCGCTCTACTTCTCGTTCATCTAGCTGCCGCGCACAGCCACTGCTGCTGCTACGAAGAGCAGTGCTGCCAAGGAACGAAAATCAATGTACATGTACGACAACGAAGGCAGTCAAGCACGAGGAGGTGGCGACGCTGCGCCGGTGGAGACGAGATGCAAACCACAATTTATTTATGCCCATTCCATTTTCCAATAAAACACGCTACGCTGACGATTCTATAGAGTGTGGCTTACTATTCGTGAGGCAGGCTGACGATCTTGCACTTGTTGACATGCCACCACAGCAAGAAGCGCAATACTGTGTGGTTCCAAACCGCTTGTTGGTGTTGTTGTCATTCGGCCAGAGACCAACTCGGCTAGCGACAAACGCAAAAACACACTCGCTCGCTCGGCGACTGCTGTAGCCACAAATTTGCAAACCGGCGTCGCTAGAAACGAACAACCCAGCCAAGTATATGCACATGAAGTGCCCCATGCTCCGTACCGTAAACAGCAATATCAAACAGCAAACCGGAGCCGGGCTCCAAACTCACATTGATCTCTGTTGTATGCGCAGTGGATATGGAGATAACGCGACGTCTGCATCGTACTCACCGGCACTTGAGCGCTCGTGCTTCCGCCCCCGCCTCTACCCTCACCCGGCTCCGCCCAACGCTGTCCGCCACTAGAAAACTTCCACACGCTGGTAGCTTTTGCTTCCACGCGTGAGCTCCCAGCCTTGCATGACTCCGTCGTCGTGCAGGCCAACCAGCACTTCAACCACTTCAACATGCCCGAAGCAGGTACTGGTGGGGCCCCCGCTTCTGTCTTTCGTAACGTCACATTTGCAAAATCAAAATTTTCGACTAGCCGCACAAGTTGACGACCGCCAGTTGCACCGCGGTTGCAATCAGGTCCGCCCAGCTGAACCGGCCCCGCTTTTCGCCACCCCAGTGGCCATGTGCGCTGCAAAGTGGCTGCGAAAGCGTGGCGGAGGCGGCTGCGCACTAGTCACGCAAGTGCTGTCCGCTCGTGGCGGCCGCCGCACCGTAAAGTTCGCCGTGCGCGCAAGGCGTCTTGACGGGTGCAGCCGGCGTCGGACCGTGTGCTGAGAGTCTGTGCTGACCCGGTTGCAAGTGCCACCATGGGTACGACGGCCACGTTAAACCGCGTTGCGGTCTCCACCGAATGCGGCCATGGTCGCCGTTGGACGTGGCCGATCGCTGCCGATCCGTCTCGGTGGCCGCGACCGCGCGCCTATCCAGATCGGCGTGAGTTGATCGTGCCATGGGCCATCGGCGATGGTGCGTTGTCCCCAACTCAGCAACGCATCAACACCACCATCGCCGTCAGCACCGCAGCCTTTGGCCTTCCTCTTCAGCGCCGCACCTCAGACGCCAGCGTGGCCTCCGGCCTCTATGTGACTCAAGGCTGTTGTTCTAATCGTTGCATCGCACAGTCCGGTCGACGACGCCTTCCCGACAATATTCGGTCAGCGCAGCGAATCAAATCGCTCGACTAGCGCGACACTCTGCGCCCATTGGTCCGTTCGCGAGCCAGCGTCGTATAAGACGCCCACGGCCAGGCAGAGAGCGAGCGCGCGACGGCCCGCCGTAGACCGACACTTGCTCGGCGACGCGCACGTCCGCAGTCGCCACTAGCAGCTCCGCCATGGCCCGCACGCGCTCCATGAGCCGCCGCACGCGCGCGCACAGCGGCGCGTCAGGCGGCGACGACGACGCGTGGCAGGCGCCGGCGCTCACGGCCAGCGAGCGCGCGTACATGATCCGCAAGGCCAAGGAGGCGTCCGTGGCGCTGGTGGACCACGCGCACACGCTGGACGGCCCCGTGCAGTGGCACTACACGGGCAAGTTCCGCGGCATCCAGATGTACCGCGGAGAGGGCAGCTACGACCGCGTGGGTACCGCCGGCACCGAGTTCCTGTGCGGCGTCACCACCATGATGGGCTCCATCGAGGAGGTGGCCGCCTACTTCGACCAGCAGACCACGGAGCGCATGCTGGCGCGCAAGGCCGACGACGTGCTGGACTGCGCCGTGCTCTACGCGCTGGTGCAGGGCGACCCGCACAACCCGTTCTACCGCGTGTCGGCCAAGTACCAGCTCTACGAGGGCCCGTCCGCCTTCTCGCGCGAGCGCGACTACTGCTTTCTAGAGTGTCAGAATACCTTCCGGCACGCCTCCGGTCGCCGGGGATGGGTGCTCAGTATGCACTCGATCAAGCTGCCGAGCTGCCCCGAGGTGGACGGAGTGGTGCGAGGCAGCATGTACCAGTCCGGATACGTGTTCGTCGAGGCCGAGAAGGAGGGGTACATGGACGTCATGCACAGTCTGCAGATCAACTTCAAGAGCACCAGTCGCCTGCCGCACTTCCTGCTCAACTCGGCGCTCAAGCGCCGCATCCTGTCCGTGGTCACCATCAGCAGGGAGATTCAGTCGTCCCGCATGGGTCGACAGACGCTGCTCAAGAAGAAGGACCTGATGCCCAAGCGTGCACGCGCACTGTGTGTGAATTGCTCCCGCAAGTTCTCGTTCTTTGTGCGCAAGACGCGGTGCCGAGTGTGCGGAGAGGTCGTGTGTCAGCCTTGTGCGCCGCAGGTCATGATCTCCACCAAGCGCGGACCGGTCAAGACCCGTGTGTGCACCAAGTGCTACCAGTTGTCTCCGGGTGACGAGTATGAGCCAGGTGGAGGGCTGCCCAACTCGCAGAACTCCGGCGACCCCAGACGCATGCAAAACGAAACCCGGTACTCGGACATCTTGCAAGACCATCAGGATCACCCGGACATGTACCATGAGGAAGACGAAGACAGCATGGAAGAGGATGGCGACGAGGACGGACTCGAGGAACAGTCAGACTACAGTGTGTTCGCGCAGTCGCGCTTCACGGAAGCGAGCCGCGACTCGGTCGCGACGAGTCAGTTTGGCGCGTCGTCGAGTAACTTTGAGAGCCACTTCGAAGGCTCAAGCCAATTCGACGCGACGAGCGACTTCGACGACAGCCAGTATTACGATGGCGGTGTCAGCGAGACCAGCTTTGTGAGTGGCACCAGCACGTCGGACTGGCACGCAGGAAACAGTACTGCGAGCAGTATGATGGGATGGAATCAGGCCAGTAGTGTGAAGCCCGCTGGCGGCTACATTTACGACCCTCAGGCTTCCATGATGAGCAGCAACATTTACGGTTCAAGTAACTTTGGAGAAAGTGACTACGGGGCTAGCAACTACTCGGTCGACGACGCACCTGGCAAGCGAACGGGTAGATACAAAGCGACAACTCCGATCCCGGAAGATGAGCCCGCCATTCACAATAGCTGCAACATCAGTCCAAACACGAGCTACAAGTCGAGCACCGACTACAACTCGACCCAGGGCTCGAACCAGAAGTCAAAGAACTTCAAGTCGACCCAAAGCTCGAAGTTCAACTCGACGCAAGGCACAAACTACGACGAGAGTTATGCGAGCTACAACTCCAACAAATCCAACAAATCCAACGCAAGCACCGCCAGCAAGACATTGTCGATTCAAAGTCTTGCTAAGGCTCGTTCGGCACGCTATGGCATCAAGAGTCAGTTCCCGCCCCCGCCGCCACCTCCACCACCGCTATCCCCACCTCCAGAGGAAGATGACGAGGACGAGGAGAACGATAGTCCCCTGCACCTAGGTGCACTGAAGACGGATAAGCCCCCGCATGGGAAGGATCGCAAGCCGAAGGGTATCGCGGCACGGAAAATGTTTACACCCCCGCCTCTGAAGGAATCACGCCGTGAAAAGAATACGCGGCATTCATCCAACCGCATTCCGAAGGCCCCCGGAAGTAAGGAGTTTAGAGCTGCTGCTATCAGCAGGGACTCGCGGATTTCTCAAGCAAGCTCTACAGACTCGAGGGGATTTAGTAGCACTCGATCATCTGCGATTCTGGAGCAAGTGAAGCGGAATCGCCGCAGGACGTTGCAGCTTACCCCTGACAGTGATCGGTCTTCAGCGGTGCTTAAGACTATGGAAGAAGAACACTTGAACAGAATGCGCGAAATCGAACGGATGCAAGAACTGGCAAAGCAAAAAGCGGCGAGGCGATCGATGTCATCAAACGGAAGTCGTTCCTCGATGCAAAGTGCGCAAGGCGGTGGCCGTCCTTATGATGATCGCGCAAGTGCGGCTATTGCTAAAAGGAATGCAGAGCAACCACGTCGCAGTTCTCGTCGTGCTCCACCTGAATCTCCACCGCATTCGCCAGTTGGAGCTCTGCCCCGCTCTCCAGTAGGATCTCCGCCTGGGTCTCCGCGTGGACCCCCTCCTGGATCTCCTCCTGGTACTCCCCCCAGTATGCGAGGCCGTCGGCTCCCCAATTCATCATTTAACAGCCAGTCCAATCGATCTTTTGGTAATCGTTTGCGGCGCACGGATGCTAGCAGCGATTTTGGAGACAGTAGGTTCCTATCCAACCGATCGAATGGCGTGTTTGGCAAGTCTGGTGCTCGTATTAGCATGGCACCACCAGCCCAAAGTGAAGACCTTGGGTTCCGTGTCAGCAAAGGAAGCAATTCGTCTTCAAATGGCCGGCGACTGGATGCCTCCCATACATCAAGCAAGGGAAGCAATTCCTCATTTGGCAATCGGAGATTCGATGCCTCTCAATTGTCTAATGCTTCTCGATCTGGACGCTCTGAAAACCTTGCGTTTGATGCGTCGCAGCTTTCGCTTGACAAATCAAAGTTTTCCAGCAGTATTGCAATCTTGGAAAACCCAGGTGAGTCACCTGAACACGTTGCAATGATGGAAAGACCCAGCGCTGGACGCGGCTCGACTTCTTCTACACTGTTCGATGAAGACCTTCTCAATCAATCGACGGCGGGCATGATGGAGCACATTAACTCTATGAGAGGTCGTGCAGCTTATCAATTGCCCGACGAGGAAGATCGTCCGTCCGATGAATTGCGTAAGAGAGAAGAGGAGCATCGCAAGCGCATGGAAGAGCTAACTCGAATGACTGCCAACCACGTCGTCCCCGAGAACATCCGTGACAGCACATCGACTCTTGGTGGGCTGCACGACAGCTCGGTTAGTCTCACCGGCCTCGGGAGCAACTTGGGTGATAGCACTATCAGTTCAATCAGCTCCGCCAGCTCCGTTGATATCGACGATGCCGAGTTCGACTTTGAATCCCGACCTCTCGGACGTACGAAGCGCAGCGGAACGATCCCGTTCAGTTTAGAAGAACTGGATCAAGTACCCAACGAGGAAGACGAGGAAGAGCAGAGTGAGGGTCCAGACGATTCCGACACTTCGTTCCGCTTGAGCGAAGAGCCTGTGCAGCACGAATACCCGGGCAATGCTAAGTCATCGTACCGCTCAAGCGAAGAGTCTGTCGGGCTCGAGTCTGAATACGAGCATGATCACGAGCACAGTAACTCGGCATACCGCCAAAGCGAGGAACACGAGCACAAGCTTATTAACATGGCATACCGCCAGAGTGAGGAATCTGCGGATTACGAGCATGAGTCTACCAGCACACCACCCAGCACGTCACCCCTGCTGAGCAAGAAGTCTGTGGAGCATGAGCCTGCCAATACGCCACCTAGCACGCCACCCCGCTTGAGCGAAAAGTCTGTGGGGCAGGAGCAGGAGTCTACCAACACGCCACCCAGCACGCCACCCCTACTGAGCAAGAAGTTTGTGGAGCAGGGGCAAGCGTATACCAATACGCCACCAAGCACGCCACCCCGCTTGAGCGAGAAGTCGGTGGAGCACGAGCCATTTAACACGGCGTATCGCCAGAGCGAAGAATCCGTGGAGCATGAGCACAGCCCGGAGTACCGCCGCAGTGAGGACTCTGTGAAGCATGATGAAGAGCATGAGCTTGGCAACTCGGCTTACCGTCCTAGCGATGAGAAGCCTGCAGGCCACCAGCTTGCCAACTCGGCATACCGCCCAAGTGAGGAAGAGCCTATGAAGCACGAGCTTGCCAGCTCCGCGTACCGCCCAAGTGAGGAGAAGCACGAGCTTGCTAACTCGGCATACCGTCCAAGCGAGGAGAAGGAGGAGCACGAGTCTGAGCGTGATCACTCGGCATACCGCCCGAGCGATGAGTCGGCCGAGCACGAGCACGAGCTGCACAACTCATCGTACCGTTCTAGTGAGGAATCTCTAGAGCACGAGCATGAGCATTCCAAGTCGGCATTCCGCTCTAGTGAGGAATCTGTGCAACATGACCACAAGGATGCGTATCGCTCAAGCGAGGAGTCCGTGGAGCATGAACACGAGCATGAGCACGAACACGAGCATGATAAGCTCGCTAGTTCAGGGCACCGCTCTAGCAAGGGATCTGAAAAGCTCGAGCGCACTAGCGAAGCTGAGCACGCCGAACCTGCCTACCGCCCAAGTGATGAACCTCAAGAGCATGAGCACAAGAGTGTGCCCACTGCTGCTGCTGCCGACTACCGATCAAGCGAAGAGTCAGTTGAGCGTGAAAGCGAGGTGAAGGATGCTAAGCATTCATACAGAACGAGCGAAGCGTCTGTAGAACACAAGCGTGAGTCAGAACCCGCTTATCGCTCGAGCGAAGACTCTGAGCCGGAGGATGCAGATCATGCGTACCGCTCTAGTGAAGAGCCGGTGGTGCCTAAATCGAATGTGTCCAGCTTCCAGCCGTACAGCTCGCAGCTTGTTCCCGGAGAGGGAGGCATGGCTGTGGATGAGTTCATGGCTGACAGCTCACGAGTGGGTTCTACGGGCAAACTTCCTCAAGTGGACGAGCAGCATGGCGGCGAAGACACTCGCTCTCCGCGCGATACGTCAGAGTTCCACCAGCAGAACCTCGAGTTCATCCCTAGCATTGACGAAGAGCACACGACGCAGGAGTACAACCCCGCGAAGGCGCCAATCTCGAGCAGCACGTCCAGCACGGAATTGTCGGAGCATGTCAACTCTCCTCGCGAGTCGGTTGTGTCTGCGATCGACGAGGAGCTGATGAACCGTCCGACGAACGAGCTTTTCGAGCAAGTTCGTGCGCATCGCCCTGTGTACGAGGCCGGCGAGACTCGTTCCTCTGAGGTGATGCACGATCTGGAAGCGAGCCACATGCGACGCATGGAGGAGCTCAACCGTATTGCGGTTGACCACCTTGGCAACCGCATCTCGAACCTGGACGAGGACATGTTCGGCAGCGCGTTCAAGCCGGGCCGGTCACTGTATCCCAGCTCCGGGTTCCGGGATGAGGAGGAAGAGATGCAGTGGCGGTCGACGGACGTCATGGAAGAGTACGAGAGCAAGCACGAGGTGGACATGGAGCGACTTCGCCGCCGCATCCGTCAGCTCGAGGAGGAGTGCCGCGAATCGATCGCGTCAGTGTTAACAGCCGAGGAGATGGATTTGTCCGAGCTGGAGGACGACGACGAGCCCGCAGGCAAGGCCTTCCACGGGCACCAGAGTTTCAACGGCGCCGCCTCGTTCCAATCCTCGTTCGTGTCGGCGCAGGACCTGAGCACGTCCTCGATGTCGCACCCGATGCCGACGCACGAAGAGGAGCCGCTGCCGGCGCGCGTGCTGTTTGAGCAGATCGCCAAGCTGACGCAGCTGCAGCACGCCATGGCGGAGGCCGAGGACGACGACGACGAAGAGGAGTACCGCGAGCGCATCAAGGAGCAGTACCGCGTGCTGCGCAACATCAAGGCGGACAACCGGCGCGAGCGCGAGTCGCTCGCCAGCGAAGAGAACTGGATCTAGACCCGGTCAGTAGGATACGCCGCGTAGAATGGCGTTGCATGCATGTGTCGTAGTGTCCGCAGCTAGAATGAACGTGCGTCTTCTTCTCTTCCGCTCCAGCGCGTGGTACCGCACTCACCCAGAATGCCGGCGGTGTCCGTCGTCGGCCACACGCAGCAAAGACGTCGGCGCCATCCGCGGTCTCCGATCCCATCTGGCGTCAGGTCCGCGGCGTTGCCGTCCCAGGTCTCTGAGCGCCCACGCCAGTCGCCTCGACGTCGCCGGCGCCGTCATTCGCGCTTCGAGCCCACGGCGAGGAAGCATTTTTCGCGGCCGGGGAAGGGGCAGACGTCGGGCCTCTGCTCGGGCACCACCTGTGCGATCGGCGCGTGTGTGACAGTCTGCAGCTCGTCTGGTGCCTCACGCGGCCTTAGATATCGTTCATCGGCTCAGGCCTCGCGCACGTCGCCACCTCCTGAGATTTGCGAGCTGTCGACTTTTCTTCCGGCAGGCACTGTCACAACGAGATCGAGCATGAAGGAGATCGTCGTGGCGGAGCCCGAGCGGCTGGATCTCGTCCGGCAGGCGGACGCCGTGTTCCTGGAGGTGCAGGAGAGACTCTACGACGCCAGAACTCGAGGAGAGCCTGCAGACGCCAAGGACAAGGTCGTGTCGACGCTCGACACCTTCACGGTCTACGGCTCGCTGGACGAAGTCGCGGAGCTGTACCTGAACGACGAGAAGAAGATGGTGCTCGACTTCTCCGAGTCCAGGGAGCTGGCGGTGCTCAAGCCCTCCACCAAGCAGCGGCCGCTGGACCGCACGAGTCTCAGGTGGTCGCTCTTTCACTCGCCCAGTCGACTGCTGGCCAAGGACCAGGACTTCTGCTACCTCGAGGTCATGAAGCCCTACGGCACGGCCGATGGCCGTCGTGGCTGGGCCAGGTGTGCGCACTCGATCAAGCACGAGGCGTGTCCGGAGTTCACCAACGCGCAAGGCATCGACGTCAATCGAGCCGAGCTGTTTTACTGCGGACTGTTTTTCGAGGAGACGGACGCTCTCGGAGTGCTGAATGCTACCGTGTACTACAACATCAAGGGCGACAACATTCCGCCGGTGCTTATGCCGATGGTGCTCAAGGCTCGTGGCAAGCGGACTGTGGAGCTGGTGAACCACTACTTGAAAATGTCAAACACTATCTTGAAGTCCAGGAAGGTCTCCCTCACAACCGCCTTGCAGCTACAAGGCGAGAAGCGCTGTGGCGCCTGTGCGAGTCAGTTGTCCATCTGGAAGCCGAAGGATAAGTGCCTTTTGTGCGGATCGGTACGTCTTTAACTAGCATCAACGGTTGTTGTGTTGGGTAAAGAGGTCTCACGCTTGTTGTTCTACTCCGTGTGATGTAGTTCATGTGCGATAAGTGTGCTGACATCGTTTCACGGAATTACATCGTGGAAGGCATTGCCCGAGGACAGGTTGCATGCTTCTCGTGCGCGCATCGGCGTGGCACGAAGATTGAGTTGGAATCGGAGACAAGTGACCTGGTGTCTAGTATCTACAAAGGGTCTGCTAAGAAACCGCACAGCATGTTGGAAGAAAATCAGGACGGCGGGTTTCGAGATGGAAGCATCTCTTCATTGAAGGACAGTGAGGATCATCCGAAGTGGTTTGACGAAGCAGGCAAGCCGTCTAACCTACTGGCCCCTCCGCACGATTCGAAGCATAAGCGCCACCGTCAAAAGCAACAGAAACCGGTTCAAGACCGCGCCTCCGAATGTACGCTTCTCGTGCGCTTGAGGTGCCATTTGTACTGATCAGCTTACATTTCTGTTTAATCACAGTTCTCCCGCACGAGACGGTCTACTTGCCGACAGACCATGAAGCTCATCAACAGCGACGACGCTGCCAAACGCGTGTGTCAACCCGTCGAGGAGGAAAAGTATTGGAGGATGATCTCACCCGCCGAAGGAGTCGTACAACAGGAAACTCAAGGTTGTCGAGCAGAGCAAAACCAATTGGATGTGCGCCGTCGCGACGGAAGGAGTCTCCGACGTACGCCAACGGCATTAAACTTGTGGACTTCGCGCCGGTGGGTAGCCAAGTCGGCCTCAATCTCGAGGAATTAAATTGGCGAATGCGACGCTTTACGACTAACTCTGTTCCAGTTGAACCGATGGAGTGGACAGATCAAGGACGTCGAGCTTCCGGCCGCTACCACACCGTAGACGGAACACAGCACCACGACCGATATCGTCGGTCCGCCAAGTCATCGCCGCGACCGTCTTCACCAACGTTTTCTTCGATGATGACGGACTACAAACCATCTTCGATCCGGTACTCCAAGGAGAACCCGTGCGACTTGTCGTACCTGGCCAGCTTCAAGTAGACGATGCAAAGCTGAGCGATTCTGAAGCAATGCAAAGGCGCGGTGAAGGATACGTGTACAAGAATGGAAGGGCATTTATTGATGCGTTATTGAGCCCTTTGATAAGCGACGCTGTGATTGCAGCTGCAAAATGTGTAAACACGATGGAAATGATGATGTTCGTGCTTGTTGTGCAATTCGCGTTGCAGCGCTTTTCGGGACCAGAAGGCACAGCTGAGGGGAATCTTTGAACTAAAGTCGTAGATATCTGGTCGAAGCGCGATGCAATTGCGGTCGGCGGACTCAACCTGGTCGCAGGAAGCACTTCACATGGTGAGACACCGCCGAGCTTGCAAGCAAGCTTGAACCGGAGCCTGCAGTGCAATGCAATGCAGGCAAGACTTAGGATGCAATGCTGTCCGGTTCGTGCAACAAGATTCATGCTTCAGCGACGCAAGAACTTCAGAGATCGGCCTGACTCACCAGCGTTTCAAAGCAATCCCATCTGCGTGCCATGTTGGCATTTCCAACGTTGGTTTTACTTGCGCAGAAGATAAATTTTTCGGCGCAGGCGCCAAATGTTGTTGTTCGTGAAAAGGTCGGAAGACAACGTCCGTCGACAAGTGCTCTTCGCCCGGTTGGAGGGACTTACGGGGCTCCAAGCCGGAGAGCGGAGTGTCTGCAAGGATTTGCAGTCTTTCGTGCACATCTGAGGTAGAATCCCGCAACCCACACACCGAAGCGACTTGCTGGCCACGGCAACTTTTCGGCGATTACAATGGCAAGACCTGCATTGCGGCCCTCGCCGCCGTACGTTCCATGCCCCGCGCTCCATGCTTGAGCATTGCTCACACGCCTCGCAGCTCTGCGCGCGCAAGCCGGATATTCGCTTCGCTCTGGAGGAAGGCCACAGTTGAGAAAACGCCGGCACGTCTGAATACTGCGCAGAGCGCTGTCATCAAAGCTGGTCGCGCGCACCAAACGCCACTCACTTTAGCATTGAGACCCGACCACTGCTGGTAGTTCTTCTTTCGCGGCGACTGCAACCGAAGCAACATGTCCAGTGGTAACAACAGCTGTGGCTCTAAGTCGGGGCGGTGCGCGTTCTGCGGAGAGGTATGTCGCTCGGCATCCATTTGTATCACGTGAAACCCGTGAGTATCGCGGCACACTAACGTTGTGGCCGTCTTCTGTTGGCTTACTTGAGCAGCACCTGAGTAATACGTCTAGACCGATCCCCGTTGCGTACAGCACGCCGGCGGACGAAAGCCGAGGGACGTTTACGAAGCTCAAGCCGCTGCGGTGGCGATTTCTAACGAACAAAGCTCCTAGCACCAAGTTCATGTGTAAGGCTTGCGCGGAGAAGCGGAAATCGCCGGTGGTGCAGGACCAGCAACCGCAGAGACTCGATTCGTCCTGGCCAGAAGGGGTCAGGAGCGCAAACAGCTTGCAGAAGCTGCAGCAGCGGGAAGACAGGAATTCCAGACTGCACAACAACCAACCGTCTGACCAGGCGTTGAAACTCGAGCACCTGCACGAACCAGACAGCTCAGAGCAGCGACAGAAGCGAAAGCAGCTTCACGAGAATTGCAAACGCCAAAAAAGTCAGGATAAAGCATACGAACAGCCACGAGTTGAAGGAAGAAGGCGAGGTTCATCTCAGACATCATCGGATGGTACTCGGTCGTCGAGCAACAGTGTGCTGCACCCTTTTGCAAATCACCGCATGTCTAGAGAGTCCGTCATCCGCGAGCGGCGTCCGTCGAGCTCGATTGACATAAGAACGCGGGCTGCCACTATGGACCCGCGCGCCTCAGTCGAGACGCCGATCCGCCCGAGAAAGTCGAGCAATGGGAAGTCCGAGCCTCGCAAGTCCGAAAAGAAGGATTCGAGGCGATCCCGAGTAGACCAGCGGTTGAGCTCAACAGCCGATATCCTCGGCATGTCTCGATCTCTCGAGCTTCCGTCGAATTACTTTGACATGAGCTCCGCGTCGCCTACTTTTTCTGCTACGAGCGCGCCGGAAAACGATCCCCTGGATTGGAAGCAGATGGAGACAGTGCTCCCCCAAGTGGAGCCTCGGAAGAAGAACGAGACCGAAGAGGAGCGCCAGCGACGCCGCAGCGCTTCGTACGCGCATATGCTCCTGAGGATGCGGCGTCACTACGATGCCGTCCAGGTGAACGGAGCTCACACACACCCTGCTACCGCGCCACCTCGGCGAATTCGCGCAGAGAGACGAGCAAAGTCGGTCGCAGTGCGTAGCACTAAGGATAATCTGGTGAAGGAAGACCTGGTAATGGATGACCTGGTGAAGGAAGATCTGGTGAAAGAAGATCTGGTGAAAGAAGACCTGGTAAAGGAAGATCTGGTGAAAGATGATCCGGTGAAGGACAACCCCGTAAAGCATGACCCGGTGAATGGAAACCCGGCCACCTTTGCCATCGACCTCGGTTATCTGCGCGCGTACAAGGACGCACGGTGAAGCAGTCCGTGTATCCACAAGTTGTGGACCACAACACTCAATTTATTCAAGACGCCCGAGGACAGCTCCATCTATGACGATGTCGAGGCAACAAGGTGCTCACGAAACTCGACTCCAAGAGACCGTCCTCGTTGCCCCGCTTCGAGCAATTGCTGAAGGATCGATGCATTGGAGTCGTCGGTCGACTTTGCCACCGCGACAAGCAGCGAGACTTTGGTGCGCTCGTCACCTTGGCGTTCTGCCGGAGCAGGTGGCGCGCCAGAAACTAGTCTGCAGAAGTCTCGATTTCTGATATTTGTCAGACATGCTATGAACACCTTTCCATTAATTTAGCGTCTGAATACTAACGTTGGTTAGGCTGTCTCTTTCATCCCACATACTGTGAGAAATAGTTGATAGTGCTAGGACTACTTGTAACAGGTTTTGCTGACTAGCACGAATTTGAAATTCGCGCGGCACTCTATGATATGGTTGTCAGAAGTCTCACCTCGGATACAGGTGCAGGTCTCGTTGCACTAGGCTTCGCATCCAGCATTTCAACCGTGTTCACGATCGAGATTGCGGTCACGGATGGCCGTCTGACCGTACCACGCACTCAGTGAAAATTCCGGCTTGGTCAACATCACCCAGTCACCGAGCGACATCTTGGTGCTCGTGGATCGTGTGGTGCACCGGTGGCGCTGATCGTCCGCTCGATCTGCAAAATTTGGCATGCAACAGAGCAGACAAACGATCCCGGTGTCGCTTCACCTGGTCGAATACCTCGTCGGTGTGCACAGCCAGCTGCTTTGACGGCGGGCGGCTGCAGCACGCCAGCAGTACGAGTCCCCTCTCAAGATCAAGGTCGCCGTCTGTCAAGCGGCCCTGGTTCGAGGGCGTAGAGCCTCGGCTCCACTCGTCCCTCTCCTCTGCATCCGTCCCCGCTTCATTCAATCATTGCGCATTTCGACAGCAGCAGAGCGACGCGGACGGCTACCCATTTCTCACTTCGCCAGCGGATACCAAAAACCATGGTCAACTGCAAGGGCGTCGTGGGTCCTGCGAAGAAGCAAGAGATCTGTCGCTACTGCAGAACAGTGAGCTGTACCGGACTCAATACATCCTGATGCGCTTGTGCACTAACGATTTCTGTTTCTTTATTGCACAGCAAGTATGCGAGGAGTGCAACGCGACAGCCTCGAACCGGGACTCGATGAAGCTATCCGAACTTGCAGTCCCAGTGCGCCACCAACACGCGTGTCAGTCGTGTGCTCGGTTGCACCCCCAATCAACGGAATTGCAGTCACCCGCTCGTGAGCGTCGGTCGAGTCGGCTTCCACGCTTGAATTCAGCTCCAGTTTCAGGAGGGCCTCGGATCGATTCGCTATCCAACATGTCGAGAGATCGCAATTGTTGGGCTCGTGACTCGAAGCCGAGTACGGGGTTCTTGTCAGCTGCAGACCAGCCGGATCAGCAGACCTTATCCAGTGCCGCGAGGATGTCAAGGGAGTCACCGCAGGGAGCACACAGGTCAGCAGAAATGGATTTGTCAAGCGTTGATCTGCGTCGCCGCCGACACACATCTGCCATTGCCCCAACTTCGCGGTCGTGTGACTTTACGCGTCCAGCGAGGGGTTTGACTGCTCGACAGCTTCTCCGGGCCAATGCCACAGAGCTGCAGACATCAAGGAGAAAAGCTAATGCGACGGAGCTGCACACCTCAAGACGAATTGAACGAGGAGATCCGACTTCGTACTCGTGCGATTTTACAAGAACAACTCCACGAATGGCTATCCGCGACGCTACCTCAACTGAATCCAAGGGACTCGAGCTCTTAATATTGGATACGCAGGACGTCCCGAAGTCGACGTCGTGCGATCTCACAGGCGCGAAGCCAATCCTGGACATGTCGAATGAACCGAATGAACTGGAGCTTTCAACTGTTGACTTACGGCTGCCAAAGTACAAGGTGGGCATCCCCGCACCAACGAAGCGAGGACGACGCAGCTCAGCCGCTGACCCAGTAAACAGTGCTCTTACTCCGATCTCAATTGAGCATCTTGCTGCAATTGACGCGAAACTCTCGTCTGTGGAACTTACGTTAAAGCACTACGACACTCCGAGTAAGAACACTAAAAAGAAACCAGAGAAGCTGAAAGCGAAATCACCGAGCAGCATTTCAAGCGGAGGCAGCGGTGATTCTTCTAAGGCCAACAAGCATCACGCTAAGCCTATTAATTTTCATCTCTCGACAGTGGATCTACGACCCCGACCTCGACGACACACTACCACTGATGCACAGGGACAAAAAGCTAAAAGCCCACGGGTTGAGCACCAAGAATCTGCCGTTGAGGAGGTGGAGATAGAAAACCGAGGTGGGTTTGCTCGCTTTCATCGGAAAAAGAGCGCAGAGTCCATCGACTTTCATCTGTCGACGTTTGATCTGAAACCTCGTCGACACACGACCGACTCTAAGCCTGAGTCGATCCAGGTCAATGCCAGGAGCCACAAGTCTCGTAGCAAGAAAGAGAAAGAGAACAAGGTGGAGGTGAAGCCAATTCCTTCAGCACCGGAAGTAACGACCCCGTCGTACTCCAAGCAGGAGCCGTGTGATTTGGCGTACTTGGAGAATTTCCGATCGTACACGTTGTAGAGTGGGTACGCGTGCATATCTGTAGAATTGTGTGGACAACACGCTCGGCGAGCTCGAGGGATACGTCCCATGCAGTCGACCATCAGAGCCATTTGCCCGACGCGCACGTATATGTTTGTAGACGATGTGATATAAGTGAATGAAATGGGTTTTGATGTTGTACGAGAAGTGTTGCCTAGTTCAGCCTTCAGTCACGTCCGTTTTGATGGAGTGGCAGCTCGCTGTTGGGTTGCTGGAGGTCTGCATATGCTACATTTCTGACAACGTGGATTGAGTTACGCTCCTCGCCAACACTACCCAACAGTAGGTTGGAGGTAGTTAGCTGTACAACCTTCTGCAGCATCAACACTGCTGACTCCGATTGCGTTGACAAACCATTTCCTGCGAGGGAAATGTGCTACGGAGACTGCTTGACCATCATGCCACTGCGACCGGAATTATTTGCACTTCCTGCGCTCGTCCACTGCAAATGGTTTCCACACGACCTCGATCTGCCCTGAGCTCTCACGTTACATACTTCAACTGGGTCGTTGGTTGTGACCAAACCAGACTGCTTTGCTTCCCCAGCTTGTCGACGAATGCATTCGCGCCAGGCGGCTATCACGCGCTATCTCGCGGGAGGGTCTTGTCAGGCTGACACCGTCAGCTTCTCGGCTGACTTGACATTGCACGATCGCTTTCGTAGCCTTTCCAACCACCGCTTGGAGACCAAGTCGCTCCCTTTACCGACGCTTGCGTCATTTACCTTGGAGAGGAAGTGCATCGATATTATCGATTCGACAACGACAAGGATCGCTGCGCTCAATCTCGCAATACGGAAGGCCTGACATCGGAGCTCTTTGGTTTATCAGACTGAGCTTTCGCGCGGAACGAAGAGCTCCGCTAATTGATCTTATCGATACATCGCGTGCATGGAGCGCACCTCGACAGTCGACACGTTTACCACCGACTTGCTTGACGAGCCCGACTTCACCACGAGCTCACCCGCTTCGACGACGCACGAAAGCGGCACCAAAAGAAAGCAGGCGACCAAGCGATGGTCTGAAGTGCCGAGGACAACGCGATCACAGGTGAGAGGCCATGCTCTTTGAGCATGTAGAGGACTCGATGTAAATGCACCAGCCGCGCTGCGGCGGACCACTCCTGCGGGGGCACGCATGCTGTAGTGCATAAACTCGCAAGTCTTTCGTGGCGCTGCACTCGTCGGCGCTACGCCACATCAACTTCCCGCTCATTGTCACTTCGGAGCTCGGCAGGGCAGTCGACGCGCTGGCCGCGCACTTCCGAGCTTGGGCTGTGGAGGACAGTCGATCTTCGATCCATAGTCGCTTCAACATGATGCCGTCGACCCCCAAGAGCGGGGGCACCAGGGAGCCCATCCGGTTCACACCGGTGCAGCTCTACGAGAACGAGCGCGAGGACCTCATCAAGCTCGCGCACGAGCAGTACAAGGAGCTGTTCAAGAACGTTCGCTTCGCACAGGCCAACGGCTTCGCCACCAATGTCAGTGCGTTTGCACGCACGACTAGAGCCACCGTGTGCGCCGAAACGAAAATCCACGCGACGATCCCGGAGCTGGTCGATGTGTTCCTGGGTGACCGCACCAATGCTGCGATAGGCTTTGCGCAGTCGCAACAGATCTACCGCTTCCTGGCCCCGACGGCAGAGCACCCCTACCGGAGTTGTGGCATGCGGTGGTCGCTGTGGCACTCGCCATCAAAGCTCATTCGACAGCGGGACATCGTCTACTTGGAATACATGGATACTTTCGTCGACGAGCGTGGCCGTCGCGGGTGGGCACGAATGACTCAGTCGATAGAGCATCGAAGTTGTCCGCCGCTCATGGGCTCGCACAACGTGGTTCGAGCGTTCCTGCATTGCTGTGGCACAGTCTACACGGAGACGGACGAACCGAGCGTGCTTGAAGCAGTCACGTACTATGATGCCGACACACAGGGAGTTCCGCCATGGATGACGAAGATCGTGGCCAACCGTAAGGCCAAGAACCCGCACAACCTTGAGCACCTCATCCGTCTGGAGCACGTGATGAAGAAAGGAATGGACCCAGACTCGAATTTCCAGGAGAAACACCTGAATGCCAAGTTGTGCGCAGGTTGCAGCTCCGTGCTGCCGAAATGGGGACGGCACCGCAAGTGCAGGGACTGCAACGAGGTAGGTGAATTAAAGTGGACTGAGTGGATCCTTTCGTGATAAGCTGACAGTATTGGTGCTGTGTGGTAATGGTGCAGTTGATTTGCAAGAGCTGCAGCGACGTAGTGTACTGCGCGATTGAAGGGCGAAAGAAGCTCAACCGAATCTGCGTCCATTGCGTCGACGACTTCCTTGCACGAACGAACCGACAGCTGGAGCTCACGCTGCCGTCGAGTGTTTCGTTCCAGTCGGACAACATCAGCACCCCAGGCAGCTTCAGCGGCAGGTTCATGTCCGTCGAGAGCGTCGAGGCAAGCACGACCGAAAGCTTAACTCGTAAGTGGTGTTTGTGTGTAGCTTCGATCCACGCAGAGTTGTGTTAATGCTTATGGTGCTTACAGCTGGTGACCTGTCTTTCAGGTTCGAACAGAGCGGAGAGAAGTCTGACGAGCAGCTACTCAAGCACGACGGGGTCCGACAGCTCGCAGCCGCAAGTCATTGAGGAGGCCATCAAGAAGGAGCTGGCAACCAGGGTGGACGCAAGCGACCGGGACAGACAACCACTACAGAAGACAAGGAGTCGGCATGCGATGTCTGCCGGCACTCCCACCACGGTGGACTTGTCGTATCTGGATAACGTATAGCGTGGAGCGCCGGCCGAAAGCGAGACCAGCTCTATAGCTGAAGGACTTGTGTGCGTTCGATCGCCTAAGCGATGGCACGCGATGTAATGTATGCTGTTGTGATGTGATGCTCGGCGCACTTCGGTCTTGTGTATCTTGGCGCTGACGAGCAGGTTGATGCAGGTCGCGCTCTCTAGACGGTGGCTGATACCTGTTGGCAGGGCACTCTAGCGGAGCCCGTGACGACTGCACCGAGCACAAACGTGCACACCTCATTTGGTGGGACCTCCATGCCATCTTCGTAGAAGCTGGGCATGAAGACAAGATGCGAGGCTCTCTTGAAGTGACTGCAGCAAGTCTCTCATAAGCAAGCGCCGGCGACGTAAAGTAGCTCGCCGGACTTCGCTGCACGACTTGCCCTTGAGTCAAGATCCTCACACTTGAAGCCGAGATCACGTGACCAACTACGCCGCCATGCGGTCGAGTCTGACAGCGGTCAAGCCTCACACCGCTGAAGCGAAAGAGCTGGACGCTGTATCCGCCGGCCTTCTACGACGCGTAGAGGACGCGGCTCGCTTCGAGTCGAAGCGCGAAGCTTCCCGCCCGATCGGCAGGCAGTGCGGCCGATCGCTTGAAGCCCTCGCGCAGACACCCGAGCAATAATTGACGCCAGTCGCGCGAGACATCTGCGTCCTTGACAGTCAACGTTGACCGGAATATGTCACCGCGTCCGTCGTGGCGCCGATCCTGCTGGTGACGAAGCCCGAGCGCTTTCGTTGCTCGAGCGCCTGCATGCAGCAGCCAGCGCCGAGCGCTCTGCGACAGTCGCGCCGTCTGCAGAAGCGAGCCAAAGCGGAGCATTCGACTGACCTGCATCCCCGCAGCAGCGAAAGCTCGCGAACATGTATCCGATGGGCGGGGCTCTGCGCGCCGCGGCGTGTGTGCCAGTGAGTAACGAGGCGAGTGTAGGACAGAGAGTAGCCCCGGGCTCTGCTGGAAAGGCTTGGTCCGCCGGCGCCGGTGTTCTGAAAACAAGCCTCGCTTTCACGCGCGGCGTCGGCGCGTCGGTGCCCGTTGCTGCGAGGTCGATGGGCAGCGTGGCCACTTGCGTCGGCGCCTCACTTCCTTCGTCTGCCATCGCCGGCGCTGCAGCAACAATCGGCGATGCAAATCTCGCCTCGATGGACACACCTCGCCATGCTCTGCGCCGACGATTTCGCGTTTTCTCGCGGCGCCGCGTCCGAGTCTACGCACGCCAAGGCGTCACCATGGTGACCCATCTGTCGCTACTAGCGCGAGCCGCGCGGAAACACCGAAAGGTGCCGCTGCTCGACCGCGTCGACGCCTCGGCTTCGAGCAGCTCGCCATCATCCGACGCCTCCAAGCCGTCATCCGATTCCCGGCAGAAACGCAGCCATTCGAAGCTGGCAGGAAGGGATCACCACGACGCCATCGCTTGGCTCGCGCGCGTCCGGCATGGCGCCGAGCCACTGTCGCCTCGCTTCTGGCAGTGCCGGCGGACCAACTGTTGCGGACGACACGGCGACCTGTACATGGCGCATCTCCGTCAAGTCGGCGCTGCCGGGCACTCGGCCCTTCTCGCGAGTCCATCTGCTGACCCTCTTCTCCTGCCAATCCATCAGCCACCGCGGCGTGAAGCTGCAGGGCCCATTCTGCATCGAGAGCCAACATGGTGCAGCAGTACGCGTACTCGCGGTCGCCCGACCACCCGTACGCGCTCGAGATGCTGCCGCTGCCGAAGGAGGAACTCGACGGGCTCCGCACGGACGCCAGGGCGGCGTACAACCAGCTCTTCCCAGCGGTGCAGGCGGCCGTGCGCTTCGGCAGCGACGGAGAAGTGTTCAATGTCGCGCACCGCAACAGCAACGCCAAGTCCATGGCCATGTGGACGACGGCCGTGCTTTTCGGCTCGCTCGAGGAGGTGGCGGCGCTGTATCTGGACCAGAACGGACGAGTGCCCATGGTGCTGGACTCGGCCCGGTCGAGACGGCTCTACGAGCTGGAGAGGCCGACGGCCGAGCGGCCGCTGCACGGCGCCGCCATGCGCTGGTCGCTCTGGAAGCCGCCGTCCAAGATGTCGGACGGCCGAGACGTGTGCTTCCTCGAGTACATGGACTCGTTCGTGGATCGCGAAACGGGTGGCCGGGTGTGGGCGCGCGGCATGCGGTCCATCAACCACTTGTGCTGCCCGGCCTCGCAGCACCCGGAAGGACCCGTGCGGACGTACATGCGCGTGTCCGGCATGATCTTCCGCGAGACGGATCGCCCCAATGTGCTGGAGCACGTGACGTTCGTCCACGTCGACGGCAGGGGCGTGCCGAACTGGGTCGTGCAGCAGGCCATTGCAGCGAACAAGAAGGCGGCGGACAATCTCAACCAGGTGCTCAAGATCATGCGTCAGTTGCGACCGCAGCAAGCCTTCGGGTCCTCCACGTCCATCGGCTCGAACTCAAGCGACGGAGAAGGAACGCGCGATTGCAAGGCGTGCGGCGACCGCGTCTCGAAGTGGACGATCGCCAAGCGCTGCCGCTTCTGTGATGCTATTCTATGCAAGCGTTGCGTGGAGATCTGCTATCACCGCGCCGACGCCAGCGGTAAGAACCACCGCATGTGCTTGTCCTGCGCCATTTACACGGGATCGGTGAACTCCACGAGTCGAAGCCTGAGTGGACTCGACTACAACCGACCCAAGAGGTCTCAGTCTCGCGTGCGAAATGCCACGGTCGTCGGAGAGCGGGAACGGAAGCTGTCCGAGACGACGCTGAATGGTACGTCGCTCGCTGCCGTCTTGCAATCAAAATCTTTATGTTTCTGACGTATAGCTGTACTTGTGCTACTACAGCTTTATCCAAGCAGACCAGTCTTCCTACCTACTCCATCCAGTCCAGTGTGTGCTCGGAAGGCGAGCGTCCGTCGATTTCTATGACGGACTCTGTGGGCAGCGGTTCTCGTGAAGACCCGGCCACCGTTCGCGAGCGCTTCGAGAACATGCAGCTGTACAGCCCCACCAGTAGTATGAACAGCAGCTCGACCAGCAGCACGCAGACGAATGGGGAAGAGTGGAGGCAGCGATCGCGCAGTGCTCGAGTCTCGCGGGCGCTCACGCTGGAGTTCGAGCTCGAGCCGCAACGTGCCGAGCCCATCGATTTGTCGTATCTGACCGAGCTGGTCACGCCTCGTGCCGGAGCCACGCGCGGCGTCGATATTTAACACCACCAAGTACCAAGAGTGAAGCAACTACCAAGTACCAACCGTATCAACGAGTCAAGTCGTCGTCGAACCAACGCAAAGCAGATGAAAGTAGTGATGTATGTGTCGTCGCGAACCGAAAGAAGGAGCCACGACTGCCACGAACGCCCAGAGCGTAGATTGAAACCCATCAACGTAACAGATGAAAAACAATACACAAGCCGATGAACTTGCACTCGCTTTCTTTTAATCCAAACTAGTGCTATGCGAAGACTGGGATTGCATTCGCGTACCAAACCATGTTCGGAGGTACGCAGCAAGCGCGAAATGGGCAGAGCCAAACAAACAAGCTTTTGCGCTGTGCGCTGTAGAATTAAGCAGTTAACAAGCAAGGATGAATCCGACTCCCACACACATGAATGCAGTTCGCACACGAATCTCGTCCGCCGCCGCGCGCCTCAGTCTTCGCGAAGGCGCTGAAGCGAAGCTACGCGCGCTACTTCAGCTTCAAGCTTCCTCTTGCGGCTGTACTTGCGGCCAGTCTCAATAGCGAGCAGGCGGTGCATTTCGCACAACGAGCCGTGGGGAAGTCCTGACAGCGTAAATGTGCGCTCGTTGAGGCACTTTGCCTCCTCACAGCGGCCCCGGTAGTCGGGTCGATCCGACCCCGGGAGCGTAATAGTCGGCGCCGTGGCAGCAGAAGCATTAACATCCAGTGCCTTGCCGTAGTCGGGCTTCTTCGCTGTCGACCCGCGCGTAGAAGTCGTCGTTGTGCTTGTCCGTGCAGGCCCGTCGGTGCTTCTGGAGAACAGAGCACGCTTGGTAAGACGATCGCGCTGCAGCGTGGCAGGACGACACGGATGTCGAACATCATTGCAGCGCGATCGCCCGGCTGTCCGGCGACCACTTCATGTCTTCGTACGACGTGGGGCGCACGGGCAGCCCGTCACCGTCGCTCGACCCCATGGCCCTCACGTTGACATTGGCCGACCCGCCCTCGTTAATCACGAGCCGGTCGTCGAAGCACCACCTGAGCACCAGCACCGACGATAACGTAGTTAGTAAAGTAACAACAAACAATATAAAACAGACTTACAGTTTCCCTTGCACTGTGGACGAATCGTCCACGAAGTGGTCGGGTTTCTCGTCGGCGATCATCTCGTTGAAGAGGTCAACGCTCGCAGCCGTGCGAGCGTTGACCTTGTCCGCCAACATGTAGACGTCCACTCCTCTTGCCTTGGCCTCTGCAGCGCTTCAACCACCCTGCGCATGGTCAAGCTTTAGACGACGCCGGTGATGCTCCGCGAGGCGCCATCAAAGGCGGTGACCAGCACGTCCTCGGCCTGGTCGAGCTTGGCGAAGTGGTGCCACTCGGACCGGCCAAGAAGCGCCAGCTCGGCCAGCACCGCCGCGCGATTGTTCTGGAGGTACGTGTTGCGTTGCAGCGCGCGGGGCAGCCTTCGAAGCTCCTCGTCGATCCAGGAAACCTTGAGCTACCCCGCGCGCAGCAACTCCGAGAGCTCCGCGCCAGGCAGCTTCCATGGCAGCGCCGCTGATCCATCTCGGAGGTTTCTGAGATCTTAAAGGTCGCTAGCTATGTAGCTTTTGAAATGCATTTCTTCTTCGCCGAAATGGAAGACCAAAGTGAAGTGCAGCGGCTCGAGTCGAACCACTCGGAGCTGCTGCTGCATCAAGAGACGCTCAAGAGGCAGTTGGCGTTCAAGAACGACCAGCTGAAGCAGCTCCAGACAGCGGTGACGGAGTGCAAGGCCTTGCTTGGCCAAAAGGCCCCAGTCGAGTCAGGACCGTGACAGAACAGAGGGGAGAAGAGTGGCAATAGTGAAGGCAATCGCCAAAGAGCCATACAACACGCTAGTGGAGTTGCTAGTATGAACGAACACGACGTCGACCAACTCAAGTGACATGTTACAACACCAAAAAAACAAACAAGAAAAAGCGAGAAAAACGAAAAACAGAAAACTCTTCATCGGCATTTTCACGCTCGCCACCGTGCCAATAAATGTCGTTTGCTTGCTCGCTCGCGCTTCTTCCGCCTTCTCCTGCCCGCCGCCCGCTCCATTCACACACCGTTCTTGTCGCCACTTGCGCCGTCCTCGTTTATCTGGCAATGCCCTTGTCACCTCTTGTCTCTCTTGCGTGTGTTCGAACCTCCACTCCCTGCCGTCGGCTGCTTAACCTGCTTATCTCACTTCACTCTCCGCTCGACTAATTCTCACTTCCACTTGAACCACTTCTTCTCTCAGCTTACATCGATCCCGCCATGGCGGTACCGTTTGCCACGTCCGCTCCCATCGGAGTATACGACGCATTAGAAGCCGGAGGAATATTCTGCTTAATATAAACAACAAATAAGCATTAGAATACGAGGAAGCGAGTCACTGACGCTAACAGAAACAGTTCTGTATGTACCTGGTACGCACGTTGGGTTGCGTAGCGGCGGTTCATAGCTTCAATGTCGTCGGGCCGCGTGAAGTCACGCGGTTGGTCCTGCTGCTGCTGGCGCTGCTGCTGACCGTAGTTAGCGTGGTGTCCTGGCTGTCCAATTGGCTGCTGTTGCTGTTGGTACCCGCCTTGAGGCTGGTTGCCTTGCTGAGGATACTGTCCGTACGCACCGTAGGCATAGGCAGCACCCTGCTGATACTGTGGGTAACCGTAAGCGGCGTTGTAACCATAGTAGTTCTGGAATCGAGAACGACGACATTCGATCACACTGCGTTAAATATTCTGCAGCAAAATGAAAACAGCATTGTTCGAGTTCAACGCGTACCTGGTATCCAGCCGGGTACTGGCCATATTGCTGAGTGTAGTAGGTGTTGTGGTTGGCCGCCCGTGCTGCTGCCGATCGGCCCCACGCACACCGCACCTTCACGCCGCTAATAACCGTGCCGTTCATCTGCGCAATCGCAACTTCCGCGGCCTCCTTCGTCGTGTACTGCACAAATCCGCATCCACGTCCAGGCGGGACCTTGACGGACACAATTTCTCCCAGTGCTCCAAACCGCGCCCGCAGCTCGTCCTCCGTCGTGGAAGGGTCCAGTCCTCCGACGAACACCGTCGTGTTGGTGCCTTCCTCCTCGGGGATGGCAAAGCCCGTCTGCTGTCTAGCCTTGTTCCTCTCGGTGGCCACACTCACGCGCATCGGACGCGACGAGCAGTAGACTCCGTTCATGGTCTGCAGAGCCTGATCAGCCTCTTCCTTGCTGCCGAAGCGCACGAAGCCGAAGCCCTTGGACATGCGGGTGACGGGGTCCATGACCACCTTGGCGCCCCTCACACTGGTGAAGCGCGCGCTGAACGTGCTGAGCAGCAGCTCGTCCGAGACGTCGGGCGCCAGGTCTCCCACGAAGATCGAGTGGTCGTCAGACGTCTCGATGCGGCGTCCTCCGGCGCCCCAGTTCATCCGGAAGCGGTGCATCGTGTTCGCTAGTCGCCGACAGCATTAACGAACAGAATCAGACTGTCTCGTTAGCCATAAAATACTGAGAAAAAAAATACCCAACTACTGCACTCACGGATGAGCTGTCCGTTGTACGCTTCCAGCACCTGCTGCGCCCCCCTCTGTGTCGGGAACTCCAGGAAGCCGTAGCCGGCCGGGTACCCCGTCACCTTGTCGCGGATCAACTTGACCACCGGCTGCTCGGCTGCAGCAGCACAGATCACGAATAACCCCCACCAAAAAAAAAAAAAAAAAAAAAAAACATGAGCGAAAAGGTTTTCTGCCAGCTAGTTCAAGCTGCCGGAAGCGCCGCACCGGCCGAGGCGAAGAGGGACGCGATGAAGGCTTCGTCCCAGTGCAGCTGGATGTCGCCCATCCACAGCGTCTTGCACTCCGTCTCCATGGCGCTGGCACTGGGCACTGAGGGAGGGAGTTCCGACTTGCGGGACGTTGGGCGCTTTGGCTTGTGTGTGTTTTTGTTCCCGTCTGAGGCCCCCCCCCCCTTTCTCTTTTTGCGTTCGACGGCAGCGCACCACCGGACGGCCACCGAGTGCACAGCTGCAGCCACCGAAATCCGCGGGAACCGGAGAGCCGTGTAGCTAGCTATAAATGGCTACACTGGACTGTTACAAGTTGCAGGCGGCCAGTATTCCCGCTGTGAAGACATTGCGTGGGGGGAGGAGCCATGATGGGCCCCACGCCGCTGGGCAACACCGGCGAGAACATGACCATGACGCTGCGCACGTCCATGGCAAGACGTAGCTCGCTTGGAGTGCCCGTGTCGAGCCTCATCTTCCCCAGGTCGGCAGCGGACCGAAGCGAGGCCAACAAGCTCACCAAAGCCATGGAGGAGAAGTACGGCTTCCACTACGTCACCAACTCGTTCACGCAAGACCCGCTCGTCGAACTCGACTTCCAGGCGTACTACACGGAGACCAACCTCGCGCCGGCGCTGTATGCAAGTCTGGTCTGCTGGCTGCTCTGGATTGCGCTTAGTACTCCCAATTGGGTCGACTTTTACGACGATGACCCTGACATCAGACAAGCCTCGTCATTGAGACTGTGGGTCTCCACCTTTATCTACCTCCCGGTGCCCGTGCTGGTAGCATGCTGTCGCTCGCGATACTTCATTGGTCATGAGCAGAGACTGCTTTGCCTCATTGCTCACTGCTTTGCCGCTGGAATTATCGGTCAAGGCTTGATCAAGGCGGACGACTACACGCGGGTGTTCCTCAAAGACCTTAATTACCTCTTCTCGCTTGCCTTCCACGATGAACCGCTTAGCGTCACGGAATGGGATGGATCCCTGCCCGGGAATGGCTCGAAACCATCACCAAACGCCACCATCGTTTTGTTGGACAGCTCGACCGAGTGGTGGATCTACCAGAACCTTGAATCATCCGGCCGTGATCTCATCCTTGCCTACATCAATCGCGGTACGTTTTTTTAATGTTATCGCGCCTTATCGAGCAGTCGACTCACCTTAAAGCTGTTGTGCCTCTGGCCGATTCCGTTCAATACAGTGGCAATTCCAATGGCTCACTTAAACATGAATTTACTGCGCCCGCTGTTGGTACTGCTTGTGACGCCCTTGTTCAAACTAGATGCGTTTCACTACTTGCTTCTCGCATTCTCGGTTAATCTGGAGTTTTGCATTCTTGTCGCCACGCAATACCCAGCCTCCAGCTCAGCTGTCTTTGTCGCCAATAAGTTTCTGCTCATCTTCACCCTTGTATGCGTATCAGCCGTGCTGGTTGTTCGTGTGCGTCAAACAGACCGCTTCTTGAGACTAAACTTTCTTCATGCCAAGATTGTCGAAGAACGAGCGCGAGCCTCACACTTGCAGAAGGAAATCATCCTAAACGAGAACAAAAGCCTGAAGAAGATGCTTGAGGAGCGCGTTGGTGGCCATGGTGATGGCAGCCCTCCGTTAGATTTTGATTCTCCCATGGCCAAAGTGTTGCTCGATCTCAAGGCTCTTCAGCGTGCAACAGAACTATCACCAGAACTCCGAGAAAATCTCGACGGTATCGTGACATTGCTCTTGCGAAAAGGTCAAAACCTCTTTGCGCCAGATATTCACGAACAGCTGAAGATGAAACGTGATGGAGACTTGGACGGTGATATCAAATCTTGGGCCACAACTGTTCTTGCCAACAAGTCATACACACGTAATCGCCGCGCCTCCGCTGTGTTCCAAAACAGCGCTGAGAACTCTGCCAGCGGCAACAGCGGCAGTGCTGGCGCTGCCGCTTCTGAAAGAAGTATGACAGCTGGTTCCGGTAACTTAAGCGTCTCCATGGGTTCTGTCGGAAACAGTAGTGCTAGTCGTGCTGTCGAGACACGACTACATCCGGAGGTTACTGCACCGACTGATGAAATGCTAAACGCCGTTGGAGAACTCATGGAGCGCGATGGCTGGAGCGTTGACACGTTTGAGTACGCTTGTGTATTTAATATGTTGGTTTCTGGCATTATGGCTCACCCTTTTCTGTTAATACAGAGTCGCAAAGATCACAAACAACAAACCCATCTCATTCATCACATACATCGCCTTCGAGCAGCACAATCTGTTTGATCTTTGCTCCGTCAATAAGGGCACCCTGGCCAACTTCCTTTACTTCCTGGACATTGGCTACCACCGTAATCCATACGTAAGTTGCGATTGTTTTGTTATCTTGCAACATTATAGGCTCTCAATGACTAATTGGGGATTTTAACTTGGTGGACTTGACGGAATACAGCATAACAACTGCCACGCAGCCGACGTCGTCAGCTCGGTCGAGTATCTAATCTCAGTCATGGATAACGGGTACTTGCAGGACTTGCTCACGTATCAGGAGGTTTTCGCAGCAATAGTTGCAGCTGCCATTCACGATTTCCGGCATCCCGGCAAAAACAACAACTTTATGATCAAGAGCGGGAGCGATCTGGCCATCGAATTCAGCGATTCGTCCGTACTGGAACGCATGCATTTAGCTGAAGCGTTTTTACTGACAAAAGACCCCCTCTTCAACATCTTTGTCGGTCTTTCGCCAGGACAATACAGCGAAGTTCGCAAAGCCATCGTAGAAATGGTGCTCTCCACCGACCTTACTGTCCATCTGCAACTCGTGGGTAGCCTAAAAACCGCTCTTATATCACAAGAAGACGCTGAGGTCGAGCACTCGCCAATGTTGCTCATGAAGATCGTTATCAAGTGTGCCGATTTGGGCCACTCGTCCAAGGCGCTTAAACTGCACGCACGTTGGTCCGACCTCATCATCGAGGAGTTTTTCCTGCAAGGTGACGACGAGCACACTCTCGGCATGGACATCTCCCCCTTCATGAACCGCAACAGCGAGAACAGCGCACGCAACCAAGTCGGTTTCTTCGAGTTCATCGTCCTGCCGTTCTTCGAAGTCGTGGCCGAGGCCGTCTTCCGTCCCGAGTTCAAAACTATCCTCGACCAGGCTCACCAGAACTACAAGCTGTGGAAGAAAGCCGACAACATGCAGATCAACTCCATCAAGGACATCCTGGACCAAGTCTTAGACCCGGAAGCCGCCAAGTTCGCCGCCGCAGCAGCGAAAGCCACAGCCGGCCACTAACGTGATGAATTATTTAAACACGCCCATACGGCGTCGTCTTGCCCTCTACATGCCTTCGTTTCCTCCCGAGCCAGAACTTGGTTCGGTCTCCGTTGCTCTCGAGCAGTGCAAACAGCAGGTAGACGCACGACACAGCGTGGCCCACACACAGCAGCGCCGCCACTGTGGAGGGCCCATATCGGCCGCCTCTGCGCCATTGCGGCGCGTTCCCAGCGGCCATCGCGCGCTCTCGGGACCAAATCCACGCGCCGACAACTGCGACGCCCGCGAGCTGGTTGAGTGCGGAGGCCAAGGGCGGCAGGATGATGGTCTCTTGATACAGTGCGGCGAGCGCCAGCGGCAGCAGCGCGAAGCTGTCGACCGACGGGTTGGCGGCCCCCAGCAGCGCCGCCAGATCCGCCAGCAGCAGCAGAACCAGCGCCGCGCAGGCCGCAAACCACGCGACGCGAGCGCCGCCGCCGCTGCCAGCGGATGAAGCGGCGACTGGCGGGTCGAACACGGAGCGGCGGGGGCCCGGAGAGGCCGGCGGCGCGTCGTCGTCGCTCTCGCTGTCGCTTACGGCGCGGACGATCATGATGTCGAGCTTGGGTCTGTAGCGGTAGGATAAAGACTTTAAATAGTCGGGAGATGGACCAAATCACAGAATAGGTCGTTGTGCCTCTGCGCTGAGGTGAAAGTGTTACGTGGATTAGTGGTATTAATACAGAAGATGTTTAATGTATAATGGGCTCGGGCAGAAAACGGATCAAGCGAAGGCTAGCCGGGTAGATTTTGCGTGGAGTTGAGTTGATATGCTGCGAACAACGCAGCCAGCAGTGGTTCAGGGAAAACTGTCGTTATCTGTGGAAGTTTCATAGCCAACGGCAGTTTCCAGGTACAGGTAAGAAGGAGTCATTGAAAGTCTAATTCACGGCGTTCGTAATCGCAAAGCTGGGATGTTCGCCATCGCTGAAGTGAGCAGCTCACCGGGTCAGCGTTCGTAACCATAAATGTGGGATGGCCGAGATCCGCTGAAGTATGCGAACATCGCGCGCGCTCGATAACATGCAGCGGAGGTAGTATGAAGCCCAGGTATTCCTCATTCAGAGTTAGGCTTCGTATCACGCACCTCAGCTATCTTTCAGGAGATGAAGAGGACCGACAATGAAGATGCATCGACGCGTTGGGCCACGGCGTACTACGACCAGCAGGCTCAAGCTCACAAAGCACGAAGCTGGCAGTCTCGATCAGACCATCAGCTGTCGCGGTATACCTCGCTATCGTAGGACGAATAGTGTTGGGGCCACTCGCGCTTCTTTTGCTTTTTACTAGCACTGGAATCCTTTCGGACGCCACAGTGTTTATTGAAGCCGTCTTCGCGTTCACGGAGCAGGACAGCTCCATGGTGGGTGGGTGCACCGGCTGTCTCGGGCCGTGCAAAATTGTCATGCTCAAGTACAAACTGCTGGAAGGCGTTGCGATTGCATCCGCACCCCGTTTTTTGCTTTTGCATCTCTACCACCCACGGAGTCGCTGTACGACTTTAGTTCCTTAAGTGACGAAGTTCTTGCTTTTTCAGAAGCTCTTAATGCCAATGGAACTTTCTGTCTAAGCAGCAAGAATGAGTGGGGGTCGGCACCGATCATAGTAATGGGAACTGCACAAGAACTACTAGACATTGTTCACATGGCGAATCTTAGCCTTGCACCGCAGATGGTGCGTGAGTTGGAATTGGCAATTGTACTAGCAGATGAGGTGTGGAGCATGATGTCTATTGTGCGACTTTTCCAGTATCCGACAACCACTGGCAGCACAGAATTTGGACGGATTCCTCCGTGGGCACAAATGTGTTCCCGGATTGTACTGAGTGCCGACCTGTAGTCGAGATCGACGATAGTCTGGTAGGCTCCAAGCTTGCACTCGCCACAGACGGCCAAGACCTGTTGGAAACAGTTCCCGAAGAAATAACGCTTTTTCCCTGCAGCTTCGAGAGCAGTTTGCCTCCTATTCCACGTTCTGTTACAGTAGATGCTTAAAAAACAAAACATGGATCAACGAGCGTAGTTCAGCCTTATTTCCGAGGATGCTATGGTGGATGCCGTGTTCGTTCGGTCTACGTCGAAGACACTTGTAAAATCTCCAAACACTGGGGAGGCTATGGATTGATGGTGCATTCCCCTGATGACCTTCCTTTGTGTAGCACTGGAGATGTCTGCATTCACAACTACTTTAATTCTCTTTGGGAATGGGAACACTATATCGCTGCTGATCGACCTGATCGTGTGGGGATGCACCTTAACACTTTTCGGAGCCGCTACGGAGACGCAGTTGCAATCAGTGTGCTGCCTGGCATCGTCGTCATGCAGATCCTTCTCTTGGGTATCATCAGTCTTTACCAGGTGATGTCAGACAAGCGATCCGTACTTCTTACGCAAATCTGGGCATATCGATGCCAGAATGGCCGAATGCAACCTGTCTACCTCGCTCAAGTTTCTTATCACCTCATCTACTACTCTGACTTGTACATGCTTGGGCTTGCCACTGGTACACGCACCGGGGAGTCAATTGCAAACCTCACATGCTGCATCTTCGCGTTTTCATACTCGTTCATTACCTGATGAAGCACGCTCCGGCGACTAGCAACTCGATCGTCACTTTCGCCTTTTATGGGAGGCGATGCAGGTTGGCATCATAATTTGTGTTGGCTCTCTTCTTCTCTCTTGGCAGAAGGAACCATTCGAATCGATTTTGGCGCAGAATGCGGAAATTTTACGCAAGACCTCAACTCGTGGCGCGAAATACTGTGGTCTGAACGCTGCCTGTGTGTTGTTCACTGTAAACATTCCTTCCGTTATCGCTGTAATGTCTGTTGGATTGGGGTTAGCGGCAGCCATGGCATCGTTTGTCGTGAAAATTAAGGGCCGAAAAATGAATATCGCTGTTTGTCCTGCTCGGTTCTCGTTATGTGGGGCCACTACACTCAACTCGGCACGAAATCGGCTCCTCATTCCATAAACTCTTTCGAGACTGCTACACCATGTGCAACGGCAAAAAGTGTACAACCTCCGAGGCACTGCTGCTAACAGGATATCTGTATTACGGCGAACACATTTACCAAGCGTCATCCGTGTTGCTTCTTCTGGTGGCAAGATTGGTCCCAAGCAAAGTGCTGAGAACATTCAACGTCTTGCTTCTGCGCTGGCACGTTGACCCACAAAATGGCACTTTGTCACACGCATTATCGTGCACTTGGTATGCTGCCAGCGGAGAAAACCATAAATTGGCGGCAGCCATTCCAGTCGCTAGAGCTGCGAGCACCATTCTTAAACTCTTGAAATGGAACGACGACAAACCTAACAGGAAAGCTTCAAACGCTTAGCTAACATTTCACTCATTCGCTTAGTCGAATAATTACATGCGTCCTCACAAAAACAAAAATGTAATGAAATGAAATCACTTGTTGCTCCGAGTGTGCGTATTAATAATGAAGGCTCCAGTTGGGCTGTACGTTACCAGAAAGATGGGATAAGCAAGATTTGAAGCTCCTCAATATGGGACCTATCGAGTGATCTAGCGCAATCCAAGTCACGCATATCCAAGTCAGGCATCCACACACTGACGCTATTGTGTTGTATATGCTCTCGCAGACCTCATTCCCACTGCAATACTCGGGATAGCCTCCAGCACCTTGAAGATCCTCTGAAGCCTGGGAGACTGGTCTCCACACAAGCAGGCCAAGCAAAGCCACGAATGTTGACCCTACATCTGCTATGGTTGTCTAGTGATGACACCACCGCGGATTCATCGACGAGAGCATTCTGCCTGACAACGCACATAATAATAGCATAGCAGGGTTCGTCTTTAAAGGTCGAACCTCAATTTCAGTCACCCCTCCAACGGTTCGCGCGTCCTTCATAAACGAGTTGGTGACGGGGTTAAAACGGTTGTCTAAATGAGCTTATTCACCTCGCCTCGGTTTGCCACCGACCTGGCTTGGGCTTGCAGAGCCGCCACGAAATGGGCTGGATCCTTTCTCACGAGGTGCTTGAAAGCACCACCTAACGTCACTACTCTTTCTCTAGGCAGCTCAACTGGTGATTGTCTAGGCCCGATACTCATCCACGTGGAGTGACAGCACAAAGGGAGTTGAATTCGTCCTCGCAATAGATCACACCGCGAGCAAAACGACCCCCCCCCCCCCCCCCCCACACACACACGGAGCATTTGTTCCTTCACAAGGGTGAGTAGTGCGCACGCGAGCCGCGTAGTGAGCAAAGCCGGCGGTAGCTCCATGACGGCAAGAACGGGAGTCAGAATCCTGCCAGCCTCGCAGACAAGTTAAAGTTGTTTGACATCGGTACCTCGACTTGTGAACCCGATCCTGCAATCACCAGATGTGCTGCACGGATCGACGGCTTCTTCGCTCGGCTCTCGGCTCGCTCGCATAACGCAACTCAACCGACGCTCCAGCTTCTTCACCTCCTTCGTCGGGTAAACGACGTCCTCCGCCCACCTCCACAGCGCCAAACTGCACCTAAACGAGCGCCGAGATTCCTCAGGTCCAGCCACGTGTTTGACAAGGGCCCAACTTCAAGTTCCACGCCGGGCCAACGGCAAGTCTTGTCGACCGCAATCGCTTTTCGCTTTCGCGGTCGTGCGCAGCAAACTCGCCAGCAGCAAGCAACACGGCCAAAAAGGCAACTCGCCGTGCGCGATACCGTAGGTGTAGCCATCTCGCTCGCCTTGAAACGCAACGTAGTCTCCCGACCCGTGTCCAGTCGGTGGCGAGAGGTGCCCCGTCCGGTGGCCGCAGCCCGACGGTACACCTTGGTACACCTTGAAGTTGTGCCCGAATCATCGCCGCCCGTTGCCGCTCGCTGCCATTCCGCAATTTGCGCCGGAGCACGCAAGCCAGAGACCATCACTCCCGATGCTGCGCCGCGTGTCGCGAGGCTCGCGCCTGCTGTCCGGCCGCCGCGCGGTCGCCAGCTACTCGGAGGCCTATCGCCGCAGTCTGGAGCGGCCCGAGGACTTCTGGGCCGAGGCGGCGCGCGACATCGAGTGGTTCAAGCCCTGGAGCAAAGTGCTGGACACGTGCGTGACTGTGAATTTTTTTTTTGTGGTGGAGTTGTGCGCTGAGTTGAAGTGGCTGAAGGACGAGAGGCCCGTCCTCCAGGTGGTTCACGGGCGGGGAGATGAACACGTGCTACAACGCGCTGGACGTGCACGTGAATGCTGGGAGGGGCGACGTCGTGGCTTTCCACTACGACAGTCCGCTGACAAGCACCAAGACGACGATGACGTACAGTCAACTGCTGGAGGAAGGTGCGTTTTGGGGGTTCGGAGGAGGTTGGAGTTGAAGTTCTCACGGTGGTGGTGATAGTGTCCACCTTTGCCGGCGGACTGCAGAAGCTCGGCGTGAAGAAGGGCGACCGCGTGGTGATCTACATGCCTGCAGTGCTGGAGACCACGGTGGCCATGCTCGCGTGCGCGAGACTTGGTGCTGTGCACTCGGTCGTGTTCGGCGGCTTCGCCACGCTGGAGCTGGCGGCCCGCATTGAGGACGCCACGCCCAAGCTCATCATTTCGGCGAGCTGCGGCGTTGAGCCGAAGGGCATCATCGACTATGGTCCGCTGCTGAATGGCGCGATCGAGCGCTCGGCATGGAAGCCCAGCAGTGTGGTCATGATGCAGCGCGATCTTTGCCCCTTCCCGATGACCAAGGGGCGTGACGTCGACTGGAGGGATGTGATGGCTATGGGAAAACCCGTGGATGCGGTGCCGGTGCTTGCAACTGACCCGCTCTACATTTTGTACACGTCGGGAACGACGGGGCGCCCGAAAGGCGTGGTTCGAGATAATGGCGGCCACGCTGTTGCGCTTAAGTGGGCCATGCGCAATGTCTTCGACATCACCCAAGACGACACGTTCTTTGCTGCGTCCGATATGGGATGGACGGTTGGCCACTCTCTTGTTGTCTACGGACCCCTTGTACACGGATGCACGGTACGACTTTGGTGCTCATCGTAGCGCGGATTTACTCTTTGGGATGCAAGCTAATTTTCTCTTATGTGCAGTCGGTTTTGTACGCTGGAAAACCTGTTGGAACCCCTGACGCTGGCGCATACTGGCGCCTGATCACGGAGTATGGTATCAAGTCTATGTTTACCGCGCCAACGGCGTTGCGCGCCATCCGCAAGGAAGATCCGCATGCCTTGTTGCTGAAGGACAAGAAGGAGGAGATCCGGAAAACCTTCGAGTAAGCACTTTATTTCACGCTGTTCTTCATTTTTGTCGTTGTTAACACTTTTATTGCAGGACCATGTTCGTGGCTGGTGAGCGCGGAGACCCCAAGACGTTCAACTTTTTCTCGGAGGAACTTGGTGTCCCTCTAATCGATCACTGGTACGATCATCTAAAGCTGTGACGTTGATCCGATCTCTAATGCTGGTGTACGATTTACTCAGGTGGCAAACGGAAACTGGATGGCCGATTACTGCGCCGTGTCTTGGCATGCAGAACGATGATCTTACTGAGGACGGACACCCACGGATCAAAGTGGGCTCCGTAGCCCGTCCGGTGCCTGGATGGGATGTCCAACTGCTGACAGCAGACAACGCTGATCATGACGAGCACCATGGCCACAATCACGAAAACGAAGAGCAAGACGCAGAGCTCGTGGTGAAGTTGCCACTCCCTCCAGGTATGGACATACCCGTGTCTTTAGTCGTTTGGAGCGTTGTTACAATGCTTATTTTTGATGACTGTTCTGCTGCTCAGGCGCCCTGACCACGCTTCACAACAACCCAGACGACTTCTATGCTAAATACTTCAAGCGGTTCCCGGGATACTACCACACCGGAGACACCGGACACATTGACGAAGAGGGCTTCGTCTACGTGAGTTACTGCTTTCGTCTGAAGAAGAGTGAGTCACAACCCAACTAATGACTTCGTCACAGGTGATGTCCCGGACGGATGATGTCATTAACGTCGCGGGGCACCGTATCACGACGGGGTCTATCGAGGAAGTCATCATTGAAATCCCGGAAGTCGTGGAGTGCGCAGTGGTACGCTCGCTCACGCATGTTTCTAGTCACGTTACGTTGGTCTGACAGTATTTTGATTCATGCAGTTCGGCGTCACCGATACGCTTAAAGGACACGTTCCGGTTGCGCTTTTGGTGATTGACAAGGAGATCGATCGTTCAAAGGAAGAGGTACGGTGGCATCTTGCTTTGTGACACAACGCTCCTTTCCAGCTAACCACCACCCTTTGAAACCGCACCAGATCATCGAGCAAGTCGTGCGTGACGTGCGCGAACAGATGGGTAGCTTTGTCTGCCTCAAGGACGTGGGTCTGGTCGACGCGCTCCCCAAGACTCGCTCAGGCAAGGTCATGCGCGCCACGATCCAGGCTGTCGCTGACTCGGCCCCTTTCCGCGTGCCGGCCACCATCGAAAACGTCGCTGTGCTGGACGACATCCGCGGGGTGCTGCAGGAGCTCGGCTACGCCAAGAAGAAGTCCGTCGTTGTAGGAAAGTAATGGCGTGATGTAACTGTGAGTGAACAAGTCTGTACTTGTAGACTCTACAGACCTGCGAAGTTCTGTTCACCATCATTCTGGAAGTGCTGTGCCGGTCGTAACTTTAGCCCCACATCTGCTTTTACCTGGTACCCAACATGACAGACGCTGCGTTCCTGGAGGAGGTCGAGGACTTCCTGGTCTCGTTCGACCTGCCCATGTTTCCGGTGTTCCAGCCGCTGGCTGACAGTGAGAAGAGCGTCGCGGCCTCGCCTGTGGACACCGTGTTAACGGCGACAGAAGCCTCGAAGGCAGTGACTTGCACGGCTGGGAGAGGCAGGAAGAAGACGCAACCAGCATTGGACGCGGCCACCAAACTCGAACTAGAGCGAGCAAAGGACCGCAAAAGACGAAGCACATATCGCGAACGGCGGCGCGTCGAAAAGGAGACTCTGCAGCAGCAAGTGGGGGAGCTCTCGGCAGAGCTGGCAGAGCTGCAGAAGGCGAAGCAGACGGAGAGGTCCCTTGCGTCAGCAGCGTGGGAGATGGTCGCCAAACGCCAACTCCAGGCGCGAGTGAATGCTGAGGAGAAGCAGCGCCGACTGCTTCAGGCGATCGATGCTCGGGCAGCAATAATCCAGGAGTTTCAAGGGGCATTAAGGGTGTGTGCCACAGAAGTAAACACAGTGAGCGACGCACCGTACAAGCAGAAGCGAATTCGTGTCGAGCCGTCCGATGTGGAGATTTACAAAGCTTACCTACAGGATATGGATGCACTTTACGCAAAGACTGACGAGGCCTTGGCAAAATACGGACTGGACTCGACGGATGCTACCTGGAGTGCTCCAAGGAAACAATGGGCGGAGGACGGAAACACGGGCTATTTCGTATACACGGACAAGTACGTCATGCCCTTCGCGTATGAGCAAATCAGTAAGGTTTCGTGGGGAGTGGCTCAAATGCATCATCGCCAGGAGGATCGAGAAGAATTCGATGGAGTGGAGAACCCAGAGAACATGTCTGCGTTTAAGTTCCGCGTGAGTACTATTCTCAATTCGGGCAGGAAGACGTCAGTTCTGCAGCGTGCTGTTGTCCGTCGCTACCTAGAAGAGGGTCGGTCGATCATCGCGTGGAGATCGTTCACTGAAGGCGAAGGGATGTTTACCGGGATGCATGCTGATGAGTACGGGTGGTGCATTACCGTCCCCGTACCAGACTCACCAGAACCCAGCGCGCTGATAAGAACAATGATGCGTAGCGTCCCCATGCATTTCAGTTCCAAGCATGTTCGTGAATCTGACGCGAAGCAGTTCACTGGACTTGTGCTAGACTCCGGAACGGAAGATGCCACTGAAATCGCGAGCAGGTTGGAGAGACTGCTCCTGGCAGATAAAAAAGAGAACTAACTAAAGTGCAGTGAAATAGCCGTTTAGATAAACAACCGAGGTGCTGAGCATGTTTGCAAACGTAACAGTCAGTACAAGGTGATCAGTTTACAAATACTGGATTGCAAGTTTAACAAATTGCAGCACAACGAATGTGGGTAGACACCAAGAAGGGCGTGCTTCTACATACTTGGCACGCGCTGTGGAAGAAACTTTGAAGCAGCAGCCGATCTGGATTTGAGCGTGTCGTAATCCATGTGCAAAGTGCAGTGCTTACAAACGCGACCTTCATTCTTTATCGAGCTCTTACCACTCAGCATGTCGTCGCCCGATGCCGAGTTCCTCGCGGAGGTGGAGGACTTCCTGCTTGCCTGCGACCTGCCGACGTTTCCGCTCCAGGCTTTGCAGGAGGCCGAAAACAATGAAGAAATGATTTCTGCACTCGCAGTCGCGCCGACCGAAGAATCGGTGGTGGACAGCGTTGCTCCTGTTTCAAAACCCGGGAAGAGGCTACACAATGTGGACGCTACTGAAATATTAAAGCTGGCGAGGGCGAAGGACCGAAAAAGACGCAGTGTTTATCGACAGCGACGGCGAACTGAAAAGGAAAATCTCAACCGACAGGTCGAGGAATTATCATCACGAGTTGACGAACTGCAGAAGACCAAGAACTCAGAAGCTTCTGCAGCATGGGAGAAGATTGCAAAGCGTCAGTTGCAGGCTCGCATGAATGCAGAGGCTGAGCAACGCCAATTGCTTTCGGCAGTTGGGTCTCGGTCAAAACTGATAGGCAAACTGCACAGTGTTGTGAGGAACTCCGTCTCAACTGATACGCTGGGTCAAGTCGATCCGGGCGAGGCAGCATACCAGCGTAAACGGATTCGCCTTGAGGCTTCTGATGTTATATTCCTAAAGTTAGAACACAACTTGAATAATTTTTTTTCGAGAAATACAGGGTGAACGATTAGTTAAAGTAATGCTGAAATTCGTGGTGCTCCAAATTGATGGTGTTCGATGAAGCTTTGCCAGCTGCGGCGTTCGCTGCATTTCAGTTCTACTTAGGCGTTCACTTCATCAACATCACTAATAAGCTTATGCTTGCGCGTCAATTTTCATGATACTACAGTAAAATACAATAATAAATGCATGCACAGTCCCAGTTCTCAAACTTCTCAAAACACGGATTTAGCCCAGAATCTCCTATGACGCGGACGAGCAGTGAACGAAAGCAATGCCTGGCCAACCACAAGACGTACCGTCAGGTGAATTGGCAACAACCAATTCACACGAGTACACACTATGCTTGCTGGGAGACTGGACGCATATGAAAACGACAAAGGTGCAGCCGTTATCACCTTCAAATTCAGATAATCCTGGTCCGCTAGCAGTTCATGAAATCGCGGCTGACTTCGACTCTCCAATTGTCCAAGTGAGTTGTGGTTCTGGCTGGAGCTGCGTGCTATGTGAAGACGGACGAGCATTTTCATTCGGGGACAATACATACGGACAACTAGGACAAGGCCACGATAGACCGCACGCGCCAGTGCCAGTGGCAATGTCCACGCCATTCTGTCTGCTACCTCGAAGACGCATTGTCCGTTTATCATGTGGCAGCGCCCACGGTGGATTTGTACTGGATGTTGGCGATCTCTACATGTTCGGTTGCGGATCCTACGGGCGTTTAGGGTCTGGAAATGAAGACAATTCCTGCGTACCGAAAATGGTGAGCATGAATTGGTCTACTTTACTCGCTGCGGCTCCAGGTCCTTCGAATCTTCGGAAGCAACAAAATGCTGCTGTAACTGACCAAGAGGAAGACGATGTACATTTTACGGATGTTAGCTGTGGTGACCGCCACACCTTAGCTCTTGCAACTCGAACACAAAGAGTAACATCCGATAGTAGACGCACCACATCGAAGATTAAGACAGGTATTATCTCTTTCGGTGATGGTATGAATGGACGACTAGGGCTTGGAGATGAAAAAGATCGGTACGAAGGAGCATTATTGACTACGTGGTTGGCAGCATCCAACGTTCCTGGAGTGGGCATTGCTGGAAACAACGGATGCATGACTCCTCCGATAATCAATGCTATCTGCGCTGGTAGTACACATAACCTTGCGCTTTCTGTGACAGGAGACGTATTCTCGTGGGGAAATGGCGTTGATGGCCAGCTTGGTCACGGTACTGCTGTGAGTGAGTGGGTACCTCGTCAACTCGCATTTTTCAAAAACTTGTCCGTAACTGCAGTAAGTTGTGGTGCATCTCATTCGATGGCAATATCTCGGACTGGGATCGTGTACACGTGGGGCCGAGGATCTGAAGGGCAGCTAGGGCTTGACTTAGAATCTGACTCCACTGTTGACGCGGTCGAAAAATGCGTGTGGGTCCCTCACCCTGTTGGGATTCTGAAAGGCTCTACCCATCGTGTCACCGTACGCACCATTGTGGCAAAGCAGAACCTATCACTGGCACTTGACGACAGAGATCGAATGTTCGTTTGGGGTGACAATCGTATTGAGCAACTCGGACTGCCGTTGTCAGCAAACTTTGAGTTTGGAACAAAATCCTTCCTTCCAAAACCGAGATTGCTAGCGCACATGGATCTGCATGCACCTCACTCAGTCTCCTGTAGCTCGCCATCCTCATTGTCACGTGTGTCAAGTCTGCGTGAGCTCGTTGCCGCGGCTAAACCCAATCCAATTCGCCTTGGACTGGCGCACATTGACGCTGGAGATCGATTCACAATGCTGGTGTTCACAACAAAGCCAGGAATTAGCAACTCGAGCAATGCTACAAGTAATGAACCTCGAGAAGGAAAGGCACATATGTCGCCTGAAGTTTCTCCAGAATCTAAAGTGGCTACAACGGCAGTCACCAAATGGAACTTTTCGTTGACCGAGGATCTACCGATCACTGCGATCCCGTCCCGAGAACCTGCCTACTACCAGTTCATGCTCAACTACAAAGTTCATATTCGCCCTATAATAGCAAAGCAGCGTGATGACAATGACGAAAGTGCAGATGAAATCGACAAAGATCGAGAATTGCAAAAGCGTTCTCCTCGCCGTCGGGAATGCCGGCGTTCAACAGTTGCTAGAGGGAGTTTACTATCAAGCACAAGTCCGACGAGCCCGGAAAAACGAAACTGTAGCATGAACAACGATGAATACCGCAACGAGGACGCATTAAGCCAAAGCTCATCGGCCCACGTACGAGGATTCGATTCCTGGATGGACAAACGCTTCCACTCACCTTCCAAGACCAGCACGCCGGGGTATTCATTTGCTAATGCTCCTCGATTTCCACCATCACCTTCAAAAGAAGAAGAAATTAGACATGCTTCTGGTAGCAATACCACAAAGGACAGTGATGCTTCTTTGGGTAGTTTCCCTGTCAAGCCACAGCGCCCCAAGAGTGTATTTGGTCGGTCACTTTCAATTCGAAGACCAACTTCATTTACGAATGAGCAGCTCAGTAAGCAAGTCTTCTCACCTACAAACAACCAAGATCTTTCACCAAAACCGAGCCCAGCCAAAAGCACACCCTCGATTGTAGTGCCGTTCGGTTCGTCAGTAGTCTCACGCTTTGGACCCTCACCACCTAGTGCCTCAGCAAGCACACCTATTTACCCGGAAAAATGTTCACTCCGAGATCGGCGCGCACCACAATTTACGATGGGAGGCGCAGAGCACTTTTCCCTTGTAATCTCGCGCCGACTCCATCATGCTAAAGGGTCTGGGCCGGGACCAGGAACCTACGACCGTCATGGTGGTTAGTAGATGAGGTCTTGAGCTGGAACCACTTTCGATAAGTTGTAAGCAATTTTCTCTCGGGTCCTATTCTACAGTAGTAATTGGGAATGAGGGTTATGAAGCTGTCTAGAATTGGGTTTAGCGTCTTCTATCCCCTGCTCCCCCTTTGACACTTAGTCAACTACACGGCCGACAACATTCATTTCTTGTTCTTCTTGAGCTGATGTGTCTTATATCTTGTGTAGGCGATCTTGTCACGATACATAAAGGGAGACGCCTGCTGCTGCAGCGCTTCGGCCGTCGACTTCATTACTCGTTGCGCAACGACCAGCGGGTCTTCGCCGGGAGCAGCCCTTGTACACGGCAGGAACTGCACCGTGTATGTATGCCATGGCACAAACAAGTACCACAATACGTTCGCCAGGAACGTGCTGGTCTCGTCGTTGATGTTCACGGGCTGCAAAGAGGAGCACAATAGAGCGGGGGCATGTCAGCCAACGATGTGCATGGTGGAGCGATACAACAGCCCCAAAATGTGCCGCAGAGCTGCTTACAAATGGTCCGTCCGACGCTTGGATCGCGAGAGGCTGCACGGTCTTGTCGAGCGAGAAGAGGAACTTGTGATACTGCAGCAAGCCCTTCCTTCCGTTTGTCAGCCCGCCCTGATAAGCATCAACACCAGCACGCAACAACAATCAGCACCGACCTCACCTCAGCCTTTAAGTCCCTCGCCCGCACCTCCGGAAACGCAGCCAGCGGCTTGTTGCCTCGTTCCAACCGGTCGATGATAATCTGTCGTACGGCGTCTCGGCCTGCGCCGTTGCCCTGCTGTCTCGACACGTACGGGACGTAGACCAAGCCAGCCTTGTCGCCCAGCAGGCGGAAGAACAGCATCTTCTTGTAGAAGTCGTAGCCCAAGATGTACGCGGGCGAGATGGCGAGCATGGCGACGGCGTCGAACTCGCTGACGTGGTTGGCCACGATGATCTGCGCGCGGCCGTCGCCGCGTTGGAACAGGTGCTCGTCCACGCGCCGCACGCGCGTGCCGGTGAGCCACACGAAGACGCGCGCCAGGTGCAGGCGGTCGATCTGGTCCTCGGACATGACGCGCGGCAGCACGAGCGCCACCAGGAAGCAGCCGACGCCGCGCAGCAGCAGCAGCAGCAGACCGAACGGCGCGTACAGCAGCAGCAGCACGTGGCCGACACCCAGCGGCCGCTTGATGCGCTCGAACTGGAACATGCTCTCGAACGGCTGCAGCTGCTGCTCCGTGGGCGGGTCCAGCGTCACCGGCGTCTTGCCGTCGCCCAGCAAGTCCAGGCCGCGCCGCACGCCCGCCACCGTGAAGGACGGCGACTCCATGCCCAGGTCCAGGAACGGCGCCACCGGAGACCCCATGACGGACGGCGCCATGCCACGGAATTAGAAAGTGACGCGGGCGTTTCCCCATTGCCAGTCACGTCGGCGGCTTTGTCGCGGCACCTGCGCGTCTCCTCTCTGATCGGCAGAGGACAGAGCGTCCAACTGTCGTCGCCATGCTCCCGCGCCTCTGCCGGGCGCTCACGACGTCGGTGGCTGCCGGCTCGGCGCTGCAGCGGCAGCAGCTCGAGTTCTGCTGCCTGCTGTGCGGCTGGGACGTGCCGTGCCGCACCTGCCCGTTCCAGTGGTTCGGCTTCGACGCGCGGCGCGCGCGGCGGCGCGTGGATGGCCAACCGCTGGCCCAGCGCGAGGACGTGCGGCGCGCGATGAAGACGCTCGCGCTCGCGCCCACGCAGACCCAGAGCCTCTCGCGCCAGCAGGTCAAGGCCGCGTTCCGCGCCAAGGCGCTCGAGTGGCACCCGGACTGCAGCGAGCACCCCGAGGCCGAGCGCGTCTTCAAGGACGTCGTGCGCGCCTACGAGCTGCTGCTGGCAATCGCCAGCTAGGCGTCCACAAGGACGTCCATCGACGTCCATCAAGCAACGTGAAGGCAATAAAGCGATTCATCTTCGTTCTCGGGTTGTTCATTTCCAAGATCTGGCTCACGCTCGTTAAGATAGTTGGCACCAGCTTTCTAGACAGCAATTCGTGCATCTCGTTCATAACCTGGTAGAAGCTTTGCGTGCACACCGTTGCTGCTCAAGCCACGAAACACTGCAGCACTGCAGCAAAATTGGTTGACGAGATCTCAAGTTGCTAACCCGATAACGGTACCGTTCACCCGAATCCCATGTTCACACATCAATGGTGTAAGCATATCCTACAGTCGCTTGCTGTGTGGAGAGCCATATCCGGTCGTGTTGTATAATACAACGCAAAGTCTTTTCCAGCGAACTCGCATCAGCAGCTCGTGCTCCCTACAACTTTTCAGCATGTTGTCGGCAATCAGTGTACTCGATTTACCAACACAATTGTGCCACAGCGCATGATCGCATCTTCAACTGGTATACGTGTTTCCACCTTGATCAGAAATTAGATGAGAGCGAGCGAAAAGCGACAGCATTACAGGCTGCTGCTTTTAAAAGAAGAAATGATTCGGATAGCTAGTAGCTTTCTCGTTTGTGAGCTATTTCAAAATCTGCTAGTGGTAATGTCCATATAGGCATCATATTTGGATTCCGTAATTGTAGAACTATACACTCACAGTCTATTTTTTTTTGAGAAAGTCCACCAGCTCGACGATGACTGCGACAAGAACTGCGGCGGCTGCAACCTGCAACAAGAAGCCTTCGAATCAAAGGCTTTGATGCCGTTGTGCACAAGGTTCTCAAGACTGGAGAGAGGCTGGGCATTCGAAAATCGACAAAGCATCGAGGAGAGGCCATCAAGCCGTGGACCGTCCGGTGGACCTTGTGGGGAATGAAGTTCATGCTTCAACAGCAAGTTGTTGTAGGCGACGCACAGCTGGCTGGTGAGGCACCAGCAGACTGCATACATAAGTACTAGGCCAGGTGTTGCAGTTCAGCCTTTCAAGAACGATGCTCATTACTCAGCATTATGTGAGATTGAGCAGTTGTATCACATCTGCGGTGGTGATGAGAGTGCGATTTAAGCTTGGAACGACTTGCGGTACCGAATTCCCTTAGTTATCACCTTCTATTTGTTATGGCATACAGCAGTGATCTAGCCAATCAGAGGCCGTGCGCGAAGGACCGCTGTGCATCCTTAGGTATCAAACACCGTTTTGATGGACTCCTTGCGCGCCACTGGAGCAAAGGTCTCCGTGTAGTCGATGCCTGGCCGCTGCGTGAACCCCTTCGCCATCAGCCGTGCCTTGAACTTGACGATCTCGCCGCTCGTGTCGCGCTTGATCCAGAACACCCACTTGCAGCCCACTGGCTTCTTCCCCGGAGGCATGTCGACGAGCGTCCACGTCTTGTGGTCCTTGAGCGACTTCATCTCGCTCTCCATCGCGCGCAGCCACTCGCTCTTGTACTTGATCTTCATGACTTCATCGAATATGGCCGCACGCTCGCCGTCGTTTTACTCCGCGCTGAAACAGAAGTGCGAGCCGTAGCCGTCTTCATAGTCGTCCAGGTTGAACTCACCACGACGAAGGTTTGGGAACTCTTGCTCGTAGCGCACCACGCCTCGCTTCTTGCGTACGGATCGCACCATCCACTCTTCGTCGCCGTCTCTCCCTGGCGTGCTTGACCCGCGCGTTGGTACCGAAGCGGTCGGACCGTCGTGCGCACCTCGCTGAGGTTGGCGTGGCCGTGTCGGTGGCGTCCGAGCTTCCTCTCCGGTGGCAGGGCTTCTGATCCGACGTCCTCGCTCTCGATAACGTCGATCACTCCTTCAGTGCTCCGCGCTGCCTCATTCGCGACTGGATGCTCCGCTAAAGTCACGCTCCTAGAGATGACGATCGATCCGTCGTTCGCGTTGAGAAGTCGATACGCCTTGTGCTGCTTCGCATAGCCAAGCAGGTAGCATTTGATCCCGCGGTCATCCAGCTTCTTGCGCTTCTCCTTCGCAATGTGCGACTAGTAGCGCTCGGTTCCGAACACCCGCAGTATAGTCTTTAACTCCTCGCAAAACTCCGCTGTCGCACCTACTCTTCGAGCTTCGTCCACTTTTTCCAGAAGAATGATTCTTATTTCTTCACGCTTTGCATCAATCTCGCTAGTGCAGTCGGGAAAACAAGCTCGATCTTCGTCTTCCGCCAGTACTCGTTCTTCGTTCAGTGATCACTGGTGTCTGGCTAGCACCTGAATAAGCAAGAATGCTTGCAATGCCACTGGCGGACCTGCCATCTACGTCACTCATATCCCATTCAGCACGAACTTGTTGTGTTGCAGCGAGTAATTTTTCTGGACTGTATTCCAAACGCTCCATAATCCAACGAGACAGCAATAAATCGCCGACACCAGGCGGCAATCCGCACTCTGTTACCCAACAGATCACATTACGAAGCACCAAACGCCCACCCGGATTTGAAAACTTCAGATCGATTTGCACTTTACTTTTGACCTGCACAGGTTTTCCTCCAACACCGGTGACTTCAGCTTTTCCGACAATCTCTTGGTGTTTAATCCACGTACCCTCCGCAACTAATTGATTCAGCAATTTTGTTGTCACCATTGACACTTCAGCTGCGCAGTCCGAGGTAATTTCTGTCTCTAACGTGTCCATGACCACACACGAAATCGTTGTTGACGACCTCGGTGTGGCGTTCTTTGGTTGCGCCAAAGCCAACACAGGTTTCAAAACCTTTTTTTTCAGTAGTTGCTTCATAAAGCTCTTTTGCCTCTGCTGGACCCGCAACATCAGGGCATCGAAAGACGCCATGAGTTTGATCACCGCACTTAAAACACTTCTTCGGTCGTCGATCACCTTCGGCTTTTGCTTACTGTTGCTTTTACTCTGCTGTTCATGGGTACTATTTGTTTTACCCACTCCTTCTGGTCCTCCATTTCCTCGTTTAGCTTGATTTTGTTGCTGTATGGGTTTAGCATTTCCTTTCACCGGATGCTGGGTTGAAATGCAACCAAGAAGAGCGTGAAGAAGCAGTCGAAGAAGCAACGCGGACGGCCAGCAAAGGGGCCTCAAGGAGCGTGCTTCAACGGTGGCAAGGCGGGCCACTACGCGAGGGACTGCCGTGCGAGCGGAAGCGCACACGACGCGTTCCATGACCAGTCGAACGTGGCGTTCAACGCAACCGAAGGGTTCGTGGGCGAGAGTTGGGTCATGGACAGCGGGGCGTCGGCGCACATGTGCAAGGATCGCGACGCATTCGAGGTGTACAAGGAGATGGAGACCCCACGCAACGTCTCAAGCGCGAAGAGCGATGCGAAGCTGAAGGTTCTCGGCTATGAACCGTGGTGCTGCGCGTTTTGACGGGTCGCTCGTGGATCAACGCGCGTCTGGAGAACACACTCCACGTCCAAGACCTGACCAAGAACCTGTTCTCGCTTACGGCTGCGGCGGCGCGTGGAATGACGGTGGAGATCACCAGCGACGAGTGCGTGGTGAAGCGTGGCGACACACCAGTGGCGACGGGTCGGAAGCAAGGGCTTCCGATGTACCTCAACACGGACGTTGACGTCGATTGCCATGCAATCGAGAGCGAGGCCGAGCTCTGGCATCGTCGACTGGGTCACGCGTCGTACGGCATGGTGAACAACATGATCAAGGATGGAAGGATCAGCGGCAAGGAGATGGAGCCTGCGACGGTGTGTGAGGTGTGTGCAACGGCCAAGCAAACGCGCAAGCCATTCAAGACGAGCAAGGAAACGTGCGAGGGAGAGCGCGCGGTCCGACGATGTGGTGTGCTCGGATGTTCTCGGCCCTATCACCCCAGTGTCCAAGTCCGGCTACAAGTACGTCGTGAGCTTCATCATGATGAAGAGCCGCTACGTGACGATCTACCCGTTGCGCAAAAAGAGCGAGGTCGCAGACGCGTTCGCGAGGTTCTACGGAGAGACCAAGACAACCGTTGGCGTCACGGTAAAGGTGCTTCGGAGCGACAACGGCGGCGAGTACCGGAACGCCGCGATGGACGCCTTCTGCAAGAACAAGTTCATCAAGCAAGAGTTCACGGTGCCATTCAACCCGGAGCAGAACGGCATGGCTGAACGGATGAACTGGACGCTGGTCGAGATGACGCGGTGCATGCTGAAGGAGAGCGGCCTCGACAAGGCGTACTGGTGCGAAGCGATGATGACAGCGGCCGACATTCGCAATGTGTTGCCGAACACATTCAGCCAGCACGCAAGTCCATTCAAGATGGTGTTCAAGCGGAAACCGCATCTGGAGCACATGATGAAGTTCATTGATGTATTTCGGATCATCATCGGTCGTGATCCGCCGGTGGACATGCCACCCATGGAAGTGACACTGAAGCCGGGAGCCGTGCCAGTACGCTGCAAAGCTCGCCGATATTATCCTGTGCATCGAGCATTTTTGAAAAAGCACATTGATGCTGGATCAGTGCCGGTTTGTGTTATCGCAACCCCCGCAGTCAATGGTGATCCCCGCCACACGTTGTGAACAAGCCCGAAGCAGGGCTCATCGCATGACAGTCGATGTTCGTGGCCCAAATGCCTGGGTGGAGTCGATTGTTTGGCCGATGCCTATACTAGAAACAGTGTTTGAGCAACTCCGTGGTTCGTCCCGCTTCTTCTCGCTGGATTTCTTCAAAGGTTTTTGACAGTTTGCAATGGCTGTCCTCTGTCAAGAGATTTATTCAATTCTAACAGAAGAAGGTGTCATCACACCAACAAGAGTGTTGATGGGGGGAACAAACAGCGTGGCCTACGTGCAGTCGACTGTCCAGCAAATGTTTGACGAGCTATTTAACAACGGATTAATGATCTGGATTGACGACTTGTTGGGCTACACGGATAGTGATGAAGGATTGCTAGAGCTTCTCAAGAAGGTGCTAACTATTTGTCAAACTAAAGGACTCAAGTTGAATCCCAAGAAATGCAAGTTGTATCTCCGAGAAGCATTGTGGTGCGGCCGAGTGGTGTCGTGCGAGGGTGCTCGCCACGACCCAGCCCGGATCAGCGCCCTATCGAATCTTCCTGCACCAACAACAGGTCAGGAACTCCAACAATTCGTATGCGCCTTGAACTGGATGCGATCTTCGCTTCCAGCTTCCAACAAACGAATTGGTCCACTGGTGAAAATAATAGAGAAGGTGTACGAGCGTGCTGGTGGCCGAAAGAAACCCAAGTGCGAAAGGTAACACTTAGTGACGTTGGTTGGGGTGAGGCCGAAGTGGCAAGCTTGGAGAACTGCAAGCAATCATTACAGAATGCGCTTCAACTAGCACACCCCGACCCTGAGAAGCTCCTCTTGGTCTTTACCGACGCCAGTGATGAACACTGGGGAGCAGCAATCACACAGATCCCTAGAGATCAAGCTGCTCGACCTCTCAGCGAGCAAGAACATCAACCGTTAATGATGTTGAGCGGCTCATTTTCGGGAGCTGCCAAGCGGTGGGCCATCGTTGAAAAGGAGGCATACGCAATTGTTGAAACCTGTCGCCGGGCAGATTTTCTCCTTTATCGACAGGATGGTTTTGCTTTATTTACTGATCACAGGAATCTGCGTTTCATCTTTGATCCTCACAGTGTTTCAAATCGGTGCCCAAGTATACGGCGGACAAACTCCACCGATGGTCACTCCTGCTAATGGGTATCAGTATGAGATCCATGACATTGCTGGTGATGACAACGTATGGGCAGATCTCCTTTTACGTTGGGGATCGTCATTTAGGACGATATGTGCAATTCGTCAAGTTCCATTGCCTCTCTCCCCGCAATTGGAAGAAAACTTTGTCTGGCCAACCATGAAGGCCATCTTCGAGGTGCAAAACGATGCAACGCCACCCAAGTATATTAAGCGATCTACCACGGACTTGTTGTTGCGGGATGAACGTGGTCGTATCTGGATTCCAGATGACGCTGTAGATATGCAAATGCGAATTTGTGTGGTGGGTCACTTCGGTATCGCTGGTCATCGCGGCATGAAGGTGACTCTGCAGCAAATAAAAGCGAAGTTCGTGTGGACCAACATGGCAAAGGATGCCGATTTTTTTGTGCGTCGCTGCTTACACTGCGCTAGCACGCTTGGTGGTCCTCCACAGCCACGACCGCTGGGTGAGGCGATGCATGCCGAGAAGCCAAACGAATTAGTACACTGGACACGGATTTCTTTTCATGGGAAAAAGTGACACGGACCAGGAATACGTGTTAGTGATAAAGGATGACGCGTCAAAGTTTGTGTGGTTGATACCGAGTAAGACAGCAGATGCGGACACTACCTTTAGTGCTTTACTGAATTGGTTCGCTTCATTCGGTGTGTGTCGTTACTGGGTCAGTGACCAGGGAACACACTTTAAGAACGCAGTGATCGAAGGCATGCAGCATGCCCTCGGAGCACACCACCACTTTACAACTGCCAGGTGCCCGTGGGCAAATGGTACGGTGGAGGTGGTGATGCGGGAGACTTTGCGGTGCTGCCGCGCCTTACTTTCGGAATGGAGACTCCAACCTCGTGAGTGGCCGCGAGTGATAAAGGTCGTTCAGTTGGTGTTGAACAACACACCATCATTATCGCTCGGCGGTGTAGCTCCCGTGACAGCAATGACAGGGCTTAGTGCCATGGGCCCGAGCGACCACATTGCAATTCCAGGACCTGTTGAATTGGCTACACTCGGAGAAATACAGACAGTTCAACGTGCCAATGTTGTGAAATTGCAACAAGCTTTAGAAATGATGCACAAACGTACGGCAACTATCAATTCCGCTGTGCGTGCGGCCGAAAGAAAGGGTCATGACAAGGCAAGGTACTACAATGGCTCAGTTTAACATTGAGGATTTCGTTTTGTATGCCGATGTGTGGCAACACACTCAAAGCAAGTTGCGCGTGAACTGGTGCGGACCAGCTCAAGTGGTGGCGACTACGTTGAATTGGATTTTTGGGTTCGTAACTTAGTAACTGGGCAACAGAAGGAAGTGCACGCTAGTCGACTCAAGTTCTACTCTGACAGGTCGCTTGACGTCAGTGAAGATTTACTTCTTCACATAGCACATAACAGTGAAGGTCATATTGTGGACTCACTGCTTGAAGCACGGTACAATCGTACGGAAAAAAGGCATGAACTCAAGGTCCACTGGTGTGCATTCGATTCTATCGAGGATTCTTGGGAACCGGCAGCCACACTGATCAGGATGTACCAGTGGCCGTAAAAGGTTTTGTACGTGCAAATGCAAACACCGCGGCGGTGAAAGCGCTGCGCAAGGCACTGCAAATCAAATAGTTCATTTGGACAAGTACTCAACACCAACGCAGAGCGATGGCGTTGACGTCTACATCGGAGGACGTGGCCTTTGGGGGGAAGTGTTGTTGCTGGAGCAACACCGTGCTGCCGTTGCTCAGGATTGGCTGATCAACAGCAACACGACGCGACAGCTGCGGTAAATACAGACGGTTAAGCAAATGCTGGGAACATGGACAGTTACACAAGAGCTGGAAGCATGGGCGGTTGCCTAACGGACCGGTACTCCTCAAAGGCATGCATAGGAAACAAGAGCAGCTAGTGCAAGCTAAAGAACTGCTCAATACATATCACTTCTACATTTCCATCGGAGTGACAACACCAGGAGACTCAAAGACAAACACAACCAAGTCAAATTTTACGTTTTCATATACAACACATCAAGACGTTCATTTTCGCGAAATAGACCTTTTGTGATATCATACCACTTCTGCTTCCGCCTACAAGCAGCGTCACAAAGGTTACTATCATTCTGAAAAGTCGTCCCACGCACCATTTGAAGCAATCAAATCACAACCAGCACGGAGTGGACCACAAAATGTGCGGCACTGCAGTTCCAACGGCGATACAGAAATCCCGTCTAATCAAATGAACATATCTTCTCTCATTCATCCTCTTATATGCGATACACCTGTCACCCTACGTACATATAATATTCATCAGCTATGCGATTTCACAGTTCCCTGTATATTATGATTCGCACCTAGTGGAGGCTGCCGTTTTGGCGCGCACTTGCCAGTCGGCAATTGGCGCGGAGCGTAGCGGCACAAAATGTTCTACTCGCAGATCATCCTGGCCAAGAAGGGCCCGCTGGGCAAGATCTGGCTGGCCGCGCACTGGGACAAGAAGCTGAACAAGCAGCAGATCTTCACGGCCGACATCCACAGCTCCGTGCAGAGCATCGTGAACCCGCAGGTGCCGCTGGCGCTGCGCGTGTCGGGCCACCTGCTGCTGGGCGTGGTGCGCATCTACAGCCGCAAGGTCAAGTACCTGTACTCGGACTGCAGCGAGGCGCTGGTGAAGATCAAGCTGGCCTTCCGCCCGGGGCTGGTGGACCTGCCGGCCGCGGGCCAGCAGGCGGCGCCGCACGCCATCAACGTCAGCAACTTCGGCGAGTTCGAGGCCGAGGTCACGTACTCCATCAAGTGGGTGGCGATAAAGTGCTGGAGGTGGGGGATCGGCTTACAGAGGGGCTGACGGTATGCGTTTATGGGGACTTGTTGTATTCGTTCTCGGAAGTGCCATCGCCATGCCGTCCTTGGACGAGTGGGTCGCGGCGTCCAGTCAGACGATGGCGCGTCGACAGGATATCACGCTGGCAGACCCGCTGGACAGGATTCGAGAGGAAAACGCGTTCGCAGAGAGAGGTGAGATAGGTGGAAGACTGTAGAGATTATTATTTTCCTGACTATTGTGTTTTTTCTTTAATTATGTATTTGCAGATGGAATTGCCATGGAGGACTCTTTCGGGGACGGAGGCTGGCAGGCGTTCGACCTGGACGACAACTTCGGCAGCTCCGGACTGGATATCAGCACGGTCAGTGACATTGAAGTGGCGCGAGAAGCCGATGCGCCGATGATGCCGCTGGACGACTCGGCCATCATCAATGCCGGTGACAAGTCTACCGACAGGAGCTCACTGATGACGGAAGGAGAGCAGCCCGAGTTCGGATTCAATGACGCACCGTTCGAGATGCCAGCGGACAATGCTATGGAACTGGACAACCCCATTGACGACCCCATGAATATCAGCGGTGGAACTCTTGATATCAGCACCGACATTAATGTCAGCATCAATGGGTCCACGCGAGCGTCGCTGGATGCTGCGTTGGCGAATGTAGAGGTGGAAGCTAGCAGACCCAAGAAGAAAAGGAAGATCGCTCGTGACACCGTCACGGAACTTACTTCAAGCTTTCTAAAGAAGGGGATGGAGGACACCTCTGATATTACCCGCACGCGAGAAATCACGTACAAGAAGCAAGATGGCGACAAGAGTGGATTCGACTTGCACAGTGGGGTGGATATCTTTTCCCGACCGTGTATGATCAACATGTCGGAAGAACTTCTCGGGATGTTCAAGATCACAATGAAGAAGCGGAAGTTTCCGTTTGGTTCTAATGAGTCCAACCAAGCAGAGGATATTGAGCTAACCAGACGCATGAGCGCAAACTCGCGGCTAAGCACGAACTCGGTACGGGTTCTCGTTCGTGGAGACGTGCTGTTGTAGCGGTAGTTGACACTTCTGATTGTTATGCACAGGCTGGTCTTGACGTGACAACTGGATCATGCGATGCCTCAATGCTACATGATATAGAGGAAGAAAACCATTTTGAATTTGCCGACATGGGCCCTGCAGTGTAAGTGTCACCTCTATGATGCAATCCTTTGGTTTTGGTAAACTGATGTATCGTGGTTGTAAAATTTTCTCAGCGAGCGCGAAGAAGAAGGATTCCCAGGATATGACTTCGGAGCTCCGTTTGAACCTGAACAGGACTTGGAGGATCTAAACGTGGACATCGAACTGGGAGCTGTGAACGATCTTCGAGCCGACGCCAGTGATGCCACTGAGGTTGACCACACAGGTACGTCAACTGCGCAACACAAGTGGCACCCCCATACCGTGAAGGTTATGAAGGTACTGCGGAAATCGCTCCAGAACAAAGAGGAGGTCACGTACAAGCAGCTGACAAAAAAGACTCAAGACCGACGGACTGCAGCCGCATTGTTTTTCGAGCTTCTCCAGCTGAAAACTCTAGATTATGTCGATGTCGAGCAAGCTGCACCGTACTCCGACATCAAGATTTCAAAAGCAGCCCGTTTTTCGGAGCACATCCCAGCAGTGGATCGCGACACCAGCTGAGAAGTGTGGCAATTTTGATGCGTACAACTAAATAAGGTTATGGACTGCTTCCCGCGTTTTATTTTCGCATGGGTGTTTTGTGCTATTTTTGCAGGTGTGCAGGCTTGGAGCGTTGTAGCTCCAGTGGTCATTTAGAACGTGGGTCTGCTGTCTTCAACTCACGTTACCAGTGGCAACGCTCGAAGGTTAACAAAGATGCACAGCTCTCCTGAGTTTCGGTCGCTGAAGGCCAAGATCCGTGTGCTGTGCAAGCAGCGTCGTATCCGGCTTGAGGAGTTCATGAAAACGTTCGACATTCATCGAGTCAAAAAGATCAAGACTGAACAGTTCAAACGTGCACTCGACGTGAGTGGTCTGCATTTGTCCACAACGGAAGTGAACCTCATCCTCGCGAAATACCGGATCGCGGACGACCCCTCTTTCGTTGACTATCGGCGATTTTGTGATTTGGTGGACAAAGTGTTCACGGTGAAAGGGCTAGAGGCAAAGCCTACTCTTCAGTCGAGTATTGCGAGTGACTTGCCAGCTCTGAAATCCTTTGCGCTGGAACCCTTGACTTCAACTGAAGAGGAGTTACTTTCTGTCGTCAAACAGAAAATTTTATCTGCTGTCATGAACAAAGGTATCGTGCTCAAAGATGTGTTCCACGACTTCGATCGAAGTAACGCTGGTAAAGTAACCAGACCACAGTTTGTCCGAGATCTCTCGGATATAGTCGTGCTGTCGTCTGATGAGATGAACGTCCTCCTTAAGGCATACGGCGACCAATTGGACGTTCACTATCGAGCGCTACACTTTGATATTTGCCCAGGTGCGGCTGGCGCCGGCACGAAGGCGGCCATGCCCCGTTCACCGGAGCGGCGCCATTTGTCAGCTCCAGCAGGGACAAGTCACGGCCTTAACTCTAACGCTATCCAAGATCTAGAGGCAGAACTATCGGGACTCGTAATGCGCGACCGAATCCGCACAAAAAACTTTTTTACGGATTTTGACCAACTCCGCACTGGGAAATGCACAGAGGCTCAGTTTAGGCGCTGTATCAAGCTTTGCTTCCCTATTGTAACTGAAGATGACTTGTCGTTGTTGGTTCAAAAGTACGGGACTATAAAAACCTTTGACACTAGGAACGTGGACTACGTGCGCTTTTGCAACTACATCGAAGGCAAGGCCAGCCGCGAATCCCTTCAAGACAACAACTTCGACGATATTCTGGCAACAATCACTAAGGCCACAAACCACTCTACCGCAGACAAGTGTTCTCGTGCAATGCGCGGATCTTTGACCGATACTGACGCGGAAGTTCATCGAGAGATGATGCAGCGTCTCCACACATTTTGCTCGACCCGTCGAGTTTTGCTAAAGCCTACCTTTCAAGACTTTGACAAAGGTAAGCGTGAGCATATTACGGTTGACCAATTCTTCCGCGTGATGGCCATGTTCAAGCTCACACTGAACGGAGAAAGTGAAAAGCGGGCGCTGCTGCAACGGTACTCGAGCTCTCACGGAGAGCGATTTGTGAACTATGTCACATTCTGCTACGACCTTGAAAATTGGGGCAATGATAATCAGCGCTCAGGTAGCCGACCGTCTTCTCGTGGCGGCGTTGTATCTGAGATCATCGCTCCTTCAAAGCTGCGCGCCGACACGTTCGAGGAAACTGCTGCTGAAACGCATGCTCGATCAGTACCTATGCTAATACGCTACATTAAACAGACCATTAAGCGCGACCGCATTCGTCTGGAAGAATATTACCGGGATTTCGATAAGCTCCGTCATGGCAAGATCACTGCAGCACAGTTTTGTGCAGGGTTGAATGCTGCAGGATTTCTTCTTTCTCGGGAAGAGATGAGTATTCTAGGAGATGAATACGCTTGCAAAGAGGTCGATAGTATGGGAAAGCACTGGACGGCGTGGAAAACATTTGTAGATGATGTGGAAAGTGTCTTTACGGTGAAAGGGCTGGAGCAGAAACCGCATCACGACTTAAAAAGTTTAGAGACCCGCGAAGGACAGTTTGGCGGTGTCGTTGTCGATAAAGACCTCACACCCGCGGAAGAGGATGAAGTCAAACGAATCATGCTTACAATGAAACGCGCCATTGACCGCCAGCGAATGGAGATCAAGCCGGCATTTGAAGACTTTGACCGTTCAAAGCAAGGTTTCATTTCGGCTACAAAGTTTGAGCGGGTGCTGTCCATGTTCGCGTTGCTGCCAGCTCAGGTGTCGGAATCACGGCTATTGCTCATCAAATTCCGTGAGCAGGCGGCGATCGGCACGAGCGCAACGCTTAGTTCCATTTGTGATGTTAACTACCGAGCTTTCTTACAAGCGCTTCAGATTCTTGGGGGATACACGAACAATGCTAGCAGCGAAGGTTTAAGAAACCTGACGCTACCTGGGAGTGTTATGTTCCGGCAGGAGCTTTATCAGAACGGTATCATGAACAATGATGCCAATAGGCGGAAAGCTCGAGGCAACCATGCTGGTGCAGCTGATCTGTCTCAACTGCTTGCAGATCTGCGTCGTCAGCTGAGCTCTAAACGTATCCGGTTGAAAGAGTTTATCGTAGAGGGTGATAAGTTGCGTTCCGGAGAGATTACTGTAGCGAAGTTCCATACAGCCCTCAATCGCAGTGGTTGCGTACTGGATGCAGCAGATATCCATACGCTAAGCATCCACTTCCGTTCGGCCAGAAATCCAGACAAGATCGACTGGAGAACCTTTTTGGAGGCACTGGACTTTTCACATGGCGTCTCAGCGCCAACAAATGCTTCGAATGGTGAGGACGATAGTTTGGCCGAACCCGTGAAACTCATCTTGGAGCGACTTCGTAACGAAGTAAACCACCGCCGTCTGCACATGAAGCCCTACTTTCAGGACTATGACCACAACAACGTCACTCGCGTGACGAAATTCCAGTTTGCTGCAGTATTAGACATGATGCAAGTATCCTTGAAGCCCTCTGAGGTGCAAACGCTAACTCACCAGTTCGCACACCGCGACGGTCGCAAGATTACCAACGACGTCAACTACATTGCTTTTATTCAGGCTGTGGATTCGGACTACTCTTGAGATATAGCTTTGAGGCTCCACTGTATTTGCATTGTCTTTCAATAATAAACAAGCTAGTTATGGAATCGTTTAGTTTTAACTCTTTTATCTAAGACAAGCATCGACCTAGTCACTTAATTCAGTCGAAAGCAGATGACTTGATCCTGATGGTGTTATCTCAGCTCCATCTCATGAATCATACGCTGTTACACAAAGGCTTTTGAAGAACAAGAGCGAAGACATTAAATGGAGAAACCCAGTGGTTACAGGAGCGTGGATGACATCGCGCGTGACGTGGTGTTCAAGCACTTGCCACCGGCTGGACGAAGCTTCATTGGGGCTGGCGCGTGAGGAACAATTGCAAATCCAGGAGCTGTGCTTAAAGGAAGGATCACCAGGTAGCATCGTTGAGAACGCTATCGCTGTTCGGACTTTAGCGGCCTACGGTTGCACGTGCTATCGAGGCGGCTCGGCTCGGCAGACAACAATCGATTTGCATGCTATCTTTTTAAAACTTGCCAGATCGCCCCAGGAAACCTTCGCAATACATGAACTTAAAAAGCAAGAGGAATACGCATTCACAAGGCTCAAGTATCGTGGCGGGGCTGTTGAGGCCTTCCGAAAGTACGTAGATGATTGTTGGGATGCATACAGCCAGAACCCTCGTGAGTAGAAAGCTCCTTGTGGCACAGTGGTTCAAGGCTCGGGGTTCGGCAAGAGTCGAATGCTGCAGGAGCTTGGGCGGGCGACGGCAGACGACGAAAACGGTTCGATGCGGGTCCTCTATACTTGTATGCGTGATAAGGGGTCAACTGGTTTTCCGCGGACGACAAGTACTCTCGCGCGGTGGCTACTTTTTCCTGAGGCCGTGACGAGGGATGGCGTAGAAACTGAAATCAGCTTTCGCCTCAAACAAGTCTATCACTGCGCAGCGCAGGATTCGAGCAGTATTGGAAAGGAATGGTTTGGTACCCTGACGCTGACAAAGCTGTACAGAAGACTCTCATTGAGGTTTCTGTCCCAAACGAACAGGAGACTGTTGATAGCAGGCGAGTGGTGGTGCTTGTTGTTGACGAAGCCAGAATATTGTTGAACAAGAATGCACAAGGAATTAACTATTTCCGCTTGTTGCAGAATGGTCTCGTGACGGAAAACAGAGAGATTAAACAGCTATGACCTTCTGGTGGTATCTTTGCAGTGTTAGTGGACACGAGGTCGATGAACTTAGAGTTGAATCCTACGTCGATGGGCAAAACGATGATGGCGGAATCTGTGGAGAGTTCTTCATCAATAGCGGATCCATCATCTCGAAATAATTCCTAGGGACCTCCCACGTTGTTTTCACCGTTTGTGTTAGCTCACACGATGGATGTTCACTGGTTTCATAGCAATACTGACGAAATTGCTGGAATACCTGGCAGGCATGGATAAAATGACCGCTTACAAAGCTGTTGTGAAAGGCAACGACACATATGCTTGGCGAGCTCTTGTCTCGATGGGCCGACCGATGTGGAAGAGTGCATTTAACGCGTTGATGGTGATGCATGGCGATGAAATGATTGCTGCTGCAAGTGTAGTGGATCTTGCAGCACGAAAGCTCTTGCTAGGAAGAGACTTTTGTAGTGCGAGGAGTTACGCTAACGAGACAACGATGTTTGGTGTCGCGTCCATGTTATGTCCGCTGGGGTTACGGCCGTATTTAAAGTCAGTGTTAGGCTCTCGTGTCATCGCTGATTTCATGGCGGTTCTTGCCTATGTAAATCTCAAAGGCGACGGCCAATTGAGCAGCTACTCCTCAGATCCGGTGTTGGCCCTTGGGGCGTGGTATGCTGCAGGCTCACCGTTATCGAAATACATGATTCCTCAACTTCGGATGTTGCTTACGGGCGAGGCACTTGACACGGGGGGCATGAGTGAGGTGGTTGCTCGCATTGTGCTACTATTAGCGATGGATTCGTGTGTGGTAAGGGGAACGAAGTCGCAGGGTCATGCTACCTGTGACTTTATGGGCCAATTTGTGAGTGTTCGGGTTTTTATGGATGTATTGGTTGGTCCTGACCCGCCTCTAAAAGTCAACAGACTGCAGACTGCCGACCAAAACACTAAGATCGCCTTTGATGCGTGGCAAGATAAGTGGGACGACTGGCAATTGCGGTTTTCCCATTTCGTGCAACTAATGTGCGAGCCAACAGATGAGACACTATGGGTACTGCTTGGACGACGGGCTGCTGGTATTTTGCCGCGCAATCACAGTGGTGTGAACCTGGTTATTTCTATTTTCCATCGTGAGAAGTGTGAAGTGTCGGTGATGTTGGTTCAAGTGAAAGACCTGGCAAACCACGATCCTGAGTCGGCAAGGGATAGCATGAGCCCTCATTCAGTGTTTTCTGAGAAGAATTCGTTGCGTATGATCCACCCCTGTGATGCCATTCGACTTGATATGGGCTTACGAGAAGACGAGGAGCAGTTTGTTCGTTGCGAATCGGTAAACATGATTTCTGAGGAGAAGGAACAACGAAGACGAAAGCCCCACCCAGCTGCTCCGCAGCAACGTAATTCAGATGCACATGCACAGCACCTAACGACAGCGTCATCACCTGGCACTGATTTTACTTTGTGCATTCGCTTAATGCGAATTTGGGCCATAGCACAGAGCGACAAGACTGGTGGTTGGCACAAGTTCCGGAAGCTGATGAGATAATAAGAACGTTGGAGGATATGATGTTCTCTCTATGGGACCAAATCGCCTTGTCCAAATCGCCTTGTACAAGTGCTACCCCTGTGCTACAGGGGTAGCACTTGTACAAGGCGATTTGGTCTGCCGCAATGCGACAGAGATTCGACACCAACATAAGCCTCGTTTGTCGAAGATCATGCCCGATGAAAGATTGCTGAAGATTGCGCGGATGGCAGTGCTAGCTGATACGCTAGGGAGCAACGCTGAGTAATCGCCCATAACCATCTCCAGGCGAAAGAAATGAGTTTCGCTACACTGTTTTTCTGTGCGCAACACGACTGGTTTCGGAATGAAAAGTGAGACGAGAGTTTTTACAAAGGTGCGATTCTGCTTTAAAACTGATAGCACGTGGACTTTTGCGTACCTAAAGTTTATGCCGAAAAAAATAAGATATATGCTCACAAACGTAGTAGTCCTTGATTGACCTGCTAACTGGTATCAGAATGTATGGCGCTGTTGATTTTAGTATTAAGTCATATTGCGTGGACAGCCGTACGGTTGCAGAAGCGATTACATGCTTTTCTCCAGCCAACTCCTTCTGCCAAACACCTAGGGGTTGACAAACCACAATGGTACAGTATCAGCATAACCGGAGGATAGAAAACGAGACCTGAGCGTATCTTCTTAGAAATAGTGTGAAAGAGCAACGCCTACTTGGATCTGCTGAGATCGAGGCTCGTATGCACTTGGGGACGCAAAAGCGCTGATACTCCAACTATGGCACGCGCAAAATGTTTGTCGGCGTTGTTGAGAACGTTGCAGCCTCTGGTGATATTATGCCTGTGGAGCGCATTGTCTTGGTGACGAGTTCCAAGCAGTTCCTCGAGACTGGACCCACGCTCTTGAAGCGACAACGTGTTGTGCTATGCAATAGCCGCTTTTGTGAGCCAACAAGGACAACCAGGACGTCAACTCCTCCGCTTCTATCGTGGCCATATGCATAATGTTAAAGCAGTAATGTAGCCTAAAGTATTTCGCAATCAAAGCATTATTAACAAGCGCGCCTGTCGGAAGGGCGTATTTCTAAGTCTCGGCATCATAAAGCAAAAGTGGTGGTCCTGTATCTCGTCCCTCGCGCGCCTTTGGTTGACTCAGCCGAGCACACGCCGTTGCGGCATTCACGAGCACGCCGGTGTTTTCATGCAGCTGGAGCCGCTCGTTGCGTCTTGCCGTCGTCAACTCCCCCCTCACGACTACCTCCTGCTGTGGATGAGCGACATGAACTCGCTGCGGGTGCGCGGGTCGCTCTTAAAGACGCCGAGCACGGAGCTGGTGACGGTGCTGGCGCCGCTCTTCTCGACGCCGCGCATGACCATGCACATGTGCGTGGCCTCAATCACGACCGCCACACCCTTGGGCTCGATGACGCCCATGATGGCGTTGGCGATCTGCTTGGTGAGTCTCTCCTGCACTTGCAGACGTCGCGAGAAGACCTCGCTGACGCGCGCGAGCTTGCTGAGCCCCAGCACCTTGCCGTTGGGGATGTAGCCGATGTGCACCTTACCGGTGAAGGGCACCATGTGGTGCTCGCACATGGAGTAGAGGTCGATGTCGCGCACGATGACCATCTCGTCGTGGTCCTCCTCGAACACGGCTTCGTTGAGCACGTCGGCCAGGCTCTGGCCGTAGCCCTTGGTGTTGTAGAGCAAGGCCTTGGCCATGCGCATGGGCGTCTTGACGAGGCCTTCGCGGCTCGGGTCCTCGCCGATGCACTCGAGCAGCGTGGTGACGGCCGCCGCCATCTTCTGCAGCTTGGCCTGGTCCTGCTCGTAGTCGTCGGGCTTGCGCGAGGGCAGCGTCATGGACAGCTGCGCCAGCTGCTGCTCCTTGGAGGGCTCGGCCTTGGGCGGGAAGGCGGCGCTGGGCAGCTCCAGCTCGCTGCGCGTGGAGGTCACGGGCGCCATCGGGTGTTGCACTGGTGGCGAAGCGCCGAATGACCGGCGGGCAGACGAGCGGTCACGGTCGGTGACACGAGTGGGACGGCTGGCGTGACAGACCGGCATGTCGCTGACGCGCTGCTGATTGGCGGAAACGGCGTTTAACGTGATTGGCGGAAATAGAAGAGACGCCGCGATGGCCGGCAGCAAGCGCCTGGGCGAGCACCATGACGGCAGCTTCGGCGTGTACATGGCGCACAAGATCCAGAAGCTGCGCGGACGCAACGACAGTGTGGCGGCGGAAGCGGGCGCGGGCGTGTTCCACGGAGTGCATGTTTACGTGGATGGGTACACTGTACCGTCCAAGGAGGAGATTCGCCGGCTTATGTTGCTGCATGGCGGAGGGTTCGAACATTACGACACAAGTCGTGTGACCCACATTATCGCAACGCACCTGCCGGCCTCCAAGCTGCTGCAACTTAAGTGAGTGATGGTGCAAGTTGAAGCGGTTCAACTGCAAGCCCCTGACCTGCTGCGTGCGTGCAGGAAGGCGAGGAAACCGCTGCCCGTCGTGCACCCGGACTGGATCGTGCAGAGCATCGAGCAGAACCGACTGCTGGCCGTGCAGAAATTCCTGTACGCAGGCTTCGCGGACCCCACGCAGAGCAGTCTTTTCAGTCTCTCGGCGTCGTCGAGCAGAGGATCGGACAGCCCTGCACTTGCAGTTGAAGACAAAACGCGTGCTGGTGCTGCCGATCCGGCGTCTAAACACGCTGATGCGGCAGAAAGCGGGGATGAGGACGAACCGGATATCCTCGCTCTGGACGAGGAGGACGCGCTCGACGTGCCGGAGGAACCGCCGCCGCAACAGGCGAGTGGAGCTGGCGCGAAACTGCGGACCAACTCAACGAGAGATGGCCCCGACTTTGTTCGACACTTTTTCGCCAAGTCTCGACTGCACCACATTGGCACGTGGCGAGCTACGTTCCAGCAGAAGGCAGCAGAGTTTCAGGCGAAGTATAAAGGAGGACCAGTGACGAGAGCCCCACCAACGTCGAGTGACCGAGTAATTCTACATGTCGATATGGACTGCTTTTTCGTTGCTGTCGCGGTGAGAGGACGGCCAGAGCTGCAAAAGGTTCCTGTTGCTGTCGCGCACTCGGGAAATGCTGGGTCATCCGAGATCTCGTCGTGCAACTATTTGGCGCGTGCGAAAGGGGTCGGAGCAGGAATGTTCATGCAGACAGCGAAGGAGTTATGCCCTGAGCTCGTTGTTCTGCCGTACCAATTCGACGCTATTGAGCGCGTCTCATTCCAGATTTACGACATTTTTTTTTCTCAAACGCCGTATGTCCAAGCTGTTAGCTGTGATGAAGCATTTCTCGAGTTTGGAAAAGGTACAGACGGGCTAGAGAAAGCCAAGACCATTCGCCAGGAAATATTTCAGCAAACTGGGTGCCCTGCCAGTGTCGGCGTGGCTTTCAATGTACTTTTGGCAAAACTGTGCTCGAAGAAAGCGAAACCGAATGGAGTCTTTCAAATTCGTGATTGTAGCCAGGCAGAAGAAGTTATGCTTTCGTTAAAGGTTAGTGATTTACCTGGTGTTGGATACAAAACTGGAGCAAAGCTTGATAATCTTGGTGTTGAAGAAGTTCGCCAGCTGGTATCGATGACTAAGGGCGAACTGATGCAATCACTCGGAAAAGCTTCTGGAGAAATGATATTTAACTATGCTCGTGGAATTGACGTGCGCCCACTGTCGATGGAATCAAACATGATGCGGAAAAGTGTATCAGCTGTTGTCAATTTTGGCATTCGATTTGAGAAATGGGAAGACGCCACAGTCTTCTTGATGGCTTTAGGTGAAGAGCTCAGCCAGCGTCTTCGGAACTTGAAGGTAAGGACAAAATGTCTAACGTTACTAATTAAGAAACGGCGTGAAGGCGCTCCTGTCGAACCATCAAAATTTATGGGTCATGGTATTTGCGACAACTTTTCTAAAAGTCAAGTGCTAGTTCAAGCTACAGACGACCGAGTTATTATTGGTAAGGCATGCATTGAGCTGCTTCGTCAATTCAATTTCCCTAGCAATGAGCTACGGGGAGTTGGTGTCCAAGCTACAAAACTGATCTCAGATGTTTCCAGCGGTAACAAACGGAGTGGGCAACTTTTAAAGGCATGGCTAACAAATCCTGGACAACAAGCCAAACAGTCAAAACCGTCGCAGTTGCAAGTCGTGAATGAGCACAAGCAAGAGGAAACAAGCAACCCTGCTCCACCGAGTGAAACTATGGCCAAGAATGACATTACAGGCACAACCTTCTCCCAAATTAACATGGGTGTGCTTGAAGAGTTGCCGGCGAATCTTCAACAAGAAATTCTGGCTTCATACGGCCGAGGTGCTCCAACAAACACAGCCGTTGCGATAGATCGCCAGCCCCAGCCAAAGCGGAAAACAAATGGAAAGGCACCACTTCGACGAAAGCACACAGCTCGAAACATATTTGATTCCAAGTCTAACAACCAGCTAGCACGTGCTGTGCATGACTCTGCCGGTGTCTCCGGAAAGGAAGACGCACTGAATGATATCCGAATGTCCCAAGTCGACTCGGAGGTCTATCACTCGCTTCCATTTGCGATTCGTAGAGAGATCGATAGATACGCGAAGAAGCGGTCAACGGTTGCTCCTATTCCCCGGCCCAAAGCTCCGTCGGATAGTAGCCCCGAGCAAGCCGTCAAAAAGAAACCAGTACCAGCTGTGCTGCCGTCTATACAAGAGCTGTATGAAAAACTAATTGAAAGCCTTCAAGCGGCAATCATTGGTCATGAAAGTGACGAAGAACGTTCGACTGACTGTACTCGGGTACAGTCAGCAGCTTTTGATGCTATCTACTCTCGGGTTCTGATTGAAGTGGAGAACCGTGCGCTCGACCAGGCACTCCGAATGCTTCGATTCCTTCGTCGTAAATGCTCCAGTGGAACCAGACGAGCTAACCTCACTGATATACTAAAACGGGGCTTCAATCAAGTTCTTAATCTTGTGAATGAGGAAATTCGGAGGCACTTCAATGGCGTGTTGTCACCGAGTTTAGTTGCCCCACTCTAACGGCGAGTTGATATTCTTCCAGGTCTAATGAGATTATTACTGGTTGGAAAATGTTTACCGTGTAATACAGCCTCATTAATGGAGACAATTTCTTGGTACAGCTCGAGTGTATGTTTTAGATCCTCCTTTCCACAACAATTTTTGCTGGTTTCGTAAACAAGTTAACTCCATTTTCGATACCAGAGCACGTGAACACCCTACAATATGCTCTGATGTCCTAAAATTGCCGTAGCTAGCCTAACAACCAACTCATATGGCTACCAAAGACACTAGAAGTAGAACGCATGATACGACGATGATGTAACAGTGATCTATTCCCTGGGCAGTTACTATAGATTAGTTATCGCCCGCGCAATAACAACAGACACCCAACAGACTTCGGCAACTCTCCGCTTCCTTTCGATAGGCGCATTCTCGCCAGCAGTCTGGATCGAGCTCGCAGAAACTGGGGGGGGGGGGTTTCCGCAACGGGCAATAGTGATTCCAAAAGAGATCCTTGCTGTAGAGATGCATGATCTCGTGCTCCCTGGGTTGCGTGGGAGGCATCAGCGGCTGCTTCACGAGAGCTTTAGCCAAGTAGCGGCGTGAGCAAGCCAGCAACTACACGCCGAAATCTTAGGTCAGCACTGTGGTTGCAACAGCCCAAGCGCACATGAACGTACCTTCTTGTTGAGCATGCTGCCGTAATGAACACAAGAGGACAAGGTATATCGTGCGTCAGCTCTCGCCGTCGGTGTCGATAACAAGTTGCTCGATGCCGAGGGTGTTGTTAAGCACAGATAATCCGCTGGAGTTTTACTTCGTAATAACTGTGCATTTGCAGCATCTTCGACCGAAAGCCACGAGTTCACCAACTTGGCCAAATTGAAACGGCTTCGTCAAAAGGATACGAACAGCGTGTCCACACGCTCCGTTTCAAGCTAGTGATGTCCATGTGACGACGAGTCTCGATGACGAAACAGCACATTTGATCGAGACCGCGCATGCAGAGTCCGTTGGACTCCGTTAGATATGTGAGCAGCGCACAAGTGATGCGGCAAGTTTTTCCTTTTTGAACTGTAGGTCCCACGGAAGGATCAACACCAAAAGTTGTCTCAAATGTAAGCATACCGCTCGATCCGAGCTACCGGATTCTTTTTTTTTTTTTATGTTGCCCCGTGACCAAGATCCACCTTCTCAAAGCCTCCAAGTTGAATCCAGACCCCTGGGGAAGCCTGGATCTACTAGTCTGGTTGTCTGTTGTTATTGTACGGGCAACTTCAAGCCTACAGCGCCTGACCAGGAAGCAGATCGCTGTCACATTGTCTCTTTCTCTTTTTGTTGGCGTCTCAAGATCTCAAGTGCGCACAATTTCCGGGTACGCGCGCATCGTGGTGTACTCACCTGCTTTGTAGAGTGCTTAACAATATCGATGGCAATGACTGCTGCTAGTTGCTTTTGACGAACACCAAATCAAGGTTCCAACGTAGCTTGAACCCCATACTGCATGTCGTCCATTTCAAGTGTATAGTATAATGCAGAACACTCGCCACACGACACAGCCCGTCTAAGGGTTTCCCAATTTTCGACGGATGCATTTGATAGTAGCTCCGAGTAGCCTTTGCGATATTGAACTGAAAAACTTGTTTGCTCACCAATGTAAATTTTTTGTAGATCTAAACAGAATGGGGTGCGAGAAGCAACTATCGTGGTGGGTATATCTGATAGAACACTTCCAGCATTTTCAAGTATGGGGTCGATCCAGTCCCAAAAGAACGATATATTAGTATCGTAGACACGAAGTTGCTCCAATGATGAGCTGTCGCGCACACTCTTTGGCAGTTCTGAAATCAATGTTCCACCAATGTTGAGAAATTCAATGGTGCTCTCGAATAACACAGCAGGAATACTGGGTATTGGGTTAAATGCAAGTGAAAGATCGTATGGTGCCAGTCTTATTAATGAGGCAGGGACCTCCGTGAAGTTACCGGCCTCGAAGTAGATGCTTGCATACTGCGGCCATTTCTGATCAAAGTCGTCCGGCAGAGTCCGCAAGTTTGTAACACAAAATTCGATATCTATAATCTTCTTTGGAAGATTTTCACCCTGGAGAGCTACCGGAAGTTGACCTCCGGTCATATTGACGCGCGACATATACAACATCATCAGGTTTGGATGATGCACCTGAGTGAGTGATGCACTTTCGTTCCAGTTAGTAATTGTTGTGTTGTAAAATTTTAACATTTTCAGCGCCGAGAACTTTTGCAAGACACTTGGCATCTCTAGATTGTTGCAATGGCAAACGGTAATTGCAACAGGAACCGTAGGGTCCAATTCCTTCCATTGCGTATTGACTTCGTGGAAGGTACCGCCAAATCCACCCTTATAACAGTCAAGAACCACCATCGAGCACGATGGTTGCGAGCTCAACCATGGCTTAACTTGCACTATACACACAGAAAGACCATGGATTGATTCAGCGTATAGATGAAGAGTAAGAATAACAGCACCCCATACAAAAAACACGACGCGAGCCAATTTGGATTCGGCTGTTACTACTGTTTGCAAGCGGACGAGATTACCACCAACGTTTTCTTTTGCTTCGGTTGGGGAGAAAGGGTGCACAGAACATAATTGCGGACGCTTATTGATACTTGCCTTAACTTTCCAATTCATACAACTCAATATTTGCTTCATGCTGTTCATATTGCTGATCATGCTCATAGCAAACACTACTCTTGTGGCCAGATTTTCCCACGAGGTCACCACCATGATTTGAAACTCGCTTAAAGCACGAATAAACCAAACGTCCACACCCCATAAGTTTAACGGAAAATCATTTAATTCAAAATCAAAGTCAGTAGAGTACATCACCATTAGTGCAGTTGTTATCCCAACAGAAGTTACAAAGTCGAGAACACAGTCACACACGAGGACGTAAAAGCGTCGTTTCATGATGGTTCTATGAAATATCGTGTGCAACGCAGTAGTTGACCAACAGTTCAGAACTAGCAAAAATACATATACTCGTGTCAAAAGCGTGCGTGAAAGCAACAAACTCATAGTGTATGCTTGGTATGTCTGTAACGCAGTCTCCACAATTTCTCGACAAAACAGCACGAGGTCGTAATATGGGCTGTTAACACTGAGGATACCAAACCCCGAACGAATTCTTCTGTAGATTTTGCCCCAATAATTTAGCCTCCCTTGCTCGTTATTCGGAAGCAAACTGCTTCCGACGAATTCAACGTTTTTATTCTTAATTGAATGAATTATCATCCACATCATGTAACTGAGATGGACTAAAGCGATGCACCCATGAGTACTAGCAATAGTTCGATCATGATCACTACCCATTCCTACATCATAGAAGTAGAGGTTAAAGTCAAATGTAGTTCCAGGAAGATGCCAGTAACACAACGATACTGTGGTGTAGAAGACGAAGCACACCAAATGAAGGTAAATAAACCCACACCACCAAATACACAGTGTGCTTGGCAAAAAAATATAATTACTGAATTTCAGAGTGGCTTTATCGATGTCTCGGCAATCTGGTCCATTCACTGTTTTGTGAACATACGTGATATCTCCCCTCTGCATTGACGAAGTTTTAAGAGCAGTGCTGCGTCGTTAATAACGTCACGCCCTGTTTGATGCTCTTTAAGTTGAGAGTGGTGAGGAAAAAAACTGAGCTGGTCAAGAGCCACCGTAGAGAGTTAATGTTCGCAACGATGACGAGCAAAAGTGAGTCGCTGTCTTTGACATTGCGCCCAAGTTTAGGTACCAGTGGTGGTTTTCCGATTCCAAAATGAGCGTGAATCTATCCAACCGAAGCAGCCATAGATAGTTCCAACCACAGTTATCGGCTTGGCTTTTGGATAGTCGATCACTGTAGTTGTATGTTATTAGCTTTGTTCTTCTTCTCGAGATGGCGAAGCTGTCTGTCATCGTCAGTGGGTAATTGTGATCTGACCGTAAAGACCGACTTGCTATTTAATTCATGAAAAATTGGAAGTTTTATCTCGCGTTTGAGCTGCTGGTGTGTCATTGCCTCTATCCCTAAACACTTTGTTTAAAGTCTGCGCGGTGTATTCATCTAGCTCGATACGCTTGTAAAGTGCGAGGTTTCCACCCTGGATCCTTAATTATATTATTGTATAAGACCCTTAGTTTTGTTTTCACTAGTCATGGCGGCTACAGTCCCGAAAAATTACCGGGGTACTTTTCTACCATCTTTCCTCTCTTTTCTCATATACGTCATCGATATCTGCAATGACTATGTGGGGCCTCAGATGGAGCGTTCAGAGGAGTTCATGGCTGCTGGGGTGACCACAGCAGATGGCAGCCAGTTGCTATAGCTGTAATTCCGACAAATTAATGAGCTGAAGATGCATTGTGAACTTAACTGCGGGGCTGCTAGCATTGTAGACAGCCCTCGATGTCGAGTACGATCTTTTTTCTCTATGAACCAGGCGTCTGTGTCCATCCACGTCATACCACACACAGGTTTGCTTGGCTCCAGTTCGTGCATCTCTCGGAGTTTCGACAAGAACGGTTATCATGGAAGCAGATTTTGTGGTAGATACACCACTAACACAAGATTGCAGTAAGCATTGTTGCTGGAACCGGTCCTTGTTGTTGCACTAAAGTGCTTCCTATCCCAGTATAATCGATGTGGTAAGATGACGGAGTCATATACTGACAAGACCAGGCAGCGATCTGTCCAGATCACCAATAAACTACATGTAAGTGGAGTCTGACGTTCTGCCTGTTCATAGTTAGCATGGCTCACAAAATCATGAAGACTTGCCCCTCATCATTAGCAACGAGCTCATTGTGCTATTGATAAGCTTACCCTTGATGATCACTATTCCGAGATACTAGAACGGTAGACAAATCTGGTGTGCTGACTAAGGAAGTAGCTTCGATCTATGTAGCTGCTAGACATACTAGATTCTAGCATGAGTGCATAGTAGTGCCACGCATATTGTAACTCCACCAAGTAGTCACACCTGCACTCTTTATCTATAGCTACGATACATTTCACATACAGTAGCAGCATGATGCGGAAGTTGAGCCACTAAAGGTGGCAAGACGGCACGCGAAACGCGTTCACATACGTACATACAGTAGCAGCATGAAGCATCGTGGACCACTACTTCACAATAAATGGTAGGCTAATGGTCTGAGATTGGTACACGATTACTGCATGTAATTGCATATAGTAATCTTTCATAAAAGACTTGTTTGACTTACGGTATGAAGATATAGTGTATATATCTGTGCCTTTAATGTTGACTGTTGTAGGATAACTGTACATGCAGTAAACTTGCTTATGCTGCACAGTGCTGTACAAAAATTCCAATACATTTTCGCTTATATTCAACCATAGCAACGAGACCACGGCTCAGCACGAACTAGATCCCGCATGTTCTCCGCAAAAAATGCATTGCGCACTGCGGTTTGTAGCGATCCCTTTTTAAACGGCAGCGAGCTCCTCACTTTGCATTTTGCCTTCAAGATCCGAAACCCAACGACCGCCATACCAATGCGCCTCTCTTACATTTTTGTGGTGATTGCAGCCACCCTTCTGGCTTCCAGCGAGGTGCTGGCCACGGGCACCGAAGCAAGAGTTGTCAAGGTGCCATTGCTCGGCGAGTCGACTCAGCGGCTTCTGAGGACCCATGACTGAAGAGAGGGGTTGGTTTGGCTCGTCATCGAAAACGAAAACATTGTCGCCGATTGAAAAAAAGATAAAGGCTAAGGTGACTCCAGACGACTATGCAAAGCAGTTAGGCATTTACGAAGAAGTGCAGGTAGCATTAAAAGTCGGATGGGGGCAAGCGCGGTTGATGCATAAGCCGGAGTACCAAAAGTACCAGGAATATCTCAATGTAATGATCGAGCACAACAAGAAGCTGAACAAAAAGTAGAAGTGTTATTTGAATATCACACTAGCATCCTGCTATAAGCAAGACTGCCTAGTCATCCTTTCGAAACAAAGTAGTGTAGGCTTCACTACTAAGAAAATAGTCAGGTGAAAAACTGAGCTTGCTGCACGATGCTTTTCTGATCTTTCAAGACATAGTACACCACTTCCTTGAAGTATACCGAATCGAGTCGGCCAGGCGATGGCAGATTAGAGGAGACTGCTGCCCTTCCGGGTGACTACGTGCCACTTGCTTGCCTTAACACAACTACCTAATATTGTGAGTCGAGATCTTAATTTCTAACGTCTTTTTGAAATAAATGTATTACTACGATATAATCAAATTTTATACTGACAAGCTTCTGTTCGCGTGAGAAAAGCAATTTTGAGCAACTTTGGCATAATGATTTTTAACCATAGCGTAGACACAGCCTTACATTTTACGATAGTTCTGTGATCCTGTGGTCAACCACAAGGATCGAATCATCAATCTATCTGTAGACCTAAATACCACCGAAGCTGCTGCTCAAGAAGTGCTTAAGGAGTGAGTTAGCTTGCGTGTTTTCGCTGGCCCCGTTGGTGGAGGCGCAGATACAGCAATCCTTAGATCGCGCATGAATTACATTGTGATCGATTGTGGATCAATTTTGGCCGAATCCCCCCGGACTGGTGAATAAAGTCAGTACAGTATAAGTACTCAACAACGTGCTCAAGAGCCAAATTGCGTTTCGGTAGTAGCATGCAAGCCAAGATGCTCTTATATCTGACCAGAAGCCATTGTATACTGGGGCCATGTAGTAGTCCTCTGTGCACTCTGTATCACCCGTTGTTCAAGAGGACACTTTTTCTAGTAGAAACTGCTACGGTACGGTGCCCCAGTAGTATCAGTTCCTTCAAAATGTGCTCATTTATGCTATACAATGTAAATAACCGGGTGATGACCATGCCGACACTATTAAGGCTTATACTGAAATTTACTTCAGAGTTTTACCAGTCATCCGATTCACTGGTATGATTTAATCTTTGAGGAGTGTAGGCGGGATGTGGCAGGAGTGCTCGTTCGGTGTGGATGAAGCCGTGGGCCTGCAGGTTGGGCTGCTGCTGTCATCCATCGCCTCAATCTATGCAAAACCACCTCGCTTTAAGTCTGCGCAGTGTATTCATCTAGCTAGATACGCCTTGAAAGTGCGCCCCAGAACCTTAGCTGTCATAATAAAAAACCTCAGTTTTGTTTTCACTATTCACGGCGCTACACCGTGGAATTATTTTATCACCTTGCCTCTCTTTTTAATCGAGTCATCTATTCGTCATCGATATATTTAATTACTATGCGGGGCCTCAGACGGTGCGTTTAAAGAAGTTCGAGGCAGCCGGGGGTGATCAAAGCAGAGAGGAGAAAAAAAGCTGACGCCTGCTTGATATAGAGAAAGGTCGTAGGCAGCATCAAGGACTGTCTTCACTGCTGGTACCCGCGCAGTTTGGTTCACAATGCATCTCGAGATCATTCATTTGTCGGAATTGTAGGTATAGCAACGGTATGCTGTTCGTCCATCCACATCAAACCATATACAAACACAAATAAGTTATGCTTGGCTCCAGTACGGAGTTTCGACCGGAACGGTTACAATGGAAGCAAAATATCTGACAGATAGACTACAAAAAAATTCAAGTAGAACTACTAATATACTACCAGATTAGGAAGGAAGGAAAACGATGTGACTACCAAGTTAGCGAGTTTCTCATCTAATAAGAGGATATGCCATTTCTACCTTGCTAGTTGTCCTCATGCATTCCACAGGTGGTTCATTTTTCAAAATTTTATTTGCTGTAGCCTTGTAGCCTTGTAGCCTTGTAGTAGATATCATTTCGCAGTTGCCAAATGGTTTTGTACTATCGAATAATTATAGCGAAAGCAGTACGTCATAAATCTGTTAGCACAACAAGGCTTACTGATAAGAGACAGCTATATATATATACTTTTTTCATGCTTTTTAAAACAAGAAAAAAGTCGAATCGACTTTTATGAATGAAATCGGCATGATGAATCATTAGTAAATTCGTGTTCTTCAGCAGCAATCACAGCACATCCATTTTCGCATTTGCAGTCCAGAAGATAAACACAAGCCAACCTCGCCATGAAAACCACCACAAGCTGTCTTAAGAGCTTCGCTTTTTGCGCGTGCATGCTGTCCTGAATGAAAATGCCATGCAAGACATAACCCCCGAGCTCAGGACTTCGGTCACTTCTCGGTTTCCTTCTGTCCTTACACCACCGCGCTCTTGCAAAAAGGTACAGTGGAAGTCACGTTGCTGGGCAAGTGGTTCGACACCACGGACGACGCCAAAGCGGCGTGGGAAGAGTCCGACACGATGATAAACAGCTTCAGCACACGACGGTCCAGGAGAAGATCAAGGAGGTCAGGACTGAAGATGCAGGCTACGTTTTCAACGAGAATAAAGAGGATATGAGAGCTCAGAATCTCACTATGGGCAGCAGAATCCCCGGAAGGACGAGTAACGGTACAGCAGACGAGCGTAACATCTCCAAATTACGTTGTTTTTAAGTGCAAGTTGGGCCACAAGGAGGTTTGTCTGACCTAGTAGGCTTGATGATGTACGCTTGGATGAAGTCAGGAATAAAACAAGTTTCGTTATTTCACTATCGTGGTGCAGTTAATGCGAGTCCCCAGTAGCATCGCCCAAAGATTGTTTTGCACATGCCGTTGTGCTCAAATTCAAGCAATAGTTCCTTTGTGGATGTTTGAAACATCTACCGGATAAGCATTGAATTCACCGTCGAGTCCAAACTCGGTCGAATTGATAATACTTATCAATACTTGAAATCGCAACGAGACCATGAATGACATTTTAAAATACACTTCTCACTATGAGTCTCATGGAAAAGTAGGAGTATCCACGTCAAATAACGCATTTACACTCCACGGCAGTAGAGCCATTGTTGGTTTTGTTTCCATTCCGACCTCACGTCACTTTTCTTACGTTTTCATTTTCAGTTAACTCGCTTCGATGATCTTGCCGGCAGTCTCTCTCTACCTGTCCTGCTGGTGTAAATACAGCTGCCGACTTTTGCTGTAGTGGCAACACGTCACTTGGCTTGGGAATCGTCAAGACGGGTCCCTGGAGCTTATACTACAATTGAATAGTCCACATTGAGTTCGAGAAGTATACTGGGAATACCGAAGAATGAGAGATGGACAGCCCCCACGGATTAATTCCACAGGCAAACTTCGAGTAACAGGGACATTCGTCAACCGTCGTACAACAACTAGTGCCGGAGCAGACCAGAAGAGGAAGTAGAGCAAGAGAGCAAGAGAGCAGAGCTGAACTCGGGCCAGCTACTCGGCCCAGGACGCTGCAGAGCACAGCGCAGCATAGCACAGCGGCAAAGCAAGCAGTAGACCGAGCAGAGCGGCGCACAACAGAGCCGAACACAGGGAGCAAAAGCTCAAGCAGAGAAAGCATGACTACGGTGGTATCAACGCGGCCCCCAGCACGAATCTGACGGCCATCTAGCATCTAGCCGCACGGCCCACCAGAGATGCGGGTCAGCTACTCGACCCAGAATGCTGTTCGCCGCAGCAACCAGCACAGCACAGCACAGCAGAACTAGCAGAGCAGAAGAGCAGAAGTGCAAGCAGAGCAGGGGTATGATAGTGGCATCAATGCGGTGTCCGGCAAGTATCTGACGGCCGTCTAGCAGCGATCACGTGGTTCACGAGCTATGCGGTCCAGCTACTCGACCCAGGACGCTGTTCGTTGCAGCAACAAGTAGAGCACAGCACAGCAGCTCAGAAGAGGAAGCGCTGCAGCTCCAACCAGAGCAGAGCAGAAGAGCAAGTACTACAGAGCAGCTGAGCAAACACATCAGCTTATGAGAGCAAGCAGAGCAAGCGTGGTCACGGCGGCTTCAATGCAGCCTCCATCAAACACCTGACGGCCGTTTAGCAGCACGCAACTACGCGGACTAGTCAGTCGACCAGAACACTTTTTGCAACAAACATAGCACAGCAGGGCACCGCATAGCACAGCACCTCAGAAGTGCTAGCGCTGCAGCTCCAAACAGAGCAGAGCAGAACAGCAAGTACGGCACATTCAAGCACAGCAGCTCCAAGCAGAGCTCAGCAGAGCAGAGCAGAACCGCAAGTACGGTAGAGCAAAGAGCAAGCAGGGCCGTGCAGAAGTGCAAGCAGAAGAGCTAGATGAGGCTTGGCCACGATGGCAAGGATATTTATCCCAACCTGGAACAAAACAGTCTACATTTTCCCCAACCTGGAACAAATGAAAAGCGCTGTATTATTTGGGTTCTTATGAGTTGTATAAAGAGCAAACTACGACGGGCTTGCTTTAAATACATAGTTACCTCCTGCAATCGGTACGTCTGTTTCTTCAAATTTTGCCTACCTGCGGAGTGCAAGCTGAAGCATTGTGCGTTGTTTCCTTTTCTCACGGCAAGGCTGAGGGTGAGTTGTCTATTGTGCAATGGAGATAGGAAGTAGCTTAAAAAAAAAAAAAGGTCCAGTTTCCTTAGACATGCTGCATTGATATCACCTTCTCTCCTTCGGCTCAGATGCTGAAAAGTTCTTTTCAAAGACAGATTGAAATATCATTTCATTTTTTATTAGTCACCTCATAAGAACCCAAAGAATACTGCACTTTTCATTTGTTCCAGGTTGGGGAAAACGTTGACCCTTTTGTTCCAGGTTGGGAAAAATATCCCGGTGGCAACTCCTGCAAGTACCTGACGGTCATCTAGCAGCGGAGCTACACGGGCTACTAGAAAATTCGGCATGTTTACAAGAACAACGAAAAAAAAACTATGTATTCTGCTGCTTTTCTTCCTGGCTAGAAAAACAATCATTTCCTCGGGTGGGACGGTTGATCTTGTCCAACCCTAGTTAAGCTCGACGGTTAACTCCAGTTCCTCTCCGACATACGAGACTGTGCATGAGCTCAAAGAGTTCGTCCAGTTGCAGATGCAGTATGACTCCTCCAAGAATACGGTGGTAGCACGGCCACGGAATGCTATCGCAACGTGAATCAACTTCAGAGTCTGTAATGTGTGAGTAAAACGATACTGCTCTCGTTTTGCTATCGAGGGCTTCCAAGTTGGTTGCGATAGATGCGATAGATGCGATAGATGCGATAGATCCATAGCACAGGGTGTGATGCCAAAGTGGCAGATTCTAGAGTGAACGCTTTAGTATGACTGAAAGAGGCTGGCAAGATAGATATAGCAGGAAATTCTATAAGTAACACTTTTTGTTTTTCTACTAACTGCATTACTCTGCAACGGTTCTACCCCTCCCAACATCTTCCGCAAGGATAGTATGAAGATTGTAAAGAGCCTCGGACGCCGTAGGCCGAGATTTTGGATCTACAGATACGCACGCATTGCCCAACGCCACGACATTTTTAATTGCTTCTTTGGAGAACTTCACCTGCAACTTTCCTGTTGCAACCATTTGCAAGATCGCCGGCTCAGGCATTTGTCGACTTGAATCGTTGGGGTCTTTGGCGTGCCAATACGGCGATGCATGTGTGTCTAACTCTGACAACACAACACCAAAAGAGAACATATCGGCTTTGTCGTCATATCTGTCGCCGATCATCACCTCCGGTGCCATCCAAAGGCATGTCCCGACGCCTCCTGTCATCGACTCGTTCACACGCTCTCTTGATGTACCAAAGTCTGTTAGTTTAGCGTCCAGCTTTTCACTCAGCAATACGTTCTTGGATTTGAGATCGCGATGAATTATCGGGGGGTCAAGAGAGTGCATGTACGTCAGTGCATGAGCAATATGCAGCGCGATCTTCAGCTTCTCTCTGTTAAAACCCATGGGATAAAGCTGTTCTTCGTAGTCACTCAGCAGTGCTTTTAAGTCGCCACCTGCCATAAATTCTGACACGACGCACATATTTGTCAGCGAGTCCCAAGCCACACCGATGAATTCAACGATGTGAGGGTGCTCCATGGATGCCATCATTCTCACTTCTGCTAGCAGATCGATGACGTGTGAAATGCTGCGGCGAGTTTCTGGGAGAAGCATCTTCACAGCAACACGTCGTCCGCTATAGAGTCCAGAGTACACAACACCGAAGCCTCCACGACTAAGGAGCTGCACAACAACAACTTTGTCACGAGGGATCCGAGATGCAACAACGAAATCGTCTTCCCATGGATAGTTTGTCGATGCTGCTTGAATTGCCCGACTAGAACTTGATCCGGATACAAGCGTTCGCCCCGAACGTTGATAACTGGAGCCAAAGCTGGAGAGCGCTGGGGCCAACGAACGAGTTGTGGTTTGTTCTCGAAATGTGGAGCATGTGCTGCTGCTCTGAGGAAGGAATGTCCGTCCACTTACTGGCTTGGACATGTAAACCATGTCGTCAGGCTCCAGCATAGCAACACTGTCGTTTAGTTCCGTGTTCCTTGCAAAGATCACCTTCCGCTGGTTTGATCGCCACTTCCACACGATAAAGACCACTACAGCGAGAACAACTGCACTGGAAATTGCTAGAGTGCTGACGAGTGTTACGCCGTGAAACCTCTGTCCACTGCTTTCTGTGGCAGATTGATCGTGCACCAAGGTGTTTGAAGAAGACCCCGCTGTAGAATTATCGCTGTACCAGGAGATCGAGGAGCTACCGGTAGCGCTTGAGGCCGTGCTGACGTAGAATTTGCTGGCTTGGTAGCATTTGTGCCCGGCAACGGTCTCGTTATCAGGTGCACTCGTGGATGCAGGTTGTGCGTCGCACTTGGTGCCGGGGTAGAACGGGATAGTCACTGACCCGTCGTCGAGTATCGTGGCGATCACGGCCGATGTCTGTGCTAGTGAAATGGAGGCAATCGCAAATGGCAGACAGCGATTCAAGTCCTGTATCGCGTGCGTTTGCTGGTACGAGCTGTCGCTGCAGTTAGGCCGTTGGAACTGGTCCATAACAATGTGGCTGGTGCCTGCGAACGCCATCGAGATGTAAGCGTACACGTCCGTGTCGATGCAAGTCATGTTGTAGTAATAGGTCTGGTCTCCGAAGGTGACGGCGCTGCAGCCCTGCTCGATGCAGCTCGACCAGGCATTGTAGACCTGCATGCTCAAAGGAGTCGTCCGGCACTTGTTGTCGTCGAACAGCGCGACCGCCTTCGACACCCGTGCAAAGGTGCACGAGCTGCGTGACAGCAGCATCAAGACGAGCACAATCGACCGACGTAGCAACAGGATCATGGCCGTTCGAGAATGAAGCAGCGCGTGGATCCTCGCCTACTCTCAACTCTCGACGCCAAAGGTACGCGGAAGCCTCAGCTCATCCAGTGTCAGACGTCCGGACGAAGAGGACCAGCACGGAAGCTGCATGAGTGGCATGCATCAAAGTTCTCGAGTCCCCGGCTCCATTGGAGCGCTGGGGTCATCCGCGCGCGTCTTGGTGCCGCCCTCATCTGGCTTGGCGGATAGTTTCTCGTCGTGAAGTTGTCGGAGATGCTTCTGGAAGGTGTCCAGTGACAGCATGGCCACCCGCTGGCCGCGCTTCCGGTCTCGGTTGAGCTCTGCGCAGCGCCGTCGAGCTTCGTCGTACGTGCACGTGACGACCTCGCCCTGTGGAATGGCAGAGCAGCGTTAGAGAGTTAAACGACAGGTAAAGAGGCTGGCAAGACAGCATTACCTGTTGGGTAAGTTGCTGGCGGTGGCGAAAGTCTGTCTGCGTCGTGTAGAAGACATACTCGCGCTGCACGAGCGACGTTGCGCTGGTCGTCTCGGCAGTGACGATGTTCAAGTCACGCTGCTGCCGATGCAGCTCCAGACGCTTGGCCTCGACAGCTTCTTGCTTGGACACGCCGCCGTACTGCTTCAGCTTGGCGACTCGGCCACGCTGCTGGAACTGCTCCTGGATGGACACCATCCCTTTGAACGCGTGAAGCAGGGCGTCGAACGCACTGCGTCCAGCAGACTCCTTGGGCTCCAGTAGCACCAGCGCCGACGCAACCGCTTCCAGCGTCGACATGCAGCCCTCCATCGGCTCACTACAGATGCACACACCAGTCAGCTCAAGCTCCGCTCCATTAACATCGACAACGGCCATGCTCACCGCCTCAGATCACCGTAGATGCTTCGCTTTGGCGGAGCCGTAGCTGCATCGCCGCCGCTCTCCTCGCTGTCGAGGCAAATGTACTGGAGACTGGCGCCTCTGGCGGCCCAGTCTCGAGCGGCCTGCTGCCAGTGATCTCTGTTGCGGCGCGCTATCTTCTTGGCCTCCTTCCACGTGCCGTCGATGACGAGGAGCAGCACTCGCCTCGCGCCGCCTCCCCCAGCTCCCGCCGCCCGCAGTGGCTGCGCGTGCTCGTCCGGGAAGAGCACCAAGGCCGCGTCGAAGCTGCGGTCGCCGCCCTCGTCATACAGCAGCGCGTCGAGCTGCTCGCTCACCCCGGGGCCGCAGTCGCAGTTCTCGTCCACAGTCACGAGCGTCACGTCTCGCAGCGTCTGCGCCAGCACCGGCACGGACGAGATGGCCGCGCGCCGCCGCTTCTCGTGCCGATGCTGCAGCACCAGCACATGCGTGCGCGACGTCGCCAGCTTCTCGGCCGGCAGCGCGGCGCAGTAGCACACGAGCAGCGGGCGCCGACACCTCCTGCACGCTTCTCGTCGCTGCGCCATCCAATCCGTAACTGCTCGCTCGTCCACCAAGACACTGCGCTGTCCACGAGGACACAAGAGCGACAACAACGAAACGACGAAACCAAAGCGAACAAACAAGCAGTGTATGGTTCAGGAAGAGAAGAGGTCTGTTACCGGACGTCTCTTACGAGATAGCATTAATTAAGCTAGACAGGCTTAGGCCGTGGCCTGGTACACCGGGTCCACGGGGGCCGGGGCGGCGGCCGGGGCCGCGGCGGGCACCACGGGCGCGGCGGGCTCCACGTAGGGCTGGTACACCTCCTCCTTGGGCTCGAGGATGGTGACCACGTCGTCCAGCGCGCGCTTGGGGCCCTGCTTGCCCGTGGGGTCGTGCGGCAGCATGATGGACACCTTGACGCCGAGCACGCCCTGGCGCATGAGCACGTGGCGCACGGCCGTGTCCACGTACTCCTGCGAGGCGTTACCGGTCTTGACCATGTAGCCCTCGTTGAACTTCATGGCCTTGGCGCGCTGCGCGCGCAGCTTGCCCGACACGATGACCTGCACGCCCTTGGCGCCGGCCTCCATGACGAAGCGCACCACCGAGTAGCAGGCGCGACGCACGGCCAGGCCGCCCAGCAGGCGGTACTTGAGCGACTCGGCCTGCGCCTGCGAGCACAGGCCGCGGTTGGCCACGCGCTCGGCGTAGAGCTCCACGGCGCCGTCCGGGAAGTTGAAGCGCTTCTGCACCACGGAGGTGAGCGCGCGGATGCGCTGGCCCTTCTCGCCCAGCACCTCCTGCGTGCGCGTGGCGCGGATGATGATCTCGGTGCGCATGGGCGTCACGCGCACCTCCACCCCCGAGTAGCCGTCGCCGTACAGCTCGCGCTGCAGCAGCTCGTTCAGCTCGGCGTAGAACACACCGTCGGCCACGAATTTGCGCTTCTTGGAGATGTTGGCGGCCATGTCTTCTTCTCGTGGAGATTCCTGAGTGAGCGGCAGGCGGCCGGCGCGGCGGCGGCTCAAGGCGCCGCCAGCCAGTGAAAGTGCGGGGGGATTTGGTGTGGCCCACCCCGTTGGCGGCGGAAGGTTCAGTGTGGGCCACACGGTCTAGTGTGGCTCACATCATGAGGTGGGCGTTGGTTGCGTCGCGCGCACGACAAAGAGCATGGCCATGGCGACATCGCCTAGTGACGGCGGCACGCGGCGGCAGCGCATCGAGCGCTTGATCCGGCGCGGCGACCGCCTGGCAGAAGGCGACCGGGAGCATGTCGCGCCGCCAGGCGACGCCGTGGAGCCGCCGCTGCCCACGCGGCGCAGCTCGTGGACGCCGCAGGAGGACGCCAAGCTGCGCGAACTGGTGCAGCGGCTCGGCCGGCGCTGGAGCGACGTGGCCAGCCACTTCCCGGCCAGAGACCGCAAGCGCTGTCGCGAGCGCTTCGTGAACCACTTGGCGCCGTCGCCGTCAGCCGCTTGGAGCCTCGAGGACGACCGGAAGCTGTTGAACCTGCAGCAGGAAGTGGGTCCTCGCTGGGCGGAACTCGCGCGGCGACTTGGACGAACCGCCGACAGCGTCAAGAACCGCTGCTTGTTGTTGGCCAGGAGGGCGGAGAAACGTCGACGTGGAGAGAAGAAAGCGCCTAAAACGTGGACGAAGCCCGAGAGGGAGAAGCTGCGAGCGCTGGTGGCCACGCACGGCGCCAGGAATTGGCTCTTCATCGCGTCACAGCTGCCCGGACGCACCGACTTGCAGTGTCTGCAGCAATGGTACCGGACGCTGGATGACACGGTGACCAAGGGCAAAGGTACCTGGACGCAGACGGAGGACAGAGTGCTCAAGGAGAAAGTGGAGGAGATTGGGCGGAAGTGGACGCAGGTAAGACTCGGAATGGACGAGGTTTGTGAAGTTGTAATGGCATGGTGCTGGTGTTTAGGTTGCAGCTTTCTTGCCAGGACGGATCGGGAGCCAATGCCGGGAACGATATCTGAACTGCGTGGAGCCATCGATTGCCCAGGTCAGTAGGAGGCTGTACAATGGATATGTTGAGCTTGTATTCTTACTTCAGGCGTATGCATGTGTAGCAGGCGCCGTGGACAGCAGCAGAAGAGCAGATTCTGACAGAAGCTGTTAAAAAGTATTCGACACAGTGGGGCTTGATTGGCGATGCGCTCCCGGGGCGAAGCGAGAATGCGATAAAAAATCATTGGTACTCTCGTGAGCGTCGGCGTATGCTGACGGCAGCTAGCGTCATTGAAGAACGGATGAAAGTAGGTGAAGAGAGGGAGCCTCCACACGCTGAAGCTTCATTGCTAAGTGGCTCGACTGAAGGTGCTGATTAGGAGGCTGGCCTCAATGTGTGAAGAATATCTTGTGGCATTTGGATTGCAGAATCTTAAAAACCTATGCTTTTGCACACTTGCTTGACTCGGCTACATGCAGGTCCAAGCGTTGCCACCGACTGGGTGCTCGCTAGGATCAGCAAGAGGGATATCCTGTTTTCAAACTGCGGCACCTATAGTTCGAGGCTTCGAGCAGCTATCGTCAATTGTCGGCTCAGAAAGTTTGAGGAGTCCAGTTGGGATACTCCAGCAAAGCTTTGTGGTGTAGCTCAAGTTGGCAAATGAATACGTAGCAGTGACATGGCGAGTTGCGATAAGGCAGTGTGATGCTTATCGATAACACGTTCCATAGCACTCCCGACAAACAGCTCGCGCTTGAGAGTGCTTCAGCGATGAAGTTACTCCACGATGGCGTAAGGCACAAGCCCACGCAGACGCAGACTTGCTGGTCCAGTGCGGGTGAGCAGTGGTCATCGTGTATGAGTCACAAGTCCAGTTCGGACAACGAAAGTACCAGCTGATCAAAAGAGCTTAATTCCACCCGACAACCCCCGCCGTTCCCATTTCTGCTCACTTCTCCATTCGCTCACTCACGATGACGGAGACCGTGGTCCGTGACGTGGAGGACTTCCTGACTTCGTGCGACTTGTCCGCTTTTGAGCTGCCGAATTTGAGTAACGGGTGCGATGACAGCACCACTGAGTTATCCATTTCGGACAGCACAAAGGACCACCCTCCCCACGAACCTAAAAAGCGAGGACGCAAGAAGAGCACCATTGACCCTGTGATCAAGCTCGAGCTGGACAGGATCAAGGACCGAAAGAGATGCAGCAGATATCGCGCGCGGCAAAGAGACGAACGTCAAAGTTTGAAACAACAGGTTAAGACGCTAACAGCAGAACTGGCTGAACGCAAGAAAGCACAGGAAACCAGCAGACAGTTAAGTACCTCAGCGTGGAAGATGTTGGCGCAGTCGGAACTTGAGGCGCGGCTCAATTCCGAGGAGCAACAGCGCCTGCTTTATGAGGCTGTCGAGGCCCGAGCTGCGTTCATCCGTGAGTTTCAGAAGGCCTTGCGCACTCAGCTTAAAACGAATGGCGGAGCGGAACTGGAGGAAGAGTCGAGCAGGCAGAAGCGCAGTCGCCTCGATCCCTGCGATGCCGCCTTCTATGAAGTGTTTGTCGATGATTTGGATGCAATTTATGCGCAGACGGACGACACATTGCGTGCATGTGGCCTCGGTGCAGCGAATGACGATCATGTCAAGCCAAAGCAGTTGTGGAGAGAAGACGGCGGAACAGGCTGCTTCATGTACATTGACAAGCACGTGATGCCGCTCAACTTTCAGCAAACGTGCGAGATGTTCTGGCAGGCGGGAAAGCTGCCTTTTAGGCAGGAAGATCGACAGGACTTCGAGAGCGTAAACGACCCGGATAACACTGCAGCATTCAAGTTTCGGGTCTCAAATCGTCTAAGTACGGGTCGAGTCGTATCAGCGCTTGTGCGCTTCGTCACACGTCGCTACCAAGAAGAGAATCGCGTGGTGGTTGTGTGGCAGTCGCTGATGGAGGGCGAAGGCATATTTACTGGCATGCGGGCCGGGGAAACTGGGTGGGACGTTTTGACTCCCTCGACAGCTACGCCAAATTCTGGAAGTGTAGTCAAAACCTGTATTTGCCATACACCTATGCACCTGAGTACTGTGTCGTCGCATGACCCAGCAGTGAAACAATTTACTGGCATGATGCTGGGATCAGTAGCTGACGATGGCACCGAGATCGCGAAAATGTTTGAGAAACTGCTGATTGACGAAAACTAATTTCTTAGAGGCATTGACTTGTATCTAAGCTGTCTTCAGGTAAAATACAGCAAACTACATGCTCTAGGGCGAAATTTTTTTTATTGATGCACGAAAGCTGTGGCACGTGAACATATCCCACCTTTTAAATGCAAGACTACATCGCAGACACTCGGGCTGTAGCGCTCTGCACTTCGGAAATTTCCAGCGTCTCGAATCTTTTTGTGATCTCGTTGCCATCCTCCGTCACTGCTCCAATCAACATGTCATTGAATTGCTTCACAGCGGGCTCGCGTGTTACCAACCCCTCGATTCGCATTGGTGAATGGCATATACAACTCGTTCTTGTCACTCTGACCACCCCTGAGCTGTCGGTTGAGCGTGCAAGTACGTCCCACCCAGTTTCCCCAGCGCGAAGGCCAGCAAACATCCCTTCTCCATCCATATAGGACTGCCACACAAACACCATGCGATCGCTGGTTTGGTAGCGCCGACAGATGACGCGCTGAGCCGCAGACACAACTTGCCCAGAACTCAAACGACGCAACACACGGAACTTGAATGCCGTCGTATTGCTAGGGTCCGGTACACCCAAGGACTCGACCCTGTCTTGTTGTCGGTGGGGTAACTGAGCTGCACGCCACAGCGTCTGACAAGCCTGGTCAAAATCGCACGTAAATTCTTGCTTCTCCACGAAGAGAAAGCAGCCAGTATCGTCATCCTCTTTCCACGTCGTAGGCTGTTCGAACACTTGCAAGTTGTCATCGGTTTGAGAGTGAATCGCATCCAAGTCCTGGACGAACAAGTCGAAGAATGCAGCGCCTCCGCAAGCTTCATATTTCTTCGCGAGTTCCTCGTAAGGAGGCACATTGATTTGCACGAGGTTGCGCACAATGCGTTGTTGGACCATATCCTGGAACTGGCGAATGTATACGGCCCGCGCCTGAACCGCCTCGCACAAACGAAGCTGTTGTCTTTCCGACTCCAGTCGTTCTTGCAACTGTTGCTGCGCAAGCAGCTCCCACACCGACTTGGAAACCAATACGTTGTTGCTTTTGACTTTCTTCAGTTCGGCCAGTGTAGTCATCAACTCTTGGAGTTCTAGCTGCAAGCTCGCGCGTTTGTTCCGTTGTCGCGCACGATATGTGCTGCAACGCTTTCGGTCCTTGATTCGATCCAATTCGCGCCTGACGACAGGGTCGATGGTGCTCTTCTTGCGACCTCGCTTTTTAGTCACGGTCACCAATGACTCACTTTGGTCGTCACTGGCAAACTCACGTAAGCTCAAGGGTATTTGGGGTGAAACAAGGTCACACGAGGCCAGTACGCTGTTCATTGCAATGGTTAGCGTCTGCGATCACGCCGTGGCTGAGCAAATTCGAGAGTGCGGTGAATTTGAGTCATAAGAAATAGGGCACGTTGCCCATTTGCACAGCCCATGTGTGATCCCATGCGTGATTTGCTGTTGTCCCCTATCCACTCGCACTGGCTCAGTCATGATGACGTTGGGATCACCTGGGAAACTGTCGACTGGCTTCGTAGTCTTTCGCGATTCAAACGCACTCTCTCATCGCTAATTCACCCAGCGCCCCGTCCATTTCGAATGCCAATGAAGATATTGCATATCAATTCATTGGCCTGGAATGCCTCTGTGCTTCGCGTTGTCGTGAAAGTGGAGCACGAAGAGATAGACACGCTGTGGACTGCAGTAAGCAAGGTTGCAACTACACCGAGTGATGGATATTTGTGGCTTACAACGAGTATTACGCCAACTTCCTGCCATACAATTTGACCTGCTGGTTACTGATCAGGACGAATACCAGTCCATTTCCTGCCTCGTTATTAACGCTTGCTAGGTTTTTCCTTCTGACCATCCCTAAGCTCTTATTACTGCTCTACTTACGACACTATCAGCCAGCCTCGCATTTCCGATTCCTACAATGATCAGCGAGCTGGACGACTTCCTGGCGTCGTGTGACCTCGAGGTGCTATCGTCGCTATTGCAGGACGACGACCACGACGGGACTAATGTGACTCCCCCTCCTTCTGTGCCGAGAAAGCGGGGTCGAAAGAAAAGCAACATCGACCCCGCCACGAAACACGAGCTGGACCGCATCAAAGACCGCAACAGATGCAGCAAGTATCGAGCGCGGCAACGGAATGAACGCATTGGGCTGCAACAAGAAGTACAGACCTTAACTGCAAAGCTTGTCGCTCTACAAGAGGCGAAGAAAATGAGCTCCGAGCTGTCGATGTCCACGTGGCAGATGATCGCACAGCGCGAACTCGAAGCGCGACAGAGCTCGGAAGAGCAGCAGCGGCGACTGTGTGCAGCAGTGAAGGCTCGGGCTGCGTGCATCAGAGACTTTCAGGAAATGGTGCAGCGTGTTGGTGCAGTCCACAAGGACAGTCAGCCGCTCAAAAGAGCTCGAGTCGAGCGCTCGGATGTCGCAGTTTACGAAGTGTTTTTACAAGATTTGGACGCTATCTACGCGAAGACGGACGAGGTGTTACGTGGTTGTGGGCTCAACCTGAAAGGTCAGGATCAGGTTCAGTCCAAACGAATGTGGAACAAAGCCGACAGAGCAGGCTTCTTCTTGTTCATGGATAACCAGACGATGCCATTTGATTTCAAAGAGGCTTGCCAGACGCTGTGGTACTCAGCGCTACTTCCTCATCGGCAGGAAGACCGAAAAGTGTTTGATGGGGTAGATGATCCCGAGAATACTGCAGCGTTTAAGTTCCGCGTATCAAACCGTTTGGCTACCGGTCAAGTTGTGTCTGTGGTGCAGCGCGTTGTCACTCGTCGCTATCTAGAAGAAGGTCGCATGGTGCTCGTGTGGCAATCGCTGATGGAGGGAGAAGGAATGTTCATTGGCATGCAAGCCGGCGAAACTGGATGGGACGTGCTCACGCCGTCGATGGATGCGTCGAAGCCGGGAACGGTAATGCGAACTTGCATCTCTCACACGCCTGTGCAGTTTGGGAATGCAGCTGCCCAAGAACCTGCTACTCAGCAGTTTAATGGCATGATACTGCAGGCAGTTGCCGAGGACGGCATCGAAATCTTTAAGGAGTTCGAGAAGTTGCACATTAGCGACGTGTAGATTGGGGTTCTTCCTCTTTGAGGCCGAGGCATGAATTCAACCAGCTTTCCGGGTCATTCACCCGTGATCACGATTTGCCACTAAGAACTGTTCACGAACACGCTTTACGGTGTGAGAAATGGATACGCGATAGGCGCATTTTTGATCTAGCATTTTGTCATTTTCTATTTAGCCAGGATGGCACTTGATGCAGACTTCCTTGCAGAGGTGGAGGACTTCTTGGCCAAGACCGACTCACCAACGCTTTCACTAGAGCATGAAAGTGACATCCAGTCTAAATCATGTTCTCCAGAATTTGAGTGTAGCAAGGAAACACCACAGACAAATGCTACCAAGAGCACACAGGACGCCAAGAAAACCAAGTCTTACTACAAGCTCCGACAAATGAAGCGTGAGAATCTTCGGCGACAAGTGAAAGAGCTAACAGCAGAACTGGACAAGCGGACAAAAGCTAGGGAGGCCAGAAGAACACAAGCACCCTCGATTTGGAGGGCATTCGCAAAGCATCAAGAACAAGAGCGATTACGAGCAGAGGGAAAACAACGACGCCTTTCAGCTGCAATTGATGCACGAGCTGCAATGATCCATGGGTTTTGGATATCCATGCAGGACCGGCTAAATTCCTTGTGTGTAGCGACAGAGGAAGAAGTCCGCTTGATTGGGGGTATACCCGGTGGGGTGCGCTCGAATCAGAACGACAAGAGTCACGTGGATTCAGCGCAAACCGAGACTCCAGGGTGTTCTTCTGCTGAACTAGGCATAGAGAGTAGTCAAGTAGGACAGGTTTTCTGTGCTTGTGAAATCCAACCGCAGGACGGGGTCTGGGAAGACTCCGGACAATTGTTCAAAACTCAGATGTTCTTCTTGTGCGAAACTACACTGTTCACGGCTAGTTGTTGCAGGCGAGACTGTTGTCGTATGGTCTGTTGCGCACGTAATTAATTCTAGCGCTGCGATAATTTATTGCACAAACTGAGACTGCGGGACGACAAAGCACCATCGCTGAAGGAGGTGACCTCGCTTACCTAGGCTTCGCCATTGTTCAGTTTGCCTCATTGTTATCGCCCAAAAAATGGGAGTCTGTACCACACTGAATGCCAAACCGTGTGCTTGATCACAAACCACGAAGAGAGGGCCCTGGGAGTCCCAGGGCCAGGCTGGGACAACCATGTCGGTGCCTGACTTGCTCGATTACATTATCGGCGCACGCACGGCATTTGCCATTTGGCCGCATCAATGGCTGATGCTGCATTTCTCGCAGAGGTAGAGTCCTTCCTCTCCTCATGCGAACCATCGATTAAGGTGCTGGATATCGACAATGTCAGCGACCAAGTTCTGCTTACTGATGCAAGCTCAGTATCAGATCGGACTGACAATGTCGTCCCCCAACGCGGCCGAGGACGCAATTACAAACTAGTAATGCTAAGCATGGATAAAAAAAGGAGAAGGACCGTCGAAGACGCGCTGAATACCGTCGAAAGAGACAATGTGAACGAGACAATCTAGTGCAACAAGTTAACAAACTCACGGCAGCGTTGGCTGAGCGACAGAGGATCAAAGAAGCTGATGCCCCGATGTCCACCACAGCGTGGAAAATTCTTGCCCAGCGACTACGACACGAACGACTGGACGCGGAAGAGCGACAAAAAGGATTAGTCGCGCAGATTGAAGCTCGTTTCACCTTGATTAGGGACATTTACTTTCGACCTGCATGCCACGGCGACACAGAACTTAGCGGAATATTTTGCCAACACAAACGAATTCCACTCGAGCACGCCGATGTTGCAACATTTAACACATTTCTACAAGAAATGGATAAAGTGCACGATAAGACGTGCGAGGTTTACAGCAGGTCCGGGTTGGAGGAGACATCGGAAACAGACTGGGGTTACTTTAAGTAGTGGATAGAGGACGGTGAGACTGGAAACTACTACTACAAAAGCAAGCGGGATATGAGATTCGACTTACATCGATCGTCTCAAACTCGCTGGGATGCATCCCAGCTTTATTGCCGCCAGGATATCGAGTCCACTAGGATAAAGGGGAAAGCTCTGGAAATACTGCCGCGTACAAGTTTCGCCTCTCAGTCGAATTAAAACCAGATCATGGCTTGTCCGTCGTACAACGCTCAGTAACTCGTCGGTACGAGCAAAGTAATCGTGTCATAGTTGTCTGGCGCTCGTTCATAGAAGGCGAGGGTGTACTTGCTGGAATTCACGCTGATGAAACTGGCTGCGACGAACTTACAGCATTAGCAAAGGGAACTATGATGAAAATCTTATACACCACGTACCTATGTATATCAGCAGCACGAATCATCAAGAACCAGCCATGAAAGCATTTAACGGCGTAGTGTTAAACTCTGTGTCCGAAATTGGCTCCGATATCGCGAGGCGATTTGAAAATCTAACAATTACAGGTGTGTAAACGTCAGATTCTTTACCTTTTTGTATGGATCTTGAACTTCTCCACGACTTGGCCATACCTACACTATTTCCCGCCAAAAATGCTTACAATTGACGGGCAAAATCCATCAAAAGACCAAATCGATTCCGCCCTCTTTCCTGATCTAGACACAGCACATTACTACTTCGCAGCTGTACAGTACCTGCAAGGTGCTGTTGGTTTTACTAATGTTGATTACGATACTTTGTGTTTACGATGCCCTGGATGCCTACCGGCAAACTCTAACGCTTTTATTTGCACATTGACAATTTCTTCAGTCCTGCTTTTTTATTTGATCATGACGGAGCCCGACGCAGCATTCTTTGCGGAGATTGATCATTTCCTGAGGTCCTGTGAACATTTTTTTTTTTTTGCCAGTCTTTTCGTCGGACGACACACTCAGTGGTAACAGATGCCTTAGCACATGTGAGCTAATCGAGGCAACTCCTGCTTTGGACACTTTTCGGCGCCAGGTTGATACACAAGATAATAAGAAAATATGCCTGGACGCCAGTAGTAATACTTAGAACATTACGCCGGCAATTTTTTTACTTTCCGTAATTTACCACTGAGAACATTCCTGGAACCTTCTTTCGGGTCAGGTGCTCTTTAAGAAACGCGACCTCTCGACCACCTGAGAGCGAATGCAACGCCTTTTGGATCTAAGGGTGGTTTCAGATCCGCTCTACCACTGATATCTAAAAGCTGTTTTTTTTCATCGACGCGACCTCTCGACCACCTGAGAGCGAATGCAACGCCCTTTCGATCAATGGTGGTTTCGGATCCGCTCAACTACTACAGGTGCTCTTTCAGCAACGCGACCTCTCGATACCATCTGGTGCAAGAGGTACAGTACCATCTAAACCTCCAACTCCACAAAACCGATCCACAATCCTAGAAGCATTTCAGTACGATTCACAAGTACATGTAAGTCATCGATATTTTTTATCATCAGTAAAAAAAAAAAAAAATATGGTCAATGGATTTAGCTTAGAAGAGCATCTACTTCAGTCTTTAGCTTAGGACACTTAGACTTAACAAAGTCATTCTTATTGAGCCAATCGAGATAATTCGGATCAATCTTTTGAATCTGTTTGATAGTTCGATTCTTGTATTTCCCCCACGTCATCATAAACGAACCATCGTCGTTTCCGAATTTGATGTGAAGGAATTGGGCAATAGGGTCATTCCCAAGATCGGTAAAACGATTTTGATGAGACAACCATCTACAATAGGACGGATCAGAGGAATATACCTCTTCAATAGTCTTCGATTTGTACTTGCCGAATGCTAGTGTCGAACTCATTATATCTGTGAATGTGTATCTATATACCTACCCAGATACCTATTCAAAAAACAAATTAATTATTTCAATGGACTTAAGCTGTCGTGAAATCAAGTACCTCACCCGTTAGACGTAGGACAGTTCTTGTTCGCTAATAACCAACACAAGCATATTAACACCCTGACAACCAGCATTCACACCCTGAATCTGAATAGACTGAGGAACATCCTTTTCGGTCAGGCGACTGACATCAGCGATGAGGACACGGTTAGTTAGAGACCACGTCTGATAGTCAAGAAGACCATTCACAAGCTCAGGAGTTAGATCACCGTTGATAGCTCCAATCTTTGCCACCTCGTTGGTGAAGTGGTGGAAGTCGTAGTCGTGGCTGATATCAAACGTCTGACTCGAACCAATGCGAACATTAAAGTTGCGAATCGAAGAACCAGGGTGTAGAGTCCAAGGAGCGCTATCAAAAGGACTTTGGAACTGTTGAACAGCAGCGGAAGCGAAACTACCCGTTTGCTCGGCAAAGGGGAGGACTACGACGTATTTAGCATTCTTGACCGAAGCCGATAGCTGTAGGTCAAACGATGTGTTGTGTTGAGTCGATTGCTTACCAATGCCAGCTCGCTGGTAGAACCACTGAGCGTAGCAGTCATTGTAGCGTACCTTCTTAACAGGCTTAGAGATGATAGCCTGAGGATTCTCGAGATGAACGAACGGGACATACAAGCGAGAAGTAGTGAAAGGCATGTACGTACCATCAATAGTAGGCTCAAGCGAATTAACTACGGCTCCCCAAGCAATACTGAAACCAGCAGAAGCAGCAAGAACACCAGCCATAGGATTACCAGTGGAAGAAGCCGCAACCATTACGGGACACGTATTACCTGATGAGAGGGTAGTGGAAGTAAGCGACATACCCTTTGTAGCATCAACGGCGATAACGGATGAGCCCTGATTCACACGGAAACGAAGTCGGATCTGAGGATTAGCCATCAAATCGAGTTCGCGGAAGATAGGGTGTAAATCACTTAGTTTGATTTTTAGCATGTAGTTCCACGTACCCATAATAGCATTAGCAGTAGAAGCACCCGCTACGAATGCACCACGCGAGGTTTGGTTAGCGATAGTGGTGGAAGCAGAAGCAGCACCAAGCGACGGCCACGTTGAACTGAAATCAGAACCAGCCGTCGGAGGATTAGATAGAAGACGCTTAACGAGACCATCGTTAGGAATGGTAGCACCACCCGAAGGACCAGTGGTTGTAAAAGTAGATGAGTAAGCGGTTGTGTTCGTGTATCCATCACCGGTTAGGGAGCTTGTAGCAGCACTATAAAGAACAGACTGAGCAGCATCAGGGTAAAGGAATGATTCAGCACCATGCTTCTCAACATACTGAGGGCTGTATCCGGTTTGAGCACGAATGTTGTTCCAAAAGAGCTTGTAGTCAGCCATGCTAACGATAGTCTTGCCATTCAGCTCGAGAGACATCGAGTCAATTACATTCCAGTTGCCACACTTGAGGGTAGCACAGAAGCGGTTAGCAGCAGCACTTTGAGCAGTAGCACCATTCTTCATCGATACCTTGTATGGAAGCATAATATAAGCATCTCGGAGGGAGGCAAAGCCCTCACTTCCATTTAGCTGAGCCGTTGCATCAATGGTAATGACACCATTCTGATACGAACCCTGATTAAGATCAATGACATGAGGTACGCGCTTAGTGGTCGATACCTTGATCTCAGGATCGCTCTTTAGTGAGCTTTGGTACAAATACTGATCGGATAGTTGTGTTTCACTCATGGTGGAATCTATATCAACTCTAATATACTTTTTGGAAATTAATTATTATGACAAGCCTTATCAAGCCAATCACAAGTGATCATGACCTCATCGAGCTCGCTGAGAAAATGGATGTGAGACTTGACAACATTTTCGAATCAAGTGAGATAACGTCTCCTCTTCCAATGAATGGTTCTTTCCTAATTCTACTACGACAGCCTAATATGGATGTAGGTCATTGGACAGCCGTACATAATGGTGAATACTTCGATTCAATGGGTGAAGCAGCCCCAACAAAATATGGAATTGGTAGATACAACTCCAAGCAATACCAAGGAACATATGGGGATTATTGCGGACCATTCAGTATCCTTTGGCTGTATTCCAAGCAACACAGTCGACCCAATATCTTTAAAAATATGAAAGATTTGAATTTGACAATTCTATAATAAATATGTTTCAGAGAATATAGCAAACATGTATCGCGAACTAACAGTTTCAAGCGACGTACCATCGCGCAAGCTCACCAAGGCTTTCAAGACCGGTAAGCTCTCTTTAACAGCTAACGAACTCAAGGGTAGTGGATCTGTCATTCATCTTCATCCGGCAAGCTATGAAAAGGCTTTTAAAGCTCGCAAAGCCGGTCGTGGCGTTCGACTCGACATTACTCGACACGAAGTTAAAAAGGGGTACAAGAAGGCTCAAGGAGGGTCGATTTGGTCCAAGGTATGGGGAGGGATTAAATCGGCTTTTAAATTCGCAAAGGATTCAGGATTACTTAGCCGAGCTGTGGATGCCGCCGTACCGGCGATCTCAACGGCTTTGGGTGCTCCTCAAGCAGCTATACCTACCAGAGCCGCAATTCGTTCGATGACGGGTGTAGGCATTTACGACAGCGATAGCGATGTTGAGAAGGATGGAGGACGAATTACTGTAGCTGATGTGAAGAAGGGGGCTAAGCGAGCTCTAAGCTATGCGAAGCGTAAGGGGGTACTTACTGATGCTGTAGATGCGGGAGAGAAGTTCCTTTTGAGCAAAGCGACTAAACCAGAGCATGAAACTCTCATCAAGTCGATCCGTGGTGAAGTTAAGCGACGATACGGAGTAGGTGTTGCAAAGGGTAAGCGTCCGGCTAAGGGGTCTCAAGAAGCAAAGGATCGTATGGCAGCTGTACGAGCTAAACGTCGTAGGGGTAGCTTCAGATTGTAAAAAAAAAAATATCATCTCTCTGAGCATTACTCATTTTTTTGGCCTCAACAGAAGCATGATTGAAACCGATGTATCACGGAACTTGACCTTCTGATCGTTTTGATTATAGATGCTGATCGTAATACTTGAGCGAGAGCCATTGTGGCAATTCATCCAAGCATACTGACTCGGTTTTTTTGTATGAGATCAACTGACCAACAGAAGCATCACCACGATCGAAAGCGCTTAGGATATCACCAGAAGCAACGTACTCATTCTTAGTGAGATCGCAACGAACAACGTAGCTCGAACTCGGATGAATCTGAGGGATAGTGTTTGATAGTTGAGCACTTGCGACAGTTGCAGGAGCAGATGGATACGTTCCAGCAGTCAAACCAACAACTTTTCCGAAGGCAGCATTCGATGATGATGCGAGGAACGCGGGTCGTAGTAGGTAATCCAGTTCCACCAGAGCTGTATAGACCAGTAGCAGGCCTCGTCCAAGTTCCACCAGTAGTAGGTAGCGTCGTTGGTGTCGCACTGAAATCAAACTGAGCAGCGTAATAGACGCTGTTTTCACTCAATTGGATATAGAAAACGTTGTTTCCAGACGGGTCAATGAGGTAAGCACCAGCATTAACGAGAGCAGTCTGAATGCTTCGATTAATATCAGCATACGAGTATAAACCATCGGGCAGGGTGATAGACACAGTAGAAGTTGTAGCAGCTGTCGGGACTTCGATCTTAAATGAATTATTGTAGAACTGAGTAGCATCAATGTTATACTCAGAGTTGTACATCGAAATCGACTGAACCGCGCAAGCTACATCGTTGAAATCAGCCGCCGAACCAGGGAAGCTGTATTTCCATGTGGAATTGTACTCATCTTGAACAAGGTTAGTTGAATCGAGCTTAACAAACGAGGCCATGCTTCAAACTATATTCTCACAATCAAATTTTTTTTAAATTATTCGATAGATATCGGTTGATCGAAGTTGTATCGAAGCTGTCCTCTTACTGAATCAATAAACAACATCTGTCCTTTCCGCTCAGTGGCTTTATTGTAATAATAGACAATGCTACGTTCATCAACCCCCGAATGTTGAAATCTTTCACCACCATTGTCAAATCACGTTTTGAATTCGCTTTTAGAATGGCTACATACTCAGCATTCAAGCGAATCATCTTATCAGTAGCAAAGTAGCTATGACTAAGGAAAATGGTACTGATTTTGAAATGTCTCCCACGAGTGAAGTAATGAGAAAACAGATTCTTCTGAAGTAGCTTATCGTTGCTATAATCATCTATGATAACAAGCTCTGGTTTATTGGAAGCTATTGGAGTATGACGAACTTGATCGACGCTTGGAGGACTATCAGGGTCAGCAAATGTGATGAATTCATCCAATTTATCACGGAGATACTCATATAATTCCTGATGAGGATTACGTGCTATGATCGTTAGGTGGGCGAACACGTGAGGAGAATGCTTGAGAATGAACATACAGAGGTTATTCTTCCCTGAGAAAGAGGGACCTAATACAATCATTCTGAATAGTGATTTGATATCCAAATCGGGAATGTCTTTCATCGAAGAGCTCTTGAACTTCTTCGGCAAAGAAGCACCAAAATCGGGAATACCGCCCATGATTATCACTTGTTCTATATAACTTAAGACAAAATGAGTACTGGATTTTCATATCCGCAACCAATCTTTCAATCCCCTATCTACAACCCAGCATTCTATCTAACGTTAGATGCAAGCGGCTTCTTGACATATGACTATGCTCAAACACTCTATCTAAGCAAAACTGATTATAGATTGACATATATTTCAGGAATCACTATAGGTCAAGCGACGGAAGGTGTAGCACTCGTACCTGGTGTTAATGGTGATATCAGCGGAATCGGAGCTCTTAGCTGTAGTAGTCTGACGGTGGATGGATCGCCTGTATCAACACCCCCGGCATATGTTCTATCAATCACACCGGGATCAGCCGACGCGAGCAAGGCTCTTGTACTGAATGCTACCTCCGACATCTCAGGTATCAACTCCCTAAGCGCATCATCACTGACGGGGACGCTACAAACCGCGGCTCAACCTTACATAACGAGTCTTGGTACGCTCACAGCTCTTACGGTTGGTGGAAACCGTGTCTTTAGTGGATCATCTCGCTCACTGAGCATTACTGGTTCTGGTAGCTATGTAGATGCTACGGCATATCGCCAAGCAGGAATAACCTATGATCTCAGTAGCATCGGAAAGCTATTGCTAACTACAAACGGGATAGCAGAAGCATCTAAGGCTCTTGTTCTTGATTCCTCGCTTAACATGCGAGGGGTGGTTGCTCTCGAGCTGAATCATTCTTCAACAACCATTAGCAATTCCTCGATGATGAGTAGCTACGCTCTACTTATTCGTTCGAAATCGAATACCGTTGGTTCATCTACAGGCATTTGTTTTGCGGCTACGACAAGCGCTATCGGCTCTTCTACAGGTGGAGCAAGCATCCTCTTCACAGACACAGGAGCCAACTCAGTTGGATATCTATCCATCAATCTGAAACCATCTTCAGCAGTTGTTTCGACAGCGCTTACGGAGGCTATTCGGATCACGGCTGATGGTTTCGTTGGAATCAATCAAGCAAATCCATCAGAAATGCTGGATATCGTTGGTAATGCTTACATTAGCGGAGACTTATTGCTTGCTGGAGGCGGGCTTTATTCGAATGGTGGTAGTCTCCGAGTCATCGATCAATTCGGGGTGATGACTCCCGCATCATTAACTACAAGTACTCTGACCGTAGCAACGATTGTTCCAACAACCCGCGCCATTCCTGGTTCAACCTCCGCTTCTGGTGTGATTTGGTATTCATCCATCTCACGATATTTTGGCCAACGGGTTATAAGTAGCGACGAGATTAGTCTCCTTTCGTACAGTGCTGGAGGTGCCTACAACGATTACATCCGCTGGAATCACAATGTAGGCTCTCCCGTAATGAATATCACTGGATTCACTACGCTCAATGCAATTAACACGAACTCAACTACGATGATATATTTGAACTCATCCGATCGATGCGGAATTAATAACACTTCGCCGGAAGCTACTTTGCACGTAGGAGGGACTTTAGTCGCTAATAGTGAAATATACACGAAGGGCAATTCATCAGCCAATGCTTCATATCGAGGTAATTGGAGCTCTGCGAACTACTGGGGAAGCGGAAGCGATGCTACAGTTGGTTCAATTCGATTCGGAGTCTGTGATGCAACGGGAGCATGGGTAAGCTACGTAGCAATCCGAGGAGGAAGTTATACGAATGCTTCTGACGAAAGGTTAAAGACTGACATTGTAGATGTACCATATGGTTTGGAGTCAGTTATGATGATGAAACCTCGTAAATATTCCATGATTCAGGAGCAAACGAATCACGTTGGATTCATAGCTCAAGAACTCGCCGATATCATACCTGAATGTGTTCAACAAGGTGCTAATGATGATTTGAATCCTTCGGGATTCCCGGTGAATCCGTGGGGCATAGACCTCGCGAGTCTGACATCAGTTCTATGTAGAGCTATTCAAGAATTGAAGGAAGAAGTGGATTTATTGAAAGCTCTTATCTCCGAGTGAGTATAGACAATGGAGGTCTTAGACATACGTCCGAGCAACCAAAAGTTCAAGAAGTACTCAGCGGACGTTATCATCAACGATAAGCTGTACAGAAACATAAACTTTGGCGATGTTCGCTATGAACACTATCGAGATAGTACTCCTCTTCGCCTCTACTCGCATCTGGACCACAACGATATTAAGCGTAAAAATGCATTCTATCGACGCCACGCGCGCAACAAAGGACCTGCCGCCATGCTCGCTAAGGTACTCCTTTGGTAAAAAATATCTCTCGCTGTTCTATAACGATGGGCTGCGGACCGAGTAAAAATTTGAAATCGAATGTATCTCCCAAAGATCCGGATCAGGTGGTAGGTTCAACTATTTTAAGAGCTGATCAGATCGTAGTGCTCGGGGATAGTGTCTTTCTTCCAACTAAAATGCCTGATGGCGAGTCTGCCATCCTCGAGGTGTCGATCCATGACAAAAAAATATCAGTGTATCGCGGCTATCGTAATAGACTGGTGAGAGAAGGTATAAGTCTCTAACTTATAGAGCAAACGTCTTAACGGCCTTGCTTTTTTTCTTAGGTTGATACGCCCATACGCGGCCCCCTTCCGTCTGAGTAGAAGTCTCACTTTTTTTATTGATTTATCGAGGTCAGTAGCCCATACAGCGGCTTGAGTTTGTTGAGGACGATCGCGGATAATGAGATTCTTCATGATCGATTTCAGTTCAGCAATATTCAAATCAGCGTTATCACCATAGCTTCCGCCTGAGCTGGCGATGATGCGGGGATTAAAGAAGAACATAGTCTCTATATCAAACGAACGATAATATCCTTAAACTCAGAATCAGAAATTAGACGGTTAGAGTACATCTACCGATAAAGACTTAAGCTGTTTGATGATTGACGGATTGTCATTACCGAGTTCCAACTCCCCTTTCAGCTTATCATACTCCGCCTTAAGCAATTCTAACGGGTCCTCGAGTCTGTCATGAAAGTTGTACTGGAGATGAGTGATGGCAAGGATCTCCTTGAACAGTTTTTTATCGTCGATGGATAGCTTATCGTAAGCGGCTTGATCTATATGTTGCTTGAATGCAAGCGTTCGAATCATCGATTGAAGCCCTTCCCAATTTGTCGCTTCGGACCACATTTTCGTCGATTGGGCTGTACTATGACAAGGGTTTTGTTATCAAGATCAGGAATTCTGATATACTTACTACCAAGCTGTCGATATACATACGCTGATGGGGTAGCTAAGCCTTGAATCTCGTTTAGGTTGTATGTTCGACCGCGGCGTACGACACCTTCGAGTGGAGCGACACCGGCTCCTCTCAGCCCACGACCCTTGAGCTCGGGCTTAGTTGAAACATCCATGTATTTGTGATCTCGTTGCTTTAGAACGTATAAGAATAGAATTAGAGCATTATCGATTTCCTTCTTATCATCTTCTGAAACTGATTGTAATGTCTTACTTTTCTCAAGATATTCAAATGAATCTAAGAGCTTCTCCAACGTTTTAGTCCAATCAATATTTTTGAAGAAATCTTTGCTATTTTTTGGGGATGATATATCACCAAGCTGAGTCATCATTCGTAGTTCATCAATACCCTTTTTATCGTTTTTAAACCAGTAGAAGTATCTACCTAACTTATCTGCTGTTCCATCTAATTTTACTGGGTGAGATGGATAGGAAATCCATTACCTTCATGATGAGCGGCATGGAAATAATCCAAGATGATGGTTTTTGCATCTGATTCAGCCATAGAGGTAGTAGGTAGGTTAATATCATTATAATCACCCGTTGATTTTCCTTTAAGCCAAAAGCCTGTAGTCGGTTGGAATCGTGAAGGGTTAGCGGCTAGAGTGTTGGTCTCTTCCGGTTTAAATTCAATTGTAACCCCCTTCGTTTCAATGATGTCCATGAGCCGTTGAAGAGTCAATAACCATGACAGTTCCCGTAGCTTAGCAGGAAGAGGCTTTCCTGTGTGATTTTTGATATTTAGAAGTCCTTTCATATCGATAAACACCTCGGCTTCCTTTAACTCAGTTCCATCTTTTAGTACAGGGGTAACTGTGATATTGGAACCCTTGAACTTCTTCGAATAAGCTGAAATCATCATTTTGACCGCGGCCTTTGCCCGCTTCTCATCCATCATAGTATCTGACGAACTGTCGTGTTCCCATATAGCTACCGCTGGTAATTTTCTTTCACTATGGATCTGACTATCAGCGGGTATTTTCTTCCAAAAGTTGGAATAGCGTTGATCTTTATCTTCACCTCGCATAGCATCTACCTCATCAATCGAGTTCGACTCACCACTGTACAGGATATTCTCGATTTCTCTTCTTGTAGCTACCCAATTGATAAACTTTGATTCTGATCTTTTATTATTAGCATATTTATAAAGATTACCTCTTTTACCGATATATCGCTTAGTATCAATCGATCCATTAGTTTTAATAGGTTTGACCTTAAGTGAAGCCCAATTCGGGTTTTTCTTGTAGAGCTTCTTAATCCAATTAACTGCTTCGATGGTTTCTTCATCAAATACTTTTTCATCAGTGGTTGTAAAACTATCAACCATTGTTGGAAGCTCTGTCTCAATACCAACCTCAGTTGTTTTTGGGGTGGCTTGAACGTTTCTATTCCTTGTATCTAGGGTCGTTTGCGAACCAACATTTGAAATTTCACTCCCAGCTTGGGTTCCAATTTCTACAGATGAGACCTCAGGGTTTCTTTGAGAGTTTCCACTTTCACGACTTTTTTTTTAGGATTTCCGAGAGTGGAATCTTCATCTCATCGGGTGTTTCTGCATCAGGAGCGACAGAAATATCTGTCTGAGCCGATTCGGTCGTTTTCTTGGGAACAGTAGCATTAGATACATCACTCGACCACTGAGCACCCGCATACATCTCTCTCTTAACGGTGGCTTGGCGTACGCGACGATGCGCTCGCTCAAGTAGCTCCTGTCGTTTTTGCTCTCGTTGAGCAAGACTGTTGAAATTAGGAAATATTGTTTGAATCGTATATATGATAATGAAACATAAAAAAATAGGATTATCTACCAGTAGCTTGGCATGACTGAATCATGGGTCGCATAGTCGTACTGATGACAGATCTGATTCCGCTCATTCAGCATATTGAGATAGCGATCCTTGATACAGTGAAACGGGACGCCAAAGATCTTCTCGAGATCCTTTTTATAAAACTGATTGGCTACGGTCGCTCGGAAACTAGCTACCGGATCCAAAACCATAAGCTCATTTTTGATTCTGCTAACTTCTTGAATGATCCAAATCTTTCGTCGAAGCCGATTTAGCTCACGCTCGTTTTCTAAACAAGAGGGACACATGAATATCTTATTGCTATATATGAAGTCAGATAATTTCAACTTTTTAGCAAAAATAGTTCGAACAATATACTTGAGTCAAAAGCTTACAGAGGATGTCTCTATCAAAGTAAATTACAAGTAAATTATGACTCATTTTTTTGCTGCCTCACAGTACTCATTTTCAAGAGTCGATCTTCTACTCTTGTCCCAATTCTTGCTTCAGAAAGGAATTTCTTTAGCCCCAAAATATTCCTTCTCTAACTCAGACGGTCTATTTTTATTAATTTAGCGGAGATTTGAGAATGGCTCCCAGGAATCAGGCTCATTACCACGCCACTGAACCAAGTATTTGTATTTTCCAGTTTGCAACTTTTTGTGGTCTAATATCTTCTCTGCTTCAAGGATGTCACCTCGATTTATTGTTGCTTCTGTTGTCTCCGATTGTATAATCTTGAGATCATTTGGAGCCTTGTAGAGTGTATGCCCATTTCTGGAGCGGATCTGGACTCGATAGCCGTCCATACCAACGATTGAATACACCGCCTTGCTCCAACGAGCTTGTTCCTTGTCAAAAATTTTCTTCTTAAGTCGATATAGAACATTAGTGCCAATCTCGAGCTCGTTATCAATTTTATCAGCTTCGACTTGGTTATGATTCAACTCAGCCTCAATTACCTTGCCTTTAGCCTTATTCGGTGTCATCCCTATTGATCGATGGGTAGTTGTATTGTAGTTAGTGATAACATCGCTGATGAGCTTTTGTGTAATCCTATTGGGAGACATTTTGGTAAGTCTCTGCTTCAGTGTTCTATTAAAGCGCTCGAATTTTCCCATAGTACCGTGATCACCTGGCTCGTTGTTGTAGTGTTCGATCTTCTTGTCTTTGAATAGTTGCTGAGCTTTTGAGTTCATGAACTCAGACCCATTATCGCTTGTGATTATATCTACCTTATTGGATCGAATAAAAGCCTTTAGCGCTACCAGTACAGTTGCAGCTGTCTTATTCGACAAAAGTTTTGCATACCCAATGCGAGAGTTAATATTGACACCGGTTAGAATTGGTTGTTTCCCCCAGAAAGCAAGGTCAATTTGCCAAGAGTTTGGATTATGAGAGGCGATTTTGAACCCATCGAATCGCTGCTTTTGTTCTTGAAACCTCTGAATACCTGATTGTGTAGCATACCAATCCTTTACTTTTTTAAGCGTTATCTTCGGATCTATTTCACGAGCCTTCTCGTGTAGAGATTGAGCACTGACATAACCAGTTTTAGGGTCATAATAAAGCTTCTTGAGTATTGTGTCCATGCTATATGTTAGATGGAGAAAAACATGGGCACTTGAACGTCGATTAAATATCAAGCGGGACTGTAGTAATACCATCTTCAAGCACACGTCGCTTGTCGTAGAAATATGATAGAGCTGTCTTTGTCTGACTGTATGTGATAATAGATTTAGTCTCTTTCGATAGTCTAAACCCCTTGTTAGTACCTTGGAGTGTGATACGATCCCGCACAACAGTCTCAAATCCCTTAGGGGTAAGTACATCATTGTTGCGTCCTCGCCCCTGTTGCACACCCTTAGCTGAAACCTTCACCTTGTACAATTCGTCTGGTAGATAGCAAATATAGTTCTTCGAGGATAATGAGACCATAGCATCACCTGACCATTCATCCTTGAATAGACCTGGGGTACGGCGATCAAACTTAGCTACATCCGCGCTATAATCGCGTGGAAACCAATCATACTTGTGCTGAACGAAGTGCTCACGTAGCTCAGGTTTGATACATTCTTGGAACGGATTATCACAGCTGAATGCGATGTACGCGGAGTCTGTATCCATCTCCTGATATTGAAAGTCTGAACAAACGAAGTAAAAGTCGATGCAATCATAGTAGAACTGGAGCATACGTAGCTTAGCGAGTTGATAGATAGCCATCGACAAATGGATCGGGTTCTTGTTCTTAAGTCTTCGTTTCATCATAGTAAGTTCGCAAGCATCATTGAGCTCCTCTAATCCATGAAAGGTGAAATGCTCAATCTTAGCCTTAATAGCCTTGTCGCTTGACTCATACTTGATTTCTTTGTGCTTGCTCATGTCCATACCAGATCGACCAAAAGCGCTGTTGCCTACCAGTTTCATCATCTCAGCAATCATAGCCTTGGACTCGTCGGCATCGCCTTCTCGTCGAGCGTTCGATACAGCCTCCATAAATGGTGCAAACACCTTGTGTGAGCTTGCTTTGATAAAGCTGTACGTCTTGGTGATTTCCATACCATGAGATAGATACCACTTGAGCAAACGCGCATAGATAAGGATCTTCTCTCCAAAGTAGCTACCAATTAATTTGCGAGCTGGCTTCGATCTGCTTTTCTCCCGTGCTTGGTTGTAGTCATACATATGCTTAGCAATGATACTCTCATCCGTACAGTCGATCAGTGTATTTTTGAAGATGGGGGTCATCTCACCGAAATACTGCTTCAAGTGTTCTGGGGTATGAATATCACACTCGAGAAATCCGAAAATTTTATCGTTCTTGATGTCCTCAACAATCTCTGGATAAGCTTCGATAGTTGTAAGTCGTCCACATGGCATGTCATTACCGAGAGCCCAGAGATAAAGAGCATAGCATCGTATCCGATTACCTTCTTACACAGCTTGCCACCACGAATCTTCGTCTCGTTGCGCTTAGCGTACCTATTAAAGATAATTGATGGACCACCAGCAATATTAGCTTTCATCTTAGCGTAGATATCCTTCTCCTCCTTGTCAATGGAATAGACCAGTCTGTCTGAGTTGAACTCAAGCAGCTTCTTGTATCTGAAACCCTTGGGAGACATATCCTTACGAGCGGTGTTGCACTTCACACAGCTGATCAAGATGTTGCCGTCGATGTGGCCAAGTTTATTGTTGATACGATCCGCTGAAGCGGTATCAGCAGTCAGCTGGCAGTAGCATAGACCACACAGATACTTTTGATTTTGCAGCAATGTATTTAAGTGCTCAAGTGTCATACCAAATTTTCGCTTTGCCTTAGCATCCTGACTCTTGTATCCACCCAATCGGTTAGCTGGAAATTGGAATGCGTTAGCTGATTTCTTATCCGGATATTGGAGATTGACAAAGCAAGTCTGATACATAACCTTCTCCGAAAGACCAGGTAGCGACACTCCATCTGTAAGCATATCCAGATCAAAACGCTTGAAGAGCTCTCGCTGAGCTTTGATAGCCTTGATGAATGGGACTACGTCAAGATTGTTGTACCAGACCAGCAGGTCCTTAATCGACTTCATTCCATAGTACCCCCAGACAAATTGTATGCGCTTATAGTCATCAGCGCTAATACTTGTTCCACGGAGCTTGCTATCGAAAGCCGCCTTAGGTGGAATAGTAGTCTGATTTAGCACATTGAACGCGGTGATGTACTCATACGGGAAAAGACCCTTGCCAAGACCACAGATACATCTAATTTTGTCATCACATTTACAGCCACCGAGATATGTTGTAAGATACTTATCGTAGCTGGTACCAGCCGGCACATAGTTGCTAATATCGAGCATTTTCATATTCAATGTTGCAATGCACATGTAGCTTGGATTCTTGATAACAGATTTGATGTTGTCGGTACCAATTACGGCAAACAAATCCTTCTTAATCAAGTTAATATCGTATCGACCAGAATTGAAGCCGAATACTGGTACCTGGTCAAGCTGCTGTTTCAGTTTCCCATAATCAGACCTTTGCTTACCAAAACCAAGACTGCAGTGAAAGTCAAAGAAGCTGGTATACTTCCCTTCCTTAATCCAACCGTCCACATCAGGCATCTTGTAGGTCCTACCAAGATTTACACCAGGGATCTCCATACCAGTCAAGCCGTGAGCATTGATGATTTTTTGTAGAAGCGACTTGTACTTATCGACATTTACTGCTGAATCTTCACGGATACACTACCGATGTATTTTAACATATCCGTGAGCAACATTTTTGGATCATCATTTACAAAGCATCGCACCTCCTCGGTTAAGCTATCAGCTACGGATACATACACCGGAATGTGCTCGTTCGTGAAGACAGTATTCTCCCCGTGTTGAGTCGCGGTAGGCTTAAGGATTGCCTCAAAGTCATAAACGATGAAGTGATCGATGTACTGGTCAGTATTCGTGATAGAATACTTCGTAAGCAGTGATCGTATTGCATTCTGAGCTGGTTTGTAGATCGTTGGCTCAGCTGGGAAGCTTTCGATATTCACGAGCTCGCACTGATTCTTTTTGTGGGTTTTAACTCTTTCAGAGCTGACGAAAACCATTTCACACTTAGGACACTGATACTTAGACTGGAGCATATCAATGTTCTTGATGTATAGAGCATAGTTCTCATGGGAAAGAATATCCATAACCACTCCTTCTCTCTCCGAACGACGGATACACTCAACATTACCGGTCTTTACATCCATAGAGTAGACGTTGATGCTGAAATGAAAGCATTCCTCAAGTTCATCGAGCTGCAGGAGGTCAATTGGTTTGAAGCTTCTAAATAAACTCAACGAATATTGAACCCCCTTGTAGGAGCAGTAGCGCTTGGATACTTCCTTTACCTGAGCCTGGATCCGACGAGGACTTTCTTAGCATGCTGATGCAAATGCCACGCGATACAGTGAAACACACACTTGTTGTTGGTCTTGGGAAAATTGATTACGTGCTTGTTCTCGCGAATAATCTTAGGGATAACAGCTTCGCTATCGCCAAGTGCATGCTCACGGAAATAAATGTAAATTTTGAACCCAGTAATTGACTTCAGCTTATACCCCGATTTGGGATAGTTAAGCGTGTTAGCCAACTCCATTGACCTGATCTCTGAGATAATCTTCTTACGAATATCGGATCGACTGTTGATAGCAACAGGGGTCTTAAATACGTAAGTATTAGCCAGATTAGGGTGCCAGTACTGAGTAAAATCCCCATCCGTTAGGCTCACGAGATCGTAGCCAAGAGCAATGTTCACCTTGAAGGCGTTAGTTTGACCAGCAAGGACGTTCTCCAGCTTGTCGTAGAACTGAGCAGGTTGGATACCCTCATACAGGTGCGACTCCATGTGTGTTCCGTTGTAGAAACGATACTTGGGGTCAGCCTTATAGTCCGGGGAGATCTGCTTCTTCAGAGTCTCGACGGAAATTTTGTACTGCTTCGCCAGTAGCTTCTGGTTGGTAGGACGGGAAACGTTGCTAATATGAACCATCTTACCAGTTCTACCACGCACCTTAACGCGGTAGGTGCTGCCCCATTTGATAGGTTGGATATTTAATCTCTTTAATCCTTCGAGTTCGTATGCAAACATGTTGCCTATATATGCTTGGCTATATTATTCCCGTAGATATGACTTTATAATTATTTGACCTTGTATCAGGATCGACTTTATATCTTAGTCATTTACAAAATATTCTGAAATTAATTAATTCAAATATTTGGCTTATACCTTTTTTGGAGGTTTTAAGCCATTGTCATTGACTATATTGGGATTGACTTTTTATTTGAGAAAAAAAATTAATTAATTAAGTTCGGTTTCAAATTCGCTAAGTTCGGTTTTGGGCTTACGCTTGCGAGCACGGATCTGCTCTCTATTCTTATCGTCGTAGCTCTTTTGATACGACAGTCGAGTTTCACGTGTGCGCTGATAGTAGCGCTTCTGCGCAGCCTTAATGCGCTCTTTGTTACCGAGGTATTGTTCAGGTGAGTACGCCATCTTTGTATATTACTAACTTTATATTTATCAGTAATAAAACAAATATTACTTGATTCAATCCTGGAGGTGTGGCGCGCGCTCTGTTGATCTCTCATTCTTTAGTTTCACCGGTAGCTTGACTTTGTGCGGATTACTCTAGATGCTCTTAAGTGCTATCGTTGAGCGGACGATCAGAGATACCTTTCGATGCCATGATTAAGCAGATGAGTGCATGTAAGAAGATCTTAATTAGAAAATAAGGAAAAGGATTGCAACTCATATGGAAGATATTTATTGCAGCATCGCGTAAATTTTCCCCACAATTTCTTTCAATCCTTCAAACGACGGTATGGTATTCGCTTGAGGAAGAACAGTCTCATGCTCTCTGACCTTCTCGTCGCCACTGATCAAGAACTTCCACTCGAGAAAATTCGTCACGATGCCATACGCCACACTAAGATCTTCGACATCAGCAAGAGCTTCGAGCCCCGTCACATTCTGAACCAGTCCTTGCAGCATATCTTCACGCTTTGCTTCGACAAGTGAAATTCTCTTGGTGCCACGCTTGAGCACGAACTCGAATCGACCTTTCAGGAGCACGTTCTTCCCAACCACGTCTTCTTCGACTAATATGCGGACGTTCTTGAGCAGACGACTGACTGTCTCAAGGATCGGGGCGATAAAAAACAATCTCTTGGCTTCTTTCCCATCCGAAATTTGTCCATAGAGTTCCCGCAAGTCACGAATACGAGCGAGGAGTAGCTCGATGTCGGCATCAGGTATATCGCTTGGTTGAAGGTCGAAAGAATCGTCGAAGTTGTAAATAGGTTTGATATCTTCCCAACAAAGACTCGAATAGCCCACAGTCTTGTCGACATCGTAATTTTTCCGCTTTTTGCTTGTTTTCTTGGCGTCTACACTCGTGGTCTTCTGGTTCGCCTCTTGATTCTTCTGACGAATCATTGCATTGATCGCAGCCCATCGTTTGAGACGTTCGGGATGACGATGAATTGTAGTTGGCGGCAAAGAGGGTGCCACGCCGAGAGCCATGGCTGCGGAGCGGTCGTTTTCATCCTTCGGAACCACCACCAGCACGTGAATCTGTTTCACTTTCGGAGCGTCCATGCCTTCCAGATACTCAGAAATCGGATCCTCTCCCTGCAGCTCCTTGTCTTCCTGCGTTAGCGATTCGACGAGAGCAGTCTTCTCCCCCTTCTTTAGCTTCTTCACATCTTCAGTGAGGCTCGACAGCCACGCGCCGCCCTCCGTCTTCGCCAGGCAGAGCTGCAGGTCCTTGGCATCGCACGTGATCGTCGCTGGGTTCTCCGCCTTGATGACCTTCTTCATGTCTCCCACCGTCTGGGCCGCGTTGATGTCCACAGGGAACGCGCTTCCCGCCACACCAACGATGGCACAAAAGAGCTTCACCATCTTTTCTCGAGCCGGCAGATTCTGGAATGAGGAAGAAAAGGGAGAGAATTTCTGGCGTACTTAAGCGGACATGAAGGTGTGTGACATAGATTTTCAACGAATAATGAGACGCCACGTCGCGCTGGTCCGAACTAATCCTTAGGTAAAAATTTGCCGGCGTAATGTTCTATTGCTTTTATCAATATAGTTTGAACGTTGGCGGCCGAAACGCCTAAGATCCGAAAGACGTGGCTTTCGCTCGAGACGTTGCGTCTTTGAACCCAACAGCTGTTAGATCTCAGCGGTTGAGCGATTCTAAAACTACCCTAATTTTGTAAAGGCGCTGCTTTCGCTCTAAGGTGGTCGAGAGGTTGCGTCGTTGAAATCGCTGCTGTCCCGAAAGAAGGTTTCAGGAATGTTCTCGGTGGTAAATTACGGTAAGGAAAAAAATTGCCGGCGTAATGTTCTAAGTATTACTACTGACGCCGAAGCGGCTAAGGTAAAGAGCTCAAAGATGCGGAGGGACTGCAGAGCACGACGACAAATCGAAACAGAAAATCTTCTACTGCAAGTCAAGAACCTTATCGCGGCGCGTAATGAACTCCAAGATAAGAATCTTTCGCTGTGGAAAGTGTTTGCTCAGCATCAAGAGCAGGCTCGAGAAAAATCGGAAACAGAGCAACGGCGGCTACTTGAAGCAATCAACGCCCATATCACATTACTGAAAGATTTTTACGAGTGCCACCTTTACGAGAGCAATCCGACACGTCTAGAGTCTTCTGATGTGGATTTTTTTTGCTGCTAGCACTCAAATTCTGGGCGACGTGTATGCCAAGACGCATGAGGTCTTTCAAGCTTGTGGAATAAATGGTGGAGGTGGCGAGTTGAGCAGGTCATGGATGGAAAACAAAGACACCGGAAAATTCATTTACTGGAGTAAGTCGGTGATCCCAATGAAGTTCCACACGTCCTGTGAAGCCTTGTGGCATTTATCCCTGCAGCCACGCCAGCAGGAGGATCGACAAGATTATTGCGGAGTAGAAGACCCTGACAATACCGCTGCTTACATGTTTCGTGTTACAGCAAGCTTGAACTCTGGTTCAATTGTGTCTGTACGTCAGCACTCAGTCACACGTCGGTTCAAAGAAAGAGGTCGGTTGATAGTTGTGTGGCGCTCACTTATGAAAGGAGAAGGGATGTTCACCGGAATACTTTCTGAAGAGACCGGCTGGACTAAGCTTACCCCCTTAGTCAGCTCATTGGATAAGGCGCTTTCATGAAAACATGCATACATCATACCCCCGCACGCTTAAGTAGCGTGGCAACACAAGGATCTATAGCGAAACAGTTCACAAGCGTGGTGCTGGAATCTGTGTCCACAACTGGTGTCGAGATTTTACGAAGCGGTTCGAGAAGTTGGTGGTAACGAAAGCGTAACCTGTCGTCCCGAATAAAGGTTTTTGATGTAGCCATTATCATGCTGACAGGAAGTACCAGATAGCATTTTTAAATATGTAAACATCTACACCATGTGGAGCGCTTAACATCTTCATTGTGCGGCAGGAACATCGGGACATGGCTTATTTGTCATTGATCAATTAGTAGTTTTGTAAGTCCAGTGGTAGCTTCTTCGTTGTTTTGCTGCCCCCACTTAACCAAGATACGAGCAAACTCTTTCACAAAAGAGGGATTTTGAGCTGCTGCGCTACTTAAGTGCATAGGTGCGTTGCGAACACAAGTCCTCTGCACGGTTCCAGAATCAGCAGGATTCGCCACAACCCACCCGGTCTCAACTGCGTGCAGACCTGAGAAAATCCCTTCACCCTCAGTAAACAGACACCACACGAGTACCATGCGCGTTGCATTATGGTACCGACGGATAGCTACACGCTGGAATATCGAAGCGGTGATACCAGAGCTCAAACGGGGTGTAATCCGAAACTTTAGTGCCAACGTATTTTCAGGATCCTTCACTTCTTCGTATTGCTCTCGACTATCTTGGTGATTAAGCTGGTGCGCAATGTGCCATCGAGACTGGCAGATGTCCTGAAAAGCAAACGGCACAGTAGTCTTACTTCTGAACTGAAAGTGGTTTGTGACCAAATTTTTATCCCAGACCTCGCGAGGATCATTCCAGTTTGCATCGTCCGAGTTCAATCCCCATGTCTGCAGTATCTCGTCAGTTTGAGCGAACATGACATCCAGCTTTTGAATGATCGCTGCGAAAATATCCTTATCTGAACCCTTAGTGTTAATCGTGCTAAACTGGTACTTCAAGTATGACGTAAAGCTCGATCTCTTCTCAATTTTCTGGTTTCGTGACAAAGACCAAATGTCAAGCGCCTCGAGTCTTTCACGGAGCAGTCGATGAAACTCCTTTATTAACGAAGCTTGGGTACTGACGGCTTGGCCTAGTTTTCGATGCTGCGCTTCAGCACTCCTTCGCGCCGCCAATTGCCGCTTTGCAAGCATTCTCCACGCGGAATGGCACACCAGCTTCTCGTTTCCTTTAATCCGTCTCAACACTTTAGTTAGCATTCCAATTTCCTGTTGTAGGCTCTCGCGCTCCAGACGTCGCTGTTCACGGTACATTCTTCGTCGTCTACGGTCCTTTGCCTTCTCTAGTTCATGTTTCTCAGCGGCATCCATTCCCAAACCATTCTTCGATTGACGCTGATGAATGGCACATATCCCTTTTTTCGAATTGCCCAGCGCCAAAATTGATTCATTGCCAGACGATTCGGTGATACAATTCTCTGTGCTAAGTGGTAGAACCGGCAGGTCGATCGAAGCCAAGAACCCATCCACCTCGGCAAGGAATGCAGCGTCCGTCATTACTGCGATCAAAATGGGAACTGGGCATGCTCAGGTTTCGAAAGCTACGATAAACGTCGGACAAGGTTCCTGACGGTTCAAACGTGTTCTGTACGTAGAGTTAGACGGTACGCAAAACCGTGCACACCGACATCGACGTTAGCCATTTGGTAAAATAAATCAAGGACACTAGCAAAGCTTGAGGCCCAAGCACTTGGCCAAACCTTGGGCAAATAAACGAAATGTATTTTGTTACTTAGCGCGTACTAAGCAAAGTTTCTGTTTTCCTCTTTATTTGATGAGCTTTTGGAGCCCAGTCGTGGCTCTCTCGTTATTTTCGAGTCCCCATTCTACTAACTTAAGTTTAAATTGCTTCACAGCAGATTCGTGCCATCCTAGGCGGCTAAAATGCATCGGTACGTTTTGGACGCAAGTTCGGATCACAGTCCCGATTTTTGCGTTTGCTACTGGGGTCGCAACTCCCCATCCGTTTCATCTGAATGCAATGCCATCAAATACACCTTCACCTTCTGTAAACAGTCTCCAAACGATAAGCATGCGATCATCCTCCGTGTAGCGACGGATAACTATACGCTGCAATGCCGACGCGAATTCGCCTGAATTTAATCTCGTCGTGACTCGATACTTCAATGCTAGGGTGTTACTGGGATCTTCGACGTCGTCATAGAGCTCTCGACTCTGCTGACGATGGAACAAATGCGCTGCCAGCCATCGATATTGGCATATATCCTTATAGTGGAATGGTATAGTTATCTTGCCTCTATATCTCAAATAGCGTAAACCAACATCATCATCCCATTCTTCACTCGGGGCATCCCAGTTCTCTTCAGTCGAATCCATTCTCCAGGATCGTAAGGTTTCATCTGTCTTAGCATAGATTCCGTCTAATTCTCGGATATACGTTGCAAAAATCTCCGCGTCTGAGGGGTCAAGCCAAATTCTCTTCTGTTGGTAAGGGTTCACACCCAATCCATCAATTGCTGGATCTGTGACGGGCAAGTTGCCCACTCGTTCCTGTACCAGCCGGTAGAAGTCCTGCATCAGATTAGTTCTACTGTTGATTTCTTCGCGTAAACGCGTCTGTTCTGCCTCAGATTTCAGTCGCGCTGCTAGTTGGCGCTGTGCAAGAAATCTTCCAGGCCGATTCATACACAAGTTGTGAGTCTCCATTTGCACTCTGCAACTATTTCGTGATCTTTTCAATCTCTGCAATTGTTTTTTTCGTCTTTCATCCTTTCCAACTCGCGCTTTACATCGTCGATATCTCTCTCCACAGTTCTAGTACTCGATGGTTGAACACACGATAAACTCAAATCGGGTAGAATTGGTGTTGGTTCATTCTGGGCGATCAATCTCGGCAGAGTGGGTAGATCGTGCGAAGTTTTTTAAAAGTTTTCCACTTCCGCAAGGAATGCTGCGTCCGTCGTCGTCATGGTCATTCGGAAAATGAGCCACGTGAGCCCATGCTAGCAAGTCGTCTTGAAGTCGAGCATCAAGTAATCAGCAGCGTAATCTCTCCTGCTTCACGATGTTTACCGCGTCGGACAAGGGTGCATGTTCAACTTGATGCTTCGCTTTCCGGTGATACTAAGCACGTTCGGTGACAACGACTTATCATCGGCCTCTGTATTAAGTAAGCACTAGCTTCTTGAGTGCGTTTGAGGTATCGACGTTGTTTTCCGTCCGAGTCCAGCACCACACCAGTAAATAGCTTTGTCGCGGGGTCTTGATGGTTTACATGCAACGAAACATTGCAGACGCACGTCCTCAGCTCTGTAGTACAATCTGGAGAGCTGGTCAACGAGGTGGCCACAACCTCCCGGCCTCCACAGCATGCATCATAGAGAAAGTGCCTTCGCTCTGTATAAATGACCGCCAAACCACCGCCACGTCTTCACCTTCTTGGTAACGACGAAGAACCATGCGCTGCATCACGGACACGACATCCCGAGCTGAGGCAGCTAAAGACTCAGGCACCCAGTCTTTGCCGCTTCAGCTGTCGAAAGCGCTTCGATTTGGCACCTTGCTTCAGTCTCCTACAAAATTCGTGCGCCACTACCAAAGCTTCGCGTTTTGCTCGTTGGTGCTTGCGATACGCTTTGTGTCGCTTGGTCAAACTTGTCCGCCACGCCTTTCCAAGCTTGAACGAACTAATACTGCTCTCATCACTGCTAGTGAATGAAAATCTGGTAGGTCCCACGAGATTAAGAAATCTACACCTCAGCCAGGAACTCGGCATCCGAGTAGACGTGGCATAAATGCCAAATGACACGTGAGCCCCGGTCGTGCTGAGTCAGGCTGACAGAGGACCTCTAATCGCACTGCCGTCTTCTGCTCACAGCAAGGTCTGCAGCTTAATACATTGAAGCATTCCACTGCTCTGGTAGTTGTCGTCGTCATGCTTCTCGGGGCTCCCCATCATGTTTTTCGCCTCGACATCCACACTGGCGATCGCGTGAGGGTCCGTCAAGAAGGCGAGCCCCCAGTATCTCGATTGTACGAGTATCAAAGCTAGGCACAACGATTAGAGTTTTATTATTCATCACCAAGCTGCAGGCTCGCCACTCTTTTCATGACTTCGTTGTGGTTTTCTGTTCCCCAGTCAAATAGTTTACCTGCAAATTGCTTCACAGCAGGTTCACGCGCAGCGACGCTGTCGAGATGCATCGGCACATTTTGAACGCAAGTTGTCATCACGGTGCCTGTCCGGGACGATTTTTTCACGGGAGCAGCCACACCCCAGCCAGTCTCATCCGCATGCATGCCGATGAAAATCCCTTCGCCCTCGGTGAACAACCGCCAGACCATCACCATGCGTCCTGCTTCTTCATGCCGCCGAATGACCAACCGCTGTAGCACGGAAGCAATCTTGCCTGAAGCGAGGCGAGTCGTAATGCGAAACTTTAGCGCCACCGTGTTGTCGGGATCGTCGACGTCCTCAAAGATCTGCCGACTCTCCTGTCGATGGAGCAATGGAGCCGTGTACCATCTCGATCGGCAAATATCATCATAGGAGAATGGTAGCGTGAGTTTGCCTCTGTATTCGAAGTATCCTGTGTCGAGGTCCTTCGTCCAAGACTCGCTCGGGTCGTCCCAGTTTGCTTCTGTCGGGTCAAGTCCTCCCGAGCGGAGAACCTCAGCAGTCCGATCATACACTCCATCCAGCTCCTGAATGTATGCAGCAAATATCGCGTCGTCGGTAGGCTCCTGTCGAACTCTTTTCTGTCGATATGATGTAGCATCGAGTTCATCTTCCTTTGCTGGGAAGTCTTGCAGGCTATTGAGACGTTGGAGTGCAAACGACCGAAATTTCTCGAGCAGGGCCGCATTTGCGTCAATTGATGCACACAGTTGTTGTTGTTCCGCTTCAGCGTTCATTCGAGCAGTGAGTTGGCGCTCAGCAAGCATCTCCCACAACGAAGCTATCGTGTTGTTCTCGTGTTGGGCTCTCTTTAGTTCTTCTGTCAACTTTTCAAACTCCTGCTGTAGACTTTCGCGCTCCATCAGTCGACGTTCGCGATATGCTTTTCTTCGTTTGCGGTCCTTCTCCTTCTCCAACTCGCGCTTGGTAGCAGCGTCCACCTTGTTTTTTATCTTCCGACTAGCGCTTCTCGACTTCGAAGCAAGGCTAACCAATCGCTTTGGTGGTTCCTCTGAGTTCGAGCTAGACAATGTTTTCTCGCTGCTGTCATCACTCTCACTTAGTGATGGAACTGAAGGGAGTATCGGCAGATCGCACGAAGTCAGGAAGCTATCTACCTCCGCGAGAAATGCTGCGTCCGATGTCGTCATGGTGAGGACTTAGAACGGGAAGTGAGGCACACTCATTCAGCGCAAGTTCCAGACCACGTGTGTCGGACAAGGTTTCACCATCGCTGGACTCCTGCCTATCGTTTAACGAGTGGAATTCACGCGAACGGATTGCGTACGGAGGCCAATCATCCCAGCTGCGCCATGTCGTGAACAAGAAGCGTCAGTAAACATGGAGGCATGTTTGCCCTACAGTTTGGTGAGGTGGGGCTGCCGTGAGCAGGGGAGCGTCGGTGAACACGAATTCATGTTTAATCTGATCAAACTGATCATGTGGGTTAGCTACATGCACATGTGAATCAGCTTGTGAGTAGAAGGTTGTCGAGCGCGGTCGTAACCTCGACGTTGTTTTCCGTCATGGAGTCGAGCACCACGTTAGTGAACGCGTTTGCAACAGGTTCCTGCATCGCGAGAGGGTTGAGCTGCATCGGGGGAATGCGAACGCAATTCGTTAGCACCGTGCCCTCAGATTCGCCCGCGCGCGGAGTTGCTATGCCTCAGCCAGTCTCTTCAGCGTGCATGCCGGTGAAAATCCCATCGCCCTCTAGAAGTATTCGCCACACGATCACCATTCGATTGTCTTCTTGGTAACGACGTACGGCAATGCGCTGTAGTACCGACGCAATGCTGCCAGACATGAGGCGGGTGGTGGTGCGATTGAAAGTGAGCGTGTGGTGATCAGACGAACTGAGCTTGTCGTACAGCTCCCGGTCTCCCTGTCGATGAAGCATTTGGGACACTAGCCACCGATAACGACATGTTTCACATGTTTCCTCGAAGCCGAAGGGGACGACACGCCTGTCCGCCAACAGGAAGTACCCCGAGTTCATAACCTTAGTCCACGTTTGCTTTGGCTCGCTCCACTCTTCACAGGTCGTGTCGAATGCACAGTTCTGCAGGACTTCATCGGTCTGAGCGTAGAGCTCGTCTAGCGCGTCCACGTAGACCTGGTAGAGCTCTGAATCGGGAAGCTGGAGCCGAGCTCTCTTCTGCGCGCGCGGAGTCATGCCCGGGTAAAAGCCGTCATGCGCGAGCCCTTGGAAAGTCCGGATCAACCCAGCCCGAGCAATAACCTCCGCGCACAGGTGCCGCTGATGCGTCTTGGCATTTCTCCGCGCCTCCAGCTGCCGTCTCGCCAGCAGCTTCCACGACGACGTCGATAGCGCCTTGATATTCAGTCGACCGAGCTCGGCCGTGAGCTCATCCACTTGTCGCTTCAGAATATCTCGCTCATGCTTCATCCGCTCAGTGTAAGCTATGCGTCGCTCACGGGCTTTCAACTTCTCCCGCTCTCTCTTGTCGGGCGAGTTATAGTTATTTCTCCCCTTCCTGGGACTCAAAGCCATCACTTCCGCTGCTTCTATCTGTGCATTGAGTCCGTCCAACGTCGACAACTTGACTGTTTACATGTCCAAGTTCGGGTGGAGGCAGCAGTACAAGTGTGCGTGGTGGTGACCAGCGAAGATGTTGCGGAATTCCCACTCTATGGGATTATTGGCTCGTGTGCAAGAAAAACTATTTGGTTCAAGCAGATCTTTGATGGGGTAAAAAAAGGATGCATCTGCTTTCCAACGTGGAGTGATGCATAGCTTAGCACCTGGTGAAAGTGTGTGCTTTGGCTGGGACGAGTTGTCGACGTTGGACGGACTCATTGCACAGATAGAAGCAGCGGAAGTGATGGCTTTGAGTCGCAGGGAGGCCAGGAACCTCTCGACGTCTGCGAGGAACGTTGCTTCCGGCGTCGCCATGGCGATTGAGCTTGTGTGCTTGCAGTCTGGAATGGATGCGATGGTCTTTTAAATCCAGTATTGTATCCCGGCTGGAACGCCCGCTCTGACTTAGTGCTCACGGTCTCAGCTGTTCATCTAACGCACCAGCTGTGAGTCACCGTGTCGTGAGTAGCGCGACCAACATGAATTGACGCAGATCACGAGGTGGCATGGTACTCGCCGGCAAGGCAGCCGATCGAGCAACTCGTCTCGTTCAGCGAGACGCTCGTCCAGCGCCAAAGTATCAGAGCTGATACATATCGGGAAGAAACTCTCCGACGACAAGGTCTGCTAGGCGATGTCTTCCTGGATGGTGACAGCACCGTCAACGTGATTGCTGTTGCCTGCAGTCATGCTGGCAGCGATCTCGAAAGAGAGAGCATGCGTCTCGGCGGACAGACCGAGGTCGCTGCGTCCCACCGCAACGAGCTGCAGCGTCCATAAGTGACTCGCTATCTCGACCCGGAAGCTTTGCCAGCTCCGCCTCACGTTGTGCTACGTGTGACCAGCGACCTGCATGCGCAACGGCTCGTTGGAAGGCTCAGCTCCGCGAGGGGTGGTCCGACCTCCTGCGTGTTGGTCATGGTCATCTTGGTCGCTTCTCCGGTGTGATGCTGCTTCGTACGGGCGACAAGCACGCTTTGATTCGTGCCTGGCTCACTGTGGGCGGAGGTGCTTGACGCGCGCCGCAAGCCTGCGACTCTGCTCTCAACGTGAGCCTTGCGGGCGGCGTGCCGGTATCGTATATCACCAGCGCCCGTCTCTTCCTGGCGGTCACTACCGCTTCCTTCGTCGGTCTCCGCTCCACGGCGAGCTCATTTGCCGATCTCGGCGGTCGCGGTCGTAGAGAGATCCGAGTTGCGTTGGCCATGATGCGGCTCATCGCGTTGCTCGCAGCGGTGTTCCAGACTGCGATGGCCGCGAATGAGACCACTTCGTACATGATGCAGACCACCACCATTTACACGGACGAAACCTGCAGCGGTCCGGCAGTGAACGTGTTGGTGATCGAGAACGACAACTGCTCCGCCGTGGCATGCTCGGCTAGAGCTTTCGGGAACAATACCGACTACTACAAGGCCACTACGTGCTACTCCGCAGATAGCTACTCGTATGACCCGATGGAAGACCTGTTCGACGGCCAAGCGTTCGTCGAGGGCCAAGCATATAGCAACACCAACTGCACCGACGATGCGTATTTGTATCGACAGGGGCTGGTGGTCGGGGACTGCGAGCCTTTCACGACCAGGAACAACCACAGCGTCAGTGTCACGCTCGCTAGTGACGGCTCGGCAGCCATGATCCTCTACGACAACACCGAGTGTACAGATCCTCCCATTACGACGTACGCGTTGGGCAACGATACGCTCTCGAACCACCTCTGCTACGAAGGGATCAGCAACACCGGACTAGTGCAGTACATCGCGAGATACTACGTTCATCAGGACTATGCCTCGTCGAGCAACAGCGGAGGTTCCGACACGACCACGAAGGGAACTGCAGATTCAGGGAGTTCCAGCCACACAGCAGCGATCGTCGGAGGTGTTGTAGCTGCGGTTCTCGTGGTGGTGGCACTGGTCGCTGGGTTTGTCCTTCGACGAAAAAGAAGTCGAGGAAGCGTCTTCAGATGGATGAGACTTTGGCCGTGATGGAGGCGCGGTTCACGGGCCCTGGCAAGGCATATCAAAGACCTGGCAAGTTCGACCACAACTCGAGCAGCCGAACTACGCTGCAGGCTCAGACGTCGGATCGAGCATGGGACGACGACACCATTGTGGCAGCTCGGATACCTCGTGACAAAGTGATAATCGAGGCACGTTTGAGTCGTGGGGCGTTTGGTGAAGTGTGCAAAGGCACTTACAACGGTCAACCTGTCGCTATCAAGCTGTTGCTGCCTGATACCAGGCGAAGTATTCCTCACGTGAACGCGTTCATGGCAGAGGTGAAGATAGCGGCGGTCATGGATCACCCTCACATCACAAAGTTCATTGGAGTAGCTTGGGACTCGCTTACAGACCTCTGCTCCGTTACTGAGTTTATGGATGGAGGCGACTTGAAAGCTCTTTTGCTTCAGTACGAAGAGCAGAACTACCCAGTCGGATTCGATCGCACAAAAGTCAAGATCGCACTGCACGTGGCTCATGCACTCGCGTACTTGCATTCTCTCGACCCGCCCGTGATCCACCGTGACCTGAAGTCCAAGAACATTTTGCTGAACCAAGAGCTGGATGCAAAGCTGACCGACTTCGGCATTTCACGAGAACGCATCGACGAGACAATGACCGCCGGCGTGGGCACTTCCATGTGGATGGCCCCGGAGATCATGCTAGGAAATCCGTACGACGAGATGGCGGATATGTTCTCGTTCGGAGTGGTGTTGTCCGAGCTCTCTACGCACGCCTCGCCCTATTCCCACGCAAGACTTCGTGCAGGTTCGAGCCAGCCCATGCCGCGCACAGTGATCCTGCAGAACGTAGCTGCCGGGACGCTGCATGTCGAGTTTTCCGACGTAGGTCCAGAGTCCATGGTGGAGTTGGGCCGAGCATGCATTTCCATGGACCCGAAGGACAGACCCACCGCAGCAGAAGCTCTGTACAGATTGCACAAGATATTGACGATAGAGCTTCGAGTTGAGTGAGCAACGCTCACGCTCACTGAGCGTTAACATAGTTTAGTTGCATTTTTCGTGAAGTCTACGCTCCATTCCATGCGAGCTTCCAGTTGAGTCGTGTTCTTAGATGGTTGAGACCGAGGACATTCCAACTAATTGCACGTACACGTGACTTCAATCTACAAACCTGCATGTCTTCATCTCTGCCAAAAAGGCGATCGCAGGATACCTTGACTCCATCTCCCTGCCATGATCGGACAGGAGTCGGCTTCAAGGAGGATCTGCCCGCGATGGCTACGATGACACCGTCGGTGAAGCTATCACCACCTCATTCTCGCTTCCACCCCGCCCCGACAATGCAGTCCGTGAACCTCTTTTCAGATGCCTACTGCTCGTCGCCTCTTTTCATGGAGGTGACGTCGACGTCAAGCTGCTCCACATCTGAATGCAGCACGACGGTGGAGGGGACCTCAACCTATTACTACACGACGACATGCCCATCGAATGCATTCTCCAACGGGTCAGCAAAGCTGCAGTACTTTGTAGACTCGGCGTGCTCGTTGTCTCTGGTGGATCCGGTCTACATCTCGGAAGACCTTCTCACGAGCCACACGTGCTACATTGGAAGCAAGTATTACTCGAACTCCGAGGAATCGGCGACGAACGGGGTCAGCAGCACTTCTTCGGACAGCAATGGCACTACGACTAGCTCGTCCAGTTCCTCTGGAAGTAATGTCGGTCTCATTGCTGGAATTGCTGCCGGATGTGTCGTGCTGGTGCTGCTTTTCGTAGGGAGGTGTTGTTGGCGACGACGACGGAACAAGAACAAGGAACAGCATGTGCGGATCCGGAGCCCAGCAACATTTGAGCAGGTCATCACTTCATCGCCCCAATTCCAGCAGATACCCGACAACTCAGTAAGGATTACGACGGGGACAGATACACTCTCAAGCGCTGGAGGCAGTATGATCAGCAAACTTTGGGACGACGAAGCCATCGTCGCGGCGAGAATCCCCAGAGAGAAAGTCGTCGTCGAACGACTCATCAACCGAGGAGGATTCGGAGAGGTCTACGCTGGAACGTACAACGGACAGCAAGTCGCCGTCAAAATGCTGCTTCCCGAACGCAAGAAGAGCCTCACGCAAGTGAACGCGTTCCTGTCCGAGGTCAAGCTCATGACGACGCTCGACCACCCGCACATCGTGGAGTTCATCGGCGTCGCGTGGGACTCGCTCACGGATCTCTGCGTCGTGACGGAGTACATGACGATCGACCTGAAGGCGCTGCTGACGAAGTTCGAGGAGCAGCGTTTGCCCGTGGGGTTCGACCACGACAAGGTGAAGGTCGCGCTCCACGTGGGGCACGCGCTGACGTATTTGCATTCGTGTGCGCCGCCGTTGATCCACCGAGACTTGAAGTCGAGCAACATCCTGTTGAACGAGACGATGGACGCGAAGGTGACGGACTTCGGTATCTCTCGAGAGCGGATTGACGCGACGATGACGGCGGGCGTGGGCACGTCTCTGTGGATGTCTCCGGAGGTGATGTTGGGCGAGCGGTACGACGACAAGGCGGACATGTTTTCGTTCGGCGTGGTGCTGTCTGAGCTCGGCATACAGCGCCTTATACATTTGCGAAACAGAACATAAAGTCGAGGCAGAAGGTTCCTCACGCTGCTATCTTGCAAATGATGGCCATGGGCAAGATCCGTGTTGAATTTTCGGGCAACGGGCCGGAGTCGATGATGGAGCTGGGTTTAGCATGCGTCTCGGTAGACCCGAAGCAGCGCCCATCGGAGCGGAGGCACTGTACAGGCTTCAGAAAATCCTAGCGAACGAGTTGTAGGCACAGTAGCCGGCCCTGAAGTTGGATCCGATGTTTTGGTCTCTCGTCGCGCCTACTATTATAAACTACATAACGATAGGAGTTTGCAGCTGTAACGCTGTACAACTTGCTGCTGTGCTCGCCACCGAAATGTATTCGCTTTTTACAAGCCGCTATGCATTTCCATTGCAGGCGTGGCAGCATTTGCCACCGAAAGTTTTGTCGGCGATTAATTGCCACTTCAACATGAACAGTTTTTGCTGTTAGAAGGTACACGATGATGCGCTTGTGGGACTTCTAGGCTGAGTCGCAAAGCTTTCGCGAGCGACGCACTTGCCCTTGGACTCTCACTTCGACTCGAGTCCACCTCCTTGCCTGCGCGGGCATCAGTTTTTGTCGGATTGCTTGGACGGGGTAAGCATGCTCCGACGACGTTGATTCCAGCTCCGCTTAGAGATCGATAGCCTATTTGCCGGACGGCTTCTCCATGCAGGAAACAATACTCGCGTGCACGATTCGCCTATACTTTCCTACGTGTCGGTGCGGGGCCATCAGTAGCGGAGGCACTGAATCGTAAATGGCGGCAAAACTACTACAGCTGCTGATTACAAACCATCGAGACGGCATCTCGCACCACATTATCAAGGCGTCGGCGCTGGACGCCACCGACTTCATCGTGTTGAAGTGCCTGCGTGCGCTCTCTGCTTCCGCCGAGTCCGGACCGTTTCAACGTACACGTGCCAGCGTCCAGTGAGTGCCGGCGGGAGCTTGTTGGGTACATGTGCACCCAGCTCGCTGTTCGCGAGCGCAGTTCCTCGCTTTCTCCATTTCTCGATTGGAGCAGGTCGGTGTAGAACCACCGGAACGGCTTGCCACGATGCAGTCTGAGAACGTGTTTTCGGACTCGTCCTGCAGCTCGGTGCCAGTCTCCATGTCCATGGTGGCGTCGTCGAGCTGCATTGCGTCGGACTGCACCGCCACGTACATTGGCACGCAGATGTACTACTACACCACCACTTGTCCGTCGGATTCAAAGTCCTATGCGGCCAGCACGTACGGAAGCACAAAGTACCTGCTGGTCGACGTCTACAGTGAGACCGAGTGCACGACCTACGCCGGCACCGCCGTGGTGGCAGCGACCGGCACGTGCGAGGTCATCGGCACCACCGGCCAAGGTATCATCACGACGGTCTTTTCCAACGGATCGGCGCAGCTCGAGTACTATATGGACTCTTCGTGCCAGTACTCCTCCAGCTCCCCCTACATGATCAGCAAGGACCTGCTCTCCAGCCACGCCTGCTTCCAGGGCTTTAAGCTCTACTCGAACTCGGGAGGATCTTCCACCAGCGGAACCAGCGGAACCAGCGGAACCGGTGGAGTCGGCGGGACGACGGGTAGCGGCAGCAGTGACAGTTCAGGCTTAGGCATCGGCGTTATCATAGGAATTATTGCCGGCGTCCTTGTTCTCCTCGTAATTGCAGGCCTCCTGTGCTGGCGGTGCCGTAAAAGCAAAGGCAAGCAAGAGCAGCAGCAAGTTCAGACACCAGGAGCTTTCGAGCAGGCAGTGGCGTCGTCCGACCAATTCTACCGCGTGCCCGTCACGCCTCAGAAGACAGGTACAGCCTCGACAACACTTGCAAGCTCCGACGGAACTATACCCAGCAAACTCTGGGACGACGAAGCCATCGTCGCGGCGAGAATCCCCAGAGAGAAAGTCGCCGTCGAACGACTCATCAACCGAGGAGGATTCGGAGAGGTCTACGCTGGAACGTACAACGGACAGCAAGTCGCCGTCAAAATGTTGCTTCCCGAACGCAAGAAGAGCCTCACGCAAGTGAACGCGTTCCTGTCCGAGGTCAAGCTCATGACGACGCTCGACCACCCGCACATCGTGGAGTTCATCGGCGTCGCGTGGGACTCGCTCAC